>CANSGD010001328.1:30337500-30951206 GCA_947645195.1 Patellifolia procumbens | reverse complement strand
CTGACCCACATATAGGAAAAAGTTGCAAAATAATACACAAAACAATCATCCAGTGACTATGTTTTTTTATATGTTGATCTAGAAAATACAACATATAAATAAAAATTTATATGGGTACGTCTTAAATACATGGAATTGTATCTACAATCTAAAAACACGATGCTAAGCTTCCTTCTTTTATTGCATGAATCCTACATTATCTGCATGGGCCGTCTGGCAACTTTTCAACCCTAGATGAGGCGAAATGACAAAGAAAATTCTAATTATTACGACTGTATGAAGATATATAACATTACATACATGCATTTATCTTGTTCGTCTAGAGAATTGGCGACCAAAGTTGGGGCGGTATCACAAAGTAATACTCTACTTTATTTTCTTTCAATTATCTTATGTGCTCTGTGTGGGTTATTTATGGAAGTTATGGCCCTAGATGGGGCGCAATCATCAAACAAATACGATTTTATTTTATTTTGTTTTCGTGCTCTACATGGGCCGTCTAGCGAAGTGATGACCCTTAGGCCCAATCACAAAACAAATTATGCTTTATTTTATTTCATGTAAAGTCCGAGTTCTACGTGGGTCGTCCGGGAATGTGATAACCATAGATGGGCTCAATCACAAAACCAATACTCATTATAACAATTGGTAGATACAACAACTTCACATAATCTTACGTGGTCTGCCTGGTCGTCTAGGGAAGTGGTGACCCAAGATGGGCCACAATCACAAGGAAACTTCTCATTTTTATAGTGTGCAAATAAGACATTATTTTACTGCATGTATCATATACGTGCTCTTCGGGTCGTCTAAGGAATTGGCCATCCTAGATTGCGCACAATCACAATGAGATTTTCATCATTACACCAGTGTAAAAATATCGCATTATTATACTTCCTATATCTTATGTTCGGGGCGTGGTAGTCCAAAGAAGTGGTACCTTTGATGGGTTTCAATAACAAAGGCCAAATTCTCATTCTAATAGTGTGCAACCAATATGCGGCACCCTGCATGTATCTTATGTCCCTCCGTGCGGGCTGTCTAATCAATTAGAGAACCTAGATGGAGCGCAATCACAAATGAAAGTTCTCGATGCAACACTGTTGAGATACTAAATTATTTTATTGGATTTATTTTCTAACCTCTGTGTCAGCCAACTAGGGAATTTACGCACTTAGATGAGGAATAACTAAAAATAAATTCTCACTAACAATAACATGTCTGTCGACTTTTGAATTTAAATTAAATTAATCAATTAAATTATATTTTATTTTCTTTCCTACTTCATGTTCTTGTTTAAATAGGATGTCAAATGTCGTATATGGTAATAATGTGTCATTAGCAATATCACTATTGATATTAAATTTAGATTATACCTTTGTTATATTGACATTATACTGAAACTAGTATTATTCTTTAACGGGTTTGATTTATTTGAGGTGGGTTCTTTGATCGCCGTCAATAATTGGTAATGACGGGTTTAAAGGTTAAACGGGGAAATTTACAAAGAAATGACAAAACTTAATAGGTATTTTTTTATTTAAATGCTCATATAATCATATTAGTTCACATATGTCCAATAGAACCATATTGTATGAGTATATAAAAAGTTAGCATTTCGTGTTACTTTTTCTAGTTATTAGTTACAAAATTGGTCATATTTCATGACTTAGTAAAGTACACACTTACACGCATATACAAAAGGTTCAAGATAAAAAAATAAAAAAAAACTTCCAAGGACTATGTTTCTCTATATGTATATCAAAAATTCTGCATATATATAAAAAAAATATGTGGGTATGTCTTAAATACATAGAGTTGTAACTACAATATTAACCACGATGTTATTGTATCGATACTACGTCCCTCTGGCATTGGTCGTCTCGGGAAATTGGTAACCCTAGATGAAGCGTAATGACAAAGAAAACTCTAATTATTATAACAGTGTGAAGATATAACATTACATACATGCATTTATCTTACGA
Source organism: Patellifolia procumbens (assembly GCA_947645195.1). Lineage (NCBI taxonomy): Eukaryota > Viridiplantae > Streptophyta > Magnoliopsida > Caryophyllales > Amaranthaceae > Patellifolia > Patellifolia procumbens. The sequence goes on along the minus strand of CANSGD010001328.1, from coordinate 30,949,221 downwards.
ACTACATGTAGGGCGTCTGCGCAGTTCGTGACCCTAGTTCGGGGCGCTATCCTTAACCATACACTACTTTATTTCAATTATCTTACGTGCTCTGCGTATCCTATCTAGGGGAAGTTATGACCCTGAATGGCGGGGATATCATTAAACAAATAATTCTTTATTTTATTACATTCATCTTAAGTGCTCTGCATGAGACGTCTAGGGAAGTTGTAACACTAGGTGAGGCCCAATCACAAAATAAATAAGGCTTTATTTGATTTCATTCAACGTACGCAGTTATGAGTGGACCATGTGGGAAGTTGGTAACCCTAGATGATGAGCAATAAAAAGAAACTTCTCATTTCAACACTGTGCAAATAACATATTATTTAAATGCATAATCATATATACGTGGTCTCTGGGTCGTCTGATTAAGTGGTAATGCTAGATGTCGCATTATCACTATCAAATTTTCATTACACCAATGTAAAAATACGACATTATTATACTTCCTATATCTTGTATTCTCGGTGTGGCCGTCCAGGGAATTTGTGACCCTTTGATGGGTTGCAATACTCATTATTACAGTGTGCAAATAATATACGTTCTAATAGAATGTATCTTACGTTCCTCCGCGTGGGTCCCGTCTAATCAATTAGAGACCCTAGATGGAGCACAATCACAAAGAAAATTCTCGATGCAACACTGTTTAGATAATAAATTGTATTGTTGGATTTCCTTATCGCTCTCTTTGTCAGCCAACTAGGGAAGTTACGACCGTAATGCGGAAAAATCACAAAGGAATTCTCACTAACAATATATTAAATATCTAGCCTACTCTTGAATTTAACCTAAGTTAGTCAATTTAATTATTTATTATTGTCATTCCATTTTTTCCTTGTATAATATGGTGTCAAACGTCAAATGTCACTATTGATATTAACGTAATTTATATTTACATATAACTTTGTTATATTGCCATTATATTGCCACAAATACTATTCTTATGTTGTAGGTTCACGGGATTTGCGTGAACAATTGTTAACAGTGGGCTTGAAGTTTAAACGAGTCAATCTACAAAGAAACAACAATACTTAATAGGTATGTTTTTTATTTATCATGCTCTTATAATCATATTAGTTCACATATTTCTACTAGAACCATTTTGTATGAGTATATAAAAAATTAGTATTTTGTCTTAATTTTTCTAGTGAGTTACAAAATTTTTCATATGACATGAGTAAGTAAGGAATACACTTTGATGAATATAGGAAAAGTTACAAGATAAAACAAAGAAAAAAATTCTAATAACTATGTTGCTTTATATGTGTAACTCAAAGATACTGCTAGATAAAAATTTATAAGTGTACGTCTTAAATATATTGAATTGTAACTACAATATTAACCACGATATTTAAGTATTTTGTTGCATGTATACTACGTCCTTTGCATGGCTGTTTACGGAATTGGTAACACTACATGAACGGTAATGACAAAAAAATTCTCATTATTATAACAAAACCACACTACTTTATTTTATTTCAATTATGTTACGTGCCATGCGTTTGATTAGGGGAGTTATGACCGTCGATGTTGCGCGATCACTAAACAAATACTTCTTTATTTTCTTACATTTACCTTAAGTACTCTACATGGGTCGCCTATGGAAGTTATGACCCTAGTGGGTCCTAAGCACAAAAACAAATTATGCTTATTTTATTTAAGTTAACAAGCGAGCTCTGTGTGGGCCGTCTAGGAAAATGATGACTTTAGATGGGGCTCAATCACAAAAAATACTCATTATAATAATTTCTGGATACACAACTTAACATATCTTACGTGCTCCCCGTGGACCGTCTATGTAAGCGGTGGACCCTAGATGGGGGGAATCACAAAAAAAATCTTATTTTCACAGTGTGCAAATAAAGTTATTATTAAACTGCATGTATCGTATACGTGCTCTACCTGGGTCGTCTATGAAATTGGTGATCCTAGATGGCGCACAATCACAATGACATTTTCATTAGACCAGTGTAAAAATACCACATTGTTACACTTCCTATTTCTCATGTTCTCCCCAAGCTACCAGAGAAGTAGTGACCTTTGATGGGTTGCAATGATAAAGCAAATTGTCATTATAATAGTGTTCAAATAATCCACGTTTTAATTGCCTGTATTTTACATGCTTCTTGTGGGCCATCAATCTATTAGAGACCCTAAATGAAGCGCAATCACAAAAAAAATCTCAATCCAACATCCTTGAGATATTAAATTGTTTTATTAGATTTATCTTCCATTCTCTGAGTCAGCCAACTATGAAAGTTACGACCCTACTAGGGAACAACCATAAAGGAATTCTCAGTAACAATAAATTGAATATCTGGCCGACTCTTGAATTTAACTTCAGTTAATCAATTTTATTATCTATTATTTTCATGCCTACTTACTTGCTTGTATTAATAGGGTGTCAAAAGTCAGATATGGTTGTAATGTGTCATGGGCAATGTCACTATTGAGATTAACCTAATTTGTATTTTGATTATACCTTTGTTATTATATTGACATTACATTGAAACTAACATTATTCTTGAACGGGTTTGATTTATCTGAGCGGGGTTCACGAGATAGTGTGAACAATTGTTAACAATGAGCTTGAAGTTTAAACGGGTCAATTAATAAAGAAATAATAAAATTAATCGGTACCTTTTTTGTTTATTATGCTTTTATAATCATATTAGTTCACATTTGTTTTTTGATAACAATTGCATGTCTTTTGTCTTTCTTTTTCTAGTTAGTTACATTTTTTGTCATATTGCATGACTAAGTAAGGAACACACTTACAGGCATATAGTAAAAGTTGTAAGATAAAACAAAAAACAATAATTTAATGACGATATTGCATTATATGTGTATCTAAAAAATACAACATATAAATAAAAATTATATGGGTACCTTTTAAACATATGGAATTGTAACTACTATAGCAACCATCATGTTTTATTATTTTCTTGCATGTATACTACGTTCTCTACATGGGCCATCAAGGGAATTGGTAACCCTAGATGGCGCGTAGTGACAAAAAAATTCTAATTATTATAACAGTGTGAAGCTATAATACAATATACATGCATTTATCTTACGTACTACGCGTCGCCCGTCTAGGGAATTGGTGACCCTAGTTGGGGTGCTATCACAAAGCCATACACTACTTTTTTTAATTCAATTATCTTACGTGCTCTGCGTGGACTGTGTGGGAAGTTATCATCCTAGAAGTATGGGGAGCCATCACTAAACAAAAACTGCTTAGCATTGGTCGTCTAGGGAAGTTATGACTCTAGAAAGGGCCCAATGACAAAATTAATTATGCTTTATTTTATTCAATTTAACGTGCGAACTCAGCGTTCCCAGTCTAGGAAACTGATCAACTTAGATGGGGCTCTATCAAAAAACAATTACTCATTATAATAATTTGTGTATACACTTCATATATCTTACGTGCTCTGCGTGGACCGTTTAGGGAAGTGGTGACCCCTAGATGGGGCGCAATCACAAAGCAACTTTTCATTTTAAAAGTGTGTAAATAAGACATTATTTTACTGCATGTATCATATGTACGTGATCTTCCTGGGTCTTCTAAGGAATTAGTGATCCTAGATGGCGCACAATTGCAATAAAATTTTGGATGCACCGGTGTAAAAAAGCTGCATTATTATACTTCCTATATCTTATGTTCTGGGCTTGACGTTCCAGAGAAGTAGTGACCCTTGATAGGCTGCAATAACAAAGAAAATCTCATTTTAATATTGTGCAAATTATACACGTGCTAATTAAGTGTATTTCACGTCCTCCGTGTGGGCTGTCTAATCAATTTGAGACCTTAGATGGAGAACAATCACAAAGAAAATTCTCGATGCAACAGTGTTATGATACTAAATTGGTTGTTGGATTTATTGTCTCTGTGTCAGTAAAGTAGGGAAGTTATGACCCAAGATGGAGACCAATCACAAATAAATTCTGACTCACAATATATTAAATATTTTGTCAGCTCTTGAATTTAACGTAAGTTAATCAATTTAATTAATTATTATTTTTATTCTCACTTACGTTCTTGTATAAATAGGGTGTCAAAAGTGAGATATGGTAGTAATGTCATTTCCAATGACAATATTGATATTAACTTAATTTCTATTTAGATTATCTTCAAACTAATATTATTCTTGAACGAGTTTGATTTATGTGAGGCGGTTTTATGGGATTTGCGTGAACAATTGTTAACAATGGGCACCTGATGTTTAAACGAGTCAATTTACAAAGAAACAACAAAACTTAACAGGTGTGTTTTTTATTTATCATGCTCTTATAATCATATTTGTTCACAAAACAACACTGTTGAGATACTAAAATGGTTTATTGAATTTATTTTCCGGTCTCTGTGTCATCCCACTACGGAAGTTATTACCTTATATAGGGAACAATCACAAATAAATTCTGACACAAGATATTAAATATCATGCCGGCTCCTGAATTTAACGTAAGTTAATAAATTTAATTATTTATTATTTTTATTCCTGCTTACATTCTTTATAAATAGGGTGTCAAAAGTCGATATGGTAGTAATGTGTAATTTTCAATGTCACTATTGATATTAACCTCAATTATATTTAGATTATATTGAAACTAATATTATTCTTGAACGGATTTGATTCATGTGAGGCGGTATCACGAGATTTGCGTAAACAATTGTTAATAATGGACTTGAAGTTTAAACGGGTCAATCTACAAAGAAACAACAAAACTTAATAGGTACGTTTTTTATTTATCATGCTCTTATAATCATATTTGTTAACATATGTCCAGTCGAACCATGTTGTATGAGTATATAGAAAAATTAGTGTTTTGTGTTGCTTTTTGTAGTTAGTTACAAAATTTGTCATATTGTATGACTAAGTAAGGAACACATTACACGCACGTAGGAAACGTTGCAAGATAAAACAAAAACAATCTTCTAATTACTATGTTGCTTTATATGTGTGTCTAAAAAATATTGCATATAAATAAAAATTAAATGGGTACGTCTTAATTACATGAAATTGTAAATATCAACCACGTTTTTTCATTATTTTATTGCATGTATACTACGTCCTGTGCATGGGCCGTCTAAGAATTGGTAACTCTAGATGAGGCGTAGTGACAAAAAGTTATAATTATTATAACAGTGTGAAGACATAACATAACATATATTCATTTATCGTTTGTACTAGGCATGGCCCGTCTAGGGAAATGTTGACCGTTGTAGGGGTACTATCACAAAGGCATACACTACTTAATTTTATTTCAATTAACTTACATGCTATGCGTGGGCAATCTAGGGATGTTATGATCCTAGAAGTATGGGGCGCAATCATTGAACAACTACTCCTTAGCATGGGTTGTCTAGGAAGTTATGACCCTAGAAGGGGCCAATTACAAAACTCATTATGCTTTATTTTATTTCATTTAATGTGCGAGTTCTGCGTTGGCCCTTTAGGAAAATGATGACCTTAGATGGGGCTCTATCAAAAAACAAATTCTCATTCTAACATATTGTGTATACGGCCACTTCAGATATCTTACATGCTCTTTGTGGACCGTCTAGGGAAATGATGACCCTAGATAGGGCGCAATCGCAAAAAAAACTTCTCATTTTAATAGTGTGCAAATAAGACATTATTTTACTGCATGTATCATAATTCCGTGATCTTCCTGGGTCCTCTAAGGAATTGATGATCCTAGATGGTGCACAATAACAATGAAATTTTCAATTCACCGGTGTAAAAATATTGCATTGTTATACTTCCTATATCTTATGTTCTTGGCGTGCTCTTCCACAAAAGCAGTGACCCTTGATGGATTGCAATAACAAAGCAATTTCCCGTTATACTATTGTGCAAGTAATTTTGTTCTAATTGCATGTATCTTGGGCCTACAAATCAATTAGACACCTTTTATGAAGCGTAATCACAAAGAAAATTCTAGATGCAAGACTCTTGAGATACAAAATTGGTTTATTGGATTTATTTTTTTGTTCTCCGTGTCAGCCAAGTAGGGAATTTATGACCCTAGATAGGGAACAATCACAAATAAATTATGACTCACAATATATTAAATATCTTACCGGCTCTTGAATTTAACGTAAGTTAATCAACTTAATTAATTATTATTTTTATTCTTACATGCGTTCTTGTATAAATAGGGTGTCAAAAGTCATATATGGTACGGTAGTAATGTGTCATTTCCAATGACACTATTGATATACTTAATTTATATTTAGATTATATTGAAACTAATATTATTCTTGAATGGGTTTGATTTATGTGAAGTGGTTTCACGAGATTTGTGTGAACAATTGTTAACAATGGGCTTGAATTTAAACGGGACAATTTACAAAGAAACAACAAAACTTAATAGGTATGTCTTTTATTTGTCATGCTCTTATAATCATATTTTTTAGGTAAACATGTAATCATTATATAGAAATATGAAAAACACAATACATACTAACTCCAACCATTAGCTATACAAAACTCATCACAACTATAAATCACAAACTCTCAACACTTGAGAGCATTAAACCACTCCAAATCCTCTCAGCCCCTTATTATATATCAAACCTTCTACTCGATTACAAATATTTTGTTTGATTTCATTACAAACAGCAACTGGACTGGGGACAACAACATTCCATAGAGCATAGTTCCTAGCTTTCCAGATTGTGTAAACACAAGCAGCAAGTCCAATCTCTCTGATTCTCTTCTGATTCTTGCTATGATTTTTCTTCCTCCACCATCTTTTCCAAGATTTATGAATACAACCATCAATATGAAACCTGATATCTAGCCAAGCACAAACAAGCTTGTTACATTGTCTGCTGAACTCACACCTCAAAAATAGATGATGAGAGCTCTCTGTGCTAGTCCACACAAACATCATTCAACATTATCAATGATACCTGCCTTAACAAGTTTATCTCTAGTCTTGAGCATATCTTGGGAAACCATCCAAGAAACAAAAGAATGTTTAGGAATAATAAACCTATTCCACATCCGAAAATGCCACTTCACTCTCTGTATGTCCGTTTGGAGCCACATATACACTTTCTTTATACTGTACTTACTCTGAAAGTTCAATGAATCAACTTATCTTTGATTTTGCGTATCTTCTTGAAACTCTAACTAGCCTGAATTGGGGGCTTAAACCCCATCTATCAGCCTCTTTAATATAGCATTGATGGGTCCATTTAACCCAAAGCACATCCTTTTTCTCAGCCACCTGCCAAACATATTTTCCCATAGTAGCACAATTCCAATTTAAATAGTCTCTAACACCCTAACCACCTTTTACCTTTTTCCTACATACCAAATCCGAAGACACCGGAGGAGGTTTGCTTGAGTTCACTTTTCCTTCCCACAAAAAACACCTACAAAGTTGGGTAACTCTATGTAACAGCTTCTTGGGAAGAACAAAAATCTGAGCCCAATAAGAGCTTATACTCATAAGTGCATAATTCACCGGGGTAACTCTAGCTGCATAAGAGACATTCTTGGAGCTTCAGCAATGAATCCTAGCCAGCATATTATGAATAAGTATATCACAATCAGCCATAGATAAACACTTAGCATTTGACAGAACCCCTAGATACTTAAATGGAAGAGTACTTAACGAGAACAGTGAAACTTGCAAAATACCCTCTTAAACCTCCTTTACAACACTGTCGAAATAGATAGTTGTTTTTTCATTATTTGCTTGAAGGCCAGAGGCTGCCCCAAAAGTAGATTTAGCTCTCAACAATAATATCATAGAAGCTATATCCCCTTTACAAAATAACAAGAGATCATCTGCAAATACCAGGTGTGTAATGTTCAACTGTTTGCATCTATAATGATAAGAAAACTCCTGCCTCTCAACCACAACAGATAAAATTATGTTGAGATACTCCATACAAATCACAAATATCAAGGCGGACATTAGATCTCCTTGCCTAATACCCACTAGAACCTTTAAAATATCCAGACATCTCCTCATTCACACTTATGGAATAAGAGGGATTACTAACACAAATCATCACCCAGTTAATAAAGGTAGTAGGAACATTCAAAGCTTGTAGCATTTGTTCAATAAACACCCAACTAACACTATCATGTGCTTTTTGCAAATCTATCTTAATAGTGCACTTTGGGGTATGCTTTTTCCTCCTATACATTCTAATGAGCTCTTGACACAACCAAATATTATGCATAATACTTCTACCAGCAACAAAATCACCCTAAGCCTCATTAACAATGTTAGGCAACACCACTTTTAATCTATTACTCAATAATTTACTGATAATCTTATACAACACATTACAACAAGCAATTGGTCTAAACTGAGTTACCTCGTGAGGCTGTGAACATTTAGGCAACAACACCAAATTGGTAGCATTTATCTGCTTCAATAGCTTTCCAGTATGGAAGAAATTAAGTACAGGATTAGTAATATCATCACCAACCACACTCCATGCAGATTTGAAAAATTTACTAGAATAACCATCACGGCCTGAAGCTTTTGTATCATCAATAGAAAAGAGAGCATTCTTCACATCCAGCCTAGATAAAGGTTTGCTCAATCTGAGTTTCTGATTCTATGCAACAATAGACCCTATCTTTACAATACTATCCTTCACTTCCTTCCTCTAAGTTAATTCAGTTCCTAACTGTTGTTGATAATAATCAATAAAAGCATGAGCCACATTCTCATTACCACTCATCTCTTCACCTTGAATATTGTGAACTCTAAAGACTGTACTAGAAAGCCTCTTTTTCTCCAAACAAGTATGGAAAAAAGATGAGTTGGCATCTCCATCTTTTAACCACCTTAACTTAACTTTCTGCTGTAGAAAGATCAATCTAGCTTTGTTTTTCATCTCATACTCAGCTCAGGCCGCACACTCTTCTTTAACTAAATCAGCATTCTGAGGATCATTGTGCAATTTAGCTTGAACTGTAGCCAGTTGAACTCTAGCTAAATCTACATTAACTTCAATCTCACTAAGACATTCCTTATTAAGCCTCCTAAGTGGGTTTTTCAAGCTTTTGAGCTTCTAAACCTCACAGTACATAGGGGCACCATCAATAACACCATCCCACACTTTTGCTACAAGATCAAGAAAACTAGGAGCAAGAATACACATGTTGTAGAATTTAAATAAGCTTATAAGCCTATTAGCCATCTCATCAAAATGAATCACACATGGACAATGATAAAATAAACCTTCAAGGTGAAAAATAGCCTCAGAGAATTTGAAAACATCCATCCAGTATTCATTCGCAACAACTTTATCTACTTTTGAAGCTACCCTCTCTCCTCATGCTGCTTGTTATTCCATGTAAAAAAAAAGACCACTCATCTTATGATGAATGATGATAGTCAACAAAACATCTCCTGTAATCCACAACCTCATTCAAGCTGACAGGTTGACCAAGCCTCTCATCCAGATTTAAAACTATTGAAATCTCCCATAAGAATCCAAGGTTCAAAGAAGACCCTCCCAAGCTCCTCTAAATCCTTCCATAATCCCATTCTGAGTTTGGGATCATTATCTGCATAAATGATAGTGCACAGAAAAAATTGCTCAAATGAAATGTAAGATGCTTTGATATGAATCATCTGATCAGTAACCTTCAAAATGTTCACAAAAAACTAAAGAGGCTGCCATACAAGCCATATTCTACTACCTCTATGTTGCTTATAATTACAACATACACTCCAACCATCAGACACTTTAGCGAATACATAAAAGAAATTACAGCCTTAACCCTAGTTTCTAGGAGACCAAACAACCCTATTGTTTACTGTTGCATGAAATACTTAATATCCCCATGTTTCCAAGAGCTATTCAATCCCCTAGTGTTCTAGAATCCTCCCGGATCCATCGGAGGTTTCTCAATCATCCTTCCAGGTGATAGAACCCTCCCATAACACCATTAACATGAATATCCTCCTGCACAGGATTTACTACCCCAGCAGCAGGAACTATACTAGCACTATCAAGTTTAGCTACTACAGATTCCTGCACACTCTCTACAGTTTTGTGTTTCTTACAACCCACACCTTCTTCACATTCCTCCTATCATCTCTGCTTTTCACTTCCATCTTCATCCTTTTGCAATTATCACCATTGTGTCCATATCCTTAACACTCAGAGCATAATATAGGTCTCCATTCATACACAACCTTTGTGACACATTATTACCAAACTCATTCGCAAACTCAATAGACTCACGCAGTTGTTGATCTATTTCTACCTGAACTATGGTTCTAGCATATGCCAACAACTCCTTTTGAGATGACACGTTATGAGTTCTGATTGGCTTGCCAATCATACCAGCCAACTTCATCAATGTGCTAGCACCCCAATACTTAATATCAAGTTCAGGCAATTGTATCCAAATAAGAACAACACAAACATTCAGCTCATTCAACTTCAAATTAGATGTCCAACTATTAATAATAATAATAACAGGCTTACTATGAAAAACTGAGGTCCCATCTAAATCGCACAATCCTTACTCATTTCATCTTTAAATCTCACAATAAACATTCTTTTAGGCAACATCAAAACTAGGCCTATCAATAGGTCGTGTCGTGTCGACTTCGTGTTCGTGTTACAAATAAACGTGTCGAAAACCCTTGACACTAATCCGACCTATTTAACTAATCGTGTCGAAGACCCTTGACACTAACCCGACCTGTTAAACGGTTACCCGTGTCAACCCACTTAACCTGTTGAAGCCATACTGTTTAGAAAAATACAATGATAAATCATTTTTTCGTGCCTAATTTTTTGTCATTGTATGATATCATGTTTGGCCAACTACTAACCTTTTCTCTTATTAAAATGTAAAGAATAAATATAAAAAATTCTATTTGTTACCTTCAAGTCATAATATTATTTTATAAATATCTATGTTTTTAGTTAAACAGTAAAGCCGTGTCAGTTTCATGTGGAAAATCTCAACACTAACCCGACCTATTTATTAAACGGTTAAACTCGTGTTGACTCGTTTAAGTAAACGTGTCAAGAATGCTCAACAGTAACCCACATATTTCGTATCCGGTTCGTGTTGTGTTGTCGTGTGGTGTAAACTTTTGACAGCTCTAATCAAAACTCTATCAATCCCACATTTACCCCAGGTACATTTAGCATAGACATGCACAACATGAAATGGATATCTAGATGCTAGCACATAACATAAAATCGCTGATCTTATAAACACATTTCCTCTTAAATATCATCCATAGTAATTTGCACAGGGGACTTACTAGTGAGAGCTCCAGGCATTCGATCCAATCCTTCTTCTCTTAAATGATTGAAACCTTTTATATTCCAAGAAGTTTCTGGAAAATTGATGTTATTCTCCTTCTGTAAACCCATTCCTGGTTCAGATATATCCCCCTGTTTTTGAGATGCTTGAACACTAGCAATCCCATTCGAAAATTGATGTCATGAAGCTTTCTGAGCTTCAATAGCTTGTAATCGAACTTTAGCATCCAATGACGAGCAAGAACTCAACGATTCCCTCTCAGACGAAGTCGATGAATCAGACCACTTTCTCAATGGAATACCAATAATGTCTCTTATTGATTTCATTTTATTAGCATCCACAGTATTATGATTCCTTTGCTTATTCTTCCCTTTTCCTTTTGAATTTTAATATGGCTATCTCTTTTTGCCTTCCCACCGTTTCCCATGGCTTCAGCAATACTGAGGGGTAGGATTAACACAACAGTCCATTATTTCTCAAAGAGAAGAGAGCGTTTATCTCTCTAGAATAATACCAACCATAAGGCCTTCTCTTTTATAATCATATTAGTTCACATAAGTCCGGGAGAACCATGCTGCATCGTGAGCATAATTTTCATCAAATCAGACGTAGTGGGATCTTGGGTGGATATATTTTGAGATGGGGTTGGAAATTTTGTTAGTTGTGAATGGAGGGGGAAAATTTTGTGGTGGGATCTCTGAAAATCAGGGGGGTTTGATAGAATGATGGTTTAGGGTGAATTTGAGATGGGGGTTGGAAATTTTGTTGGTTTTGAAAGTTATGTGGAGGGGAAAATTTTGTGATCTCTGCTGTAAGGCATTCGCCTGCTCCATCTGATTTTGATTAAACTGACAATCGTGCCCAAAATAACCATGAACGCCAAATAGCTCGCAGTAAGATGAGGTAATGTGTGCAACAACAGACATAGCATTAATACTCATGGGAGGAGGTGTCGAGGTAGAGGATATCAAGGTGTCAATCTTCATATTAAGTTGCACCACTTGCGAACTCAGCAATGCAAGGGTGTCGACGTCCAATACTTTTCTTGTGAGGATTCGGGAAGTGGAATGATCATTGACCGTAAGGTTTGCCAAGAAATCATAGCCTATATCCACTTCACTATCAAGAAAAACTCCTCATGTAGACGAGTCAACTATACTATTCGTCTGAGGCTGTAGACCATTGTAGAATATTTACGTTAAGAACCATTTGTTCATTTTGTAATGTGGACACTCTCTTTGTAAATCTTTGAACCTGAGCCCACACTTCCCTAAGTGTTTCATCACGCTGTTGGGGAAAACGTGGCTAGTTTGTGTCTGATTCCTGCTATTTTTGTGGGAAGTTATGACCCTAGATGGGGGGATATCATTAAACAAATAATTCTTTATTTTATTACATTTATCTTAAGTGCTCTGCAGGGGTCGTCTAGGGAAGTTGTAACACTAGGTGAGGCCCAATCACAAAATAAATAAGGCTTTATTTGATTTCTTTCAACGTACGAGTTATGAGTGGACCATATAGGGAAGTGGTGACTCTAGATGAGGAGCAATAAAAAAAAACTTCTCATTTCAACACTGTGCAAATAACATATATTTTCCAGGCATGATCATATATACGTGGTCTTCTTGGGTCGTCTTATTAAATGGTAATCCTAGATGTCGCATTATCACTATGAAATTTTCATTACACCAATGTAAAATACGACATTATTATACTTCCTATATCTTTTATTCTCGGTGTGGTCGTCAAGGGAATTTGTGACGCTTGATGGGTTGCAATACTCATTATTATAGTGTGCAAATAATAATACACGTTCTAATTGCATGTATCTTACGTCCTCCGCGTGGGTCGTCGAATCAATTATAGACCCTAGATGGAGCTCAATCACAAAGAAAATTCTCGATGCAACACTGTTGAGATACTAAATTGTTTTATTTGATTTACTTTTCGTTCTCTTTGTCAGCCAACTTGGGAAGTTACGACCGTAATGGGGAAAAATCACAAAGAAATTTTCACTAACAATAAATTAAATATCTAGCCTACTCTTGAATTTAACCTAAGTTAATCAATTTAATTATTTATTATTGTCATTCCTACTTTTTTCTTGTATAATATGGTGTCAAACGTTAAATGTCACTATTGATATTAACGTAATTTATATATAGATACACCTTTGTTATATTGCCATTATATTGCAATAAATACTATTGTTATGTTGTGGGTTCACGGGATTTGCGTGAACAATTGTGAACAGTGGGCTTGAAGTTTAAACCAGTCAATTTACAAAGAAACAACAGTACATAATAGATATGTATTTTATTTATCATGCTCTTATAATCATATTAGTTCACATATTTCTACTAGAACCATATTGTATGAGTATATAAAAAATTAGTATTTTGTCTTAATTTTTCTAGTTAGTTATGAAAATTTTCATATTACATGACTAAGTAAGGAATACACTTATACGAATATAGGAAAAGTAACAAGTTAAAAAAAATCCACATTCTAATGACTATGTTGCTTTATATGTGTAACTCAAAAATACTGATTTTCAATAAAAAATTATACTTGTACGTCTTAAATATATTGAATAGTAACTACAATATTAACCAAGATGTTTAAGTATTTTGTTGCATGTATACTTTGTCCTTTGCATGGCCGTCTAGGGAATTGGTAACCCTATATGAACGGTAATGACAAAGAAAATTCTCATTATTATAACAGTGTGAATATATAACATACCATACATGCATTTATCTTACGTATTATGCATGGGGCGTCTAGGGAATTCGTGACCCTAGTTGGGGTGCTATCACAAAACCACACTACTTTATTTTATGACAATTATCATACGTGCCTTGCTTTTGATTAGGGGAGTTATGACCGTAGATGTGGCGCGATCACTAAATAAATACTTCGTTATTTTCTTAAAATTACCTTAAGTACTTTACATGGGTCGTCTATGGAAGTTATGACCCTAGTGGGTCCTAATCACAGAACAAATTATGCTTATTTTATTTCATTTAACGTGCGAGCTCTGCGTGGGTCGTCTAGGAAAATGATGACCTTAATGGGGCTCAATCACAAAAAAATACTCATTATAATAATTTGTGGATACATAATTTCACATATCTTACGTGCTCTGCGTGGAACGTCTATGTAAGTGGTGACCCTAGATAGGGCGGAATCACAAAAAAATTGTCATTTTCACAGTGTGCAAATAAAGATATTATTTTATCGCATGAATCATATATACGTGCTCTACCTGAGTCGTCTATGAAATTGGTGATCCTAGATGGCGCACATTCATAATGACATTTTCATTAGATCAGTGTAAAGTACCGCATTGTTACACTTCCTATTTCTTGTGTTCTCCCCAAGCTACCAGAGAAGTAGTGACCTTTGATGGGCTGCAATGACAAAGCAAATTGTCATTATAATAGTGTTCAAATAATACACGTTTTAATTGCATGTATTTTACGTCCTTCGTGTGGGCCGTCTAATCTATTAGAGACCCTAAATGAAGCGCAATCACAAAAAATTCTCAATCCAACACCATTGAGATATTAAATTGTTTTGTTGGATTTATTTTTCCATTCTCTGAGTCAGCCAACTGTGAAAGTTACGACCCTACTAGGGAACAATCATAAAGGAATTCTCAGTAGCAATAAATTGAATATCTGGCCGACTCTTGAATTTAACTTCAGTTAATCAATTTTATTATTTATTATTTTCATTCCTACTTACTTTCTTGTATAAATAGGGTGTCAAAAGTCAGATATGGTTGTAATGTGTCATGAGCAATGTCACTATTGAGATTAACCTAATTTGTATTTTGATTATACCTTTGTTATTATATTGACATTACATTAAAACTAACATTATTCTTGAACGGGCTGGATTTATCTGAGCGGGATTCACGGGATATGTGTGAAGAATTGTTAACAATGAGCTTGAAGTTTAAACGGGTCAATTAATAAAGAAATAATAAAACTTAATCGGTACTTTTTGTCTATTATGCTTTTATAATCATATTATTTCACATATGTTTTTTGATAACAATTGCATGTGTTTTGTCTTTCTTTTTCTAGTTAGTTACAAATTTTGTCATATTGCATGACTAAGTAAGGAACACACTTACACGCATATAGTAAAATTTGTAAGATAAATCAAAAAACAATATTTTAATGACGATATTGCATTATATGTGTATCTAAAAAATACAACATATAAATAAAAATTAAATGGGTACCCCTTAAACATATGGAATTGTAACTACTATATCAACCACGAAGTTTTATTATTTTCTTGCATGTATACTACGTTCTCTACATGGGCCATCAAGGGAATTGGTAACCCTAGATGACACGTAGTGACAAAAAAATTCTAATTATTATAACAGTGTGAAGATATATTACAATATACATGCATTTATCTTACGTACTACGCATGGCCCGTCTAGGGAATTGGTGACCCTAGTTGGGGCGCTATCACAAAGCCATACACTATTTTATTTTAATTCAATTATCATATGCGCTCTGCGTGGATTGTGTGGGAAGTTATCATCCTAGAAGTATGGGGCGCAATCACTGAACAAAAATTGCTTAGCATTGGTCGTCTAGGGAAGTTATGACTTTAGAAAGGGCCCAACTACAAAATTAATTATGCTTTATTTTATTCAATTTAACGTGCGAACTCTGCGTTTGCAGTCTAGGAAAGTGATCAACTTAGATGGGGCTTTGTCAAAAAACAATTACTCATTATAATAATTTGTGTATACACTTCTTATATCTTACGTGCTCTGCGTGGACTGTTTAGGGAAGTGGTGACCCTAGATGGGGCGCAATCACAAAGAAACTTCTCATTTTAAAAGTGTGTAAATAAGACATTATTTTACTGAATGTATCATATGTACGTGATCTTCCTGGGTCGTCAAAGGATTTGGTGATCCTAGATGGCGCACAATTACAATGAAATTTTCAATGCACCGGTGTAAAGAAACCACATTATTATGCTTCCTATATCTTATGTTCTGGGCGTGATGCTCCAGAGAAGTAGTGCTTGATAGGTTGCAATAACAAAGCAAATTCTCATTATAATATTGTGCTAATTATACACGTGCTAATTAAGTGTATCTCACGTCCTCCGTGTGGGATGTCTAATCAATTCAAGACCTTAGCGGGAGAACAATCACAAAGAAAATTCTCGATGCAACAGTGTTTAGATACTAAATTGGTTATTGGATTTATTCTCTCTGTGTCAGTCAAGTAGGGAAGTTATGACCCTAGATGGAGAACAATCACAAATCAATTCTGACTCACAATATATTAAATATTTTGTCGGCTCTTGAATTTAACGTAAGTTAATCAATTTAATTAATTATTATTTTTATTCTTACTTACGTTCTTGTATAAATAGGGTGTCAAAAGTGAGATATGGTAGTAATGTGTCATTTCCACTGACACTATTGATATTAACTTAATTTATATTTAGATTATATTCAAACTAATATTATTCTTGAACAAGTTTGATTTATGTGAGGCGGTTTCACGGGATTTGCGTGAACAATTGTTAACAATGGGCGCCTGATGTTTAAACGAGTCAATTTACAAAGAAACACCAAAACTTAATAGGTGTGTTTTTTATTTATCATGCTCATATAATCATATTTGTTCACAAAGAAACAACACTGTTGAGATACTAAATTGGTTTATTGCATTTATTTTCCGTTCTCTGTGTCATCCAAGTACAGAAGTTATTACCTTATATAGGGAACAATCACAAATAATTTCTGACACACAATATATTAAATATCTTGCTTGCTCATGAATTAAACGTAAGTTAATCAATTTAATTATTTATTATTTTTATTCCTGCTTACGTTCTTTTATAAATAGGGTGTCAAAGGTCGATATGGTAATAATATGTTAACCTCATTTATATTTAGATTATATTGAAACTAATATTATTCTTGCACAGATTTGATTCATGTGAGGTGGTATCACGGGATTTGCGTAAACAATTGTTAGTAATGGGCTTGAAGTTTAAACGGGTCAATTTACAAATAAAAAACAAAACTTAATAGGTATGTTTTTTATTTATCATGCTCTTATAATCATATTTTTTTACATATATCCAGTCGAGCCATGTTGTATGAGTATATAGAAAAATTGGTGTTTTGTGTTGCTTTTTCTAGTTAGTTACAAAATTTGTCATATTGCATGACTAAGTAAGGAACACATTACACGCACGTAGGAAACGTTGCAAGATAAAACAAAAAACAATCTTCTAATGACTATGTTGCTTTATATGTGTATCTAAAAACTATTGCATATAAATAAAAATTAAATGGGTACGTCTTAAATACATGAAATTGTAAATATCAACCACGTTTTTTCATTATTTTTTTGCATGTATACTACGTTCCGTGCATGGCCGTCTAGGAATTGGTAACCCAAGATGAGGCGTAGTGACAAAAAAATATAATTATTATAACAGTGTGAAGATATAACATAACATACATGCATTTATCGTACGTACTAAGCATGGCCCGTCTAGGGAAATGTTGACCGTAGTAGGGGTACTATCACAAAGCCATACACTACTTAATTTTATTTCAATTAACTTACATGCTATGCGTGGGCAGTCTAGGGAAGTAATGATCCTAGAAGTATGGGGCGCAATCACTGAACAACTACTCCTTAGCATGGGTCGTCTAGCGAAGTTATGACCCTAGAAGGGGCGAATTACAAAACTCATTATGCTTTATTTTATTTCATTTAATGGGCGAGCTCTACATTGGCCCTTTAGGAAAGTGATGACCTTATATGGGGCTCTATCAAAAAACAAATACTCATTATTACAATTTATGTATACGACTACTTCATATATATTACATGCTCTTTGTGGACCGTCTAGGGAAATGGTGACCCTAGATAGGGCGCAATCGCAAAAAAAAAATAAAAAATTCTCATTTTAATAGTGTGTAAATAAGACATTATTTTACTGCATGTATTATAATTCCGTGATCTTCTTGGGTCGTAATAAGGAATTGGTGATCCTAGATGGTGCAGAATTACAATGAAATTTTCATTTCACCGGTGTAAAAATATTGCATTGTTATACTTCCTAAATCTTATGTTCTTGGCGTGGTCGTCCAGAGAAGTAGTGACCCTTGATGGGCTGCAATAACAAAGAAAATTCTCATTATACTATTGTGCAAATAATTTAGTTCTAATGGCATGTATCTTACGTCCTCCGTGTGGGCCTACAAATCAATTAGAGACCTTTTATGAAGCATAATCACAAAGAAAATTCTAGATGCAACACTGTTGAGATACAAAATTGGTTTATTGGATTTATTTTTCGTTCTCCGTGTCAGACAAGTAGGGAAGTTATGACCCTAATGGAGAACAATCACAAATAAATTCTGACTCACAATATATTAAATATCTTGTCGGCTCTTGAATTTAACGTAAGTTTATACTTAATTAATTATTATATTTATTCATACTTACGTTTTTGTATAAATAGGGTGTCAAAAGTCAGATACGGTAGTAATGTGTCATTTCCAATGACACTATTTATATTAACTTAATTTATATTTAGATTATATTCAAACTAATATTATTCTAGAACGGGTTTGATTTATGTGAGGTTTTTTCACGAGATTTGTGTGAACAATTGTTAATAATGGGCTTGAAGTTTAAACGGGACAATTTACAAGAAAACAACAAAACTTAATCCGTATGTGTCATGCTCTTATAATCATATTTTTTAGGTAAACATCTATTCATTATATATAAATATGAAAAACACAGTACATCCTAACTCCAACCATTAGCTATACAAAACTCATCACAACTATACATCACAAACTCTCAACATTTGAGAGCATCAAACCACTCCAAATCCTCACTTAGTCCCTTAACAGATATCAAACCTGCTACTCTATTACAAATATTTTGTTTGATTTCATTACAAACAACAACTGGACTAGGGATAGCAACATTCCATAGAGCATAGTTCCTAGCTTTCCAGATTGTGTAAACACAAGCAGCAAGTCCAATCTCTCTGATTCTCTTCTAATTCTTGCTATGATTTTTCTTCCTCCACCATCTTTTCCAAGATGTATGAATACAACCATCAATATGAAACCTGATATCTAGCCAAGCACAAACAAGCTTGATACATTATCTGCTGAACTCACGCCTCAAAAAAGATGATGAGAGCTCTCATGTGCTAGTCCACACAAACAGCATCCAACATTATCAATAATACCTGCCTTAACATGTTTATCTCTAGTCTTGAGCTTATCTTGGGCAACCATCCAAGAAACAAAAGAATGTTTAGGAATATTAAACATATTCCACACCCAAAAATGCCACTTCACTCTCTGTATTCAGTTTGGAGCCAACTAGCCTGATTTGGGGGTTTAAAACCCCATCTATCAGCCTTTTTAATATAGTATTGATGGATCCATTTAACCCAAAGGACATCCTTTTTCTCAGCCACCTGCCAAACATATTTTCCCATAGTAGCACAATTCCAACCTAAATAGTCTCTAACACCCAAACCACCTTCTACCTTTTTCCTACATACCAAATCCGAAGACACAGGAGGAGGTTTGCTTGAGGTCACTTTTCCTTCCCACAAAAAGCAACTACAAAGTTGGGTAACTTTGTGTAACAGCTTCTTGGGAAGAACAAAATCTGAGCCCAGTAAGAGCTTATACTCCTAAGTGCATAATTCACCGGGGTAACTCTAGCTGCATAAGAGACATTCTTGGAGCTTCCACAATGAATCCTAGCCATCATATTATGAATAAGTATATCACAATCAGCCATAGATAAACACTTGGCATTTGACGGAACCCCTAGATACTTAAATGGAAGAGTACTTAACGAGAGTATGGAAACTTGCAAAATATCCTCTTAAACCTACTTTTCAACACTAACGAAATAGATAGTTGTTTTTTAATTATTTGCTTGAAGGCCAGAGGCTGCCCCAAAAGTAGATTTAGCTCTTAACAATAACATCATAGAAGCTATATCCCCTTTACAAAATAACAGGAGATCATATGCAAATACCAAGTGTGTAATCTTCAACTGTTTGCATCTATAATGATAAGAAAACTCCTGCCTCTCACCCACAACAGATACAATTATGTTGAGATACTCCATACAAATCACAAAGCAAGGCGGACATTAGATCTCCTTGCCTAATACCCACTAGAATCTTTAAAATATCCAGACATCTTCTCATTCACATTTATGGAATAAGAGGCATTACTAACGCAAATCATCACCTAGTTAATAAAGGTAGTAGGAACATTCAAAGCTTGTAGCATTTGTTCAATAAACACCAAACTAACACTATCATGTGCTTTTAGCAAATCTATCTTAATAGTGCACTTTGGAGTATGCTTTTTCCTCCCATACATTCTAATGAGCTCTTGACACAACAAAATATTATGCATAATACTTCTACCAGCAACAAAAGCACCCTAAGCCTCATTAACAATGTTAGGCAACACCACTTTAAATCTACTACTCATCAATTTACTAATAATCTTATACAACACATTACAGCAAGCAATTGGTCTAAACTGAGTTATCTCGTGAGGCTGAGAACATTAAGGCAACAACACCAAATTGGTAGCATCGATCTACTTCAATAGCTTTCCAGTCTGGAAGAAATTAAGTACATGTTTAGTAATATCATCACCAACCGCACTCCATGTAAATTTGAAATTTTAACTAGAATAACCATCATGGCCTGAAGCTTTTGTATCATCAATAGAAAAGAGATCATTCTTCACATCCAGCCTAGATAAAGGTTTGCTCAATCTGAGTTTCTGATCTTCTGCAACAATAGACCCTATCTTCACAATACTATCCTTCACTTCCTTCCTCTTAGTTAATTCAGTGCCCAACTGTTGTTGATAATAATCAATAAAAGCCTGAGCCACATTCTCATTACCACTCATCTCTTCACCTTGAATATTATGAATTCTAAAGACTCTACTAGAAAACGTCTTTTCTTCAGACAAGTATGGAAAAAAGATGAGTTGGCATCTTCATCTTTTAACCACCTTAACTTAACTTTATGTCGTAGAAAGATCAATCTAGCTTTGTTTTTCATCTCATACTCAGCTCTGGCCGTACACTCCTCTTTAACCAAATCAGCATAATGAGGATCATTGTGCAATTTAGCTTGAACCGTAGCCAGTTGAACTCTAGCTAAATCTACATTAACTTCAATCTCACTAAAACATTCCTTATTAAGCCTCCTAAGTGGGTTTTTCAAGCTTTTGAGCTTCTAAACCTCACAGTACATAGGGGCACCATCAATAACACCATTCCACACTTTAGCTATAAGATCAATAAAACTAGGAGCAAGAATACACATGTTGTAGAATTTAAATAAGCTTATAGGCTAATTAGACATCTCATCAAAATGAATCACACATGGACAATGATCAAATAAACCTTCAGGTCTAAAAATAGCCTCAGAGAATTTGAAAACATCCATCCAGTATTCATTTGCAACAACTCTATCTATTTTTGAAGCTACCCTCTCTCCCTCATACTGCTTGTTATTCCATGTAAAAAAAAGACCACTCATCTTATGATGAATGATGACAGTCAACCAAACATCTCATGTAATCCACAAGCTCATTCAAGCTGACGGGTTGACCAAGCCTCTCATCCAGATTTAAAACTGTTGAAATCTCCCATAATAATCCAAGGTTCAAAGAAGACCCTCCCAAGCTCCTCTAAATACTTCCATAATCCCATTCTGAGTTTGGGATCATTATCTGCATAAATGATAGTGCATAGAAAAAATTGCTCAAAAGAAATGTGAGATGCTTTGGTATGAATCATCTAATAAGTAACCTTCAAAATGTTCACACAAAACTAAAGAGGCTGCCATAGAAGCCATATTCTACTACCTCTATGTTGTTTATAATTACAACATACACTCCAACCATCACACACTTTAGCGAAGACTTTAAAGAAATTAACAGCCTTAACCCTAGTTTCCAGGAGACCAAACAGCCCTATTATTTGTTGTTGCATGAAATACTTAATATCCTCATGTTTCCAAGAGCTATTCAATCCCCTAGTGTTCTAGAATCCTACCGTATCCATCAGGAGGTTTCTCAATCACCCTTCCAGGTGATGGAACCCCTCCCATAACACCATTAACATGAATATCCTCCTGCACAGGATATACTAACCCAGCAGCAGCAACTATACAAGCATTATAGAGTTTAGCTACTATAGATTCCGGCACACTCTCAACAGTTTTGTGTTGCTTAACAACCCACACCTTCTTCACATTCCTCATATCATCTTTGTTTTTCACTTCCATCTTCATCCTTTTGCAATTATCACCATTGTGTCCATACCCTTTACACTCAGAGCATAATATAGGTCTCCATTCATACACAACCTTTGTGACACATTATTACCAAACTCATTCGCAAACTCAATAGACTCACGCAATTGCTGATCTATTTCTACCTGAACTATGATTCTAGCATATGCCAACATCTCCTTTTGAGCTGTCAACTTATGAGTTCTAATTGGCTTGCCAATCATACTAGCCAATTTCATCAATGTGCTAGCACCCCAATACTTAATATCAAGTTCAGGCAATTGTATCCAAATAAGAACAACACAAACATTCAGCTCATTCAACTTCAAATTAGATGTCCAACTATTAATAATAATAACAGGCTTACTATCAAAAAACTGAGGTCCCACCTAAATCGCACAATCCTTACTCAATTCATCTTTAAATCTCATAATAAACATTCTTTAGGCAACATCAAAGCTAGGCTTGTCAATAGGTCGTATCGTGTCGACTTCGTGTTCATGTTAAAAATAAACGTGTCGAAAACCCTTGACACTAACCCGACCTATTTAACTAATCGTGTCGAAGACCCTTGACAGTAACCCAACATGTTAACCCGTGTCAACCCACTTAACCTGTTGAAGCCATACTATTTAGAAAAATACAATGATAAATCAATTTCGTGCCCAATTTTGTTTTGTCATTGTATGAAATCATATTTGGCCAACTACTAACCTTTTCTCGTATTAAAATGTAAAGAATAAATTTAAAAAATTATATTTGTTACTTTCAAATCATAATATAATTTTATAAATATCTATGTTTTCAGTTAAACGGATAAATTCGTGTCAGTTTCGTGTTGAAAATCTCAACACTAACCTGACCTACTTATTAAACGGTTAAACTTGTGTTGACCGTTTAAGTAAACGTGTCAAGAATCCTCAACACTAACCCACATATTTCGTATCCGTTTCGTGTCGTGTTGTTGTGTCGTGTAAACTTTTGACAGCTCTAATCAAAACCTTATCAAGCCCACATTTCCTCTTAAACACAATTCCTCTTAAATATCATCCATAGTAATTTGCACAGGGGACTTACTAGTGAGAGCTCCAGGCATTAGATCCAATCCTTCTTCTCTTAGATGATTGAAACATTTTCTATTCCAAGAAGTTTCTGGCAAATCGATGTTATTCTCCTTCTGTAAATCCATTACAGATTCAGATACATCCCCCTGTTTCTGAGATGCTTGAACACTAGCAATCCAATTCGAAAATTGCTGTGATGAAGCTTTCTAAGCTTTAATAGCTTGTAATTGAACTTTAACATCCAATGACGAGCAAGAACTCAACGATTCCCTCTAAGACGAAGTCGATGAATTAGACCACTTTCTCAATGGAATACCAACAATGTCTATTATTGATTTCGTTTTCTTAGCATCCGCAGTAGTAGGAATCCTTTGATTATTCTTCCCTTTTCCTTTTGAATTTGAATGGCTACCTCTTTTTGCCTTCCCAGCGTTTGCCATGGCTTCAGCAATACTGAGGGGTAGGATGAACACAAGAGTTCGTTATTTCTCAAAGAAAGAAGAGAGCGTTTATCTCTCTAGAAAAATACCAACCATAAGGTCTCCTCTCTTATAATCATATTAGTTCACATATGTCCAGTAGAACCATGCTGCATCGTGAGCATAATTTTCATCAAATCAGACATAGTGGGCTCTTGGGTGGATATATTTTGAGATGGGGTTGGAAATTTTGTTGGTTGTGAATGTGATGTGGAGGGGGAAATTTTTGTGGTGGGATCTCTGAAAACCAGGGGGTTTTGACAGAATGATGGTTTAGGGTGATTTTGAGATGGGGGTTGGAAATTTTGTTGGTTTTAAAAGTTATGTGGAGGGAAAAATTTTGTGGTCTCTGCTGTAAGGCATTCGCCTGCTCCATCTGATTTTGATTAAACTGACAATCGTGCCCAAAATAACCCTGAGCCACACATATCTCACAGTAAGATGAGGTAATGGGTGCAACAACAGACATAACATTAATACTCATGGGAGGAGGTGTCGAGGTAGAGGATTTGAAGGTGTCAATCTTCATATTTAGTTGCGCCACTTGCGAAATCAGCAATGCAAGGGTGTCGACATCCAATACTTTTCTTGTGAGGATTCGGGAAGCGGAATGATCATTGGCTGTAAGGTTTGCCTAGAAATCATAGCCTATATCCACTTCCATATCAAAAAAACTCCTCCTACAGACGAGTCAACTATACTATTCGTCTGAGGCTGCAGACTATTGTAGAATGTTTGCATCAAGAACCATTTGTTCATGTTGTGATGTGGACACTCTCTTTGTAAATCTTTGAACCTGAGCCCACGCTTCCCTAAGTGTTTCATCAGGCTTTTGGGAAAACGTGGCTAGTTTGTGTCTGATTTATGCTTTTTTGTGGGTGGGTAGTACTCTCTGAGGTATACAATAGAACTTTCCGACCATTTTGATAATTTGATATCGTTGAACCAATTCTTAGCTTTATCGCGAAATGAAAACTCGAATAGTATGACCTTCAGTTGCTCAGGGGTGATTCCAGAGTGTTTAACAGTTCTACAAAGTTGTTGAAATCTCTACAGATGATTGGCCGGATCTTTAGTGGGATGCCCACCAAACTGATTTTGTTGAACCATGTTGATAAGTCCAGGCTTAATCACAAAGTTTTCTTCAGTGATGGTGGGCATTGGTGGGCCAGTGGGAATGTCGTCAGGATAGGCACCCCATATGAATTTAACGATTTGGCCATAGCTGAACTCGAAGTGTGAGAGGTGTTCAGCTGAACAAACTGCTTTCCATTCTGAATTTTCTTTCGAAGTTGCTTGAGTGTCTTTGTAAGATTGGGATCCTCTGTGGTGGGGGTACCGTTTCTGTGAGACCTGGGCATACTAAAGAAACAAAGAGAAGCAGTAAAAAGTACCTCAATTGGAACGATGAAGTTCTAATGAGGGAAAAAGAAGTAAACCAAATAACCAAATAAAAACTAGAAAACTAGCCGTCTCCCCCTGTAATGGCGCCAAAGTTTGACAAGCTAAATTCGTATCACCTAATCAACTTCATAGTTAATATTCATTCAAAAGCAACTTCAAACAAGCTCAGGGAAGAATCAACTAAACTACTAATTGAACTAATGAAAGCAATATAAAAGTGGGATTAAACTATGCATTAAAGGTATAGGGTATTAGTTCGGTCTACATGCTTATACTAATCAAAAGGCACAAATAACTATCAATACCTAGGTCAATAGTCGAGTGATTAGAGCTCGTGTTAAGCTATGGTTAATTCTTAACGCTCATAATTCAACATATCCCGCATGTTCACTAACATAATCGGAATTACTGATGTGTACTAGGGACTCTACAAGCATGACGGATTTGTGCAAAAACAATTATTAACCACGGGCAATCAATGAAACTGCACAATAACATTAATCACTCATCAAAAACTAATCACACCATGATCAATGTAGTTAAAAGCTAGAAACTAATAGCAATTCAAATATGAATCATGGCATAAACATGGTTTTCCTCCCTAAAACTCTACAAATATGACTACTCACTCATAATTGAATCAATAATGAAGAATGTAATATAATAACCTAGATTTTGCATCATGAACAAATTAAATGGTCAAATTAGGCAATCAAGAAATAATTAAAGAAATTACGAGACAAGAACAATACCGAATGATGAAAATCAATAACTTTAATTGAAATATAATCCGAGGTTTGATCTCCTCCAAACTAATCTAAAAGTGTTTCCTCTAAAAAGATCTCTAAACTAATACTAATGAAAGCTGAAAAAAATCCTTGGTAACATAAAAGAGTTACATATTTATACTAAACTAACAAAACACTAAAAAGATATTCGGAAAAAGATAGAAATTGGCCTCCCGTGTCCGCTGCCTGATCGGGCCGTTTAGCCCGACCCAATCGGGAGGATAAGAAAATGCTCCAGCCTTAGTTTCTTCGTGCAAAGCAACAGGCTCAAATTTGGGTGAGCACAATAGCTTCGGGCCCCTTCGTCCGATCGCGTCACGTGCAACAAAGCCTCATAATTCCTCTTCTTCCCTGGCGAACACAACAACAACATGAATGTGCCCGCCTGATCGGTCGGGCTGAGCCAAAACTTGCCTTCTTCTTTCCACTCATGTACAAAGCGTTAAGAGCATATGGTGAAGTTCTCCAGCCCGATCGAGCCGAGAACAAAGAAGGCTGAACTATAAATCTCGCCTGATCGGGTTTAATGGCCTGAAGGGTTTGGGTAAGCTTGCATTTGGCTCGTTTTTTACGTTTTAAGCTCGACTCTTCATACGAAGGCCTCGAGAATTTTTCAAAGCACCAAACATGCTTTGAAATACTCGTATGTGCCTCGCAACAACTCATAATGGTGCGATTGCTTCCAAATAGGTCGGAAAGAGGGAGAAAACTCCATAAAACCTGCAATTCAACCCGAAAACAACAAAATCACAACTTATAGAGTAATTGGCACAATAGCTCCTAAGAGCTCCTAAGAGCTCCACTGACGCACGATTTAGCTCATAAATAAGGGGGTAAAACTCTATACATAATCATGTTATCAAATATAGGGGAGTGGCAAATGTAGCCTCCGAATCATGCTGGTTGCGGATTCTCCTTGTTGAGCTTCATTGTCCGATATGCAGGGCTAGATTGGTTTATTGTGATAATGAGAGTCTGATCTACTTGTCCGATAATCTGTTCTAGCATCAGTGTACTAACATATTGAAATGGATATTCATTTTGTGCGTGAAAAGGTAGCTCGAGGCGAAGTTCGTGTGTTAAATGTCCCCTCTCGCTATCAAATTGCAGATGTCTTCTCGAAAGGTCTTCCTTTGATCTTATTTGAGGACTTTAGTAACAGTCCTAGTAACACCACATTATCCTCTCCACAACCACTCTATCAATCTATCATCACCTCTAAATACCTTACTTTTTCTATGTTTTACTTTTATTACCCCCTTAATACATTACTCTCATCCCAAGCATGCGCTTAGTGTTTGTCTTGTAGTCTATCCAGCAACAAAATAGTGTTTTACATCCAATATATGATACTTTTAGATCACTGTAATCATTGATTAATATTACACTGATGAAAACCAATATAAATAAAATGAATTTGGAATAGTAGATGTATGTTACGTAATGCGTGACACATAAGAAGCCAATGAACACTGAAGGTTCTTCTTTAGTAGCCATTGGATATAAGAATTATACATAAAAACACCAACAATGAGAAAATAGATATATATGCATACATTCTACTAACGAACAATGTACATCGCAAATAAAACGAAATGTGGAAAATACTAAAGGATCAACGAATATTTTTTTCAAATAAAATAAATATTACTCTAATATACATTAGATTTATAATGAACATCAATCCGGCCAAATGAAAAGAACATCAGTAATATTTTTAATGAAAATTTTCAAAAAAAACTTACTCCAACATACATCAGATATATAATGAACATCACTCAAAATTAAAACAAACATCATTAATATCTTACATGAACATAACATTGTTAAAGAATGTAATTCTATACTAATTGAAACAGATTAAACATACTAAATTGAATTGAAATCTAATGGATTTCATGTTGAACCAAAGCAAAAAAAATACAAAATGTACGCAAGCGAATCGAATATCCTAAATATGCATCTAATGTACACAAAACAAAATATGTGTTTTTCTATTCAATATTTTCTAGATCTCTGGAAAACGAAAACTCAAAAATAACATTACCATTCGCTCATATATTGTTAAAAAAATATGTACTTAACTTGGTATTTCAAGCTTAGCTTTATTTTTTTATCAGTATGTAATTTTCTCGGATTGAGGTTGAAGTTTAAAATGACTGTTTGGGGTTAAAATTCACATTTTGAGTGAATATGGTTTTGAATAGATGTATGATTATTACCAAAATAAGTTGGATTTGAGAATTTTGGCTTAAGATTCAATTTTTTTTGAAAAAGTTTAGAGTTTACATTTTTATTCAGTTGATTTGGCTGCAGATTTGACTAGTTTTCCCATAAATGTGTTTGGTAGAACATAGCTAATTGCTAAAAGCAGATAATCCTTTGTTTGTGTACAATAACATTTATGGACAGGTTAATTGATATATCAGTATTCTAAATATTGTCAAAAAAGTAATTCACATATTCTTTCACTTGATCCTCTACAGAAAAAACTGTTAATAGGAGCTTTTTCATTTTGTGAATTTCACCCCAAAATTGTCTCTTAAAACTCCTTTTACCATTTGACTAGTTAAAAACACTAAAAGTGGTTCAAAACTCTCCTTTTGCCCCCAAAACGCTAGTTACCAAACACCCAAAAACATGAGTAGATGTGCTTTTGGGAGAAAGGAGAGTTTTTAGAGAAAAAACTTGAGAAGAAAAGGATGAGGAGAGAAAAAAAATTGGGTAATATGAATTCAGAATGGATCTCATGTTCAATCGGGGGCTAATGCTTGATCGAGGGCCTGATTTAATCATGTAATCATTTGAAAAGCCCAATGTTCATTGCATGTGTTGCCTTCATTAAAGTTGCACGTTTTGTTCAATTTTGGTCGCGTTTAGAAACATGAGCACCATCTTCTATGTGGTCACAGAGTGTAGGATCTATTCTTTTTCCAGTAGCTAGGATCGTTGCCTTTGTTATAACTAAAGCCACAAAAGGATCGAGTTTTAGTTATACACAAAGTGACACCTTTACGGCTTGTTCTCCCTAACTTATTTTCATTTCATTATAGTTTAATTGAGTTCAACTATTTTCAGTTCACTTCAGCTCACTGTGGAAAATACTTTTACCCTCACATTTCACTATTCCTTTCTATTCATTTCAGTTTAGTTGTTTTCGTTTCAGTTAAGTGCAATTGAGTTTAGTTAGCTCATTTATGATGAAGAGAACATGTCTTATCGTCCGCTAACCGCTATGAAAATTTCAAACATTTCGCCAAAGCATAAAAATGTTAAACACATACAAAACCTCACACCCATCACTCAATCTTTGTTCCCTACCCTAAAAGAAAACCAAGGCCATGTTTTTTTTGTACTGGCTTAATTGAAAAACATGTCATATCAGTACGTCTAGTTCAGCTCCGTTAATAACAATACAGTTCAATTCCGCTTAACTCTACTAGTTTCAATTTGTTTCATTCAATTTATTATTAACAACACTTTTGTATTCATCTTGGTAATTTTCTTATTTTTTTGTTATCCTTATAGATATTATAATGGTATTCATATACTTCCTCCGTAACAAAATGATCGCAACAAGTCACTTTGCACGCATTTTAAGGAAGCGATTCAATGGTGTAAACAAGCAAATTAGCCAAACTCATTTTAAGACTAGTAATGTACAATCTCATTCTTACTTGTGTTAACATTATTTTGCCTAATTTGGTAGTTTATACCAATAAATCTCTTCCTTAAAAAGCGTGCAAAATGACTTGTTGCAAACATTATGTTACGGAGGAAGTATGAATTCAATTAAATTAGGAAAATTTGTGTAAAACTACTACAAAATTTACACTTTTTGAAATAAACCACCAATAACTTTTTTTTTGAATTCCACTATTATAACTTTGCAAATTTTTTGAAGCACCACCTTCTAACAGAAATGTTAAGTTTTCCATTTGGTGGTGATCTTAAGGGTTAGGGTTTTTGACGGAAAACTTAACGTTTCCCGTTAAAATGTGGTGCTTCACAAAATTTTGCAAAGTATAGTAGCTAAATAAATAAAAAAGTAATTGGGAAAATTTTTCAAAAAGTGTAAAGTTTGTGGTGGATTTTCACAAATTTTCCTTAAAATTATTTGATGTTTAATATTTAATTATATTCTTTAATATTATTATCGATATTTCTAACATATTGGACACTATGATATTCATTATTATTACTCTAGTCTTTTATTTATTATTATTATTATTATTATTATTATTATTATTATTATTATTATTATTATTATTATAGTAGTAGTAGTAGTAGTTTACAAAGTTAATTTTTTTTTGCAATTTGGCTTCAAATAATATAATATTTGGATTAATATTTATTCAGCTACATTACATTCTTGTAAACAAAAATCATCTTCTACCTATAAGCTTCTAATCATTTCTTCCATATGATCTCCTACCCCATCATTATCTTCTACACAATAAATATTAACATCTTCACGACCATCATTATTAGTATCTTCATGACCGTCATTAGTATCTTCACGACCGTCATTAGTATCTTCATGACTATCATTAACATCGTCACAATTAGCTTGTCGTGCATCCATCAGTTTCATGTCTTGCCGAATTATCTTAGCATATCAATAACCAATAATCAATAGACAACTTAAAAGCAAAAAGATAAATTTTCCAAAAAGGACCTTTAAAAAAAAACATTTTGTGAGAAGGGATCTTAAAAAAAAATTTAAAGGCCAAAAACAAAAAAAATTGTGAGGAGGGACCTTATTTGCTAATTAACACCTAATTAAATACTAATTATATATTAAATATAATTAAACAAAATTAATGCCTAATCAATATCAGATATATGCATATATCCATCGGCTCACTTTTTTGGCAGTACATTCCATGAAAATGGCTGTACATTCCATGAAAATGGCAGTACATTTATTGAGAAACGTAGTATATAAAAATCGATATTTTCACAGCTATATAACTATATAGTTTGTATTTGTCATATAATCTTTCATTAAAAAATGTACTACCATATATATTTGAATATACTACCATACATAAGAAATGTACTGCCATTTTCATGGAATATACTGCCAAGAAGGTGAGGCGATGGATATATGCATATATCCGATATTGATTAGGCAACCCTAGTAGTGGAAAGAGGAGAGAGATGGGGGTGATGGTCTGCTGGTGGTGGGTATGGTAGAGGAGAGAGGGGGGAAAATTTTATTAGGTATAATTTTGTTTAATTATATTTAATATATAATTAGCGTTTAATTAGGTGTTAATTAGCAAATAAGGTCCCTCCTCACAATTTTTTTTGTTTTTGGCCTTTAAAAGCCATTTTTTTAAGGTCCCTTCTCACAAAATGTTTTTTTTGAAGGTCCTTTTTGGCAAATTTCTCAAGCAAAAAGTAATTTTTTCTATTTTCCTCTTAAAAATGAGTACTTTTATTTAGTATTATTATTATTTATTAATATTAAAGCTATTACAAATTTACAATATCTTAAATCATAATTAGAAATATGACAATAGTATGATAATAATTATATTATTATTTATATTATTATTAGTATAAGTATAAGTTATTTTATTATTATTATTACGAGTAATTATATTAAGCTATATTATAAATGTGATCTTGCTAATGAACTCTCCCGGGCGTTATTTGACATTCAATATGTTTATAAAATGATATTGATTTTGGAATATATGCCGAAATCACAGAATGATAGATGTAATTATTGTTTATGTTAATTTGATATTTCTACTTTTAGCCACCTTATTCAACGCCCTGAAAGTGTCCATTAACTTTTTCCTTATAAATATTAGTATTAGCATTAATAATTTTGTAAAATATAAGTTAAGTTAATTTCATTTTATTTAAGTTCGGTTCAATTCAATTTAATTTAATTCAGTTCAGCTCCACTCTATTCAATCCAACACAACATCCTAAGGACCCAAGCCAACATGATTGTTTTTCTTCCATAATGCTAAAAGATTGTAAAATTCCCTCTATGCTTCGTTTAAAAACTTATTTACCTGAATATCGTACACGTAGAATTGATAAAGAAAGAACCTATTTTTTAGCCCCTTTTGTTTTTTTTGAATCGTGCAATTTGATGTGCGGCTTTCCTCTGTGAATTTTTGCCAGAAACCCAAATGATGGCGTGGGACGACGAGAACAATATTGTACACATATCTTCTTGCTCATTCACTCGCTCAGAATTCAATACAACATCTTTCTCTCTCCATCCTCAAACCTCTGTAAAAACCCAAAAATAAAGCAAGAATTATGGTAAGTTGATATCCAATTCCCATTCCATCTTTTTATTTGATGTTAAATTTGAGTTATTTGTATGCAATTTGAATTTTGTTACAAAATTTTCAGATTGGAGCTGCTAGAGAATACTCTTGGGGAAGAAGATGAAGAAGAAAGGGTGTTTGAGCAACAACATCAACAACAAGGTGAGAGTAGTAGTAATTAGGGCTGTGCACAGGTGCAGAACCGGACCGGACCGAAACCGGTTGGACCTGTGGACCGGAATTTTCGATTTTGGTGGACCGAGGACCGGACCGGAAAATTCAGGTCCAGTCCAGGTCTGGACCTATTTTGTGATTTTTCATATGTTTTTTTTAAAATCTTTTATTTTCTTTTCCGAAGTTTTCGACATGTTTCATGAATATGAGCATATTACCGATATGTATCTAATATCATAAACTACGATATAGAAACAAAAAGACAAATCATATTTACATCTTGCAAATTTGTACTAAAGTTTTTATATTTAACGAATTCTTGTATGATTTTTTAGATATACTCTATATGTATAACAACCTCTAAACGAAAACCTATCTTAAATTTATTAATGCAACGTAACATTACAACCATTAAATTCTTCATAAAAATTTTAAAT
This sequence comes from Patellifolia procumbens, assembly GCA_947645195.1. Taxonomy (NCBI): domain Eukaryota; kingdom Viridiplantae; phylum Streptophyta; class Magnoliopsida; order Caryophyllales; family Amaranthaceae; genus Patellifolia; species Patellifolia procumbens. The sequence goes on along the minus strand of CANSGD010001328.1, from coordinate 30,915,870 downwards.
ATAATAAAATAGATTATTTCATGTAAATAGGTATTACCCGGTTTTTTCAGGTCTTGGACCGGATCGGGCCTGAAACCCGGAATCTCAATATTTTGCAGACAGAAGACCGGACCTGAATTTTCGGTCCGGTCCAAATTCAGGTACGGACCGGTCTAAAATCAGGTCTGGACCGAATTTTGCACAGCCCTTGTAGTAATACTACTAGTGAGATTGAACAAAACCCACTTACCGGAACATATACCTCATAATATCTTCTTCACTGGAATTTTCATTTCCATTTCTCCATCAGCAGTAGTGAAGCAGTGGCTCATAATATCTGCAGAGATTCTCTCTATTGGACCTTCAATTTTCCCAACTCGAATGAAATCGTGTGAGGGAGGTGGTTTGTCAAGGTAAAACCGCTACTTGGAGTAGCGGTTTTACTAACTCGTTACTCCAAGCAGCGATTTTGGTTTGTAATTCGCTACTTTAAGTAGCGACTTAGACCTAAATCAGCGGGGAAAAAATGAACCATTGCCGAGCCTACGTGGACAGTATTTAGGTAAATAGGTTTCAAAACGAAGCATATAGGGAAATTTTCAATGTTGCAAGGTGGTCCTTGCTGATTCACACGGGATTCCACGTGCCCCATTTAGCAATATTGGAGAAAAAAGTTCAGCTAACGCCCCAAATCAAACAAAAAGGAAAACATATTTCAGGGATAAAGGTCTTAATTTCCGATCCCCAAATTAAGAGAACCCACAATTTCCATTTCCCAAATTACAAATCAGTTGAAAGATAGGAAGGAAGGAAGGGAGAAATCAACCAACATTCAATTCCTTCCCAAGATTTTCGAACCAAGAACGAAAATCAAAATAGATTCCTTCCCAAAATGAGAGATTCGTTGGTTAATTTTAATCAATCGTTGTTGCAGATTCGCTCGTACTCATTGTTGAGCTACGAATTTTCTGTAAGCTTCAACTTTTATACTCCTTTTTTCTGTTAAGCTATGACATGCTATGCGTGTTTGATGTACAAGTCTTGTATTGTGCAATACTTTATATCCTAACTAATAATATATCCTAAAGATATTTATCATATCTTTAGTATCCTAATATATCTCTAACAATAATGAATGTTAGAAACTCTAATAAGATATACAGAAGAAATTTGCAAGTCGAGGGGTTAGATCCATTGCTGATCCACTGTGCAATTATCCTAAGTTCCTCCTCTCTTTTCTCGTTTAGCCATTCGGGATCGTCAAGTTCGACGGACTTCATGTCCCAACCAAAAGTGCCTGAAATTTATTTTTCCATGGTATGAATATAAGTGAGTTTCAAGTTTAGATTTTTGTGCGTCTACAAAGTAAGAAAATATACCATTAGTAGCTGTTACAGCAACGATGGTCTTGGACAAATTCTTCAATATTCTGCATTAATTACAACATGCTTCTATCATTAAATTGTCCAAGTAGAAGTTTATAGAATTATAAATGAATACATCAAAGAATAACAATTTACTTACCCTCCACTAGAAAAGGGATCCTTGAGCCCGTTGGAAAAGATGATGTTTCCTCCAAATGCACTGAGAGATTCTTCGAAATTCTAAGTTGAAAAAATGCCAATATAGGTAATTTTACTACAATTAAATTTAATAGAAAAAATCTAGACAAAAGAAGGGAATTCTTTGTAACATTTTACACTATGTTTAAAGAAATTGGTATGTACCTTACTATGAATTGATAAAGAAATTGGTATGTACCTTACTATGAAAATAGGTTATGGGTGAGTGTGGATGTCGGTGAACTCCAAACCTCTTTTTACATTCATGTTTAAATTTGGTCATGTGAAAAGGTCGTGAAGGGAGCATGGTATCATGCTCACATCCAATAGGGAAAACTAACCCAGTGCATCGCTACATGCCAAACAAATTAATTGTTAGACATATTCATTACATTAATATGAAATATAACTATAGTGAAATTGTAATTATGTGTACCATCCATGCCCAAGCCACTGTATATTTTGATAGAGGCTCAAACGGAGAGTCCACTTTAATAAGAGCAGTATCAAAGCATTCCCCATCAGTCTTGAGCTCTCTATATAGTGCTGAAACCATACCCGCAATGGAATCTTTTGCACTATTTATTAAATCGCATATGAATTTTTTTTCCGTACCCTCCGGATTATCCGAACCTGCTATGTCCGAAAATAACTGACCTAACCATTGTTCCACCTCTTCGGAATGTTGCAAAGGCCTGATAAATCACAATGTTTGGAATTTCAATCTATTATTTATGTACCAAAAATTATTTATAAATGTATTGTAATTATAATTTCATCATATTAACCTGCAAGTATTAAAAATTTGACTAAGATGTGCCAAACCATTTGGTTGTATGGCAATATTATCAACCATTTTCTTGGATTGTCGAATCCTCTCGTAGCATTTTGGGTCAAAATCCTAATCATTGAAAATCAAAAAGTATGTGTCATTCAAAATTTTCTAATATATATGTATGTGCACCACCTTAATCCAAGAAACACGAATTAACTAAATTTATAGCAATAATTAATTTAAAATCTCTAAAGATTCAAGTACTAAACAACCCTATGAGTACATGGTACCAACAAAGAGAATCATAAATTTTAAAAAACCCATGCATGCATTATCAATAAAATGATTTTCTTTACCAAACTTTGTTTGTTTGTTTTTTGCATTTTATTTCAAGTTATTATATACTTTCGCATGCATCGCGTACAAATAAAACTAGTGCTAATATATAAGAAGTAACTACAACATGAAAAACTTTTGGAACTAGAAAATTAAAAATCAATAAAGAAACTAAAACATGCAATGGCACGTCATATATAAGTCTCACTTGGTATTATACATTCGAACTTTTGCTCTCAAATTTTCTTTTACCTTTTGGGATTGGCTAGTGCATGATGAGTATGTCATTTGGGAGAAGAAAAAACTGGTTACAGCATATTGTGCAATGTATGACAAGAAATTACCTTGAAATCGTTGCTAACAATTGAACAATAGCTCTTCCGTGGATGAGAGTTACCATAGTATAACAGTGGACTTGACGAGGCAAGGGCTCCGACTACCAACTCCGAGTTTTTCATTCGAAACCATACTGCTATCCCTAGATTATCAAATAAAACAAGTTATGATAGAAGTTTGAAGAACTTTTGCTGTTATTCATGACTACTAGTAGATCATTATTAAAACATATTTACGAAGTATAATGCTATTCAAACGTAAATAATACTCCTACATGAAATATGATTTGACCATAATAAGAAAATTTTTAATTTTGTCTTTTACTAATATTGAGATATAGTAATTTAGAAGTTCAATAGACGTGAAATAAACTTGATACCTCCAGAGTAGCCCACACCCATAACAATGACCGGTGAATTAAGAGCAGATAGGTTGAACTTGAGGCTCTGAATAATATCGGCAAAATCTTCTAAAGCTTGGTCGACGGTTAGACAATTTCTAATTCGATGATGCGCCATGGCCAAATCTATCGACCCCAACGGTATTGAATTTCCAGTGAATCGATGCTAAATGTAATAGAAAAAAGGTCATAAAAGGCTTTTAGTAGTTATTACAAATGTTTATTTGGTTGCACCGATCTAATATGAACTTTGAATTTCTAGAATAACGACAATACAGTGTGATTTGGTTAACAAAAAATATGTAGAAAATGGACAAATTTGTAATTCGCACATAGGGAATTCAATAATCACCCAATCGCGGCACAGAAACTTTGTTCACACTACCAATAACAGAGGGATAGATAGTGAATAGTGATAGTCAACACATTTAATGATTTTTCATATTTTGTATTAGTAGTGGGTTTGCTTTCCTAATGAGTAGATGTAACCGTTCTTTAAAAAATTGATTTCCCTAATTTGAATAAAGAATAACCACAAAATTATCTCAGGAACTTAATCTTCCCCTTGCACCCAAATAAACACTTATATTATCATACTATGACTATTAGTTAACTTTACATACAAGTAAATTTGAAAAATAATTAACTATAAAAATTAATTACCTCGATGTAAACCAAGATGGCCTTAAATCGAATGGCACTGAGCGATAAAATACCGTTCGTATTGGGATCATCTGTCATATCGTTGAAGCCTCCAAATAACACAAAAATGGGAGCCCCAGAATTAGCTCCCGCCCAATGAGCGTCATTGACCACTAATCGCTGTTGAAATGTGATGTCACATTCTTCATGAAAATGATCTAAACTTTGCGTGAAGTTTAGGACTTTTAGATGGCCTTCAAAATACAAGTAGATTTAAACCAATGAAGGAAATTTGTGTATATCATCATTATTAAGTGTAATAATAGACAAAATTAAAAAGTAGGTTTAAAAGTAACTTTACCAATGACTGATGGAATCCAAAGTGTTAATATGAACAGTTGAAAACGAACAAAGTCAACAACACTAGCCATCTTAAAAAATCGTTTCTTGAATTCTGTTACAAAACAAAGAATGAAGTTGTTCGTTAAAAAAGTACTAAATCATACATATTATAACACCAATGATAATGAGTCAAGTAGAATTATTCAAATTTAAATGTTAAATTCTAATAAGGTCATAATCCATATTTAAAATACATCATCACAACTAGTTTACGCGGGTAAGCTTAGTGTTTACTTTCATTTCCAATTCTTTTTCTTTTTTACATTGTCTCACCTCTTTTATCTCTCTTTTAATTTGATGCAGTTTCTTCAAATTGAAACAGCAAAAATCTGTGCAGCTAGCTGTTACATGTTTATTGTTTTTGTAATCTATTTATGTGATACTTAATTGAGCACCTTCAATTGCCAAATTATCAATTGAGTACACAAACTTTACCTCCAAAAAGTTGAGGTTCAAAAACAGAAAAGTAGGGGGAATTTTTTTTTAACAGGAACAAGAATTATGATGAGAGCAGTGAGAAAGTGAAAGACGGAAACAGAAAAGATTCCATGAAATGCTCTTCTTTTCTTTTGCTTTTCCTCAATATCCTCCCATACAAGCTAGGCTACAACTTACCACTAACATGTTTTTTTTAAAAAAAAAAATTCATATTTTGCTTTTCTTTTACTTCTAAATATCAACTTACCACTAAGTGGGGATTGGAGAGTTACTAGTAGAGTAACTAATACCCAACACCTTTCATCTATTTTTTTGTAGACACACTCTCTCCCTTCTTTTCCTCCCACCCTTTTCTTCTTCATCTTGTATTTTGGCTAAGAGCAATGCGACCGATTTTCTCTCTCCAATTATCTTTTCCTAACAATTAAAATTTTTCTTGCTTTGATTTTTCAATTCCTTTTCTTTTATTTCATTTGTTTTTTTTTACTTTCCAAAAAGTGTAGGTATTATATTACCTCACCTCTATATAACTCTCTTGACGAAATTTCTTCGAATTGGAATTACAAAAACCTCAAATTAATTATTGTTATTATATGCTCAGCTTTTTTTTTTTTTTTTGGGTAATCTCAATTACAATAAGTCTAGTTTCAGCTTTTGTGTTAAACTTTCATCATTTTATGTAAAAACAATATTATCAATCCATATGCCGCTAAGAAAAGAAATGGCATATTTGTTTTTTAAATGATTTTTTTTAAAATCATATTGTGCTCATATAGTATAGGTAAAAGTAATAGAACATTTGAGCTTAAAAAGTTAGAGCCACAATATTATCAAATAATACAAAAACCATAAAAACATCTGAAGTTGCGGGAAGAGCGGATAAGAAATAAAGTAATGTTAAAAGATGTTAAAAGAACCGACAAAATGATACTCAGGTGCAATTACACAAATTTTTGGCCAACTTAAATATCAAGTCTTTCCTAGCCAGATCCACACAAAAAATATGTCCACATTAATCATTGTTCCTCAAAATTTAATTCAAAAAATGATTTACTTTAAACTAAGTTAGAAAACAAAGCATGTGAAAGCGAAATTCTGTGTTATATGCCTACCCCTTGATTTTATTTTTGATCGAATTTCTCAGGCTGGAAAACTGATACCACTTTGTAATACCCTCAAAAAATAATTGAATGCTCATTAGTGTAACAAAACTCTGATGAATATTCTTTATTTCATAAACTTTCACTTGAGATAAGTAACTTTGCAATTACTATATGTTTTTCCTTTATATATATGCAAATATTCTATCTATTATGAAGGAAATATTAAATCTATATCTAATCTTTTATGAAATGAAAATATATGCTACAATACAATAAGAAATGCCAAAATCCTTATCATTGATAGCAAATAAAAGTTAAAGTCTCACAAGCCACAATGATCATAAAAAGAATAATAGAATCCTTACTCTTTTAAAAGAGAGAAGTTGCCTTACTGTTCTTAACAACAGTGATATGAGTCTTGTTTTCATGAAATTCATTGTTCATAAGGGGGGTTGGCTTCCCTTTGTATCACTCCCTCTTCTTTCCAGTATTTCCTCTCAACCATTCATCTCATCCTAACCCTAACCTTTCTATGCAGCAGATTCACACTTCCAATATCAACATCACACCCTTTCTCTCACCCCTTTCCCATTTCCTCTCAACCTCCATTTCCATGGAAATCAAACTCCAAACTCCAATATCCAACAACAACAACAACACCCACTTCTTAAATATTCTTGCTTTTTGTTCGATTGGTTTCCCCAGAAATAAGGTCAGTCAAATTAGCTTGTAATTCGCAATTTGCTGGTGGTGGGGAAGAAGCTGAACAGCAACGGAATTCATCTCTTTCTTCAAGGCCCTTGAATCTTTAAGACCTCGTCTTCTTTTCTCTCTTCCTCGGTAATTCATCCCTTTCGTTTAAACTTTGTTCATTGTTGTAATTTCGCACCCAGTTACTGAGTGGATTGCTGAAATAAATCTTTCAACTGCTCAGGTTGCAGTTGGCATGGGTATCCCTCTTTGGCAACTTCCTGGTAATTGACATGCTCGCTTTCTGATTATCTAATACATAATGCTTAATCTTGTTCCTGTTTGTGAGATGGCTTGTCTGAACTCATTTCACATTTCAACTGAAATTTAGCTTAAAAAATCAACAATCTTTTTTGTGAATCTAAGTTGTACGGTTAATGCTTTCATATTGAACGATAATGTCCTCTCATTGTTCGAAGAAACCTTCAATTACTTTGGACTGATTATATCAGTGTACTCGAATTTATTCTTTCAATTCCTCTAACTCATGCATCTCTAGGGTTTTAATTCCAATGTGGACGAATTGAGGCGTCTACACTTTATCTTATTGTGATATGGTGCTTCTCAGTTATTACTTATAAATGATAAATGAAATAGAAGTAAGTCTTACATTGCAATGGTGAGTGGCGACTCTTTAATTATAAGACTTTGGAAAGTTGCAAATGGTGCCCCCCCCTTTATTTTTGTTGGTAATAGTGTCCCCCCTTTCTTTAAATCAAGACGATGTTCCTTTCCACTGCCGGTACCTCCAAAGTACATGACCGTAGAGACACTTGGCATTCAGGATGGTGGCCTGCGAAAGCAAGCATGTTTTTAGGGTTCATGTTCCTACCATTTCTCTTGCCTTCATCAATCATCTTGATGTATGGTTAGTGTCTATATGTATACATATAAATCTAAAAACTCCCATGTTTTCACTTATTGTTTAGGTCTAAGAACATAACAAGTTTTGTTTTCGTTTCTCAGGGGAAATCGCACATTTTGGTGCAGGGTATATCTCTTGTTCTTGTTAAACCAATGGCTTTCAAACACTGCGAGTATTAGCTTATATTCTAATGATTCTCATTAAGATTTTCTTACAGGATCTTTCTACTAATCCAGCTTGTGAGTGTAATCAATTTCATTTTTGAGCTGAATGAAGGTTACCTGTCAGAGAAGTGTGCAGAAAGATGGTAAAACATTTTTTTTCTCCCTTAGATACAATAATGACATCATTATATTGATGCGTCTGATATAAGAATTTGAATATCACAATTAGATTCACGCATAGAAGTGCATTGAAGAATGTCATGCTAATATATGTTTGTTTTTGCAGTCGCGTTCATGTGATAATAGTTGCCACAGCCGCGTATGTTGTGAGCATAGTAGGGATAATCATGATGTACATTTGGTATGCACCAGATCCATCATGCCTCTTGAACATTTTTTCCCTCACTTGGACTCTCGTACTTTTACAGCTGATGACGAGTGTCTCCTTACAACCCAGAGTAAGTTTCCGTGAAGAAGTTGTTTCTCAACTACTTAGATACTATTCTCCTCACCTTATTTTCACTTATTTCGTGAAATTGAAGTTCTTATAAGTTCAAGGCTAATAAATTCAGGAGGCAGCAATCTTATGTCGTTGCATTCCAAATTTATACAGATCAGTGTTGGATTCCTGACTCCTGGGCTAATGGGACTCTACATTGTGTTTCTATGTTGGTGCGACATCAGAAGGCAAGTTCTTAATTCAGTTTCGCTCATATTTTTGGATGTTTGTTTTTTCTTAATTACATCTTCTAACCAATCTTTGATTTCACAAATAGAACCTGCAAAATTCAAACATCACTTCCGTGAATCTAATTGAGTATACATCGGTTTAGATCAGTAAAAATAAGTTTCGTTGAGCAAAAACCAATTTCAGTCACTAAAACTTAGTTTTGATTAGTAAACATCAAGGAAATTTTCGAAAAAGTCATACAAATGATGTTTTAATCATTCTGAAAGAGGTATAGAATATTTCACAATGCTATAAATTTGGCTGAGACACTAATTCAACCACTAACAAGTAACATGCAGTGCATAATGGAACTTCGAATGAGAAAGATACGTACTCAACTCTTCGAAAACTGTTCTTACGTTCAATTACATTATTGTGTTCACAGTGAACCACCAGGAAGTAAATGTACCAGAAAGGCGGAAGCTTCAGCTAGGATCGACTGGCTTACTATCATTGTAATTTCATTAAACCCTGCTCATCTCTCTTATTAACAGTTTCTAGGATTAGACGATCTAACCATGACCCACAAGAATGAAAACAGCGTTCACTCTAATCCTGCAACTTAAATTCTGAAATGGAAAAGATCTGATCAGTTTTGTTGTTAATATGATACAGACCTTTGTTGTTGCACTACTCACAATAGTAATCGCAATGTTTTCAATCGGAGTTGATTCTCAATGCTTCCAGGTCAGTGTCTTCTTGCTTTTCTCCTTATCTACTAGAAAATATTGGCTATTAACTTAGAAAGTAACAAAAAACATGGACAAATGCAGTTCTGGAAAACTGAGAAACAAGCAGAAGATGAAGTAAGCCTTTCCTCTTTTCATGCTCCATTCCTGGTTTTAAAGCAGTTCCATTTCTTGTTTCACCCCTTTACTGTGCCTTTTTCCCTGAGTTCGCCCCCCCCCATCCCCACCTTATTTTTAATTTTGTTCACCTTAATTGACAATAAATTTGATCTAAAAAATGGAAGTATTGTTCAACATTGGCCAGCAGTTAACCGGCGGCGAATTTGCCGAGGAGCTGACGCTTTTTCTGAGACTGAAAAAGCACAAACTAAGCATGTTATTATTGTCGTTGCTGCTACGTTGTTAGATCAACTAGCCAAGGCAGGGGAACTCTGTTTTCTGGTGCTGAAATTGATACATTGGCTGCTATCAAGATTTAAACGCTTTCTAGGGGTTATTTGGTTTGTGGGTTTTTTTTTATTTTTATCTCTATTTTTGTATAATTTAAAGTTCTTTTCCTGTTTTGTTTTTGTTCCTTTTATTTATTTATGTGGGTTGTGCATTTTCTAACATGAAGTTTGAAATTTGGGCATTTGATTTTATTCCTTTTATCCATGTTTTTTCTTTGTGATTTTTTTCAGTTTACTACTAATCCAATTGCTGAGTTTTGAATTTATTTTTATTTTTACAAAAGGAAAAATTTAATTACAATAATCCATATTATTGTTTGTCCGCTCAAAATAATATCAACTACGAATTATTTCGAAATAATTTCACCTATTTACGATAAACTCCCCTTTTTTGTTTCAAAGACAATGAACACCGTGAGATCATGGAACGGATTGAGTGAGGTGATGCATTACCGGGGATTAGGAGCTACATTGATATTGCAGCTACGACAACGAGAGTGGGCTTTAAAATTGTGGAGGAAAGAGATCTGGGTACTGCATGAACGTGGTGGAATCGTCTAAAGATGGGTAAGATTGCTTATTGGAGGAACCACATTATGGTTACAATTCTTGCTGCACTTGGGATTGCACATAAAGGAACAATTGATGTTCATGAAACTAAATGCATGTGTTGTGTTCTATTATTGCCAGTAATCAAGAATTTTCTTGTATAGTCATCCCCTATCCACAAAGCTTTAGAATAAGTTTTTGTTTGAATGTTTGCAAGTAATGTACATTGAGAAAGAACAGTAATGTATTTTTTACACAAGCAAGATTTCCATCATCGACTGGTTGACATAATTGTGAACTTGATAATAATTATTGTATGGTAATCAATTGTTATCTCATGGCTCCTTTTGTTCTTTTACCTTGTCTTTCTTTCGCTTGAGTAATATGATTGGTGGGACAGAATAAAAAGAACGTGCATTTTTGGTGTTTGAAAATATGATGTAAATATTCCAAATTATAAATGAACCAATATAATGTGATGTAATTTTCATGTATATAATGTATTTTATATTTTGGATTAACCTCATACATTGCTTTCACGTATAATATATATAAAGGTAGACATCAAGACAGAGAGATAGAGAATGAGAACGCCGGAGATAAAGAGGTAGAGCTGGAGAGACAAAAATTGTCTTCTTACTCAACGGGGAAGGAGACATTCAGAATAACTATCTACTTCATAGATTGCAATTGCAGGTAATTTTGTGATAAACTTGTCACTTCTCTTTGTACTTTAGTTGTATGGTAGTCTGCCGCATATTTGATTCTTGCCTATGTTTCTTTACCGCTTTCTATGTACCATTACTTTAGACGTATGGACTGGTTGAAAGAATGGACTCTAGGATTTAGATACTCTCGATTCTTATCTCATGCGATTCAACCCCAGGCAGTAGAGAGGAAGTTACAAAAGTAGAAGTTACTTATTGTTCTTTACACATCTTCTTAGTAGCTTTCGATGTCACTTGTCAATGGATAACAATCTTATTAGCTGAACATCTTAACATTATTGATCTTTACTTCTTGAAGGGTTAACTACCTGATTGACAGTAAAATATTCACTGAGCTTACATCAAAGGAGTTTATGAACTAAAATTTGCTCCGTTCTTTGTTTATTGCTGTTTTTTTCTCTATTGCAATAAATATGTGGCTGATGTATAGAGGAAGACAAACAAAGCACTGAAGCATGACATAAGAAGTAGATAAATATCTAGGTTAAGTTAGAAATGGTTTCCCAGGTCCGCACTCACCTCATAATATTATTTGATGCAATGTAGAAAATAAGAATATTGTTATCTTATCTAAGCTATATATATAATCGACAATCCTCTTTATGCTTCACTTTCTTGAAATACCCATACAGTTCCCAAAATTTGTATATCTTTCTTTTACTTGAGATACCAATGGTGAACAATCAAGCTTCCTAACTCTAAGAAAGTGAAGTTTCAAAGTGGAATAAATGTTTCTTTTCATAACTTAACCAACCCAATAATGCCTACACTTTCACATAAGAGAAATTGGTACCATCAAATTCTTGGGACCTAATTTCTTTTAGTTAAGGAAAGAACCTTGAATTTTCTTTTTTAGCGAGGCCAAAGCTTGACACAAATCATGAGCAAGGGAGCGAGAAAAGAGCAGAGGATAGTCTAAGCGCTTCGTGAGGGAGTTTTGTTAGCAAAGACAAACAATCCTAGAGTTTTTTTTCCATGACATAGGGTGATTGTAAACACAAAAACGACCTATACTTTCACGTATAAGGGACAAAGAGATAGAGAGCATGAAAGATGGAGAGAAAGAGTGGGTAATGGGGAGCCAAATCGAGATAGTCTACGAAAGAGAGAGAGTGAGAGAGTGAGAGTTCAATTGGCAACTGTGGACAATCGAGATTTCCAACTCTAGGAAGTATAAGTTGAATTTGAAAGAAATGTTTCCTATCTTGACTTGACAAACGCAAAATTGCCTTATACTTTCACATATAAGAATTATATACAATAACCTATTTTGGCTTAAGACAAAATTGAGACTTTTCGCTATGAACTTAAATATACAGCTTTTGCAAGCTTCAAATATGAACAAATATATGTAAGATAAATCAAATCTACATTAGAATATATATTAAGTTAGGAAAAATTGTTTTTAATAAGTCAACCTTTATGCCATCTTCTAAAATTAAGTTCACCTTTGGATTATTCTGGAATAAGTTAAGCTTGTATGAGTATTAACTTTCTAGGAGTTTAAGTGATCGTTTACATTAACAACAAGTAATAATTTTTCCTTCTTTTCTTTCCCTTTACCAACCCTCTACACCTATAATCACAATCACCACTACCACTCGATCCCAAACACCACCCCAAGACCTGATCTAACTCATTGAAAGTTAATACTCAGACAAGGTTAACTTATTCCAGAATAATCCAAAGGTGAACTTAATTTTAGAAGATCGCATAAAGGTTGACTTATTAAAAACAATTTTTCCATTAATTTATCCATTACAAGTAATAATTTTCTCACCTATTTACAATCAACCACATTTGGAGGACGACACTATAATGTTTATTGGAATGAATATTTTTTTATTTGTGATGTTAGCTTTAGTTTTGTCTATGTAAGTTTCTCAATTAATTTGCCTCGATTTTTCAAATGATTGCTATACGCTTCACTATGTAACTTTCACTATTATCATGTAAACCACTCTAAAACTTTTGCTACTTCCTCCGTAACAGAAAAAATGTATCAGTTTAATATTTTAAACCTGCACAAATAATACTAAATTGTTGTATTCTTTCTGTTATGGAGGAAAGATGTTAATTTTACTATATATATTTCACCATTTTTAATATTACATTTTGTGTTTAAGCATTCATGGAAAAGTAACATGCGACGAGCTGAGAACAACCAACCAAAACTAAGCACAAAAGGAAGGCCCAAAAGTGCTATGTTAGTCCTGAATGTTTTCACAATGGAGAAATGAAGCATCTATAGTGAAAAACCCGAAGAAAAATAATCAGGCTACAAATACTATTGTCTTCAAATAATCAGGCTACAAATACTATTGAGAAACGAGCACAAAATGAAGGATCTCACGGCTTCAAACATTTGTCTTCAAATACTATTATGATTGTTACTACTTTTGGTTAAGTACTCTTTGCATTACTTTCCAATGTCTAATGGATGTTTCAATCTCTATTGCATCACTTAATTTCAACCAAGATTACTGCACAAACTATATGACAAATTAAACGACAAACGATACTTACCCAATGTTTGCATACGCATATTGGAGGGCCGCGCGCGGTCCAACAACTAGTATTAAAAAAGTCGTAAGTCATAAACAAGAAGAAAAAAACCCTGCAAAAAGGCCAAGTAATCAGACTTTTGGACAAATGAAGCGCGTTTTGGGCCAGCCCAATTGGTTTAACCGTTTCTGTTGTCTCTTACTTGCCCATACAGACCAAAAAAAAAACCCTGCAAAAAGGCCAAGTAATCAGACTTTTGGACAAATAAAGCGCGTTTTGGGCCAGCCTAATTGGTTTAACCGTTTCTTACTTGCCCATACAGACCAAAAAAAACCCTGATTTCTTCTGTCTCTTCACACGTTTCTCTCTCAAACTTACACTCTCACAGTCTCACTCTAAGCTCTCTCACTTTCAAGTTTCAGCTCACTTCTACGATGATTCTCAAACCTTCAAAGACCAAGGCCGATGCGGTAACTTCACTTTCCTTTGCTTTGATTTTTGATTTGATTATTGGTCATCGATTTTACTTTAATTTACTGGATTTATGCGAGTTTTGATTAATTTAATTGATTAATTGAACACATTTCTTAGTCTTAATCCTCAAATTTTTATTGTTGAATAACTAACTATGTTAATCCTCTCTTTTTGATTTTGTGGTTGGACTTGTGGGCGTGGGAATTGGTGAGGAAATTAGTTGATTCGACCCCTTCCCTTCGTGCTACTGCCTACTGTTTTGGGTAAAGATCTGCTTGGTGTATCTACCCGAAGCCTCTTCTCGCTGCTACTGCTCGCTGTTAGTGGTTGTCGAACACTGCTGTTGTTGGTCAAACAAAGCACAGTTTCAGGTTCGATTTTATTCATTCTTTCCTTAAATTCCTTAATTCAATTTTTAATTAAATCCTTAAACTGTTTTTTCCTTAAATTCCTTGGATTTTTGGTTTTTTTTTTGCTGCTTACTGCAAAGATTGAACGCTACTGTTGTTTTTGAGCTTAAAAAGTTAGAGCCACAATGGTATCAAATAAAACAAAAACCATAAAAACATCTAAAGTTGCGGGAAGAGTGGATAAGAAATAAAGTGATGTTAAAAGAACCGACAAAGTGGTACTCAGATGCAATTACACAAACTCTTCCTCAGATCACCATTTGCTTTCCTACACTTTTAATTTAAGCTCTCACGTTGCTTTCCCCTTTATTCCTTTTCCTACCTATCTATCCCTTTAGAGTACGTTGCTTTCCCCTTTATTCCTTTTCCTACCTATCTAGTTCCTCCCCTACAAATGTTTTAATGCTTTTCACTCTCCCCCTATCCAGTCTATCCCCTTCCTCTGGAATTAAAATCAGTTTTGTTAAAATTGTTTAAACTGATATTAATCAAAGCTTCAAGTTCCTTCAAGAATCTAACTAGGTTCTTTGTATAAGGCTAGGGGCAGTTAATAGTAATATGGTTAATAGTAACCATCTATATGCTCTTGAAAATCAGAAGCTACATTCATATGAGACAAAACCAGCAGCAGGTAATTTTGTTATAACCATTTTCTTTTAAAGCTATATGCCTATAACAAACATGTCCAAGCACTTCCCATAATATCCGATATATATTCTTCATTACAAGGAGCTACCTTCTAGTTCTGAAGGCTCAACTACAATATAACATGCTACGCCCAACTGTTCTATACTTCTATACTCTGATATGATCTTATCCATTATTCTTATTTTTCTTTTCTTCTTTTAAAATCTAACCCAACTTGTTTTCCTTTTTCTTTTAATTTCCATAATTATTTGCTATTCCGCAATTTCCGCCACTGACCCCTATAAGCTAGGCTACAAACTAGTACTTTATTTTAGTCAATTATCTTCCTAAACTTTCAGTCATATCCTCCCAACTACAACTGACACTCCTCTTTCTCATGGTATGCAAACAAGCAAAACAGATTTTGAAGCTCGAACCGAGTTATGGAGATATCATATCAAAGTACCCAAGTATATATGTTCATGGAGGAATCATATCCAAGTGTTATCAAGCATGATCATGGAGAAAGAATATCCACGTATGATTTTGATTTGTACCATGCACTCACTCTTTTACTCCACACTCATAGGATGCTGCTAAATTTTTGGTAACTTGATGTCATTAGCCGCCGACAAGGTAATCTCTCTTTTTTTAGTTGTTTTTTTTGTTAAGATTAGAGGGTTGATAATGAGGTTACATTTTCTAAGTGCAATTAATTAATGACTACTAATATTATTTTTGGTTTCACCATTTTTTCGCTTTCTTTCCCCTCCCCCCCAACACAAACATGTTATCCTTACTAACATCCCCATTAATTTAAGACATTTTCCACATACTAATTTACTATTACAACGAACTTGTAAATTTTATATATCTTTTCTATGAAAACATATATATATGAAACATGTTTAATAGAAAATTGAAAAGAAAAAAGACGCAAGAACGAGTTATACACTAGGAAGAGTAAAATAATATAGCTCAAACCTGAAACGGAGTAATATAACTTGAACTTTCACACCCTTTGAGCTACGTTCGCCAAATTACTACTAAACTTCCGTAAGAAAATATGTTGGTTTATATAGTAAAATGAATGAGAACTACTAAAACTGCAATTTTTTTTGGAGTGAGAATGAGTGAAGAAGGATGTTAGTGCGTAGGAAGTGAAGATAGTGTAGGAAGTGAAGATAGTGTAGGAAGTGAAGATGGTTGAGCTCCTATTTATAGAGGCGCTCGAAAAACCACGACCTCTTAACTCAAAGATGAAGTATGTGATGCTCCCTTTAGCATATTCAATCATAACCTTTAGTTTTATGATTCTTCTATTTATAGTAACTAGAATATTTCTATTTTTGACAAAATATTCTACGTGATTTTCCGGTGATAATCCTAAGCTGATAGAACTGATATCTAGCTTTATTCTCTATTTTACTATTTCAGCAAAAAATTTGGAGCAGCACAAGCCGTCCCCTCTCTCATATTATGAATTTATTGATAGTAAAAAGCTTTATAAGAAAGTCCGCAAACAAGTTGTATCTCTGCCTTTGGCTTTTGTGAAAACAAATAAAGAGACTAACAAGAACCGTGGCTTATTCAAATTTGATTTTTTTTTTGGTTTTGAGTTGGGATGACGTTCTGTCTTATTAGAGTTGGTGTAAGGAACCAACACTTCATATGATTACTAAATTTCAAGTCTTTTAAAGTGAGAGCCCATATCTTCTTTCTATGATGCCGTAATCAGTTAATCACTTCTGGTTTGAATGTTTGATAGGAAGGGTAATACATAATATATGGAGTATCAATCAAATTCTCCACTTTCTTTAGACAAATATGTATGTAATCTTCATCTACTTTTCATGATTATTTGTCGATGTATGTGTTTTTTTAATGAATATTATATATAGTAAAATGTCACGAGATATATAATGGTTTGCAAGAACAAATTTAGGTGATGTGATTCAGCAAGCTCGTTAGCTAACAACGATAACAAATCAGCAAGCTCGTTAGCTTCACGAGGAGTGTGCTCAATTCTCATCTCCTGCTTTGATAGAAGGAGGTCCCCGCATTGTAACACGATATTCAAGTTATCATCATGCTCGACAATACCTGAGTTTAGTCTTCAAATAGCTTCATGGAAATCCGTTCTTTAGCTAACACTAAACTGTGGCGGATGGCCAACAACTCACTCATGAGGGGAGAGTTTTTGCACTGCAAACCCCACTGAGCTCCTAAGCTCCTAAGCTTCTTTAAAATTGAACCTACCATCAAAAGGTTTCTCATCGGAAATTTTAATAATGAAGTATTAGAATATATATTGTAGTTATGTTATTGATTATACTTTGATAACTTGTCTTGTATAGTTTTAGGTAACTTTTTTAGGTTGTAATGCTATATATTCTCAAGACTAATTTTAATCCCAATTAAGAGATTAACCATCTTTCATAGTAATTAGATTAACCATCGAGTTACAATGTTGTGCCCTCCTTCCCCTAGAGGTTTCTCATCGGTTCGGCCATGATTGGCAACCCACCTCCCAAGCACTCCTCCTCAAAGAGCCTCCACCCCATTTATGTCGTCAGCAACATTTTTCACAAAGTGAGATTCTTGGGTGGTAAGAAAGTCACATAATCTTTATCTGTGAAACTCCTTAAACTTTATGCTCATGGCTACAAGGTTTTAAATCACATGGACGGCACACCACCTCCTAAGCCCACAGATTCCAATTACGAATCGTGGCGAGAAATTGACCATCATGTTCTTCAATGGATTTATGGATCTCTTTGCAATGATCTTTGCGTTCGAATCCTAAAACCCAACACCAAGGCCTATGCAACGTGGATGAAATTTAAGAACTAGTTCTACAATAACAAGGTTTCTCTTGCCGCGACGCTTGAGCATGAATTCAATGATCTCAAACTTTAATTTATTAATCCATGCCGTTTCTTGATGACTATTCTCATCTTCTTAAGGACTTAGCCGACAATTTTTTTAATAATTTATAAGACATGCCAGTTTCAGGATCGAACCAAAATATTACTTCATATATATTTTTAAAAGGATACTATTTGTCGTAGTCCTAAAAATAAAATATTAAGCGAAATAAAGCATACTAATGACATAATAAAACTTATGATAGCAATACTGATAACATATAGCATATATATATATTTCATATTATTTTATAAACCTCACTCGTGGCCCTCCCTATCTCTTGTACTTGAAAACAAAACATTAATTTAATTTCAACCCAAAATGGTCCATTCCATACATTCCCAAAATGATGTAACCACAATTTGTTAAACATTTTGAAAGTAATATCATAACATTTAAAATAATTTATCAGTTTTATTTATGACATTCGGTCACGCAAGAGAGAGATACCACCTCAGGTTTTCCCTGATCATAATCATAACCTTTCTACATTTTCCTTTTTTCTCTTTTTTTTCCGAGCTTTTAGCCCCTCCTGACAAATCCTTGTGCACAAGCCCTCATTGACGTACGTAACTCCATATAATATGAAGCATATCCTTTCTATGCCATAAATCTTTCATCTTGTTTCAGCATAATAACAACTTTATATAAAATTAAAATTATCACATAAAATAATACACTTGGAGCTAAATTGCAAAATAACTTAGCATATTAATACTACAAACTTTAATACTAGCCCATTATTAACAAATAGCAATGTACTTTTACTATAAAAACTATTATAACAAATTAGTATGAAAATCCATTTTCTTCATACTAAAAGATTATCAAAGAAAGTTAGTATAACTAACATATTTTAACAAAACAACACTGAGAAGAGATATTCATCTATGTACCTAGTATTATACTTGGAAACACTTAGGCCTAATTTATGGGTCTGCACCTTTCTTACTCTAATACTCTTACAGTCTTACTATTGTTTTTTTTTATACGGTAACGGTGTATGATGGATACAAAACTAGTATTCTTCCCAATTTATAGTTTCAGTTCGTCATTCTTCATGTTACATTATTTATTAAGCCTTTTTGGTACAATAATAGTATACGAGTAGCATTTTGCATATATTAAACTCTTTACACCTCAATTTAGTTCATAGGAAATAATGACACATAAAAAGATTTTTTTTACAATGCCATGTAACAAAAATCGTATTTACAATTATTTGTTAAATAAGTATCAACTGTCTAGCCTTAGGTAAAATGATTAGTAAGGATTCCAAATACTATAACACAAAGGTTTTAGGATTTCATTTTTAAGATATGAGTACTTTAGTTTAAAATGGAATTTGTTAAAAAATCTACTAGATATTTTTTTATGAACCTATAAGAGAGTAATTGATATATTTATTAGTCCTTACCCATACAAGATGATAGATATTCACATATTTTGTCCCACATGAATGTACAAAGCCAAGAAAACACACAATTTCATCTAATTGATCTTATAAAAACCAAAATTACACATATAAGAATATAAGACTTATATTTCATTATTTTGTAATCAATTTATCATTACTATTATTATTATTATGATATATATATATATATATATATATATAATTAAGATCAAATAAAAAGATTTTTAAAATGAGAAGGGTGAGAAGGATTTTATGTGTTTTATATCTATATACTTCCTCCGTTTTATTTTAAATGCAACAATTGCACTTTTTCACTATTCACACTTCATACTTTTACTAAGATTTATGATTTGTACATAATGAAAAATATAGTCAAGTGGAATCTTGTTAGATTTGTCTCGTGATATACTTCCATAATATATAATTTTTATAATTTTTAGTTCTATGTAACTATAGATATTTGTGGTTAAAATAATGCCTCGGGATACGTAAAAGTGCGTTTGTTGCATTTAAAATGAAACAGAGGAAGTATTCTGGTTATTACACTTGCCTCTACAACTTTTCACTCGATTTTGATCCGTCCTGTGTGTTTTCTCTCCTCTCATTTCAATTGCGGATGTGTATTAGAGTCTATATTGTATTTATGTTATTGATTATAGTTTGATAACTTGCCTTGTATAGTTTAGGTAACTTTCCTAGGTTGTAATGCTATATATTGTCAATCTAATGCTAACTTAATCAAGGGATTACTCTTTCATGAAGCATTCAAATTATGTCAATAATCACCACACAAGACCTCTGGGATATTGTATCAACGAGATACGAAAAATCCAAAGATGCTAACAAATAGGCTTCTTGGGATGAAAACAAAAGAAATTTGTAGAAACAAAATTTAAAAAGGGATTAGTATGCATTATAATTAAAGGGATTGCTAAATGTAACCTCACTTTACTTAACGCAACCCCCAATTCCTTATTATACTTTCATTATAAAAAGTATCTTCTGTCTCCTCTACTCCCAATTCTAGAGAGAAAAAAACAACTTCTAATTTTGTGCTGAAAGCATAGCCATCAATTGAATAACAACTTTCTAATGAATAATAATAATTTTGCCCTACACGATCTCGAATCAGATGCAAGTTCCTTATTTTCGTTTTTTAATACCAATTTTGTGTAACTTGCATGAAATTAATTTCCCTATTTCGTTCAATCTATAGGGAACAACTAGCCCTATTTCGTGTAATCTATATGAAGTGATTATACCTATTTCATGAAGATTGTATGAAATCTTAAAAACTGTTTCATGGAAATTGAACGAAACACCAATCAAGGTTTCCTGTAAACTGTTTCAACCGAGTTAAATTGAATAACCTATGCTATTTCAACTGGGGTATATGAAATTTTGAAACCATTTCAGCCCAGAAATATGAAATAGCATATGCCATTCATACCAGGCACATGAAATAGCTTCTGCAAATTCAATCACACGGAAAATAACATCCGTAAATTGCTCCTCAAATTCTGATGAAACATGAGCATATATCAAAATTGAACCCTTCGTCGTGATGAACACTCCGATAGAGTGATATGATTTCATAAATTGAAATTACACAATAAAATGAATGCTTCTAAAAATTTGCTATAATTGTAATGATATGATTAAAATCACAGAAGGCAGTTAATGGAAGAAGAAGATAATTGAAAAGAACAAATCTTGATTCTAATAAAGTCACTTTTCTTCAAATCTTAGATGGAATTGGTTGCGAAATGAGTTAGATTTAGATAATGGGTTGAAAGTTTTGAAAAAACTTGCTTCAGAAATTAATTGTGGTAGGTTGTTTGAAAGGGGGGTACACATGGGGAGGAGGACATGGAGGTAGACGGGAGAGAGGAGGACTTTGATGTTATGGGTAGTTTAGGTATTTGAGGGGTTGCGTTTAGTAAATCAGGGTTGCATTTAGCAACCATGATAATTAATTGATCGAAAGTAGATAAAACAATACTTCCCACGGTTATGGTTGTCATAATGGCTATGGAGGTTTGAAGTATCTTAGAAACAAAATATAGAGGAGTCGAATAGGTAATATAGAAGCTTCGGAAATGAATATATTACAA
Organism: Patellifolia procumbens; assembly: GCA_947645195.1. Classification (NCBI taxonomy): domain Eukaryota; kingdom Viridiplantae; phylum Streptophyta; class Magnoliopsida; order Caryophyllales; family Amaranthaceae; genus Patellifolia; species Patellifolia procumbens. The sequence continues at coordinate 30,894,498 of CANSGD010001328.1, read as the reverse complement.
TATTGTGTGAAACATTATGAATCTATAACAACATTGTGTGAAACATTATGAATCAAAGATATCCAAGTTGTTCGGAAAAATATTGAGAAGTCCCCTTAAAATTTATGAGCACATAGTAGTTGCAATAAGAGAGTCCAATAAAGATATTATAATAGTAAGTTGAACATAACTAATGGGATCTGTTCTATCACACGAATATTGTATGCGTAGATTCTCTAATAATGGAAAATGAAAAATGGCTACGGTAAAGGAAGAACTTCATATAACCGTGGCAAGGGAATAGAAAATTATAAAAGAAGGGGAGTCGATAAAATAATTAAACGAGCTCACATTTGTAATTTATATAAGAAAAATGTCCATATCCACAAGATTTTTGGTTAAAATGTAAAAAGTGTAACACACTCACTTTGAAAAATATTGTTGCTACCAAAAAAATGAGGAGATCATTTTTTCTACAAGCAAGGACTCCCATGAACAAATATTTTATACTTGTTAAAATGCTCACCAAGAGTCAAATGATATATGGTATATTGATAGTAGGTGTTCAAACCACTTTATGGGGGCAACAAATTGTTTTTTGTCTATGTTGATAAAAATGTTAAAGCACAGATTACTCTTGGTGATTGTTGCAACCAAGAAGTTGCTGGCAAGGGGACAATCGCCGTTAGGATAAAAAAAGACTCTTCTAAATTTATTAGTTATGTCCTTGGACATGCACATAATTTATTAGTATGGGCCAATTAGTCTAGAGAGGTTATATGGAAAAATTTGATGATATCAAATGCCTCATATTTGACAAGAAAATGGAAACTAATTACCACGACTCAAATGGATCCTAATCAAATATCTATATATATTAAAAAGCGTAAGCACGCATTGCAATCTGCCACGTGTCACTCTCCCTTCTCTTTAACAATATTTTGTCAACGTTATTCTCATAAAAAAGATGCAATTGTCCATGAGAAGTTTTGAACTCGCGACCTCAGATATGGGAGATAAATGCTCTAACCATTGCGACACTACATTGTTGTTGCTTCTTTTCTGAATATTAATAATGATATCATATGTTTTCAATGGAAACAATAATTAAGTTACTATATTTTAATTGCATTTATGAATAAACTACTAATTTGTATAACTTTTTACTAACATCTTTCAACTCCAAATCTAGTTGTCAAAGTACTAAATTATAATACAGATAAACCCCAGCATCACCTGGGCCTAAAGACTAGTTTTCCTTGGAAATGCAATTGGAGAATAATTATTACTATTATTAATTATTATGATAAACGTCATAATTAGTATCATTATTAAGTATTATTGATGAATTAACATTAGGATGTTGAAAATTCGAGCACTTAAATTTGAGCTCCTTAAAACCGTTAAAACAAAGAGAACTGATGAGTTAACTGTGATCAATAAACAAGGAAAAGAAAATCTGTGAAGGAGGAGAGATGCAGAGTTTTCCCTTTCCAAAATCTTCATTGAGGGTTAGAGGCTTAGAGCTCCATTGAAACTTCTCCTTGTAGTTGTAGATATATGGAGCCGATAACCACGGCCAAGAGTGTCACCGTTCTTAACTCGTTGACCTGCTCGCATAACACTACCATCTGCCACTCCTTCTCCATGACTATTCCCAGCCGCCTAGACCAATGGCAACACCAACAACAACCCCATCTAAAGTCGTGTTGCTGCGCAGACCGACCCTAACGTCAACAAAACCATCATCACTAGAACCCCCTCCACACTCAACTATGCTGTTTGTATGCACACCCCCACCCTAACTAACAACAAGGAAGTGTTGGACACACACCAGCGTCACGTACATCGACTTATAGGATACTCATGTTACCACCCAAAATATCACTCATAACGACATCATCATGACCCCCTTCATCCATAACAATACGTGAACCACATAGAGAGTCAACTGTATGCATAAGGAGGTTGAATCACATGATTTTTCTTAGGGACAATCCCACTTAATAAAGTGCACACTGCGCGAAAGAAAATATTCATGGGTTTTTAAGTCATACATCTTCGAACCCTTTCCCCAAAAGGATAACCCACAATAAACATCATTTTCGACTTCGACTTGCAAAATTTTCACCCTTCTGCCGTTGATTATGAGCATAACACAAGTACCAAAAACACAAATAGTCCAAACAGGGGAGGTTTCCCCAAATAGAAGTTCATATGGTGTTTTTGATTAGTCAACTATGAGATAATAAACACGCTCTCCCCAAAAAGCAATCGGTAAATTTGCTACAAAAAAGCGCACTAGTAACATTCAAAATATGGCGATGTTTCTGTTCGACCCGTCCATTTTGCTACGGATTATCCAAACAAGATGACTCCAAATAAGATAAAATTGTTAAAAATTAATTCTTTCTCTAATAGATTTAGGATTGGGTTTAACCCTTTATATAGGGCCACACCTCTGACTAGATAACACATGTTTTCAGAAAGCTAAATCAGATTTGAGAGTTTTATAAAGAGCAGAAAATGTATCCCCAGATCTCAGTTTAGTTCAAGTGTTCACATTGTTCTCGTATATGCTTATCTAAGAAGCAATTGTAAGCGAGACTTTGAATCTTTGTTTAATCTGTTTTTAGAGAGTGTCAAATTTGATTAGCAACATTAGAGTTAAGATGAACATGAAATGGTTACCGACGGACTTCAAATCAAGGACTTGAAGAACAAGATCTGGAAGATCAACAGAAGAATCAGGAGATGGGTTTGCTACAATCTTCGAAACCACATCTTGGGTTACTGACTTAACCTCCATTTTTGAATCTATGAACTTGTTTGTTTTCTCTATCACACACTTGATGAATGGAAAATGAGAAGAGAAATTAGGTTGATAATAAGGGAGGATGAGTGAGTGCAGAGAAATGTAAATGGGATAGGATGTTGGGAGATTTGGAAGAAAAAGAATGCTTGGGTTTTTTAACAACAAAATAAGAAGACACAATAAGTGTACCAATAGATTTTGCGTCTCACAACAGATTTTTTAAAAGCAAGTACTACTCAAAGCAAGGGAGTTAATCTGACAGACAGTTTGGAAATACACCACAACCATTGTATGATCAAATTGATGCTTCCTTTTGTCCTAATATCTTACAAGCAGGAATAGGAGGGATCTACAGAAATAGCCACAACCAATATGAAAAAGTCTTTTTCCAAAAGATACAAACTAGTGATGCTACTACTGTTGAATTTCAGGCCATCCATAAGCCCTTAGACTGGATAGTTGAGCCAGATTTATCTAATGTCCATACTTTTTCTGACTCTAAAATAGCAATGGATCACCCAGGGAGGAGTAGAGCATGGGAGATAGCTAAGGTTGGAAGGAACTGCTTGGAGGATGCTGACAAGCTTGCTAGGTGGACGATAGAACAAAATTTTGTCTATAACCTTTGTATAACTTTGCTCTCTTCTCCTTTTAGGAGGAATGATTGTAAGCAAAATGTAGATTTACTTTTGGATAAAAAATTTAATAGATCTCAGAATTGGGGTCGCCACGATAAAATTTTGTCCTTGATTTATAATTTTCGCTGTTTAATTATGTCAATATTATTGTTTGAGTTTAAAGGGGGAAAAACGAACTTTAACAATTGTGGCACAGTGTGTAGCATAGTGATAGACTTCTGACATAGATGGTTGGATTTTTGTTATTGTTGACAATTTTCATGCAATATAGGAAGTTAGGAATTACCGGTCTCGACAAGAGAAGTGGTGGTGAATGGTGGACAAATTGAAAGTCCAAAACTCTGATGATGAATTCCTCTACTTACGATTTTTGGTACGGTTGTGGCTAAGAGCGATGGCGGCGACGGTGGTCACGAGGCGATGGTGATGGTGGTGGACGGTGGTGACTTGGTGGTGGTGGTCAAGAGGTGGTGGGGTGAAAAGAAGTGGAAATCAATAATTTATTGTGGAAATTTATATGGATAGTCGTTAGGTTGTATAAAATGCATGGCATTAGTAAGAAAGTACATTACGTCATTTAATCATCCAGTTAATAAAACATATACATACTACAATTTTACACCCACAACCATAGCCAGTAGGCAATTTGGGGGGGGGGAGACTACTACACTACTAGCACCATATTACACATAATTTTAGAGACATTGTATTCGCTTCTTTCTTGGAGAGTCGGTGTAGATGGTCTTAGGCGGTTCGAAATCGTATTTCTTACACATAATTACCAAACTTACCTTTGCATAGATGATGTGAAAGAAGTATGTCAGAGGTCGTGTTGAAACTGTGAACAATCCTCGCGATTGAATTACCATATCATTATACCAAAATATGCAAAATCAATTACTCACCTTTAAAGAACTTTTAAGGCTCTAAATAGATGAGAACCGCATGGGATTATAATATCAAAGTTTTGAAATAGAGTCACATTTCCTAGTGACTCGATAATGGATAGGCTTGCTTTCCACAGTGACTTTGATTGGGGGACCCTCCTTCAGGATATAGACTCTTAGGATGATGACTACTAAAAGCTCCATGTAAATGGGGACAATTCTCTCTTAGCACTTGATTTCATCCTCCACTCTCACATCTTGTACAACAACCTTTATAGAAAGTTCATTGTTTCTCATAATTGATCCAAAATTGAATTTTAAGAGTCAATTTAAGAGTCATAAAAATCATTTATCCTTAGCCACATCCATTAACTAAGTGAAAGTAAGTAACGAATGCATGTGAATGATATTAATGTTTATATTTATGATAGTTTCTAGATAACTTTATTTTTCTATTTTCAATTGATTAATTATCAATATTCCAAATTCAGTGAGACATCTATTTAGGCTTTTCATTTACGATACATATAAATTGGCGGATTTATTTGCGTGTACTTCTTCACACTTCTTTGATTCTTTTATAATTATAACAGTTAGAATTTTGTACTATTCACTTACCTTATTTTTATGATCTATAATGTTTTGTATGTAAGTTATAATGACTCTCATATCAAAATCTGATATGAACATGGTTGTTTCAAAGTATTTGATGTCCCTATGTGAATTTATAAATTGGCCCCCTTAATAGAAAAATGAAACAAAATTTTAGACTACAAAAATATATAGCATATATACCTACCATGTTAATGTTGTTTTTCTATGTAATAAAGCACATTAATTATTAGTGTTTAGCATTATGCAACTAAATAGAAAAAAACAATAATTTTTGGGCCCTGTTTATGGATTGTCTCAATGTGTATTTTTTTTATATATTGGATCTCTATATAATTTATTTATATATAACTAATGTTGAGGGTTAAAGAAGCAATTTGGCAAGTATTAAAGTCCATTGCAATAACAAGAGACCAAAAAAGTATACTGTAAACGATAACAATGCTATACAACAATAATTCTTTTATAATACACTTAGATTTTAGCTAACCATGGGTCCAAAAAATGTTAATACGACCACCATTCTCGACTCTCCAAATCAAACTCATAGGAACAAAAACTAGTCTAATACAAGCAAACTGATCTAATAGTCGTGGCATGAAATTAACAATATCCCAAAGTTGAAGTTGTCATGATACATATTACGATCTCTTAACAATCAATTTTCAGGGATAACAATACACCTCTTTAATATATTACAAAGAGACACAGATTTAGAACATTGTCAATTATTGCCCAAAAACGATAGAAAAGAAACAAGGAAGAATATATTTTCTATATCCTTAAGAAGCAGATAGCACTATTATAATTGACATATAATAAAATAAATCTACAACTAAATTATTTCATCATTATCTACAATACTTTATATAATGATGGACATAAAATCTTGACTACATACGTGTCGTCATATGAAATATGAAATGCAAAGAAGAAACAAGCTTCATGTGGCTCAAGTTGCTTGCCGAATCCAAGCCTTCCACTGTTAAATGTAAGTGCAAGAAAGATTCTCTGGTGAAAACAACAAAAAGTGGGCCAACAATGGTGTTTAGGCCATCATGCATAAGATGCATTGATGAGGTGTCAAATTAGTAATGGTGTCGGTGAGCTTGGAGTAAAAGGTAGCCTTAGGAGGCTTGAGAGAAGAGTTAGTGTGGGCCATAGTGTGATGCATGTTTATTGAATATCTTTGTAGTTAATTAGAACAACATCTTTATTTAACTTAGGCTACTCTTAAATGGCAAGACAATATTTGTGGTGTCCTAGACTCCTAGTGCCAATTTTTGTCTTGTAGTAGAGTGGGCAACAACTATTTTAGGTTGAGAAGAAACCTTTTCAAAGAGTTTCAATAATATTTAAATCATCAACATACACATTGATAATAGCAAAACTTATCCTGAATCATTTTATAATATGCATGGACTAATAGGATCATTTTATACCCTTCTTCCAACAAATATTCACAACGGTTTATATTTTCAACAAAATTAATATGGTGTAATTATGTTTCCTTACCCTTTTAAAAGCAAGAAACATTGCTACTGTACAGTGAAATGGGTGAGAAAAGCATGAAATTCACTGTAGCATGGGTGTTGGCAGCTTAGTTGGTAGGCAATTCACATGGATTGAGTGAGGTTACAAGTTCGAACCTAAACTATATAGTGTTTGTTTTTATAGCCCTTCTGGCTTTTGTTCTTCCTTCTTTCTACACTTTTCACTGCCTTCTCTCTGGCTCAACGTTTTCTTCATCCAACCCTATACAACAATGTCTCTTCATATATTTCCCTTCAAAACGCCCCACCTCTTCTTCCCTTTTGATGACGACTTCGAATCCCGAATCTCCCAGTCCGGTTTAGCAATGCCTGCCTTCCTTCTTCATGGCTCCTTCTGAGCGCTCTACGACCCATCTTGTCCTTGTTCATTCTACCCAAAAGAAATTCAATAGTATGAGTGTTTTTCTCACTTTCATCTTCTTGAATTACTATTTTGTTTATATTTTCAATGTCCAGATAAATATCATGCTTCAGGTATTCCTTTTTTTACTTCTTTATTTTCTTATCTTTTGTCTGATTTTTAGTAAAATTAGAAATTGATGAATCTCATTATTTGGTTTGTTAGATCTAAGGCTCAGGTTCAGTGTTCAAGTTCACCTTTTTTTTTAAAATCAGATTTTTTATTTGAAGAAAAAAAAAGAAGTCAGAGAAAGACTTTACGGAGAATTGAAAAGGTGATTTATATGGAGGAAACAATCAAGATCTGTGACATGCTTAGTTGGAGTTAATCACCATCATGGGCAATTCCGTTTTAGCTACTCCTTTATCATCTTAATGATTGTTAATTATATGCTTGTTTTCGACTTTTTAGAGTTAAATATATAAATGGTAGCTAAAGTTAGTATATTGAGTTGACTTGCTGCTTAGTTGCCAAATTCATGGCATTACAGTTGGTGGATTTAGTGATGATAATCAGTTCTTGGTCAATATGTATGTGATTGGAGTACGTAATGCATGTTAATTTGTTTTAATTGTGAAACATTTACTTTGAATTAATGAAAGGAGGAGCAAGTGAAAGTAATCAATCTTAAATTGTTATGGTTTTTTAAGAGAACGCGAGTCTACTTTAAGAGAAGAGCTTGGCTTTTATGGAACTGACCATTTATTTTCCACTCTGTAAAGGACTTATCATCTGTCTGTGGTGAACTCTAATAGAGATGGCGCAGGGGCACTTGAATGCGATTCGCAAATGTCAAAGTATGGTCGAGTATAACTAATCTCACCTTTCCTCACATGATAAAGGAAATGTTTGGGATTGAATTGATCATGGAGGAAAAATTGAGATTGCATAAGACAGGGAACATTGGTGTTTGTAGTAGCGTTTGGATCATTTTAATATTGGAGTATTCCGTAGTCACCATATCACATAGAAGATGAAGTAAATGTACTTAAGGTGATATAATTTAGTTATTTTTTAACATTATAAACTATATATGGTGAATGTTGCACTAATAGCTCTGTGGAAAGCAGTTATATCACTGTATTTTTTGATATATCCGCAATGAAATTCTAATGATCTTGTTTTGTATGGCAGGATTTCAAGATATGTCACCATAACAACAATATTGTCATCAATGACATAAATGTAGATGGTGGAAAAAGCTTAGATCCATCCCATATTAGTCGATCTGTTTAGAAGAAGACCTTGGTATGTATCATAAGGCCAAGGGAATAATTTTATGCATAAATTCAAAAGTTCAGAGTTTAGTCATAGTGTATATATACATCTATAATCTATAATCTGTAACTCTTAAAAATCCAACTTAAGGCACACCTACACCCCCCCCCCCTTGCAAAACGCTTTGTTTAGTCTATTTCCCTTCACTTGCGTGCTCAGCTTTCTAATTTTTGCTTTCTCTCTAATTTGTAGTCCCTTCTCACTCTCCTCCTCCCGACCTTCACTTTGGCCTTCCATGTCTCTGTTGTCGGTGCGAGCAATTGAACCTGCGACACATGGATCCTCGAGGCATGTCGGGATCAATCCTCCATCTCGCATGACTATTTGCTTGCCTATCTCGAGATTGCAGCTTCAAGCGTGACTTTTCACAGCTTCAGTCGCCACCATTCGAGCAAGAGGTTGAAAAAGTATGTGCATTTGCTCCTGGACTCCTTGTTGTTAAGGTCACTACATAACTTCTATTGACTTTTTTTATTTTTTTAACTTAAACTGTTGTTTATGCACATAAATTCACAATTACGAGTTTAATTACAGCCTATTTGTTTAATTGGCTGCTGATTGTCTATTTGTTTAATGGGCTTGACCATTTATTCCACTGTATAAAGGACTTGTCATCTGTGTGTGGTGAACTCTGATAGAGATGGCATATGGGCACTTGAATGCGATTTGCAAATGTCAAAGTATGGTTGAGAATAGCTAATCTCTCCTTCCCTCACTTGATAAAGGAAATTTTTGGGATTGAATTGATCATGGGGAAAATATCTAGATTGCATTAGACATGGAAAATTGGTGTTTGTAGTAGCTTGTGGATCATTTTAGTGTTGGAGTATTCAATAGTCACCACATCACATAGAAGATGAAGTAAATGTACTTAAGGTGATATAATTTAGTTAATTTTTAACATATAAACGATATATGGTGAATGTTGCGCTTATAACTCTGTCTGATATACCCGCAATGAAATTCTAATTAATAATCTTATATTGTATGGAAATATTTCAAGATATGTCACCATAACAGCAACATTGACATCAATGACGTAAATGTAGATGGTGGAAAAGTTAAGATCCATCCCATATTAGTCGGACTGTTCGGAAGAAGACTTTGGCATGTATGATATGGCCAAGGGAATAAGTTTATGCATAAATTCAAAAGTTCAGAGTTCAGTTATAATGTATATATATCTATAACTCTTAAAAAGCCAATTTAAGGCACACCAACACCAACACCCCCACCCCCCCGCAAAACACTTTTATTATTTTTCCCCTTCACTTGCAAAACACTTTGTTTAGTTTGAATTTCTTTAAAAGTATAGAAAAGGACCAGCATAAAAAGAAACTTAAATAAAATTGAGAATAGCTACTGGAAATTAGAACAAAAACAATGCACTTATTATTGTTGAAAGTTAGGTGAAAAGCAAGTAGATATAAAAAAAGTTAAAATGAGGGAATATTGAATGCAATCAAAAGTTCAGAGGGAATTAATTTTTCGTTTTCGTAGCAAACAAGTCGTTTGAACAAAAGATAGTTTGTCATGTCCGGTGCTTTGATAAGCTTGAATTTTGAACATTGACATTCAATACCTTTCTTATATCTAATATCTGGTTTCAGTTATATCTTGTTTGCAAATTGATTATGTTAGTTAAAGTAATAATGTTTGTTGATTTAATATACATTTAGTTTAAAAATTCGGTTTTTGAGGTGTATTTGGTGATATTTGTTGATTTAAATATAAATATGATTTACCTTTATATAGAAATTATTACTTTACAGATAAAGGGGACGTCATTGAGGGGATTAGGGAGACTGTAAGCCTTGTGTTGTAGGAGGGAGTGATAAAAGAAAGAGTTATGAAGAATCAAATGATTTCTTTAAACAATTCGATATTGAGTACCAAAGGGTTGATTCAATGGCTATGATTTTAGGGAAGGATCTATATGGAAGGGTTTTGATCAAGAAAGTTGGAACGGGGCTTGCTTTAAGGTGGTAATGACCTCGAGTGAATTCTCTTTAAGTAAAATTACTGTTGTCAATCTCGATTTTGGTTTCTTTGTATTGTTGTTTTTTGCTTGGTTTCATATGAAATTGTTTTTGTTGAATTAGAATTTTATGTTTATTTTTATTTCATGCTTTGAGAAATAGTTAAATATTCATGCTTTGAGAAATAGTTAAATTAGGAATATGAAGATATAAGAGCATCATGAGGTGCTGGAGCTGTAAATAAGAATTAGAAGCAGCTAATGTAACTGTCCTGCTATTTGCTATCCTGTTTCTAGCCAGTTTTGGATGTTTAATCCCATCATGCATCATAATTTACAATTCTGTTCATCTTGAGATTTTTCATAACCTGAGTTTCTTTACCAATGGCAGAGAGAATGCAATGCAACAAGACCAACATTAGGACCAAACAGAGCTCAAACCTCAGCAGTGGCAACACCAGGAGTGACCCGATCAACGTCAGAGCAAAAGAAAACCCAGAAAGGGCAGTGTCATAGTCACCGGTGCATCGTCGGGTCTTGGACTTGCATCAGCAAAGGCGCTAGCCGAGACAGGCAAGTGGCACGTAATGATGGCGTGTAGGGACTTCCTGAAGGCCGAAAGGGTAGTTAAATATGCTGGAATGGCAAAGGAGAACTACACCATAATGCAACTTGATCTGGCTTCTCTTGATAGTGTGAGATAGCTTGTGAACAACTTTAAGCAATCTGGACGGCCCTTCAATCTGTTGGTCTGCAGTGCGGCTGTTTACCGACCTACTACATGGGAACCTGAAGGGTTTAAGCTCAGTATTGGGACTAACCATCTTGGCGATTTGTTGCTCTCGAGGTTGTTGCTTGAGGACTTGAACAAGTCAAATTATCCTTCCAGAAGGCTCATCATAGTTGGATCTATAACAGGTAACTCATAGATCTTACATGTATACATAGGTACTATATGACACAGACCCAAGTACTTGTGTCGACACGGGTATATGTGTGTCCAAGTGTCACAGTCAGCTATTTTATTACATGATTTTGGCCCGAAATGAGGAGCTTGGTAATAGAGAAGCCGAGTCATGTTTGATGTGAGTTAGCATACCTAAGATCAAAATGTATGGAAATTATAATGTTAAGAAGTCGCAGAATTCACATTGTGATGTTTCCTTATAGGCTTTATTTTCTTAGGTAATACAAACACACTGGCTGGAATGTGCCTCCAAAAGCCAACCCAGGGGACATGAAGGGGCTCGCCGGTGGATTAAATGGATTAAACAGCTTGCTATGATAGACGGTGGAGAATTTGATGGTGCCAAGGCATACAAAGACAGCAAAGTCTGCAACATGCTCTGCATGCAGGAATTTCATTGTCGTTACCATGAAGACACAGGAATCACCTTCGCTTCTCTATACCCAGGTTGTATCGCAACAACAAGCATGTTCAGGGAACACATTCCCTTGTTTAGAATTCTTTTCCCTCCGTTCCAAAATTTCATCACCAAGGGCTTTGTATCTAAAAAAGATGCTGGAAAATGACTTGCTCTGGTAACATCATTAGTCCTTCATCTTATTTTAACCAAGTACCCACGAAGCTGACTAATTGAAAATAACGTTAATGAAAAAAAATGATATTTTGACTTGAATCTTACGATTGAAACAGATTCGTATTGTATCTTAGACAACAGAGTAAGAAAAATTTACTCTACAAAGTAAATGACTTCTGGTGGTTTGATTTGTGATTCAGGTTGTAAGTGACCCAAGTCTGACAAAATCAAGTGTATGTTGGAGCTGTAACAAGGCTCCGGCGTCATTCGAGAATCAGTTGTCTAAAGAAGGCAGTGATCCTGAGAAGGCTAGGAAAGTCTGGGAGATTAGTGAGAAAATGGCAATAAGGAAAACACCAAATAGTGAAAAACATGAAGACAAGTCATCAACCTACTGCCAAAAAGTTCACGCTAAAATTTCAAAGATCACTACATGCTCTCATAGCTTCAAACATTTGTCTTTGAAAACTTCTAAGCTTTTTTTAAAGTAAATTACCATTTTGGTTGTGCATCCTTTTGCATTATCCCTATGTCTAATGGATATTTTACACATTATTATGTTACCTAATTTCAACAAAGCTTACATTAAAAACTATATATGACAAATTGAGTGGCAAAAGACACTTTCCTAATATTTACATACACATAAAAAGTACAAAGTTACGAAATTATAGCCTTCTGGTTTCAACTATATTACAAAGTTATCAATAAACTTCTTTTTTCATTTATATAACCTAATAAAAAGTTACCAGTACTCATCTTCATTATAACCTAATAAACTTTGTAACTGCATCATTGGAGAGAAAAGTAGTTATCAGTATTCATCTTCATTATGACCCAATATAAAAGTAGTTGCATCCATCATAGGAAAAAAAAGTGAAGGATGGAAAGGAAACTATAGAGATAATGAATGTTAGTTGTGTTATTGAAAAGGCATGCAAGGAATATATTATATACATTACAACGAAAAGATGTCAAGGATATAATGGACATCCACTATATAATTAATTTATCATTATATTAAAAAGTTGATTATTATAAGTATAAGATGCAAAAGCAAACTTTTAGTATTATAATCAGCTTGTTTAGGAGGTTCTCCCCAATATACCCTTAGTTCGGCTCTTGAAAATCACGAAAGGAGTTTTGGGTGGCTCGCGAGTCATGCACGGTGATTAACAACCCTCATCAGTATATCAAAATCATTTATGAAAGCTCCAATGTGTATGTTGTTAAGGAAACTGGTTGCAGAAGGGAATCAAATAATGTCAGTATCACTTGATCTATCACCTTTTCTTCTTTTTCTCCATTGCTAACTATACTTTCCATGTGACGTCTATCTCTCTCCTATTGAGTCTTTTCAATCTCCCTCTCCCTCTTACCATTCTTCCCACTCCCCACAAAAAAGTGACACCAGATTACAGTTTTCTTGTTTCAATAAGCATCCTCTTTAACCGCAAAACCATGTTTTCTTCTTACAATTTTTTCCCAAAAGTAGCCCTGTTCATTACTTCATTGTGCTTGTTTTAATCTTACTGGTGAGGTTTATCTAAGGTTTAACAACAAATGGAATTTTGTATTTGGTTGCCTTTTCTTGTGGTGTTGGTGATTTCAAACCCCACCAAATGGTGCTTTACATGTGACTGAGTTTGAAAGGTTTATCTTGAAGACATAATGGTTTCAAAGGAATCGGGTTCTCCACTTTCTGCTACAAGCTAGTACAGTGTCCCATTATACAAAGATTGGACGCTATCTTTCTACTGGCAGAATATTGCATGAGTTTCTAAGGCCACCATCTAAGTTTCTGAGCGCCATTGTTTTCAAGCTTTCTTAATTGGCTATGGACATCAATGCTATGGATGATGAAGACGTTGGATTTACTTTCTGGCCACACAAACAGGATATTGATCTTGTTCCTGAGAAGGTACTTTTTAAAACCTATAATGTTAGGTCATCTTTTTTGATATTATTATTCTTATTATTGAAATAAATTTGAGCCAACTTCTGGGTGTAATGTTATGCATACTTGTAGGAACTTAGAGCAGCGGCTTTGGATCTTAAACCCAAGCATCACAAAACTTCGATCAGGAATGGGTATTTGAAGTCAGGTTACTTCTCTTTTTGATGCTCTATTTTCTGTGCATTATACACAATTGTTGTTTCAGTTCACTCGTGTCATCATACATAATAATTAGGAGTTGAAGTCTTAACTATTGGTTTTATGTTAAGTAGATTATAGCCTTTATGGGTCTGATTAAAAATTATTAAAGCTTCATCAGACATAGTTCACAAGATTGTAATGTTATTTCCATCTATTATAGTATAAGCTATGAGCCTATGATGCCAAGGCGCTAGTTATGAATCTTACTAAAATAGGCTCAGCATCAAAATTGAGTTGAGGGTATCTCAGATGATGTTTCTTATGTGTTATCAAGCATTTTGCTGTTATTATTGGGGTTCAGGTGTGAAGCGAAACGACAATTCCCGACTCTATGCTTTAGCTGACTTTGTCGAAAACACAGGCTTAATAAAGAGGTGTGAATTTATCAAAAATGAAAACTTTCTCGTGTTCTACTGCACTGCAAACATGTAACCATGCTTCTCCTGTAAGTTGGTTTTGAACTGGGAGATTGAACTGAATCACAAATATTAACTATGACTACAGATATTTGGGTGTTTTTGCTGCATCATATTCCTTTAGATCAATTTATGGTTTTCTTGATAGATTACTTAAAAAATCACTTAAGTTATATGGCATGTTCTCTCTCCTTCCACCTCCCATGCTCAAAAGTTAGAGGATATAACTTAGATGAAGGCATTCAGCAGCTGTCAACTTAAGATTATGGAGACATGGCTTTTCACACGATGAATTTAATAATCATTATCTTGTATTCTTGAGCATGGAGCGGATGGAGCAATAACTTGTTCGTGAAAATTTCATTTTTATCTGCCAAAAACTAATCAATCATGACCTGGCTTTTTGAGCATTCAACTCTTTTTATTTGGTCGTATTTAAATAGGAAGGCATACACTTAAACTGGCTTTATCTTCATCATGGCTTTTGAATTTGATATTGTCGTTGGAGGTGCGGGTTTGGCCTTCTCTTGTATGTTTTTTTCTCCATTGAAATCATAAGTCTGTATAACCAAGGAAGAACATCATTGATGTGGTCGTAATCACGGTAATGGTGGTAATGGTTGCAATGACGCGGAAATGGCTTGTTATGGTCGAATAAAAACAAATCACATTTGACGGGGAGTGACTTTTTCAAAAAATTCACACTATCAGATTTTTAACCTTAATTTTGCATTTTTAAAGTTCTATAAGTATTTTTGTAGCTCAATTTGACCAAAGCTATCATATGATTGGATTATACATATATTGAATAAAAAATCACTTAAAACATGAGATTCACATCCTATTATATATAAATTTATACTATCTTGCTTGAAAGCTTAGGGAAAGTTTTTCTCCTTATGCCCATGGGCGGATCCACATTGTGAGATAGGTAAACACTAAGTGTCTACCAAATTTTGAGGAAAAATACAACTTAATACAACGTGAAAGCATATAAACTGGCTTAGTTGGTGGTAGAAGTGTTTGCAAAAAATAGTATGGTAATTTTAGTCATGAGATCGAACCTCTACTAGCTATATTCCCTTCTTTTATTTAATTTTCATTTTCAAGGTGGGTTGTTTTCAAGACTTACTTGTCTTACACTTTCGTACGAATCTCCCTATTCATTTTTTACGATTAAATGTTATCTGTGGGTATCCTATTGACACAATACAATCTACATGTCTTTAAGAAGTTATGGTCATCTTCATTCGAAGGTATATTTGCAGGCTCCATACAAAGACAGTAAACCCGGTGGTAGAAAGCGGAATAATAAGAAGGTTTCTTTTTGTCTTACTTACTCTCAATCATCTTATTTCTCTTTCGTTAATGTTTTTTTCTTTTGTTAAATTGATATTAACATATGTGCATTTGTTGAAAGTTGCAGAAGTGGAGCAAGGGAAAGCCAAAGGAAAAGGTGAACAACTTAGTGTTGTTCGACAATGCTACTTTTGATAAGATTCTCACTGAAGCTGCTAAGCAGAAGTTTGTTACTGCTGCTACACTTTTTGAGCGATTCATGGTAATTTTTTTTTGTTTGTCTCTCTTTTTTTGATTTGATTTTGTGTTTTAAAGACGGGCCTTAATTTTGTATTTTATGTTGTATTAGTTTTAATTTGGTTAGATGTGTGTTATGTTATTTTGATTATGAGATTTTAAGAGAATATGTGAATAAATGTAAGTTGTTACTTAGAAATCCACAAATGATCCATTAATGGTTTACTTGCTACGTCATTCAACTCTTTTTAGATGGATCGCTAGCATGCTTTTCTAGAGTTCAGCCTGTCTAAAGTTCAACAACCATTCAATTCGAAATCCAAATGTCAATGTCACTCTTTTGTTTAACTTTGGAGCAATTTTGGGCTTTCCCTTCTCTTTATTATGTCCTTCTCTCAAGCTTTCCTTTAATCTATCACTTTTTCTGCTTTTTATGTTTTTTCATTACATGTAACGTGTATCTATCTACATCTGAATGTTTTCAATATTCCTTTCACTTTTCAATGTTTCTCTTCCTCTTCCTGTTCTTCTTCCACTCTCTGATGATATTGATCTTGTTCCTGAGGAGGTACTTTCTAAAATCTATAATGTTAGGTCATCTTCTTTGATATTGTTCTTATTGAAATAAATTTGAGCCAACTTCTGGTTATAATGTTATGCACACATGTAGGAACTTAGAGCAGCAGCTTTGGATCTTAAAGCCAAGCATCACAAAGAAGTTAAAGCTTTGATCAGGAATGGGTATCTGAACTCAGGTTACTTCTCTTTTTGATGCTCTATTTTATGTGCATTATACACAATTCTGGTTCATTTCACTCGTGTCATCATACATAATACTGCAGGAGTTGAAATCTTTACTATTGGTTTTATGTTAACTAGATTATAGCCTATATGGGTCTTGCTGATTAAAAATTATTAAAGCTCTCCATCTGACATAGTTGACAAGATCGTAATGCTATCTCCATCAATCATAGTATAAGCTATGACGCCGAGGCGCTAGTTATTAATCTTAACAGGCTCAGCACCATAATTGAGTTGAGGGTATCTCAGACTCATATGATGTCTTTTATGTGTTATCAAGCATTTTCCTGTTATTATTGGGGTTCAGGTTCGAAGCGAAACAAAACCAGAACTCCCGACCGAAACATCAGTTTATCCTTTAGCTGACTTTGTCGAAAACACTGGCTTATTAAACAGGTGTGAATTTATCAAAAATCAAAACTTTCTCGTGCTCTACTGCACTGCAAACATGTAACCATGCTCCTCCCTGTAAGTTGGTTTTGACCTGGGAGATTGACTGTTTCTATGATGTCTTTAAAGGGAGGTATAATTTTACGGAGTAGCTAATAGCTTGTCTAGTTTTGATTCAATTTGCGAAGAGAGGAACTGAAGGAAGTTTAAAGCGCATCATTAGAGTGATTTTTTTTAAAATCAGTGGTACGGTGTTACGCATGTGATGCTTGGACGCAAGCTATTCCCTAGTTGTTGTTTTTTTTTTTTTTTATAAATGGATTGTTTCTCTCTATTTGTCACGTAGCTTTCCATTGCTCTTTCTGTGATGTTTGATTTGAACCCAATTGTATAATAATGTTTACTGAGAGCAGCAATGCCTACTGGACTACAGATATTTGGGTGATTTTGCTACATCATATTCCTTTAGATCAATTAATTAATGGTTTATTACTAGCTTGATAAGTTACTTAGAAATCACTTAAGTTTTATGGCATGTTCTCTTTCCTTCCCCCTCCCACGCTCAAAAGTTAGAGGATGTATCTTAGTTGAAGGCATTCAGCAGCTATCAACTTAAGATTATATATGGAGATATGGCTATTCACACGATGAATTTGATGATAATTATCTTTGATTCTTGGGCATGGAGCAATAACTTGTTAATGAAATTTTCCATTTTTCTGCCAGTAACTAATCAATTATCATGACCTAACTTTTTAAGCATCCAGCTCTTTTTATTTGGTCGTATGTAAATACAAAGGCATACACTTTGGCTGCACCTGAAGTCCGAAAGTGTGAATTTATCTTCATCATGGCTTTTGAATTTGATATTGTCGTTCAATGCCGGTGCGGGTTTGGCCTTCTCATGTATGGTTTTGGATCAAAGAAAACTTTGCTTGAAGATTTTGCTTCAAAGAAAACTTTTCTGGGAACAAATCAAAACTAAAAGGAAATTAATGGGGAGCCTGTCTAAAGTCCAACAACCATTCAATTCGAAATCCACACATGACCTGTATGCTTTTCTAGATGGATAACTGGTAGAGGAAACTGATTCTTTTGTGTATGTTCTTATTCATAATATTGATGGACCTGATTTACGGGATTCAGACGCCCAACAACTTCTTGCCCGGATGGCTGCTTGCTCTCATGTTCGAATGGTGGCTTCAATTGATCATGTCAATGCATCTTTGTGTAAGGATTCTTATTTATTCTTCTGTTTGAGTGTTTTAAGATATTTAGAACTACTAACAAACTTTTATTTACATTGCTAAGTTTGTTCTGGTTATCTTCAACTTATGATTTGATATTTGCTTTTTTCCCCTTGCTGCTGTTGTTTATGTTTCATTGGAATCGCTCATAGGCCTGTATAACCAAGGAAAAAAATTGTCGATGCGGTTGAAATCGCGGAAATGGCTTGTTACAGTCGAATAGAAACAAATCGCATTTGACGCGTTTTTTCAAAAAAGTCACACTATTAGATTTTTAACCTCAATTTTGCAGTCACTATTGACATTAACCTATTTTATATTATTTTTAACCTCAACTCTTGAATTTAACACAAGTTAATCAATTTAATTAATTATTATTTTCATGCCTACTTATGTGCTTGTATAAATAAGGTGTCAAAAATCATATATGGTAGTAATGTGTCATTAGCAATGTCACTATTGATATTAACCTAATTCATATTTAGATTATACCTTTGTTATATATTGACATTATATTGAAACTAATATTATTCTTGAACGGATTTGATTTATGTGAGGTGGGTTCATGGGATTTGCATGAACAATTCTTAACAATGGGCTTGAAGTTTAACGGGTCAATTTACAAAGACACAGCAAAACTTAATAGGTATGTTTTTTAATTATCATGTTCTTATAAATTTATAATCATATTAGTTCGCATATGTGTAATAAAACTATGTTCTATGAGTATATAAGAAAATACCGTCTTATCTTACTTTTTCTAGTGAGTTACAAATTTTTTTCATAAGTAAGGAGCACACTTACACGCATATAGGAAAAGTTGCAAGACAAAACTATAACCAATCTTCTAATGACTATATGTTGCTTTACATCTGTATCTAGAAATAGTGCATATAAATAAAAATATATATGGGTAGGTCTTCAATAGTTGGAATTGTAACTACAATATTAAACACCATGTTTTATTATTTTACTGCATGTATCTCATCCTACATCCTCTTGAGGGGCCGTATAGAGAATTGGTAACCGTAGATGAAGCTTAATGACAAATTAAAGAAAATTTTGATGATTATAAAAATGTGAAGATATGACATTACATTACTACATTTATCTTATTGTACAACGTGTGGCTCGTCTAAGGAATTGGTGACCCTAGTTGCGGTGCTATCTTAAAGCCAAAAACTATTTTATTTCAATTATCTTACGTGCTCTGTGTGACCCGTCTAAGGAAGTTATGTCCCTAGACGGTGATAAATCACAAAACAAACACTGCTTTAATTTATTACATTTATCTTACGTGCCTTGTGTGGGCCGTCTAGGGAAGATATTACTGTAGATGGTGTGCCAATCACAAAAAAAATAATATTTAATCAAATTTCATTTATCCAAAGAGCGCAATCAAAAACACATATTAATTATAACAATTTGTGGATACGACAACTTTATATGTCTTACTTGCTCTGCATGGACCGTCAAGGGAAGTGTTGACCCTAGATAGGGCCCAATCACAAAGAAACTTCTCATTTTAACAGTGCAAGTATATAAGACATTACTTTACTACATGTACCTTGTATACGTGCTCTTCCTAGGTCGTCTAAGGAATTGGCGATCCTAGATGGCGCACAATCACAATGAAATTTTCATTACACTATTGTAAAAATACCGCATTATTAAATTTCATGCATCTTACTTTCTCGGTTGGCCGTCCAGAGAAGTAGTGACCCTATATGTGTTGCAATAACAAAGTAAATTCTCATTATAATTGTGTGCAGATAACACACGTTTTAATTGCATATATCTTATGGCTCTGTGTGGGCCGTGTAATCAATTAGCGACCCTAGGTGGATCACAATCACAAAGAGAATTCTTAAGTCAATAATGTTAAGATGCTACATTTTTTTTATTGGATTTATCTTTCTTTTTTTTTTCGCCAACCAGGGAAGTATCGACCCTATATGGGGAACTATCAAAAAGAAACTTCTGAATAATTATGTATTAAATATTTAGCCGACTCATGGATTTAAGTTAACTTAATCAATTTAATTATATATTATTATTTCATGCCTACATACGTGCTTATATAAACAGGGTGTCAAAAATGAGATGTGGTAGTAATATGTCATTAGCAATGTCACTGTTGATATTGACCTAATTTATATTTAGATTATGGATTTGTTATATAGACATACATTGAAACTAATATTATTCTTAACAAGTTTGATTTATGTGAGGTGGGTTCACGAGATTTGCGTGAATAATTATTAACAATGGGCTTGAAGTTTAAACGGGTCAATTAACAACAAAACAACAAAACTCAATAGGTTTACTTTTTATTTATCTTGTTCTTATAATCATATTAGTTCACATATGTGTAATAGAACCATGTTGTATGACTATATAAAATATTATAGTTTTGTCTTACCTTTTCTAGTTAGTTAAAAAAATTGTTCATGATTAAATAAGGAACACACTTACGCGCATATAGAAAAAGTTGCACGATAAAGCAAAAAACAATCTTCTAATGGCAATGTTGTTTTATATGTATATCTAAAAAATACTGAATATATATAAAAATATATAGGTAGGTCTTAAAGATATGGAAACGTAATTGTAATGTTAAACATGGTACTCCCTTCGTCCCCTAAAGGATTTCCCATT
The DNA here is from genome assembly GCA_947645195.1 of Patellifolia procumbens. Classification (NCBI taxonomy): domain Eukaryota; kingdom Viridiplantae; phylum Streptophyta; class Magnoliopsida; order Caryophyllales; family Amaranthaceae; genus Patellifolia; species Patellifolia procumbens. Next base: position 30,873,611 of record CANSGD010001328.1, on the reverse strand, counting down.
TTTCCATTTTTCTTTGTCCCAATTACATTTTCTATTTCCTTGTTTAGATATGGTCCATCTAATATAATATTTTCCTTACAAAAAGTTATTGACCCCACATTCTCTCTTTTAATAAACAATTCTATAAAATACCTACTATCTTACTTTTCAATTATAAAATAAAATTTTAGGCCCCACATCTACTTCCTTTCTTAAATTTTGTGCCCAAGGGAAATGGGAAATCCTTAGAGGAACGGAGGGAGTATTTCATTATTTTACTGCATGTAACTTAGGTTGTTTGCATGGGCCGTGTAGGAAATCGGTAACCCTAGCTGAAGCGTAATGATAAACTTACGTGCTTGTATAAATAAGGTGTTAAAAGTCAGGTATGGTAGTAATGTGTATATGTCTATTGATATTAACCTAATTTGTATTTACATATTAGTTTGTTAGGTTAATATTATATTAATACTAATATTATCATTGGACGGGTTTGATTTATGTGAGGCGGGTTCACGGGATTTGTGTGAACAATTGTTAACAATGGGCTTGAAGTTTAAACCGGTCAATTTACAACGAAACAACAAAACTTAATAGGTATGTTTTTTATTTAGGAAAAATTGACTGGAATAATCCAAACTATAGTTGTTCGGCCAAGAATAATCCCCACTATAAGTTATTTCTGTATAATCTCAACTATTGGGGAGGTCCGTTACAAATACACCCGGGTGACTTGCAACCTAATAACAAGGTAATTTTGTTTTTCTTTTCCATTTCTACCCCCACCACCCCCAAATCCCACCCACCACCACTTCATCCACCCTCCCCCTTCCTCTTTCTCCCCTGTTTGGCGTTCCCGCAACCCCTCCTCGCCACCCTCTCCCCTGATTCTATCATCCCCTGCCTCCCCCTCCCCTTTATCTTGTCAAAAAACACCTAACACCAACCTTCCAATTGTGGTGCTACTTTAAGATTTCGACCTTGAATGTCACAATACCTCTACATCTATTCGAATGGCGGTGGTGTTGGAGGTTTGGCTTCGAATAAAGGTGGTTCGAAATTGGGTGGTTTGATTGGAGGTTCGCATATGGATGGCGTTGGTGGTGGTGGGAGGTTCAATATGGGGCGTTTGTGGTTCTGGGTTCAATATGGGGGTGGTTGGTGATGGTGGTAAAGCGGGATGTCCTTTTTCTGCCAATGACTGCCTCTCATTTCACCTTTACGTCACTAATCAAAACAAAGAGATCACAAACTCAACAACAAGAAAAACACCATATACAATTAAAGGAAATGATGGCAGCTTCGTTAACTATTTTAGTCAACTCAATTCCATTTTTGTTCTTAATTTTATTAAATCATCTTGATTGTCATACAAGTACTGAAGCTGGGTTGAGCCCAAATTCGATTAAGCGAGTTTCAATCTTTGTGTTGGATTAATTTCTCACAATTATTAAAGTTGGGTCTTTTAGAATTAGTTTAAAATCCTCTAAAATAAAAGAAGAGGGTGGTTTTTGATTGGAAATGAGGGTGCTTGGTCCCTTGGTGGTGTTATTGGTGGAGGATTCGAAATGGAGGTGGTGGTAAAGGGTGGTTCCTAGGTTTGAAATCAGGGTACTGGTGGTGGAGAGATGGTTCCGTTTTGTTTTTTCGGTTGTTGGAGAGGCAGTGGGTAGTACCGTAGTAGTGGGGTTTGGGAGGTTGGTGGTAGTGGGGTGGCAATGGGATGGAGAAGGGTGGGGACAAAAAAATTAAAAAAAATTGAAAATAGCCAATGAAAACATGACAAGTAGCTTATTTACCGCTTAAACAGGTTTCCTTCAGGTCACGGTGCATTTGTGGCCGAACTCCCCAAAGTTTGGATTATACAGGAATAATCCATAGTTAGGATTATTCTTGGCGGAACGACCATAGTCTGGATTATTCTAGTCAATTTTTCCTTTTATTTATTATGTTCTTATAATCATATTTGTTCACATATGCGTAATTGAATCATGTTGTATGACTATATAAAAAGTTAGTGTTTTGTATTACCTTTTCTAGTTAGTTACAAAATTTATCATAGTATATGACTAAGTAAGGAACACACTTACACGCATATAGGAAAAGTTGCAAGATTAAACAAAAAACAATCTTCTAATGACTATGTTGCTTTATATGTGTATCTAAATGATGCCTATAAATTAAATATTATATGGGTAGGTCTTAAATATATGGAATGGTAAATACAATATTAAATGGATGTTTCATTATTTTACTACATGTATCTTACTTGCTTTGTATAGGCCGTCTACAAAATTGGTAACCTAAATGAAGCCTAATCAAAAGGACAATTCTCACTAAATTATAACAACGTGAAGATATAACGTTATATTAGTGCATTTATCTTATGTACTGTGCATGGGCCATCTTCGGAATTGGTGACCGTAGTGTGGGAGTTATCAAAAACTCAGTTTATTTCATTTATCTTAGGTGTTCTGAGTGGGTCTTCTATGGAAGTTATGCCCCTATATAGGACGCAATCACAAAAAATAACTGCTTTATTTTATTACATTTATCTTAAGTGCTATGTGTGGGCCGTCAAGGGATGTTATGACCCTAGATGGGGCGCAATCACAAAACGAATACTGATCTATTTTATTTCATTTAACTTATGAGCTCTGCTTGGGTCGTATAGGGAAGTGATGATCCTATATGAGGAACAATCACAAAATAAATACTCTATATTAATTTGTGGATACTATAACTTCACATATTTACGTGTTTTGTGGACCATCTAGGGAAGTGGTGACCCTATATGGGGCCCAATCACAAAAAACATTATTCTTTATTTGATTTCATTTAACTTACGAGCTCTTCATGGGCCGTGATGACCTTAGATGGGGCGCAATCACAAAACAGATACTCATTATGACAACTAGTGAGTACGACAACTTCACATATTTTTACATGCTTTGCGTGGATCATCTAGGGAAGTGGTGAGTCTAGATAGGGTGCAATCACAAAGAAACTTCTCATTTTAACAGTGCGCAAATAGAATATTATTTTATTGCATGTATCATATATACGTGCTATTCATGGGGTGTCTAGGGAATTGTGATCCTAAATGGCGCACAGTCACAATAAATTTTCATTGCATCAATGTAAAAATATCACATTATTATACTTCATTTACCTCACGTTGTCGGTGTGGCCGTCCAAAGAAGTAGTGACCCTAGATGGGTTGCAATAAGAAAGCAAATTGTCATTATAATAGTGTGCAAATAATACACGTTTTAATTGCATATGTCTTGGGCTCCATATGGGCCATCTAATCAATTAGTTACCCTAGATGGAGGGCAATCACAAAGAAATTCTCAATGCAACACCGTTGAGATATTACGTTGTTTTATTGGATTTATCTTTTGTTCTGTGTGTCAACCAATTAGGGAAGTTGAGACCCTAGATGGGGAACTATCACCAAGAAACTTCTCAATAACAATATATTATATATTTAAACGACTCTTAAATTTAACATAATTTTAAAAAATTAATTATTTATTATTTCAAGCCTACTTATGTGCTTGTATAAATAAGGATATAGTAGTAATGTGTTATTAGCATTGTCACTATTGATATTAAGCTAACTTATATTCATATTATACCTTAGTTATCTTGACATTATATTAAACTAATATTTTTTTAAACGGTTTTGATTTATGTGAGGTGAGTTCACAAGATCCGCGTGAACAATTGTTAACAATGGGTTGAAGTTTAAACGAGTCAATTTAAAACGAAACAACAAAACTTAATAAGTATGTCTTTTACTTATCATGTTCTTACAATCATATTAGTTCACATATGGGTAATTGAACCATATTGTATGATTTATATACAAAGTTAGTGTTTTGTATCATCTTTTCTAGTTGGTTACAAAATTCGTCATATTATATGTCTAAGTAAGAAACACACTTAAATGCATATAGGAAAATTTGCAAGATAAGACAAAAAAGAATCTTCTAATGACTGTAATGCTTTCTATGTGTATCTAATAAATGATGCATAAAAATAAAAAATTATATGGGTAGGTCTTAAATACATGCAATTGTAAATGCAATATTAAACATGAGGTTTCATTTTATTATTGCATGTATCTGACGTGCATTGTATGGGCCGTCTAGGGAATTGGTAAGCCTTATGAAGCATAATGACCTCATTACTATAACAATGTGAGTATATACTATTATATTAATGCATTCATCTTATATATTATGCATGGGCCATCTAGGGAAATTGGTGACCCAGTTTAAAAGCTATCACAAAGTCAAATTATTTCATTTAGCTTATGTGTTTTGGGTGGGCCGTCTAGGGCAGTTATGACCCTAGATAGGGCGCAATCACAAAAAAATACTGCTTTATTTTACTATATTTAACTTACGTGCTCTGCGTGGGCTGTCAAGGGAAGTTATGCCCCTATATGAGGCGCAATCACAAAATAAATACTAACTATTTTATTTCATTTAAGTTACGAGCTCCGCATAAGTCGTATAAGGAAGTGATGGCGCTATATACGGCGCAATCACAAAACAAATACTAATTTGTGGATACGATAACTTCATATATTTACGTGCTCTGTGTGGGACCGTCTAGGGAAGTGGTGACCCTAGCTGGTGCACAATCACAAAGAAACTTCGCATTTTAACAGTTTCCAAATAAGTCATTATTTCACTGCATGTATTATGTATACATGCGCTACCTAGGCCGTTTAAGGAATTTGTGGTCCTTGATAGCGCACAATCAATCATATATTCATTACACTAATGTAAAAACACCACATTATTATACTTCATGCACCTTACGTTCTCGGCGTGATGGCCATCCAGAGAAGTAGTGACCCAAGATGGGTTGCAATAACAAAGCAAATTCACATCATATAATGTGTAGATAATACACGTTCCAATTGCATGATCAAGTAAGGATTACACTTGCACGCATATAGGAAAAGTTGCAATATAAAACAAAAAAAACTTCTATGGCTATGTTGCTTTATATGTGTATCTACAAAGTATTGCATAAAAATTATAATTTTTATGGGAAGGTCATAGATTCATGGAATTGTAAATACAATATTAAACAAAATGTTTGACTATATTTTTTGCATGTAACCTACGTACTCTGCGTTAGCAGTTTAGGAATTTGGTAACCCTAGATTAAGCCTAATGACAAAGAACGTTCTCATTATTATAACAGTGTGAAGATATAATATTATATTAGTGCATTTATCTTACATATTATGCGTTGGCCGTCTAAGGAATTGGTGACCCTAGTTTGAGAGCTATCACAAAGTCAAACACTACTTTTATTTTATTTCATTAATCTACATGCTCTGCATAGGCCGTTTAGGGAACTTATGACCGTAGATGGGGCGCAATCACAAAACAAATACTGCATTATATAATTACATCTATCTTACATTCTCTAAGGGGGGCGTGTAGGGAAGTTATGACCCTAGATGAGGCGCAATCACAAAACAACATTGATTTATTTTATTTTATTTAACTTACGAGCTCTGCGTGGGTCGTCCAAGGAAGTGATGACCTTAGATGTGGCGCTATCACAAAACAAATACTCTACAATAATTTGTCGATACGATAACGTTACATATTATATTACGTGCTCTATGTGGACCCTCTAGGAAAGTGCTGACTCTGCATGGGGCACAATCAGAAAAAAGACTTCTCATTCTAACAGTTTGTCAATAAGACATTATTGCAATGCATGTATTACATATATGTAAAGAATTGGTGATCCTAGATGGTGCACAATCGATGAAATTTTCGTTATATATATACCACTATAAAAATACCACATTATTATACTTCATGTATTTTACGTTCTCGGTCTGGCTGTCGAGAGAAGTAATGATCGTAGATGGGTTGCAATAACAAAGAAAATTCTAATTATAATAATGTGCAAATAATAAACATTCTAATAGCATGTATGTGACGTGCTCTGTGTGGGCCATCTAATCAATTAGTGATCGTAAATAGAGCGCAATCACAAAGAAAATTCTTAATGCAACACTATTAAGATATTTCATTTTTTATTTGATTTATTTTTGGTACTTTGTGTCAGCCAACTAGGGAGGAACGCTCTCATTTAATTTCCTTTCAGAAATTGAACGGAGCCATTAGTTGCGACCCTAGATGGGGAACAATCACAAAGAAGCTTCTCAATAACAATAAATTAACTATTTGGCCAACTCTTCAATTTAACTTAAGTTAATCAATTTAATTATTTATTATTATCATGCCTATTTACATGCTTGTATAAATAGGGTGTCCAATCAGACATGGTAATAATATGTTATTAGCAATGTCACTATAGATATAACCCTAATTTATATATAGATTATACATTTGTTATGTTAACATTATATAGAAACTAATATTGTTCTTGAACTGCGATTTTTGTGAGGTGGGTTCATGGGATTTGCGTGAACAATTGTTAACAATGGACTTGAAATTTAAACGGGTCAATTTACAAAGAAACATCAAAACTTAATAGGTATTTTTTTATTTATCATGCTCTTAATTATAATCATATTAGTTCAGATATGTGTTATAGAAATATGTCGTATGAGTATACTAAAAATTAGTGTTTTGTCTTACATTTTCTGGTTAGTTACAAAACTCGTCATATTATATAATTGAGTAAGGAACACACATACACACATATAGGAAAAGTTGCACGATAAAACAAAAAAACAATCTTCTAATGACTATGTTGCTTTATATGTGTATCTAAAAAATACTGGATATAAATACAAAATTGTATGGGTAGGTCTTAAATACATGGAATTGTAACTACAATATTAACACGATGTTTCAATATTTTACTATATTCTACCTCCGTTTCTTTTTAAATGGAACATAGAGAAAAACACACAAACCAAGGAAACTAGAGAGAGAAAGAAGGGACCACATATTTATAAGGGTGGATGAACTTGGTGAGGGTATAGTTGTAAATAAAAAGAAAAAAAAGTTTATAGTTTAGGAAACGTTCCACTTATTTTGACTATTCCATAAAAGGAATATGTTCCATTTAAAAAGAAACGGAGGAAGTATATCCTAAGTCCTCAGCATGGACCGCCCAGGGAATTGGTAACCTTAGAGGGAGTGTAATGATAAAAACATTATCATTATTATGATACATTATAATACTACATTTTTCTAATGCACTATGCGTGGGCCGTCTAGGGAATTGGTGTCTTAAAAAATTATGAACCTTGATGGGGCGCATCACAAACCATATATTGCTTTTTATTACATTTGTCTTACTTGTTCAGTGTGGGCCGAACGGGAAGTTATAACCTTAGATGGCGCGCAATCACAAAATAAATATTGATTATTTTATTTCATTTAACATACTCACAAAACTTAATAATATACTTAATAATAGTTAATAATATTATTATGGTGCTAATAACCTGATTATTAATAATCATAACAATAACAAAGAACATAATAGTAATAATAATAATAAATAATAATAGTAATTAATAATAATAATAAGAAGAAGAAGAAAGATAATGATAATGATAGTAAGAATAATAATTGAAATAATACTGACAATATATTGACATTATATTGAAACTAATACTATTCTGGAAAAGGTTTGATTTATCTGAGGCGGGTTCACGGGATTCGTGTGAACAATTGTTAACAGTGGGCTTGAAGTTTGAACGAGTCAATTTACAAAGAAACAACAATACTTAATAGGTATGTTTTTTATTTATCATGCTCTTATAATCATATCAGTTAACATATTTCTACTAGAAGCATATGGTATGAGTATATAAATAATTAGTATTTTGTCTTACTTTGTCTAGTTAATTACAAAATTTGTCATGTTAGATGATTAAGTAAGGAACACACTGACCCACATATAGGAAAAAGTTGCAAAATAAAACACAAAACAATCGTCCAGTGACTATGTTGCTTTATATGTGTATCTAGAAAATACAACATATAAATAAAAACTTATCTGGGTACGTCTTAAATACATGGAATTGTATCTACAATCTAAAACACGATGTTTCCTTCTTTTATTGCATGAATCCTACATTATCTGCATGGGCCGTCTGGGAAATTGGTAACCCTAGATGAGGCGAAATGACAAAGAAAGTTCTAATTATTACGACTGTATGAAGATATATAACATTACATACATGCATTTATCTTGTTCGTCTAGAGAATTGGTGACCAAAGTTGGGGCGGTATCACAAAGTAATACTCTACTTTATTTTATTTCAATTATCTTATGTGCTCTGTGTGGGTTATTTAAGGAAGTTATGGCCCTAGATGGGGCGCAATCACTAAACAAATACGATTTTATTTTGTTTTGTTTTCGTGCTCTACATGGGCCGTCTAGTGAAGTGATGAGGGCCCAAAAACAAAACAAATTATGCTTTATTTTATTTCATGTAAAGTCCGAGTTCTACGTGGGTCGTCCAGGAATGTGATAACCATAGATGGGCTCAATCACAAAACCAATACTCATTATAAGAATAGGTAGATACGACAACTTCACATATCTTACGTGGTCTGCCTGGTCGTCTAGGGAAGTGGTGACCCAAGATGGGCCACAATCTAAGGAAACTTCTCATTTTTATAGTGTGCAAATAAGACATTATTTTACTGCATGTATCATATACGTGCTCTTCCTCGGTCGTCTAAGGAATTGGTGATCCTAGATTGCGCACAATCACAATGAGATTTTCATCACTACACCAGTGTAAAAATATCGCATTATTATACTTCCTATATCTTATGTTCTCGGCGTGGTAGTCCAAAGAAGTGGTTACCTTTGATGGGTTTCAATAACAAAGCGAATTCTCATTCTAATAGTGTGCAAATAATATGTGTTATAATCGCATGTATCTTATGTCCTCCGTGTGGGCTGTCTCATCAATTAGAGAACCTAGATGGAGCGCAATCACAAAGAAAGTTCTCGATGCAACACTGTTGAGATACTAAATTATTTTATTGGATTTATTTTCTAACCTCTGTGTCAGCCAACTAGGGAATTTACGACCCTAGATGAGGAATAATCACAAATAAATTCTCACTAACAATAAATATCTAGTCGACTCTTGAATTTAAATTAAATTAATCAATTACATTATTTTTTATTTTCTTTCCTACTTACGTTCTTGTTTAAATAGGATGTCAATTGTCAGATATGGTAATAATGTGTCATTAGCAATATCACTATTGATATTAAATTTAGATTATACCTTTGTTATATTGACATTATATTGAAACTAGTATTATTCTTTAACGGGTTTGATTTATTTGAGGTGGGTTCTCTTGATCAACGTCAATAATTAGTAATGACGGGCTTCAAGGTTAAACGGGGCAATTTACAAAGAAATGACAAAACTTAATAGGTATGTTTTTTATTTATCATGCTTATATAATCATATTAGTTCACATATGTCCAATAGAACCATATTGTATGAGTATATAAAAAGTTAGCATTTTGTGTTACTTTTTCTCGCTATTAGTTACAAAATTGGTCATATTTCATGACTTAGTAAAGTACACACTTACACGCATATACGAAAAGTTGCAAGATAAAAAAAATAAAAAACAACCTTCTAAGGACTATGTTGCTCTATATGTGTATCAAAAATTCTGCATATATATAAAAAATATGTGGGTATGTCTTAAATACATAGAGTTGTAACTACAATATTAACCACGATGTTATTGTATCGATACTACGTCCCTCTGCATGGGTCGTCTCGGAAATTGGTAACCCTAGATGAAGCGTAATGACAAACAAAACTCTAATTATTATAACAGTGTGAAGATATAACATTAGATACATGCATTTATCTTACGAACTACATGTGGGGCGTTTGCGCAGTTGGTGACCCTAGTTCGGGGCGCTATCACATAACCATACACTACTTTATTTCAATTATCTTACGTGCTCTGCGTATCCTATCTAGGGAAGTTATGACCCTAGATGGCGGGGATATCCATAAACAAATAATTCTTTATTTTATTACATTTATCTTAAGTGCTCTGCATGGGACGTCTAGGGAAGTTGTAACACTAGGTGAGGCCCAATCACAAAATAAATAAGGCTTTATTTGATTTCATTCAACGTACGAGTTATGAGTGGACCATATAGGGAAGTGGTAACCCTCGATGATGAGTAGGGGTGTAACTGAGCCGAGCCGGCTCGTAGAGCCCTCGAGCTCGGCTCGGTCAAAGCTCGGCTCGAGCTCGGTCAACTTCGAGCTCGAGCCGAGCCCGAGCTATACTTTAGTCATTCGAGCTCGAGCCCGAGCCCAGCAAAGCTCGGCTCGTTTGAGCTCGGCTCGGGCTCGTTTTGGAGTTATTTAGTGGACTACTTTGTTATTCCTATATTTTGAACCTTAACTAGTCTATTGTATTAAGTTGTTTGTTATCTTATGAAAGACCTTGATAGCATTAAATTTGTGTCTGGTGAAATTTTGCATATTTTACTTTATTTAAGGAAGAGTCGTAACCATTAGACGGGTAAAAAGAAAAACGAGCCGAGCCCGAGCCGAGCTCGAGCTCGAACATTTGGAAAAGAGCCGAGCTCGAGCCTCATGTAGGCGAGCTCGTCGAGCTTCGAGCCGAGCTCGAGCTCGATCAAAGTGAGTTCGAGCCGAGCCGAGCTTGGTCGAGCTCGAGCTCAGCTCGGCTCGTTTACACCCCTAATGATGAGCAATAAAAAAGAAACTTCTCATTTCAACACTGTGCAAATAACATATTATTTAAATGCATGATCATATATACGTGGTCTTCTGGGTCGTCTGATTAAGTGGTAATGCTAGATGTCGCATTATCACTATGAAATTTTCATTACACCAATGTAAAAATACGACATTATTATACTTCCTATATCTTGTATTCTCGGTGTGGTCGTCCAGGGAATTTGTGACCCTTGATGGGTTGCAATACTCATTATTACAGTGTGCAAATAATACACGTTCTAATAGCATGTATCTTACGTCCTCCGCGTGGGTCGTCTGATCAATTAGAGACCCTAGATGGAGCACAATCACAAAGAAAATTCTCGATGCAACACTATTTAGATACTAAATTGTTTTATTGAGCCAACTAGGGAACTTACGACCGTAATGGAGAAAAATCACAAAGGAATTCTCACTAACAATATATTAAATATCTAGCCTACTCTTGAATTTAACCTAAGTTAGTCAATTTAATTATTTATTATTGTCATTCCTACTTTTTTTCCTTGTATAATATGGTGTCAAACGTCAAATGTCACTATTGATATTAACGTAATTTATATTTACATATAACTTTGTTATATTGCCATTATATTGCAACAAATACTATTCTTATGTTGTAGGTTCACGGGATTTGCGTGAACAATTGTTAACAGTGGGCTTGAAGTTTAAACGAGTCAATCTACAGAGAAACAACAATACTTAATAGGTATTTTTTTAATTTATCATGCTCTTATAATCATATTAGTTCACATATTTCTACTAGAACCATTTTGTATGAGTATATAGAAAATTAGTATTTTGTCTTAATATTTCTAGAGAGTTACAAAATTTTTCATATGACATGAGTAAGTAAGGAATACACTTTGATGAATATAGGAAAAGTTACAAAATAAAACAAAAAACAACATTCTAATAACTATGTTGCTTTATATGTGTAACTCAAAAATAATGCTTTTAAATAAAAATTTATACGTGTACGTCTTAAATATATTGAATTGTAACTACAATATTAACCACGATATTTAAGTATTTTGTTGCATGTATACTACGTCCTTTGCATGACCGTTTAGGGAATTGGTAACCCTATATGAACGGTAATGACAAAGAAAATTCTCATTATTATAACAAAACCACACTACTTTATTTTATGTCAATTATCTTACGTGCCATGCATTTGATTAGGGGATTTATGACCGTCGATGTTGCGCGATCACTAAACAAATACTTCGTTATTTTCTTACATTTACCTTAAGTACTCTACATGGTCGTCTATGGAAGTTATGACCCTAGTGGGTCCTAAGAACAAAACAAATTATGCTTATTTTATTTAATTTAACAAGCGAGCTCTGCGTGGGCCGTCTAGGAAAATGATGACTTTAGATGGGGCTCAATCACAAAAAAAATACTCATTATAATAATTTGTGGATACACAACTTCACATATCTTACATGCTCTGCGTGGACCGTTTATGTAATTGGTGACCCTAGATGGGGGGAATCACAAAAAAATCTTATTTTCAGTGTGCAAATAAAGTTATTATTTTACTGCATGTATCATATATACGTGCTCTACCTGGGTCGTCTATGAAATTGGTGATCCTAGATGGCGCACAATCATAATGACATTTTCATTAGACCAGTGTAAAAATACCGCATTGTTACACTTCCTATTTCTTATGTTCTCCCCAAGCTACCAGAGAAGTAGTGACCTTTGATGGGTTGCAATGACAAAGAAAATTGTCATTATAATAGTGTTCAAATAATACATGTTTTAATTGCCTGTATTTTACGTGCTTCGTGTGGGCCATCTAATCTATTAGAGACCCTAAATGAAGCGCAATCACAAAAAAAATCTCAATCCAACATCGTTGAGATATTAAATTGTTTTATTGGATTTATTTTCCATTCTCTGAGTCAGCCAACTATGAACATTACGACCCTACTAGGGAACAACCATAAAGGAATTCTCAGTTACAATAAATTGAATATCTGGCTGACTCTTGAATTTAACTTCAGTTAATCAATTTTATTATCTATTATTTTCATTCCTACTTACTTGCTTGTATTAATAGGGCGTCAAAAGTCAGATATGGTTGTAATGTGTCATGAGCAATGTCACTATTGAGATTAACCTAATTTGTATTTTGATTATACCTTTGTTATTATATTGACATTACATTGAAACTAACATTATTCTTGAACGGGTTTGATTTATCTTAGCGGGGTTCACGAGATAGTGTGAACAATTGTTAACAATGAGCTTGAAGTTTAAACGGGTTAATTAATAAAGAAATAATAAAACTTAATCGGTACATTTTTTGTTTATTATGCTTTTATAATCATATTAGTTCACATTTGTTTTTTGATAACAATTGCATGTCTTTTGTCTTTCTTTTTGTAGTTAGTTACATTTTTTGTCATATTACATGACTAAGTAAGGAACACACTTACACGCATATAGTAAAAGTTGTAAGATAAAACAAAAAACAATACTTTAATGACGATATTGCATTATACGTGTATCTAAAAAATACAGCATATAAATAAAAATTATATGGGTACCTCTTAAACATATGGAATTGTAACTACTATATCAACCATCCTGTTTTATTATTTTCTTGCATGTATACTACGTTCTCTACATGGGCCATCAAGGGAATTGGTAACCCTAGATGACGCGTATTGACAAAAAAATTCTAATTATTATAACAGTGTGAAGCTATAATACAATATACATGCATTTATCTTACTTACTATGCGTCGCCCGTCTAGGGAATTGGTGATCCTAGTTGGGGTGCTATCACAAAGGCATACACTACTTTTTTCAATTCAATTATCTTACGTGCTCTGCGTGGACTGTGTGGGAAGCTATCATCCTAGAAGTATGGGGAGCCATCACTAAACAAAAACTGCTTAGCATTGGTCGTCTAGGGAAGTTATGACTCTAGAAAGGGCCCAATTACAAAATTGATTATGCTTTATTTATTTTATTCAATTTAACGTGCGAACTCTGTGTTCGCAGTCTAGGAAAGTGATCAACTTAGATGGGGCTCTATCAAAAAACAATTACTCATTATAATAATTTGTGTATACACTTCATATATCTTACGTGCTCTGCGTGGACCGTTTAGGGAAGTGGTGACCCTAGAAGGGGCGCAATCACAAAGTAACTTTTCATTTTAAAAGTGTGTAAATAAGACATTATTTTACTGCATGTATCATATGTACGTGATCTTCCTGGGTCGTCTAAGGAATTGGTGATCCTAGATGGCGCACAATTACAATAAAATTTTGAATGCACCGGTGTAAAAAAGCTGCATTATTATACTTCCTATATCTTATGTTCTGGGCGTGACGTTCCAGAGAAGTAGTGACCCTTGATAGGCTGCAATAACAAAGAAAATCTCATTTTAATATTGTGCAAATTATACACGTGCTAATTAAGTGTATCTCACATCCTCCGTGTGGGCTGTCTAATCAATTTGAGACCTTAGATGGAGAACAATCACAAAGAAAATTCTTGATGCAACAGTGTTATGATACTAAATTGATTGTTGGATTTATTCTCTCTGTGTCAGTAAAGTAGGGAAGTTATGACCCAAGATGGAGAACAATCAAAAATAAATAATGACTCACAATATATTAAATATTTTGTCAGCTCTTGAATTTAACGTAAATCAATTTAATTAATTATTATTTTTATTCTTACTTACGTTCTTGTATAAATAGGGTGTCAATAATGACACTATTGATATTAACTTAATTTCTATTTAGATTATCTTCAAACTAATATTATTCTTGAACGAGTTTGATTTATGTGAGGCGGTTTCACGGGATTTGCGTGAACAATTGTTAACAATGGGCGCCTGATATTTAAACGAGTCAATTTACAAAGAAACAACAAAACTTAATAGGTGTTTTTTTTATTTATCATGCTCTTATAATCATATTTGTTCACAAAGAAACAACATTGTTGAGATACTAAATTGGTTTATTGCATTTATTTTCCGGTCTCTGTGTCATCCCACTACGGAAGTTATTACCTTATATAGGGAACAATCACAAATAATTTCTGACACAAGATATTAAATATCTTGCCGGCTTCTAAATTTAACGTAAGTTAATCAATCTAATTATTTATTATTTTTATTCCTGCTTACGTTCTTTTATAAATAGTGTGTCAAAAGTCGATATGGTAGTAATGTGTAATTTTCAATGTCACTATTGATATTAACCTCGATTATATTTAGATTATATTGAAACTAAAATAATTCTTGAACGGATTTGATCCATGTGAGGCGGTATCACGAGATTTGCGTACACAATTGTTAATAATGGACTTGAAGTTTAAACGGGTCAATCTACAAAGAAACAACAAAACTTAATAGGTACGTTTTTTATTTATCATGCTCTTATAATCATATTTGTTAACATATGTCCAGTCGAACCATGTTGTATGAGTATATAGAAAAATTAATGTTTTGTGTTGCTTTTTCTAGTTAGTTACAAAATTTGTCATATTGTATGTCTAAGTAAGGAACACATTACATGCACGTAGGAAACGTTGCAAGATAAAACAAAAAACAATCTTCTAATGACTATGTTGCTTTATATGTGTATCTAAAAAATATTGCATATAAATAAAAATTAAATGGTTACGTCTTAATTACATGAAATTGTAAATATCAACCACGTTTTTTCATTATTTTATTGCATGTATACTACGTCCTGTGCATGGGCCGTCTAAGAATTGGTAACTCTAGATGAGGCGTAGTGACAAAAAATTATAATTATTATAGCAGTGTGAAGACATAACATAACATGTTACACTACTAGAAAAAGGGTTATTAACGACGGAAAAATTCGTCGTTATAAGCGCAAAAAAACGTCGTGAAAGCTTTTCACGACGGAAATTCTCGTCGTTAAGTGGTTGCAATAGCTTCCATCGTTATTGGTTTTAACGGCCATGTTCGTCGTTGATAAGTAACGACGAGACATGACTCCTCGTTACTTTTTTAACGACAAGACAACTACTCGTCGTGACTTACTAACGACAAGATATTCACTTGTCGTTATTTTTTAACAAGAAAATAGATTGGTTGTTAATTATTAATGATGAAATAAATCACCATTAAACTGATTTACAGAGAATTTGATTTTTTGTACTCAAGCAAATTTTACATTAAACTGAATTTCTCAAATCACCATCATTCTGAAGTTGTAAATTAAATTTTATTGATGTAAATAACAATCATCATTACACTAAAATAAGATCTCAGGTTTAAGTTCCACAACTAAATTATACAATTCTTTGTACTCAACTAAAAACTTAAACTAAAACAAAATATATCAAAATGTCAAAAAACTCTTCATCTCATTGATTCGTCTTCTTTAGCTTCCAAGTCCAAAACTCATCCCGACCTTCGAATTGCTGCTTTGATTGGAAATGTGCTGGCTTGTTCACTCTCTCGTTTAACTGCTTTGTATATTACCAGCCACATTAGAGGGATCAAATGTAGTAATGTTGCAAACTCGTTCTCTTTTGCACCCAGCCAATGTCGTGCAACCTCTGCAAGTCACCAACACCATACATTCTACTCATCACCAATTCCAAAACTTCGAACTAACAACAAAAAAACAGCTACTGCTACAAAGCTAGTAAGATACCTTCTCACACATCATCAAGGTATAGAAAAATAGTTTGCCTTTCCAATTTCACAGTCTTCTAAGCTTCAAAGTACCTCAAACCTTATAGTCTTCTGCACAGCAAAGAACATGTATTTAAAACGTTATAAATGGATGTCAGATATCTTACTTAAAAATTTTAGTCTTCTGCACAACAAAGCCGACTTTTTTCCCATTACTTACGTTGTATGACTATTTGTAAATCCTCGAATGTTGATCTTCGCTTAGCACGACTACATGTGGGATTCTAGAGAAATTTTGATTAGCAGTATAAGAGTCATCTCAATACACTTGCCAAAAGAAAAAGAACAATGTTTAGAAATACTTTAGTTAACTTTTATAATACATGTACTACGTACATAAATCCTCTAGCGAATTAATTTTAGCTAAAAACACTCAAAATCAATGAGAAGTTGGAAATCAAGGCATTGATATATCCTTAGTATAATTTTTAAAACATTAAGTTTTTTTACATAATGAAAAAGAGTCATGTTTTATATAAATTGAAAATTAGAGAGAAGTACAAGCTAAATCAGTTTAGCATTTGGAAAAACTTACGGAACCGACAAGGTATTTATTAGTTGTTCCAACGATACTTAACATCAATCTCCCTGCATGTTACAAATTGCTATTAGAATTTCAGTTTCAAAGAGACATAACATATACTAAGAATTGTAAAACAACATACCAGAATACATCAATTGGGAAAAGTAAAAACAACATAATGATGAAAAACTTAAAGGTTAAATGGCCTTATAAGTAATACATTAGCTGCTAAAAGAGTTGCTTAAACATAAATGATCCCACATGAAAACACTTGAAAGGGCTGTTTTTTCCTTTCTAGAGTACTCGCTAGCAGTTACCAAGCTGATCAAAACAAAGTTCCACAAAGCAAGTAAGTATTAGGATTAATGTTAGCCAAATGGACGCAATGACGTAAATTAAAATATGTCTATACAAAGTATATATAGATCTAAAGACTTTTTACATTGAGAAACCTAAGAACTATATGTTTCATATGACGACATAAAATTGCATTAGCATAGCATGTCTACTTTGGACAATGTATAGAAAATCCATTGACATTAGGTTGCTTTTCACCTAACAATATTACATCAACACAAAGGATTATTACCTAGCTACAGTTGCCACTACCAGCTAGTAGTCCAAAGTTCTCCTTTGATTATCTTGTTCACTATGCCATGCCTGCAGATAGTCTAGAGTTAATAAAATAAAAAAAGTAAGAATCTCATTTATGCATAATCAAGGCGAAACTTCTCAATTTTTATGGTAGTAACACCCTTATAATAAACATACTGAGGAATAAGAATAGAGTCACAGACCCCCCAATACCGTGACAATACTAACAATCAGCACAAATTTTATGGAAAACAAGAACATGGTCACAGAGCTTAATACTAACACTTATTTAACCTCACAGTGATTTTATGTAATTAAAATTTGACCTGTTACGCATCTCTCTCCACCATAAATTTTTCTTTGGTTTCCTTTTAGGGGTTTTCTTCTGCTAGAAATTTCTTCGAATAGGTTTGTGTGCACAAAATGAACAATTGAACTCCCACTACATAACAACACAAAATTGAACAATTGAACTCGAATAGGTTGTCTCCAAATCTCTTGAAACCATAATCACACTGGAAAGTTGTTCTATCAGTCAATAATTTCAATCATTCTTCTATGCTATTACAGAGATTTAGAGAACAATATAGTTGAATAATTTCAGAGCTTAAAACTGTAAAAACCAGAAACCCAGGACAAACAAGAATTATATGTTCTCATTTTTAGAGAATCATAAAAGCTAACTAAAAATTTACAAAAAAAAAAAAAAATAGACCATAGTAATTCATCTTTGATTACCACAACAAACAAACGAGACATATATTCATAAGAAAGAGCAATCCAAGAAAATCCAAATAAGCGACTGACACCAGATTTGCAACACATTTTTCGCGACTTTTACAACTCAATCGAGTTGTGCAAACACCAATGGAAAGAAAGAAGACAAATTTAAAAAAAAATACAACAATTGAAGCTTCATCTCCGGTTGAGAAATTTCCAGTTCTTCAAACCCCAATCGAGTAAGAAGAAATTTCCAATTCTTCAAAACCTAATCGAATTTCACAAAACTTCAAACCCCAATTAGTGACTTGTGTGGAAAGGAGCGATCTCGAGGGCATAGAAAGTGGGCAAATTATTTTTGGAGGAGAGAGAAATTTGTGGGATTTGACTGATATTTAGGGTTTATGCAACTTAACGATGAATATGGTTCAACAAATATTTCGCGCATAATGTTTATTTTATTAACAACATCCACTAATTGGATTTGTCGTTATAAGAATGCTTTCCACAACAAATAATTCAAGGGGTCGTTATTGTTTGGTTGTTAAAGGTCCTTGTTCTAGTAGTGATATATGCATTTATCGTTTGTACTACGCATGGCCCGTCTAGGGAAATGTTGACCGTAGTAGGGGTACTATCACAAAGGCATACACTACTTAATTTTATTTCAATTGACTTACATGCTATGCGTTGGCAATCTAGGGATGTTATGATCCTAGAAGTATGGGGCGCAATCACTGAACAACTACTCCTTAGCATGGGTTGTCTAGGAAGTTATGACCCTAGAAGGGGCCAATTACAAAACTCATTATGCTTTATTTTATTTCATTTAATGTGCGAGCTCTGCGTTGGCCCTTTAGGAAAATGATGACCTTAGATGGGGCTCTATCAAAAAACAAATTTTCATTATAACAATTTGTGTATACGGCCACTTCATATATCTTACATGCTCTTTGTGGACCATCTAAGGAAATGGTGACCCTAGATAGGGCGCAATTGCAAAAAAAAAAAACTTCTCATTTTAATAGTGTGCAAATAAGACATTATTTTACTGCATGTATCAGAATTCCGTGATCTTCCTGGGTCGTCTAAGGAATTGATGATCCTAGATGGTGCACAATAACAATGAAATTTTCATTTCACCGGTGTAAAAATATTGCATTGTTATACTTCCTATATCTTATGTTCTTGGCGTGCTCTTCCACAAAAGCAGTGACCCTTGATGGGTTGCAATAACAAAGCAATTTCTCGTTATACTATTGTGCAAATAATTTAGTTCTAATTGCATGTATCTTACGTCCTCTGTGTGGGCCTACAAATCAATTAGAGACCTTTTATGAAGCGTAATCACAAAGAAAATTCTAGATGCAACACTCTTGAGATACAAAATTGGTTTATTGGATTTATTTTTTGTTCTCCGTGTCAGCCAAGTAGGGAAGTTATGACCCTAGATGGGGAACAATAACAAATAAATTCTGACTCACAATATATTAAATATCTTGCCGGCTCTTGAGATTAACGTAAGTTAATCAACTTAATTAATTATTATTTTTATTCTTACATGCGTTCTTGTATAAATAGGGTGTCAAAAGTCATATATGGTAGTAATGTGTCATTTCCAATGACACTATTGATATTAAATTAATTTATATTTAGATTATATTGAAACTAATATTATTCTTGAATGGGTTTGATTTATGTGAAGTGGTTTCACGAGATTTGTGTGAACAATTGTTAACAATGGGCTTGAATTTAAACGGGACAATTTACAAAGAAACAACAAAACTTAATAGGTATGTCTTTTATTTGTCATGCTCTTATAATCATATTTTTTAGGTAAACATGTAATCATTATATAGAAATATGAAAAACACAATACATCCTAACTCAAACCATTAGCTATACCAAACTCATCACAACTATAAATCACAAACTCTCAACACTTGAGAGCATTAAACCACTCCAAATCCTCTCAGCCCCTTATCATATATCAAACCTGCTACTCTATTACAATATTTTGTTTATTTCATTACAAACAACAACTGGACTGGGGACAACAACATTCCATAGAGCATAGTTCCTAGCTTTCCAGATTGTGTAAACACAAGCAGCAAGTCCAATCTCTTTAATTCTCTTCTGATTCTTGCTATGATTTTTCTTCCTCCACCATGTTTTCCAAGATGTATGAATACAACCATCAATATGAAACCTGATATCCAGGCAAGCATAAACAAGCTTGTTACATTGTCTGCTGAACTCACACCTCAAAAAAGATGATGAGAGCTCTCCCGTGCTAGTCCACACAAACATCATTCAACATTATCAATAATACCTGCCTTAACAAGTTTATCTATAGTCTTGAGCATATGTTGGGCAACCATCCAAGAAACAAAAGAATGTTTAGGAATATTAAACCTATTCCACACCCGAAAATGCCACTTCACTCTCTGTATGTCCGTTTGGAGCCACGTATACACTTTCTTTATACTGTACTTACTCTGAAAGTTCAATGAATCCACTTATCTTTGATTTTGCATATCTTCTTGAAACTCTAACTAGCCTAAATTGGGGGCTTAAACCCCATCTATCAGCCTCTTTAATATAGCGTTGATGGGTCCATTTAACACAAAGCACATCCTTTTTCTCAGCCACCTGCCAAACATATTTTCCCATAGTAGCACAATTCCAACTTAAATAGTCTCTAACACCCAAACCACCTTTTACCTTTTTCCTACATACCAAATACTAAGGCACCGGAGGAGGTTTGCTTGAGTTCACTTTTCCTTCCCACAAAAAACACCTACAAAGTTGGGTAACTCTGTGTAACAGCTTCTTGGGAAGAACAAAAATCTGAGCCCAATAGGAGCTTATACTCATAAGTGAATAATTCATCGGGGTAACTCTAGCTGCATAAGAGACATTCTTGGAGCTTCAGCAATGAATCCTAGCCAGCATATTATGAATAAGTATATCACAATCAGCCATAGATAAACACTTAGCATTTGACGGAACCCCTAGATACTTAAATGGAAGAGTATTTAACGAGAACAATGAAACTTGCAAAATATCCTCTTAAACCTGCTTTACAACACTGCCGAAATAGATAGTTGTTTTTTCATTATTTGCTTGAAGGCCAGAGGCTGCCCCAAAAGTTGATTTAGCTCTCAACAATAACATCACAGAAGCTATATCCCCTTTACAAAATAACAGGAGATCATCTGCAAATACCAGGTGTGTAATGTTCAACTGTTTGCATCCATAATGATAAGAAAACTCCTGCCTCTCACCCACAACAGATAAAATTATGTTGAGATACTCCATACAAATCACAAATATCAAGGCGGACATTAGATCTCCTTGCCTAATACCCACTAGAACCTTCAAAATATCTAGACATCTCCTCATTCACACTTATGGAATAAGAGGGATTACTAACACAAATCATCACCCAGTTAATAAAGGTAGTAGGAACATTCAAAGCTTGTAGCATTTATTCAATAAACACCCAACTAGCACTATCATGTGCTTTTTGAAAATCTATCTTAATAGTGCACTTTGGGGTATGCTTTTTCCTCCCATACATTCTAATGAGCTCTTGACACAACAAAATATTATGCATAATACTTCTACCAGCAACAAAAGCACCCTAAGCCTCATTAACAATGTTAGGCAACACCACTTTTAATCTACTACTTAATAATTTACTGATAATTTTATACAACACAGTACAACAAGCAATTGGTCTAAACTGAGTTACCTCATGAGGCTGTGAACATTTAGGCAACAACACCAAATTGGTAGCATTTATCTGCTTCAATAGCTTTCCAGTATGGAAGAAATTAAGTACAGGATTAGTAATATCATCACCAACCACACTCCATGCAGATTTGAAAAATTTACTAGAATAACCATCACGGCCTGAAGCTTTTGTATCATCAATAGAAAAGAGAGCATTCTTCACATCCAGCCTAGATAAAGGTTTGCTCAATCTGAGTTTCTGATTCTATGCAACAATAGACCCTATCTTTACAATACTATCCTACACTTCCTTCCTCTAAGTTAATTCAGTTCCCAACTGTTGTTGATAATAATCAATAAAAGCATGAGCCACATTCTCATTACCACTCATCTCTTCACCTTGAATATTGTGAACTCTAATGACTCTACTAGAAAGCCTCTTTTTCTCCAGACAAGTATGGAAAAAAGATGAGTTGGCATTTCCATCTTTTTACCACCTTAACTTAACTTTCTGTTGTAGAAAGATCAATCTAGCTTTGTTTTTCATCTCATACTCAACTCAGGCCGCACACTCTTCTTTAACCAAATCAGCATTCTGAGGATCATTGCGCAATTTAGCTTGAACCGTAGCCAGTGGAACTCTAGCTAAATCTACATTAACCTCAATCTCACTAAGACATTCCTTATTAAGCCTCCTAAGTGGGTTTTTCAAGCTTTTGAGCTTCTAAACCTCACAGTACATAGGGGCACCATCAATAACACCATTCCACACTTTAGCTACAAGATCAAGAAAACTAGGAGCAAGAATACACATGTTGTAGAATTTAAATAAGCTTCTAGGCCTATTAGTCATCTCATCAAAATGAATCACACATGGACAATGATAAAATAAACCTTCAAGGTGAAAAATAGCCTCAGAGAATTTGAAAACATCCATCCAGTATTCATTCGCAACAACTTTATCTACTTTTGAAGCTACCCTCTCTCCCTCATGCTGCTTGTTATTCCATGTAAAAAAAAGACCACTCATCTTATGATGAATGATGACAGTCAACCAAACATCTCCTGTAATCCACAACCTCATTCAAGCTGACAGGTTGACCAAGCCTCTCATCCAGATTTAAAACTATTAAAATCTCCCATAAGAATCCAAGGTTCAAATAAGACCCTCCCAAGCTCCTCTAAATCCTTCCATAATCCCATTCTGAGTTTGGGATCATTATCTGCATAAATGATAGTGCACAGAAAAAATTGCTCAAAAGAAATGTAAGATGCTTTGATATGAATCATCTGATCAGTAACCTTCAAAATGTTCACAAAATACTAAAGAGGATGCCATACAAGCCATATTCTACTACCTCTATGTTGTTTATAATTACAACATACACTCCAACCATCAGACACTTTAGCGAATACATAAAAGAAATTAACAACCTTAACCCTAGTTTCTAGGAGATCAAACAACCCTATTATTTGTTGTTGCATGAAATACTTAATATCCCCATGTTTCCAAGAGCTATTCAATCCCCTAGTGTTCTAGAATCCTACCGGATCCATCAGGAGGTTTCTCAATCACCCTTCCAGGTGATAGAACCTCTCCCATAACACCATTAACATGATTATCCTCCTGCACAGGATTTACTACCCCAGCAGCAACAACTATACTAGCATTATCAAGTTTAGCTACTACAGATTCCTGCACACTCTCAACAGTTTTGTGTTTCTTAACAACCCACACCTTCTTCACATTCCTCCTATCATCTCTGTTTTTCACTTCCATCTTCATCGTTTTGCAATTATCACCATTGTGTCTATATCCTTAACACTCAGAGCATAATATAGGTCTCCATTCATACACAACCTTTGTGACACATTCTTACCAAACTCCTTCGCAAACTCAATAGACTCACGCAGTTGTTGATCTATTTCTACCTGAACTATGATTCTAGCATATGCCAACATCTCCTTTTGAGCTGACACCTTATGAGTTCTAATTGGCTTGCCAATCATACTAGCCAATTTCATCAATGTGCTAGCACCCCAATACTTAATATCAAGTTCAGGCAATTGTATCCAAATAAGAACAACACAAACATTCAGCTCATTAAACTTCAAATTAGATGTCCGACTATTAATAATAATAACAGGCTTACTATGAAAAACTGAGGTCCCATCTGAATCGCACAATCCTTACTCATTTCATCTTTAAATCTCACAATAAACATTCTTTTAGGCAACATCAAAACTAGGCCTATCAATAGGTCGTGTCGTGTCGACTTCGTGTTCGTGTTAAAAATAAACGTGTCGAAAACCCTTGACACTAACCCGACCTATTTAACTAATCGTGTCGAAGACCCTTGACACTAACCCGACCTGTTAAACGGTTACCCGTGTCAACCCACTTAACCTGTTGAAGCCATACTATTTAGAAAAATACAATGATAAATCATTTTTTCGTGCCTAATTTTTTTTGTCATTGTATGAAATCATGTTTGGCCAACTACTAACCTTTTCTCTTATTAAAATGTAAAGAATAAATATAAAAAATTCTATTTGTTACCTTCAAGTCATAATATTATTTAATAAATATCTATGTTTTTAGTTAAATAGTAAAGTCGTGTCAGTTTCATGTGGAAAATCTCAACACTAACCCGACCTATTTATTAAACGGTTAAACTTGTGTTGACCCGTTTAAGTAAACGTGTCAAGAATGCTCAACACTAACCCACATGTTTCGTATCTGGTTCGTGTTGTGTTGTCGTGTCGTGTAAACTTTTGACAACTCTAATCAAAACTCTATCAATCCCACATTTACCCCAGGTACGTTTAGCATAGACATGCACAACATGAAATGGATATCTAGATGCTAGCACATAACATAAAATCGCAGATTTTATAAACACATTTCCTCTTAAATATCATCCATAGTAATTTTCACAGGGGACTTACTAGTGAGAGCTCCAGGCATTCGATCCAATCCTTCTTCTCTTAAATGATTGAAATCTTTTATATTCCAAGAAGTTTCTGGAAAATTGATGTTATTCTCCTTTTGTAAACCCATTCTTGATTCAGATATATCCCCCTGTTTCTGAGATGCTTGAACACTAGCAATCCAATTCGAAAATTGATGTGATGAAGCTTTCTGAGCTTCAATAGCTTGTAATCGAACTTTAGCCTCCAATGACGAGCAGGAACTCAACGATTCCCTCTCAGACGAAGTCGATGAATCAGACCACTTTCTCAATGGAATACCAATAATGTCTCTTATTGATTTCATTTTATTAGCATCCACAGTATTATGATTCCTTTGCTTATTCTTCCCTTTTCCTTTTGAATTTGAATGGCTACCTCTTTTTGCCTTCCCACCGTTTGCCATGGCTTCAGCAGTACTGAGGGGTAGGATTACCACAACAGTCCATTATTTCTCAAAGAGAGAGAAGAGCGTTTATCTCTCTAGAATAATACCAACCATAAGGCCTTCTCTTTTATAATCATATTAGTTCACATAAGTCCGGGAGAACCATGTTGCATCGTGAGCATAATTTTCATCAAATCAAACGTAGTGGGCTCTTGGGTGGATATATTTTGAGATGGGGTTGGAAATTTTGTTGGTTGTGAATGGAGGGGGGAAATTTTGTGGTGGGATCTCTGAAAACCAGGGGGGTTTGATAGAATGATGGTTTAGGGTGAATTTGAGATGGGGGTTGGAAATTTTGTTGGTTTTGAAAGTTATGTGGAGGGAAAAAATTTTGTGGTCTCTGCTGTAAGGCATTCGCCTGCTCCATCTGATTTTGATTAAACTGACAATCGTGCCCAAAATAACCCTGAACGCCAAATACCTCGCAGTAAGATTAGGTAATGGGTGCAACAACAGACATCGCATTAATACTCATGGGAGGAGGTGTCGAGGTAGAGGATATCAAGGTGTCAATCTTCATATTAAGTTGCACCACTTGCGAAATCAGCAATGCAAGGGTGTCGACGTCCAATACTTTTCTTGTGAGGATTCGGGAAGTGGAATGATCATTGACTGTAAGGTTTGCCAAGAAATCATAGCCTATATCCACTTCACTATCAAGAAAAACTACTCATGTAGACGAGTCAACTATAATATTCGTCTGAGGCTGTAGAACATTGTAGAATGTTTACGTTAAGAACCATTTGTTCATTTTGTGATGTGGACACTCTCTTTGTAAATGTTTGAACCTGAGCCCACACTTCCCTAAGTGTTTCATCATGTTGTTGGAAAAACGTGGCTAGTTTGTGTCTGATTAATGCTATTTTTGTGGCAAGTTATGACCCTAGATGGGGGGATATCATTAAACAAATAACTCTTTATTTTATTACATTTATCTTAAGTGCTCTGCAGGGGTCGTCTAGGGAAGTTGTAACAGTAGGTGAGGCCCAATCACAAAATAAAAAAGGCTTTATTTGATTTCTTTCAACGTACGAGTTATAAGTGGACCATATAGGGAAGTGGTGACCCTAGATGAGGAGCAATAAAAAAGAAACTTCTCATTTCAACACTGTGCAAATAACATATATTTTCCAGGCATGATCATATATACGTGGTCTTCCTGGGTCGTCTTATTAAATGGTAATCCTAGATGTCTCATTATCACTATGAAATTTTCATTACACCAATGTAAAATACGACATTATTATACTTGCTATATCTTTTATTCTCGATGTGGTCGTCAAGGGAATTTGTGGCGCTTGATGGGTTGCAATACTCATTATTATAGTGTGCAAATAATACACGTTCTAATTGCATGTATCTTACGTCCTACGCGTGGGTCGTCGAATCAATTAGAGACCCTAGATGGAGCTCAATCACAAAGAAAATTCTCGATGCAAGACTATTGAGATACTAAATTGTTTTATTGGATTTACTTTTCGTTCTCTTTGTAAGCCAACTTGGGAAGTTACGACCGTAATGGGGAAAAATCACAAAGAAATTCTCACTAACAATATATTAAATATCTAGCCTACTCTTGAATTTAACCTAAGTTAATCAATTTAATTATTTATTATTGTCATTCCTACTTTTTTCTTGTATAATATGGGGTCAAACGTTAAATGTCACTATTGATTTTAACGTAATTTATATTTAGATATATCTTTGTTATATTGCCATTATATTGCAATAAATACTATTCTTATGTTGTAGGTTCACGGGATTTGCGTGAACAATTGTTAACAGTGGGCTTGAAGTTTAAACGAGTCAATCTACAGAGAAACAACAATACTTAATAGGTATGTTTTTTATTTATCATGCTCTTATAATCATATTAGTTCACATATTTCTACTAGAACCATTTTGTATGAGTATATAGAAAATTAGTATTTTGTCTTAATATTTCTAGAGAGTTACAAAATTTTTCATATGACATGAGTAAGTAAGGAATACACTTTGATGAATATAGGAAAAGTTACAAAATAAAACAAAAAACAACATTCTAATAACTATGTTGCTTTATATGTGTAACTCAAAAATACTGATTTTCAATAAAAAATTATACTTGTACGTCTTAAATATATTGAATAGTAACTACAATATTAACCAAGATGTTTAAGTATTTTGTTGCATGTATACTTTGTCCTTTGCATGGCCGTCTAGGGAATTGGTAACCCTATATGAATGGAAATGACAAAGAAAATTCTCATTATTATAATAGTGTGAATATATAACATACCATACATGCATTTATCTTACGTATTATGCATGGGGCGTCTAGGGAATTCGTGAACCTAGTTGGGGTGCTATCACAAAACAACACTACTTTATTTTATGACAATTATCATACGTGCCCTGCTTTTGATTAGGGGAGTTATGACCGTAGATGTGGCGCGATCACTAAATAAATACTTCGTTATTTTCTTAAAATTACCTTAAGTACTCTACATGGGTCGTCTATGGAAGTTATGACCCTAGTGGGTCCTAATCACAGAACAAATTATGCTTATTTTATTTCATTTAACGTGCGAGCTCTGCGTGGGTCGTCTAGGAAAATGATGACCTTAGATGGGGCTCAATCACAAAAAAATACTCATTATAATAATTTGTGGATACACAACTTCACATATCTTACGTGCTCTGCGTGGACCGTCTATGTAAGTGGTGACCCTAGATAGGGCGGAATCACAAAAATATTGTCATTTTCACAGTGTGCAAATAAAGATATTATTTTACCGCATGTATCATATATACGTGCTCGACCTGGGTCGTCTATGAAATTGGTGATCCTAGATGGCGCACATTCATAATGACATTTTCATTAGACCAGTGTAAAGTACCGCATTGTTACACTTCCTATTTCTTATGTTCTCCCCAAGCTACCCGAGAAGTAGTGACCTTTGATGGGCTGCAATGACAAAGCAAATTGTCATTATAATAGTGCTCAAATAATACACGTTTTAATTGCATGTATTTTACGTCCTTTGTGTGGGCCGTCTAATCTATTAGAGACCCTAAATGAAGCGCAATCACAAAAAATTCTCAATCAACACCGTTGAGATATTAAATTGTTTTATTGGATTTATTTTCCATTCTCTGAGTCAGCCAACTGTGAAAGTTACGACCCTACTAGGGAACAATCATAAGGGAATTCTCAGTAACAATAAATTGAATATCTGGCTGACTCTTGAATTTCACTTCAGTTAATCAATTTTATTATTTATTATTTTCATTCCTACTTACTTTCTTGTATAAATAGGGTGTCAAAAGTCAGAACTGGTTGTAATGTGTCATGAGCAATGTCACTATTGAGATTAACCTAATTTGTATTTTGATTATACCTTTGTTATTATATTGACATTACATTAAAACTAACATTATTCTCGAACGGGCTTGATTTATCTGAGCGGGGTTCACGGGATATGTGTGAACAATTGTTAACAATGAGCTTGAAGTTTAAACGGGTCAATTAATAAAGAAATAATAAAACTTAATCGGTACTTTTTTGTCTATTATGCTTTTATGATCATATTAGTTCACATATGTTTTTTGATAACAATTGCATGTGTTTTGTCTTTCTTTTTCTAGTTAGTTACAAATTTTGTCATATTACATGAATAAGTAAGGAAC
This sequence comes from Patellifolia procumbens, assembly GCA_947645195.1. NCBI lineage: Eukaryota > Viridiplantae > Streptophyta > Magnoliopsida > Caryophyllales > Amaranthaceae > Patellifolia > Patellifolia procumbens. The sequence goes on along the minus strand of CANSGD010001328.1, from coordinate 30,844,489 downwards.
ACACTTAAACGCATATAGTAAAAGTTGTAAGATAAAACAAAATACAGTATTTTAATGACGATATTGCATTATATGTGTATCTAAAAAATACAACATATAAATAAAAATTAAATGGGTACCTCTTAAACATATGGAATTGTAACTACTATATCAACCACGAAGTTTTATTATTTTCTTGCATGTATACTACGTTCTCTACATGGGCCATCAAGGGAATTGGTAACCCTAAATGACACGTAGTGACAAAAAATTTCTAATTATTATAACAGTGTGAAGATATAATACAATATACATGCATTTATCTTACGTACTACGCATGGCCCGTCTAGGGAATTGGTGACCCTAGTTGGGGCTCTATCACAAAGCCGTACACTATTATTTTTTAATTCAATTATCATATGCGCTCTGCGTGGATTGTGTGGGAAGTTATCATCCTAGAAGTATGGGGCGCAATCGCTGAACAAAAACTGCTTAGCATTGGTCGTCTAGGGAAGTTATGACTTTAGAAAGGGCCCAATTACAAAATTAATTATGCTTTATTTTATTCAATTTAACGTGAGAACTCTGCGTTCGCAGTCTAGGAAAGTGATCAACTTAGATGGGGCTTTTAAAAAAAAAATTACTCATTATAATAATTTGTGTATACACTTCTTATATCTTACGTGCTCTGCGTGGACTGTTTAGGAAAGTGGTGACCCTAGATGGGGCGCAATCACAAAGAAACTTCTCATTTTAAAAGTGTGTAAATAAGACATTATTTTACTGCATGTATCATATGTACGTGATCTTCCTGGGTCGTCTAAGGATTTGGTGATCCTAGATGGCGCACAATTACAATGAAATTTTCAATGCACCGGTGTAAAAAAACTACATTATTATACTTCCTATATCTTATGTTATGGGCGTGACGTTCCAGAGAAGTAGTGACCCTTGATAGGCTGCAATAACAAAGCAAATTCTCATTATAATATTGTTCTAATTATACACGTGCTAATTAAGTGTATCTCACGTCCTCCGTGTGGGATGTCTAATCAATTTGAGACCTTAGCGGGAGAACAATCACAAAGAAAATTCTCGATGCAACAATGTTGAGATACTAAATTGGTTATTGGATTTATTCTCTCTGTGTCAGTCAAGTAGGGAAGTTATGACCCTAGATGGAGAACAATCACAAATCAATTCTGACTCACAATATATTAAATATTTTGTTGGCTCTTGAATTTAACGTAAGTTAATCATTTTAATTAATTATTATTTTTATTCTTACTTACGTTCTTGTATAAATAGGTTGTCAAAATTGAGATATGGTAGTAATGTGTCATTTCCAATGACACTATTGATATTAACTTAATGTATATTTAGATTATATTCAAACTAATATTATTCTTGCACAGGTTTGATTTATGTGGGGCGGTTTCACGGGATTTGCGTGAACAATTGTTAACAATGGGCTCCTGATGTTTAAACGAGTCAATTTACAAAGAAACACCAAAATTTAATAGGTGTGTTTTTTTTATTTATCATGCTCTTATAATCATATTTGTTCACAAAGAAACAACACTGTTGAGATACTAAATTGGTTTATTGCATTTATTTTCCGTTCTCTATGTCATCCAAGTACGGAAGTTATTACCTTATATAGGGGACAATCACAAATAATTTCTGACACACAATATATTAAATATCTTGCTAGCTCATGAATTTAACGTAAGTTAATCAATTTAATTATTTATTATTTTTATTCCTGCTTACGTTCTTTTACAAATAGGGTGTCAAAAGTCGATATGGTAATAATGTGTAATTTTCAATGTCACTATTTACCTCATTTATATTTAGATTATATTGAAACTAATATTATTCTTGAACGGATTTGATTCATGTGAGGTGGTATCACGGGATTTGCGTAAACAATTGTTAATAATGGGCTTCAAGTTTAAACGGGTCAATTTACAAAGAAAAAACAAAACTTACTAGGTATGTTTTTTATTTATCATGCTCTTATAATCATATTTTTTAACATATATCCAGTCGAGCCATGTTGTATGAGTATATAGAAAAATTAGTGTTTTGTGTTGCTTTTTCTAGTTAGTTACAAAATTTGTCATATTGCATGACTAAGTAAGGAACACATTACACGCACGTAGGAAACGTTGCAAGATAAAACAAAAAAACAATATTCTAATGACTATGTTGCTTTATATGTGTATCTAAAAACTATTGCATATAAATAAAAATTAAATGGGTACGTCTTAAATACATGAAATTGTAAATATCAACCACGTTTTTCATTATTTTATTGCATGTATACTACGTTCTGTGCGTGGGCCGTCTAGGAATTGGTAACCCTAGATGAGGCGTAGTGACAAAAAAATTATAATTATTATAAAGTGTGAAGATATAACATAACATACACGCATTTATCGTACGTACTACGCATGGCCCGTCTAGGGAAATGTTGACCGTAGTAGGAGAACAATCTCAAATAAATTCTGACTCACAATATATTAAATATCTTGCCGGCTCTTGAATTTAACGTAAGTTAATCAACTTAATTAATTATTATTTTTATTCTTACTTACGTTTTTGTATAAATAGGGTGTGAAAAGTCAGATACGGTAGTAATGTGTCATTTCCAATGACACTATTGATATTAACTTAATTTATATTTAGATTATATTGAAACTAATATTATTCTTCAACGGGTTTGATTTATGTGAGGTGGTTTCACGAGATTTGTGTGAACAATTGTTAATAATGGGCTTGAAGTTTAAACGGGACAATTTACAAAGAAACAACAAAACTTAATACGTATGTGTCATGCTCTTATAATCATATTTTTTAGGTAAACATCTATTCATTATATAGAAATATGAAAAACACAATGCATCCTAACTCCAACCATTAGCTATACAAAACCCATCACAACTATACATCACAAACTCTCAACACATGAGAGCATCAAACCACTCCAAATCCTCTCTTAGTCCCTTATCAGATATCAAACCTGCTACTCTATTACAAATATTTTGTTTGATTTCATTACAAACAACAACTGGACTAGGGATAGCAACATTCCATAGAGCATAGTTCCTAGCTTTCCACATTGTGTAAACACAAGCAGCACGTCCAATCTCTCTGATTCTTGCTATGATTTTTCTTCCTCCACCATCTTTTCCAAGATGTATGAATACAACCATCAATATGAAACCTGATACCTAGCCAAGCACAAACAAGCTTGTTACATTATCTGCTGAACTCACGCCTCAAAAAAGATGATGAGAGCTCTCCTGTGCTAGTCCACACAAACAGCATTCAACATTATCAATAATACCTGCCTTAACATGATTATCTCTAGTCTTGAGCTTATCTTGGGCAACCATCCAAGAAACAAAAGAATGTTTAGGAATATTAAACATATTCCACACCCAAAAATGCCACTTCACTCTCTGTATTCAGTTTGGAGCCACATATACACTTTCTTTATATTGTACTTACTCTGAAAGTTCAATGAATCATCTAAGAACCACTGCTTAAACTTATCTTTGATTTTGCATATCTTCTTGAAACTCCAACTAGCCTGAATTGGGGGTTTAAAACCCCATCTATCAGCCTCTTTAATATAGTATTGATGGATCCATTTAACCCAAAGGACATCCTTTTTCTCAGCCACCTGCCAAACATATTTTCCCATAGTAGCACAATTCCAACGTAAATAGTCTCTAACACCCAAACCAACTTCTACCTTTTTCCTACATACCAAATCCGAAGACACAGGAGGAGGTTTGCTTAAGTTCACTTTTCGTTCCCACAAAAAGCACCTACAAAGTTGGGTAACTTTGTGTAACAGTTTCTTGGGAAGAACAAAAATCTGAGCCCAGTAAGAGCTTATACTCCTAAGTGCATAATTTATCGGGGTAACTCTAGCTGCATTAGAGACATTCTTGGAGCTTCAGCAATGAATCCTAGCCATCATATTATGAATAAGTATATCACAATCAGCCATAGATAAACACTTGGCATTTGACGGAACCCCTAGATACTTAAATGGAAGAATACTTAACGAGAGCACGGAAACTTACAAAATATCCTCTTAAACCTCCTTTTCAACACTGCCGAAATAGATAGTTGTTTTTAATTATTTGCTTGAAGGCCAGAGGCTGCCCCAAAAGTAGATTTAGCTCTCAACAATAACATCATAGAAGCTATATCCCCTTTACAAAATAACAGGAGATCATATGCAAATACCAGGTGTGTAATCTTCAACTTTTTGCATCTATAATGATAAGAAAACTCCTGCCTCACACCCACAACAGATAAAATTATGTTGAGATACTCCATACAAATCACAAAGCAAGGCGGACATTAGACTCCTTGCCTAATACCCACTAGAATCTTTAAAATATCCAGACATCTTCTCATTCACATTTATGGAATAAGAGGCATTACTAACGCAGATCATCACCTAGTTAATAAAGGTAGTAGGAACATTCAAAGCTTGTAGCATTTGTTCAATAAACACCCAACTAACACTATCATGTGCTTTTTGCAAATCTATCTTAATAGTGCACTTTGGAGTATGCTTTTTCCTCCCATACATTCTAATGAGCTCTTGACACAACAAAATATTATGCATAATACTTCTACCAGCAACAAAAGCACCCTAAGCCTCATTAACAATGTTAGGCAACACCACTTTTAATCTACTACTCATCAATTTACTGATAATCTCATACAATACATTACAACAAGCAATTGGTCTAAACTGAGTTATCTCGTGAGGCTGAGAACATTCAGGCAACAACACCAAATTGGTAGCATCGATCTACTTCAATAGCTTTCCAGTATGGAAGAAATTAAGTACAGGATTAGTAATTTCATCACCAACCGCACTCCATGTAAATTTGAAAATTTAACTAGAATAACCATCATGGCCTGAAGCTTTTGTATCATCAATAGTAAAGAGAGCATTCTTCACATCCAGCCTAGATAAAGGTTTGCTCAATCCGAGTTTCTGATCTTTTGCAACAATAGGCCCTATCTTCACAATACTATCCTTCACTTCCTTCCTCTGAGTTAATTCAGTGCCCAACTGCTGTTGATAATAATCAATAAACGCCCGAGCCACATTCTCATTACCACTCATCTCTTAACCTTGAATATTATGAATTCTAAAGACTCTACTAGAAAACGTCTTTTTCTTTAGACAAGTATGGAAAAAAGATGAGTTGGCATCTCCATCTTTTAACCACCTTAACTTAACTTTCTGTTGTAGAAAGATCAATCTAGCTTTGTTTTTCATCTCATACTCAGCTCTGGCCACACACTCTTCTTTAACCAAATCAGCATTATGAGGATCATTGTGCAATTTAGCTTGAACCGTAGCCAGTTGAACTCTAGCTAAATCTACATTAACTTCAATCTCACTAAAACATTCCTTATTAAGCCTCCTAAGTGGGTTTTTCAAGCTTTGGAGCTTCTAAACCTCACGGTACATAGGGGCACCATCAATAACACCATTCCACACTTTAGCTATAAGATCAATAAAACTAGGAGCAAGAATACACATGTTGTAGAAATTAAATAAGCTTATAGGCCTATTAGCCATCTCATCAAAATGAATCACACATGGACAGTGATCAAATAAACCTTCAGGTCTAAAAATAGCCTCAGAGAATTTGAAAACATCCATCCAGTATTCATTTGCAACAACTCTATCTATTTTTGAAGCTACCCTCTCTCCCTCATACTACTTGTTATTCCATGTAAAAAAAGACCACTCATCTTATGATGAATGATGAAAGTCAACCAAACATCTCATGTAATCCACAAGCTCATTCAAGCTGACAGGTTGACCAAGCCTCTCATCCAGATTTAAAACTGTTAAAATCTCCCATAACAATCCAAGGTTCAAAAAAGACCCTCCCAAGCTCCTCTCAATCCTTCCATAACACCATTCTGAGTTTGGGATCATTATCTGCATAAATGATAGTGCATAGAAAAAATTGCTCAAAAGAAATGTGAGATGCTTTCGTATGAATCATCTAATAAGTAACCTTCAAAATGTTCACACAAAACTAAAGAGACTGCCATACAAGCCATATTCTACTACCTCTATGTTGTTTATAATTACAACATACACTCCAACCATCACACACTTTAGCGAAGACTTTAAAGAAATTAACAGCCTTAATTCTAGTTTCCAGGAGACCAAACAACCCTATTATTTGTTGTTACATGAAATACTTAATATCCTCATGTTTCCAAGAGCTATTCAATCCCCTAGTTTTCTAGAATCCTACCGTATCCATCAGGAGGTTTCTCAATCACCCTTCCAGGTGATAGAACCCCTCCCATAACACCATTAACATGAATATCCTCCCGCACAAGATATACTAACCCAGCATCAGCAACTATACTAGCATTATAGAGTTTAGCTACTACAGATTCCAGCACACTCTCAACAGTTTTGTGTTGCTTAACAACCCACACCTTCTTCACATTCCTCATATCATCTTTGTTTTTCACTTCCATCTTCATCCTTTTGCAATTATCACCATTGTGTCCATACCGTTTACACTCAGAGCATAATATAGGTCTCCATTCATACACAGCCTTTGTGACACATTCTTACCAAACTCATTCGCAAACTCAATAGATTCACGCAGTTGCTGATCTATTTCTACCTGAACTATGATTCTAGCATATGCCAACATCTCCTTTTGAGCTGTCACCTTATGAGTTCTAATTGGCTTACCAATCATACTAGCCAATTTCATCAATGTGCTAGCACCCCAATACTTAATATCAAGTTCAGGCAATTGTATCCAAATAAGAACAACACAAACAGTCAGCTCATTCAACTTCAAATTAGATGTCCAGCTATTAATAATAATAACAGGCTTACTATCAAAAAACTGAGGTCCCATCTAAATCGCACAATCCTTACTCAATTCATCTTTAAATCTCACAATAAACATTCTTTAGGCAACATCAAAACTAGGCCTGTCAATAGGTCGTGTCGTGTCGACTTCGTGTTCGTGTTAAAAATAAACGTGTCGAAAACCCTTTACACTAAGCTGACCTATTTAACTAATCGTGTTGAAGACCCTTGACAGTAACCCAACATGTTAAACAGTTACCCGTGTCAACCCACTTAACCTGTTGAAGCCATACTATTTAGAAAAATACAATGATAAATCAATTTCGTGCCTAATTTTGTTTTGTCATTGTATGAAATCATATTTGGCCAACTACTAACCTTTTCTCGTATTAAAATGTAAAGAATAAATTTAAAATATTATATTTGTTACTTTCAAATCATAATATAATTTTATAAATATCTATGTTTTTAGTTAAACGGATAAAACCGTGTCAGTTTCGTGTTGAAAATCTCAACACTAACCCGACCTATTTATTAAACCGTTAAAATCGTGTTGACCCGTTTAAGTAAACGTGTCAAGAATGCTCAACACTAAGCCACATATTTCGTATCCGTTTCGTGTCGTGTTTTTGTGTCGTGTAAACTTTTGACAGCTCTAATCAAAATCTTATCAATCCCACATTTACCCGAGGTACGTTTAGCATAGGCATGCACAACATGAAATGGAAATCTAGATGGTAACACTTAACATACAATCGCAGATTTTATCAACACATTTCCTCTTAAATATCATCCATAGTAATTTGAATAGGGGACTTACTAGTGAGAGCTCCAGGCATTAGATCCAATCCTTCTTCTCTTAGATGATTGAAACATTTTCTATTCCAAGAAGTTTCTGGCAAATCAGTGTTATTCTCCTTCTGTAAATCCATTACAGATTCAGATACATCCCCCTGTTTTTGAGATGCTTGAACACTAGCAATCCAATTCGAAAATTGTTGTGATGAAGCTTTCTGAGCTTCAATAGCTTGTAATCGAACTTTAACATCCAATGACGAGCAAGAACTCAACGATTCCCTCTCAGACGAAGTCGATGAATCAGACCACTTTCTCAATGGAATACCAATAATGTCTATTATTGAGTTCGTTTTCTTTGCATCCGCAGTAGTAGGAATCCTTTGATTATTCTTCCCTTTTCCTTTTGAATTTGAATGGCTACCTCTTTTTGCCTTCCCAGCGTTTGCCATGGCTTCAGCAATACTGAGGGGTAGGATGAACACAAGAGTCCGTTATTTCTCAAAGAGAGAAGAGAGCATTTATCTCTCTAAAAAAATACCAACCATAAGGCCTCCTCTCTTATAATCATATTAGTTCACATATGTCTAGTAGCACCATGCTGCATCGTGAGCATAATTTTCATCAAATCAGACGTAGTGGCTCTTGGGTGGATATATTTTGAGATGGGGTTGGAAATTTTGTTGGTTGTGAATGTGATGTGGAGGGGGAAATTTTTTGTGGTGGGATCTCTGAAAACCAGGGGGTTTTGATAGAATGATGGTTTAGGGTGATTTTGAGATGGGGGTTGGAAATTTTGTTGGTTTTGGAAAGTTATGTGGAGGGAAAAATTTTGTGGTCTCTGCTGTAAGATAACCCTGAGCCCCACATATCTCACAGTAAGATGAGGTAATGGGTGCAACAACATACATAACATTAATACTCATAGGAGGAGGTGTCGAGGTAGAGGATTTCAAGGTGTCAATCTTCATATTTAGTTGCACCACTTGCGAAATCAGCAATGCAAGGGTGTCGACATCCAATACTTTTCTTGTGAGGATTCGGGAAGCGGAATGATCATTGGATGTAAGGTTTGCCTAGAAATCATAGCCTATATCCACTTCCATATCAAGAAAAACTCCTCCTACAGACGAGTCAACTATACTATTCGTCTGAGGGTGCAGACTATTGTAGAATGTTTGCATCAAGAACCATTTGTTCATGTTGTGATGTGGACACTCTCTTTGTAAATCTTTGAACCTGAGCCCATGCTTCCCTAAGTGTTTCATCAGGCTTTTGGGAAACGTGGCTAGTTTGTGTCTGATTTATGCTTTTTTGTGGGTGGGTAGTACTCTCTGAGGAATACAATAGAATTTCTCGACCATTCTGACAATTTGATATCGTTGAACCACTTCTGAGCTTTATCTCGGAATGAAAACTCGAATAGCATGACCTTCAGTTGCTCAAGGGTGATTCCAGAGTGTTTAACTGTTCTGCAGAGTTGTTGAAATCTCTACAGATGATTGGCCGGATCTTTAGTGGGATGCCCACCAAACTGATTTTGCTGAACCATGTTGATAAGTCCAGGCTTAATCACGAAGTTTTCTTCAGTGATAGTGGGCATTGGTGGGCCAGTGGGAATGCCGTCAGGATTAGGCACCCCATATGAATTTAAAGATTTGGCCATAGCTGAACTCGAAGTGTGAGAGGTGTTCAGCTGAACAAACTGCTTTTCTTTTTGAATTTTCTTTCGAAGTTGCTTGAGTGTCTTTGTAAGATTGGTGCAAAAACAATTATTAACCATGGGAAATCAATGAAACTGCACAATAACATTAATCACTCATCAAAAACAAATCACACCATGATCAATCTAGTTAAAACCTAGAAACTAATAGCAATTCAAATATGAATCATGGCATAAACATGGTTTTCCTCCCTAAAACCCTAGAAATATGACTACTCACTCATAATTGAATCAATAATGAAGAATGTAATTTAATAACCTAGATTTTGCATCATGAACAAATTGAATGGTCAAATTAGGCAATCAAGAAATAATTAAAGAAATTATGAGACAAGAACAATACCGAATGATGAAAATCAATAACTTTAATTGAAATATAATCCGAGGTCTGATCTCCTCCAAACTAATCTAAAAGTGTTTACTCTAAAAATCTCTCTAATCTAATACTAATGAAAGCTGGAAAAAAAATCCTTGGCAACATAAAAGAGCTACCTATTTATACTAAACTAACAAAACACTAAAAAGATATTCGGAAAAAGATAGAAATTGGCCTCCCGTGTCTGCTGCCTGATCGGGCCGTTTAGCCCGACCCAATCGGGAGGATAAGAAAATGATCCAGCCTTAGTTTCTTCGTGCAAAGCAACAGGCTCAAATTTGGGTGAGCCCGATAGCTTCGGCCCCTTCGTCCGATCGCGTCACGTGCAACAAAGCCTCCTAATTCCTCTTCTTCCCTGGCGAACACAACAACAACATGAATGTGCCTGCCCGATCGGTCGGGCTGAGCCAAAACTTGCCCTCTTCTTTTCACTCATGTACAAAGCGTTAACAACATATGGTGAAGTTCTCCAGCCCGATCGAGCCGAGAACAAAGAAGGCTGAACTATAAATCTCGCCTGATCGGGTTTAATGGCCCGAAGGGTTTGGGCAAGCTTGAATTTGGCTCGTTTTTTACGTTTTAAGCTCCACTCTTCATACGAAGGCCTCGAGAATTTTTCAAAGCATCAAACATGCTTTGAAATAATCGTATGTGCCTCGCAACAACTCATAATGGTGCGATTGCTTCCAAATAGCTCGGAAAGAGGGAGAAAACTCCATAAAACCTGTAATTCAACACGAAAACAACAAAATCACAACTTATAGAGTAATTGGCACAATAGCTCCTAAGAGCTCCATTGACGCACGATTTAGCTCATAAATAAGGGGGTAAAACTTTATACATAATCATGTTATCAAATATAGGGGAGTGGCAAATGTAGCCTCCGAATCATGCTGGTTGTGAATTCTCCTTGTTGAGCTTCATTGTCCGATATGCAGGGCTAGATTGGTTTATTATGATAATGAGAGTTTGATCTACTTGTCCGATAATCCGTTCTAGCATCAGTGTACTAACATATTGAAATGGATATTCATTTTGTGCGTGAAAAGGTCGCTCGAGGCGAAGTTTGTGTGTTAAATGTCCCCTCGCTATCAAATTGCAGATGTCTTCTCGAAAGGTCTTCCTTTGATCTTATTTGAGGACTTTAGGAACAGTCCTAGTAACACCACATTATCCTCTCCACAACCACTCTATCAATCTATCATCACCTCTAAATACCTTACTTTTTCTATGTTTGACTTTTATTACCCCCTTAATACATTACTCTCATCCCAAGCATGCGCTTAGTGTTTGTCTTGCAGTCTATCCAGCAACAAAATAGTGTTTTACATGCAATATATGATATTTATAGATCACTGTAATCATTGATTAATATTACACTGATGAAAACCAATATGAATAAAATGAATTTGGAATAGTAGATGTATGTTACGTAATGCGTGACACATAAGAAGCCAATGAACACTGAAGGTTTTTCTTTAGTAGCCATTGGATATAAGAATTATACATAAAAACACCAACAATGATAAAATCGATATATATGCATACATTCTACTAACGAACAATGTACATCGCAAATAAAACGAAATGTGGAAAATACTAAAGGATCAACAAATATTTTTTTCAAATAAAATAAATATTACTCTAATATACATTAGATTTATAATGAACATCAATTCGGCCAAATGAAAAGAACATCAGTAATATTTTTAATGAAATTTTTTAAAAAAAAACTTACTCCAACATACATCAGATATATAATGAACATCACTCAAAATTAAAACAACATCATTAATATCTTACATGAACATAACATTGTTACAGAATGTAATTCTATACTAATTGAAACATATTAAACATACTAAATTGAATTGAAATCTAGTGGAATTCATGTCGAACCAAAGCAAAAAAAATACAAAATGTACGCAAAAGTGAATCGAATATCCTAAATATGCATCTAATGTACACAAAACAAAATATGTGTTTTTCTATTCAATATTTTCTAGATCTCTGAAAAACGAAAACTCAGAAATAACATTATCGTTTGCTCATATATTGTTAAAAAAAATATGTACTTAACTTGGTATTTCAAGCTTAGCTTTATTTTTTTATCAGTTTGTAATTTTCTCGGATTGAGGTTGAAGTTTAAAATGACTGTTTGGGGTTAAAATTCACATTTTGAGTGAATATGGTTTTGAATAGATGTATGATTATTACCAAAATAAGTTGGATTTGAGAATTTTGGCTTGAGATTCAATTTTTTAGAAAAAGTTTAGAGTTTACATTTTTATTCAGTTGATTTGACTGCAGATTTGACTAGTTTTCCCATAAATGTGTTTGGTAGAATTCTCTTTTTTTTTCGGGTTTGGTCAGGAGGGACAAAAAAAACATAGCTAATTGCTAAAGCAGATAATCCTTTGTTTGTGTATAATGACATTTATGGACATGTTAATTGATATATCAGTATTCTAAATATGGTCAAAAAAGTAATTCACATATTCTTTCACTTGATCCTCTACAGAAAACGCTGTTAATAGGAGCTTTTTCATTTTGAGAATTTCACCTCAAAATTGTCTGTTAAAACTCCCTTTACCATTTGTCTAGTTAAAAACACTAAAAGTGGTTCAAAACTCTCCTTTTGCCCCCAAAATGCTAGTTACCAAACACCGAAAAACATGAGTAGAAGTGCTTTTGGGAGAAAGGAGAGTTTTTAGAGAAAAAACTTGAGAAGAAAAGGATGAGGAGAGAAAAAAAATTGGGTAATATGAATTCAGAATGTTACTCATGTTCAATCGGGGGCTAATGCTTGATCGAGGGCCTGATTTAATCCTGTAATCATTTGAAAAGCCCAATGTTCATTGCATGTGTTGCCTTTTTTAAAGTTGCACGTTTTGTTCAATTTAGGTCGCGTTTAGAAACATGAGCACCATCTTCTATGTGGTCACAGAGTGTAGGATCTATTCTTTTTCCAGTAGCTAGGATCGTTGCCTTTGTTAGAACTAAATCCACAAAAGGATCGAGTTTTAGTTATACACAAAGTGACACCTTTACGTCTTGTTCTCCCTAACTTATTTTCATTTCATTATAGTTTAATTGAGTTCAGCTATTTTCAGTTCACTTCAGCTCACTGTGGAAAATACTTTTACCCTCGCATTTCACTATTCCTTTTTATTCATTTCAGTTTAGTTGTTTTCATTTCAGTTAAGTGCAATAATTGAGTTTAGTTAGCTCATTTATGATGAAGAGAACATGTCTTATCGTCCGCTATGAAAATTTCAAACATTTCGCCAAAGCATAAAAATGTTAAACACATACAAAACCTCACACCCATCACTCAATCCTGGTTCCCTACCCTAAAAGCAAACCAAGGCCAGGTTTTTTTGTACTGGCGTAATTGAAATACATGTCATATCAGTACGTCTAGTTCAGCTCCGTTAATAACAATACAGTTCAATTCCGCTCAACTCCACTAGTTTCAATTAGTTTCATTCAATTTATTATTAACAACACTTTTGTATTCATCTTGGTAATTTTCTTATTTTTTTGTTATCCTTATAGTTATTACAATGGTATTCATATACTTCCTCCGTAACAAAATGATCGCAACAAGTCACTTTGCACTCATTTTAAGGAAGCGATTCAATGGTGTAAACAAGCAAATTAGCCAAACTCATTTTAAGACTAGTAATGTACAATCTCATTCTTACTTGTGTTAACATTATTTTGCCTAATTTGGTAGTTTATACCAATAAATCTCTTTCTTAAAAAGCGTGTAAAATGACTTGTTGCAAACATTATGTTACGGAGGAAGTATGAATTCAATTAAAATTAGGAAATTTTGTGTAAAACTACTACAAAATTTACACTTTTTGAAATAAACCACCAATAACTTTTATTTTTGAATTCCTCTATTATAACTTTGCAAAAAAAATTTGAAGCACCACCTTCTAACAGTAATGTTAAGTTTTCCATTTGGTGGTGATCTTAAGGGTTAGGGTTTTTGACGAAAACTTAACGTTTTCCGTTAAAATGTGGTGCTTCACAAAATTTTGCAAAGTATAGTAGCTAAATAAATAAAAAAGTAATTGGGAAAATTTTTCAAAAAGTGTAAAGTTTGTGGTGGTTTTTTCACAAATTTTCCTTAAAATTATTTGATGTTTAATATTTAATTATATTCTTTAATATTATTATCGATATTTCTATCATACTCCTTATCTAACATATTGGACACTATGATATTCATTGTTATTACTATAGTCTTTTATTTTTTTTATTTTATTATTATTACTAGGTTAGTACCCGTGCAATGCACGGTTTTGATATTTTTAAAATCGATTAATGTGTGTATATGTAGTACCCCTAATTATCATATTACTAAGTCTTCATGGATGTAAAAAATACTTTTAAAGAGTTTTACAGCTGTTTGAATTTGACTTTCGATTTTAGTATATTCAACTATCTTTCAGTACATATAATAGTACATATTTCATATTTTGAAAATACACAATGAGAACACTTAGGTGATGCATAGTAGTCTAGTCCTGGAAGGACAAAATTACACATGCAATGCATGACTTACTTACATACACATGCTGAGGCCCTTCTATTGAATTAGTTTTATCTACCCTCATAAATTATAAATAGGTTCGAATATATTAAAATAAGTTGAAGAGAACATAACCTTACTCGTATTGCTTAAATGCATACTACATTACTACTCTAAGATGTCTTACAATATTTCCTACCTTGTCAGTACAATCTATATTAGCCAAACAAAATTGCCTAAACTTGACAAATCAAATAAAAAGCGTATACCAATCGTAAGATATTGAGCATTCGCTAGGATAAGGTTGGGGTTCATAAGAGGCTTGTTTTCTTGTATGTTAAGTAGAGTTCAAGTGATACAACCACAAATTGCTCGAAACAACAAATGTATGAGATGTATATTTTACTTGATCGACCCATAAAATTGATAAACCTTCATAGTTTTGAAGTACCCTATATCAAGGACTCGCAATTTCTAAGCAAGTTCAAAATAGAAATTGTCACTAAATAAAAGATATGAATGTTTTGAAATAAAAAAATACAATCAATATACATAAAAGCAATATTTGGCTCCTTGCAATTGCCCAAAATAACTTATTCGCTTGCAATTTCAATATCGAACTTTCATCTCCTTGGCAAGTCTCTCTTGGCGAACTTAATTCTTGAGCCCTCGTTTGCAATTAATCCCTTCATTCTCTAGTTGTTGATCTCATCTACAATACACTCCATCTTTGTTGCTCCCCTCTATCCTTCGAAGATTGCCCAAACACATTTTTAATAAGTTTTTTCAGCTGTGGCTTTAGTATGGACTCGGCAATTGGAAATATAAACTAATAATAAACCGATACACAAATGCGGAGATAAATCCAACAATTTCTATAATCTCCCATTTCTAATATCTTTTGTAGGAACACAAATATAAGCCCAGAAATATATTTTTTCAAAGAAAAAAATTAGACAATCAACTAATTATATGTTGCATACCCATCTTCCCGAACTCTAGTCTACACTGTATACATCCTCATCTACCATTGCACAAAAAATAGCCTTAAGAAACCTCCTTAATTGCTTAGTTTTCTCTTTTATATATGGAAACAATTAATTTAGATCAAATCAAATTGAATAAAGGAGTTAGAGTACCGGTACATTATCTAAACTACGACCAACTAATTAATGAGGAAGCACAAAACCCACCGAATTGTTCCTCCCTTTGCACAAATCATAAGATTCCCAAATAGGCAAATATATCTAAATTTCATGGTTTTTACCATTGATACATAGAGGGAAACATATTGATCTTTGAGTGCTCAATGTGATCATACAATCATCATCAATAGCGTGCTCAGCTTCATGGTTGGAATCCATAAATGGTATTCCTCCCAAAACAAATTGAATAACGAAGTTGATGCACAAGCTAACAAATTAAGCTACAATAAATCGATGGATATTATCCATTAATTTTCTGTCTGCAGAAAATAACAAAAACGAACATAAAATAGAGAGATCGATTAGTCTGTGCGTGTAACAATTAATCTGTGCTTGTAGGATACTAACAACAAAACTTAGAGATATGCAAACTATAAAATCAAAAACCTCTTGCAGGTTGAAACAACCTTGGCCAAATCTGCAAAAGTTGACATACAATCAATACCAAATATTAGTACTGCTAATAATTTCAGATTTAAGTTAGAGCTATATAGTACAAAACTTATGCCCTCCATTTATTCCTGTCCCAAATCTAACAATTTACAAAAAAAAAAAAAGGTGAAAGATTATTATATGTGAAATTGGGAAGAATATTACCAAATTCACCCATTTCAATTAAGATGCGAATCTATATATAAAAGGAGCATGCAGGAAAAATATTGGAAGAAGAGGACATCTAAGCAGCAACTTTCATTCCAGATTTGAAAATGTAGTACTTGAAAAACACACACAATGAAATTAAAGAAACCCAAACTGAATAGGAAATTAAGTTAAAATTAAATATTCAGCCTAATACCTTTGTCACACTCTTACCCAGAAAATAAATAAGTAGTTCTTAAAAAAACATTTGCATAAACTTTCAAATTATGAATGACACGATGTATTACAATCAAATTTATTAAAAACAGAGATAAAAAAAATACAGTAATGATAATATGAATAATATTATTCATTGATATCTCAAAGGAAACGATTTCCTTACCTTTTGTCTTCAAAGAATTCATCCTTTAAAATCTGAAAAATCTCTTGCCCCTTGATTCGAAATTCATGGGATTATTGGGAAGTAATTCTAAAGGGTTAGGAGTAGGGGAAGCGCGTTTTTTTCTAGATAAATGTAGCAGTGAAAACTGAAGCAGCCTAGCAAAGAGGGGAAGAGGAAATGTAGAGTGCAGTCACTTTGGGAAGAGTACCGGACTGTTTTGGGAAGTGTAATACTCCCTCCGTCCCAAATTAACTGCTACATTTGACCAAAAAGTAAAGTACTTTTTGGTCAAATGTAGCAGTTAAGTTGGGACAGAGGGAGTACTATTTATTTTTTTATTCAAAATAAATGACAGCTTCAAATCTTTCAAAATATGAGGTTTATTAAGCTTCAAACATAATAGGAGTAGTGGGCGGGAAACAATTTCTTTAGATAATGCCACGTGGACAATTTTGGGGGGAAAAACAGATTATGTATTCTACTTTAGTAATAGTTAATAGATTATTATTATTATTATTATTATTATTATTATTATAGTAGTAGTAGTAGTAGTTTACAAAGTTAATTTTTTTTTTTGCAATTTGGCTTCAAATAATATAATATTTGGATTAATATTTATTGAGCTACATTACATTCTTGTAAACATAAATCATCTTCTACCTATAATTTTCTAATCATTTCTTCCATATGATCTCCTACCCCATCATTATCTTCTACACAATCAATATTAACATCTTCACGACCGTCATTAGTATCTTCACGACCGTCATTAGTATCTTCATGACTATCATTAACATCGTCACAATCAGCTTGTCGTGCATCCATCAGGTTCATGTCTTGCCGAATTATCTTAACAGAAAAAAAAACTATATTGTAAAATGTTACGAGATATATAATGGTTTGCAAGAACAAATTTACGTGACGTGATTCAAGAAACTATACGAACCAAGAAGTTTGTATTTCTTTAGATAATGAGGAAAAATAGTATTCTATGTAATAGCATTAAATACAACATAACTAAAATTATACAATCAAAAAGCTAACAATGATATCAAATCAGCAAGCTTGTTAGCTTCACGAGGAGTATCCATATTCCATAACCATTTGAGGATCCTGAGCTCCTGGGAAAGTTTTATAGCTTCTTTAAAAATTAAACCTGCCATTAGTTCCAAGGTAAAGAAAATGAAATCTAGGTAGTTTGGGGTGGAGACATGAATTGCTAAGCATGCCAAAATAATATGACTATATGAAGGGGAAGAGTGAAGAAGAGTCGACCCATCACTCAGATTATGAATTATTGATATCTAACTTCTCATACTCCCTCCATCCCAGAAAGGTGTATACACTTGATCGGGCACGTAATTTTAGATGATAAGTTGTTGTTTGGTTATCAATTGTATTTTATTAAAAAGGTAGGTGTGATAGGAGTTAGTGGGGTATTATTTTACTTGGATGTGAGAGAGTAGTGGGCCATAGTTGAAAAATCAAAAGAATAAAGTAGTGGTGGGTCATGTCCAAAAATAGAAGTGTATAGAGTTTTCTGGGACAGATGAAAAAGGAAAGTGTATAGAGCTTTCTGGGACGGAGGGAGTAATATGCATGTACAGCACTGCACCCTAAAAGGGGATTTCAGAACTCCTAAAAGCTTATACACCCAAGACTAATAAAAAAAGAAATCATACATCCGTCGTCCCCTGTTTGCTAGCAGCAAAAGCAGCCTTTTTTTCTAGTTTCATGTCCATTTTCCATTTTCATTCATATGGAAAAATAGGCAGCATCCATGTCTAAAATTCATAGTGAGAGCCCATATCTTCTTTCTTATGATGCCATAATCAGTTAATCACTTCTAGTTTGAATGTTTGATAGAAAGGGTAATGCATAATATATGGAGTATCAATCAAAGTCTCCACTTTCTTTAGACAAATATGTATGTAATCTTCATCTGCTTTTCATAATTATTTGTTGATGTATGCGTTTTTTTAATGAATATTATATATAGTAAAATGTCACGAGAGATCTAATGGTGCAAGAACAAATTTAGGTAATGTGATTCAAGAAACTATACGAACCAAAAAGTTTGTATTTCTTTAGATAATAAGGAAAAATAATATTCTATGTAGCATCAAATACAACAAACTAAAATTGTACAATCAACAAGCTAACAACGATATCAAATCAGCAAGCTCGTTAGCTTCACGTGGAGTATGCTCAATTCTCATCTCCTGCTTCGATAGAAGGAGGTCCCTCCATTGTAACACGATAGTCAAGTTATTATCCTGCTCAACAATATCTGAGTTTAGTCTTCAAATAGCTTCATGGAAATCCCTTCTTTAGCTAACACCAAACCATGGCGGATCAAAAGGTCATTTCCCCAAAATCTCCAACCAACACAATCAAAATTTAAATACACGTGAGTAGTGTAAGAACGAATGTAATAATCACAAGCATTATAAATAAAATAGGAAAAATAAAAAGGTCATTCCCCCAAAATCTCCATTTATAGATCAACTGCATCTCGCCAAAACCAATCATAACGATCAACGCTAAGTTCTATCAAAGTTTTCGCAAATAATTTCCAACTTTTGGTGTCAAGAGCCATATAATTGGATACTTTTGGTATCAAGGTATATGAATAATGAACTATTAGAGTATATATTGTAGTTATGTTATTGATTATACTTTGATAACTTGTCTTGCATAGTTTAGATAACTTTTTTAGGTTGTAATGCTATATATTCTCAAGACTAATTCTAATTCTAATTAAGAGATTAACCATCTTTTCATAGTAACTAGAGCAAGGCAAAAATTTTCCCTTCCTCCTGTGCATTAGCCACGGCTGTGCCGTCCTTCCCCTACAGGTTTTTCATCGGTTCGGCCATGATTGGCAACCCACCTCCCAAGCACTCCTCCTCAAAGAGCCTCCACCCAATTTATACCGTAAGCAACATTTTTCACAAAGTGAGATTCTTGGGTGGTAAGAAAGTCACATACTCTTCATGTGTGAAACTCTTTAAACTTCTTGTTCATGGCTACAAGGTTTTAAATCACATAGACGGCACACCACCTCCTAAGCCCACAGATTCCAATTACGAATCATGGCGAGAAATTGACTATCATGTTCTTCAATGGATTTACGGATCTCTCATCTTTACGTTCGAATCCTAGAGCCCAACACCACAGCCTATGCAACGTGGATGAAACTTAAGAAATAGTTCCACAATAACAAGGTTTCTCTTGCCGCGACTCTTGAGCATGAATTCAATGATCTCAAACTTTAATTTAATCCATGCCTTTTCTCGATGACTATTCTCATCTTCTCAAGGACTTAGCCGACAAAATTTTTAATAATTTATAAGACATGTCAGTACCAGGATCGAACGAAAATTTTACTTCATATATATTTTTAAAAAGACATTATAATAAAGGATATTTTATGTCGTATTCCTAAAAAAAGACTAAGTGAAAATAAAGCATACTAATGTCATAATAAAACTTATGATAGCAATACTGATAACATATAGCATATATATATTTTCTATTATTTTATAAACCTCACTCGTGGCCCTCCCTATCTCTTGTACTTGAAAACAAAACATTGGATTAAAGTCAACCCAAAATGGTCCATACCATATACATTCCCAACATGATGTAAACAACAATTTGTTAAACATTTTGAAAGTAATATCGTAACATTTAAAATAAATTATCAGTTTTCTTTATGATATCCGGTCAGGCAAGAGAGAGATACCACCTCAGGTTTTTCCCTAATCATAATCATAACCATTCTACATTTTCCTTTTTTTTCTTTTCTTTTCCGAGCTTTTAGCCCCTCCTGACAAATCCTTGTGCACACCCCCTCATTGACGTACGTAACTCCAAATAATATGAAGTACAAGTATCCGTTCTATGCCATATACCTTTCATCTTGTTTTAGCATAATAACAACTTTATATAAGATTTTTATTATCACATAAAATAGTACACTTGGAGCTACATTGAAAAATAACATAGCATAGTAATACTACAAACTTTAATACTAGCCTATTATTAACAAATAGCAATGCACTTTTACTATAAAAACTATTATAACAGATTAGTATGAAAACCCATTTTTTCATACTAAAAGATTATCAAAGAAAGTTAGTATAACTAACATATTTTAACAAAACAACACTAAGAAGAGATATTCATCTATGTACCTTAGTAATATACTTGGAAACACTTAGGCCTAATTTCTGGGTCTACACCTTTCTTACTCTAATACTCTTACAGTCTTACTATTGTTTTTTTTTCTTACGGTGATGGTGTATGATGGATATAAAACAAGTATTCTTCCCAATTTATAGTTTCAGTTCGTCATTCTTCATGCTACATTATTTATCAAGCCTTTATGGTACGATAATAGTATACAAGTAGCATTTTGCATATAGTAAACTCTTTACACCTCAATTTAGTTCATAGGAAATAATGACACATAAAAAGATTTATGTTACAATGCCATGTAATAAAAATCGTATTTACAATTATTTGTTGAATAAGTATTAATTGTCTAGCCTTAGGTAAAATGATTAGTAAGGATTGCAAATACTATAACACAAAGGTTCTAGGATTTCATTTTTAAGATATGAGTACTCTAGTTTAAAAAGGAATTTGTTAAAAAAATATACTAGATATTTTTTATGAACCTATAACATAGTAATTGATATTTTTATTAGTCCTTACCCGTATATTACACAATGGTATTTTCACTTGTAACAACAAGATAATAGATATTCACATATTTTGTCCCACATGAATGTGCAAAGCCAAGAAAACACATAATTTCACCTAAATTGATCATATAAATACCAAAATTACACATATAATAATATAAGACTTAGATTTCATTATTTTCTAATCAATTTATTATTACTATTATTTTTATGATATATATATATATATAAAGATTCTTAAAATGAGAAGGGTGAGAAGGATTTTTTGTGTTTTGTATCTATATATTCCAGTTATTACACTTGCCTACAACTTTTCACTCGGTTTTAATCCAGCCTGTGCGTTTTCTCTCCTCTCATTCTAACTGCGGGGGGATATTTGAGTATATATTGTTTTATGTTAATGATTATAGTTTGATACCTTGCCTTGTATAGTTTAGGTAACTTTCCTAGGTTGTAATGCTATATATTGTCAATGCCAATGCTAACCTTAATCAAGGGATTAACCTCTTTCATGAAGAATTCAAATTATGTAAATAATCATCACACAAGACCACTGGGATATTGTATTAATGAGCAGGGCCGTCTTATAGAATTCGGGGGTCCTGTACGAAATTAAAGCTTAGACTACTACGAGACTACATCAATTTTTTAACATATTACTTAAGTACTTCGTCGTACTTCAGGGCCGTCTTATAGTAACTTTCAATGTCTATTTAGCATATAGAATCGTCTATAATATCCTAGTTAAAAATTTTATCTATATTTCCCCGTTAACATAGCCAAATCCATCAACTCATTGGGTCCTATTTATATAAGCAAATAGAATAAAATACTATTATTAAAATATATAAGAGTGTCTTCCTTGAATTCCTAAACAAAAAAAAACATTATCCATTTCAACTTAATTAAAGTAAAAATAAAACAGGAAAAAAGCATACAAGTAATAAAAATCTTGATCACATTTGCCAATCTCCATGACAAAAAAAAACGCACAAGTGAGGGGGGTGGGATTTGAACCCAATACCACTACCCACTTCCCAATGAAGTTAAAATGACGTTGCCACACCACTAGGACAAAGGGTTTTGTTCTATTAATTATTGCAACATTTTCTATATATCTTAAACAATCTGCCAAATCTGGGGCCCATATCCGCGCGGGGTCCTGTGCGGGTGCTCACCCTGCACAGGGCCTTAGACGGACCTGTTAATGAGATACGAAAATTCCAAAGATGCTAACAAATAGGCTTCTTGGGATGAAAACAAAAGAAATTTGTAGAAACAAAATAAAAGAAGGGATTAGTATGCATTATCATTATTTTACCGAAAGTAGATAAAACAACACTTCCCACAGTTATGTATGTCATAATGGTTATGGTATCTTGGAAACAAAATATAGAGCATTCGAATAGGTAATATAGAGGCTTCAGAAATGAATCTATAAAAACATTGTGTGAAACATTATAAAACTATAACAACATTGTGTGAAAAATTATGAATCAAATCGGAACTAATAGAGATAAAATAAAAGATGTCCAAGTTGTTCGGAAAAATATTGAGAAGTCCCCTTAAAATTTATGAGCACATAGTGGCTGCAATAAGAGAGTCCAATAAAGATATTATAATAGTAAGTTCAACATAATAATATTTTACGTTTTTAGTTTTAATTGTTGGGTTTGTATCTTAGAAGTTTCTAAATTTGGAAGGGTAATGGGGATTGATAGGAAGCAACATTGGGTTTTAATTGTTCCCTGATTTTTCTTAGGAGTAATGGGTTCAAGAAGAACAAACCAGTGGACAAGGAATAAAAACAATAGGAATAATACCAAACATAAGATTAAGGGATGATAGTACCTTCAATTAACATAAGATTAAGGCTTGATTGGGTTTGGTTTAGTAGGTGGTAATACCAAACATCTAATAGGAGGGGCTTAGAAAGTAATTACAAACCATTAAAGAATTAGGGAAGACCAACTTGTTTGTGTATGTGTATGTGTATGTGTATGTGTATGTGTATGTGTATGTGTATGTGTAGGTGTGTGTATGTGCTTTGGTGGTACCCTTGCAATAAATTGGAGACTATTATCTTGAGTGAAGTTGCACAAAGGTACTCATAGTGAAGTTGAGTAAGAAAAGGACGTTAGTTTTATGAGGAGAGGGAAACAAGAGTTAACATGGAGAATTGGAGATGGAGATGATCTAATTGAGGCAAAGTTTGTGTTTGGACTTTGAGAGGTCAAGGGAGAATAATAGACTAGAGTCTAGAGGGGGTGGCTTATCTAAAACTACTCGTCTCTATAGTTGTTTGTTGAGCATTCATCTTCCTTGCGAGTTTAACACTTTGTTACTTCTGCTTTATTTTCGCAAGGCCTAGGATCACCAGCTACCTTCTTTATCGTCACAATGGTAAGCTTGTAAACAATATCATTGAGTGCAATTATGATTTTTCTATTTCTAGTTTTTTCTCCTATTTGTTATTTGGATTATTGTGGATTGATAATTTTGTTGCTTTATCGCTTTTGTTTGCCCTATTTTCAAGAATCATATAAAAATATTAATTGAACGAGAATTATGTACTTGAATGTTTTAGCACCCTATGTAAAATGTATGTGAATATTATTTGAAATAATTGGGTGATGCATTTGTTTAGCGTGTATTTTTGTTGCATTATCATTCATAAGCCTAGATACCCGTTCAAGACTTACTTAGTAGGAGTAATTCTTGATTAGTCCTCGATTTTGGGATTGTTCTTGGACATTTAATCTCACTTCGGATGTGATTGTATTCCTTCTTTTCGATTCTAAGGATAATTTCGGTTTGTGATTTCCTTAATATGTTCTCCGGGTACTTATGTAGTTAAGCAATTTGCTACATCGTGCTACTTGGAGAACTCTAGAGATATGCTGCCGAAATTTCCTTAGAATCGAAGAGTTGGTGTACATTCACTAGTGAGATTAGATATCAAAGGATGGGTTAGGATGGAGTGATAAGGACCTTCTTGGAGCATACATTGATTCTATTGAGTGGTCTATCATGTGTATTTGTTAGGTGTCTAATTTTGCCTTTCTTGACTTTGTAGAATGGATCCTCAACGTCGTTGGATTTATAGTGAACGCAACACAATTGACTTCTGTAATGGGGTAGAAGAGTTTCGTAGAGTGGCTTTAGAACACCAAAGGAGTAAGGGAGTTGCCACTGCTTTATGTCCATTCCATGATTGTAATAATCTAAGGTAGTGGGACGATATTGGGGTTATAGAGGATCATTTGTTTCGCGAGAGTTTACTCAGATGTATGAAGTTTGGTATTGGCATGGTAAGAACATTATTCCAATGATTCTGAAGCCAAATACCAATTCCAATGATGAGGCAAAGGATGGTGGTGTCAATTATGAGGAAGATAATGATAACAATAATGAAGTTTTCATGATTTCTGGTAATGGTGAGGAAGCTACTGGTGAGGAGTGTGAAGATAGTTATGCTGAGTTAATCGGCGAAGATGATATGAATGAGATGATGGGGGCTTACAAGAACAACTTAGTGACACTCCTGATCGATTTGAGAGAGTTGAAAAGGCTGCTGCGACACCCCTATACCCTGGATGTCCGAATTTTTCACTCATAGAACTCGTGTTAAAATTATATAACATCAAGGCACAGGGTAATTGAACTGACGCGAGTTTTACCTTGTTATTGGAAGCCTTAGCAAATATGTTATCAAAGGGTAATGAGATTCCCACGTCAACCTATAATGCCAAAAAATTAATGTGTCCTCTCGTCCTAGAGTACCAGTGAATCTATGCATGTCTTAATCATTGTGTTTTTTTTGGTAAGTAAGTAAAGTGATTGTGTTGTTGTACGTAAGGAGTATGAGAAATTGGACAAGTGTTCAATTTGTGGAATATCGCGGTATAAGAAAAACGAGTGGATGTTTGATGACAAAGGGGATGACGCTATTGAGAAAAACAAGATTAGGCATGCTGCGAAGGTGTTGTGGTACCTTCCAATTATACCTAGGTTTAAGCATATGTTCTCAATTAAGAACGACGGAAATAACTTAAGGTGGCATGCCGATGTGAGGAAGAAAAATGGGAAAATTAGGCATCCTGCTGATTGTGAGCAGTGGCAACAGTTTGATAAACGTAATTCTAATTTTGGGAAAGAAGATAGGAACATGAGATTAGCTCTTTGTACTGATGGGGTGAATCCATACAGATCCTAGAGCATTAGACATAACTCATGGCCTGTTCTTTTGTCTATTTATAACCTAAAATGCAAGTATTTGATGATGCCTTTGTTAATCACTGGACCTAGACAACTCGGAAATGACATTGATGTGTATTTAGCACCTTTAATTGAAGATTTGAAATTGTTGTGGTCTGAAGGGATGCCGATTTTTTATGCCTACACACAGTCTAAATTCATTTTACGTGCATTGTTTTTTGCACGGTGATTGATTTCCCAGCGCATGGGAATCTTTCGGGGTACAAGGTTAAGGGAGAGCAAGCATGCCCAATTTGTGAAGAGGATACGGAGTCCATTTACTTGACACATTCCCATAAGAATGTGTACATGAATCATCGGAGGTTTCTTGATTGTCATCACCCTTATCGTAAGAAGAAAAGTCAATTTAATGGATTCGTTGAGAAAGGAGTGTCCTGCGACCCAAGAACAGGGGTGCAGATTTATGATCGTATTAAGCATTTGAAAATGGTTCATGGTAAGGCCACAAAATCCACATCAATGAAAGGTGTGCTCAGGAAAAGAGTATCTGCTCTTTGGGACCTTCCATATTGGCAAGATTTTAAGGTAAGACATTGTCTTGATGTCATGCACATTGAAAAAAATGTGTGCGATGCTATTGTTGGAATGTTGTTGAATATGCCTGGTAAGAGAAAAGTTGGGTTGGGTACGAGGTTGGATATGGAGAAGAGTGAGATACCTCCGAATCTTTGGACTCAGCCGAGAACAAATGGTAAGATGTATCTCCCTCCGGCTTGCTACAAAATGTCTTCGGCAAAGAAACACTATTTTGTGAGTGTTTGTACGGTATAAAGGTGCCTTTTGGATATTATTCAAATTTGAAAACATATGTTACCATGAAAGAGTTGAAGATGGTGCTATGAAATCACATGATTGTCATGTAATGATGTAAGTATTTTTTCCAGTGGCTATTCGTGGTCTACTATCACCTCATGTAAGACATGTTGTTGTCAAGTTATGCTTCTTCTTTGATAGAATTAGTAGTAAAGTGATTGATCCTAAAACACTTGATGCATTACAGAATGACATAGTTGAAACCTTATGCAAGTTTGAGATGTATTTTCCACCTTCTTTCTTTGATATCATGGTTCACTTGATTGTACATCTTGTTCGAGAAATTAAGCTTTGTGGCCCTGTTTTCTTGAGATGGAAGTACCCGTTTGAGAGATATTTTAAGATTCTGAAAGACAAAGCATAAAATAAAGCAAAACCCGAGGCTAGCATCATTAAAGTCTATATGGCTGACGAGATCAGGGAGTTTTGTGCAGAGTTCATTGCTAGGATAAAGGCAATTGGACTAAGAGTTTCTCGTCATGAGGGCAGGCTACGAGATAACGGCACAATTGGTGGAAGGGAGGTCATCCCTCCTAATGAAAGGAAAGAAAAAGGCTACCTATATGTGTTTCAACATCCCTTAATCGTTTATCCTTACGTAATGAAGCACTTGAAGCTATTGAGGAGCCTGTATCCTAAGAATGAACGTAAGGCGATGTTAGAACGCAATCGGAATTTCGTTAGTTGGTTTGAGAAGCAAGTGGCAAGTGAGTTGAAGCAACCTAATCACAGTGTTTCAGAAATGATTAGATTGCTAGCAAGGGGTACAAGAAAATTAGTGAGGTCATTTGAGGGATATGAAATCAATGGGTATTCGTTCTACGCAAAACGTCAAGATGGCAAGGGTGTACTACAAAATAGTGGTGTCATGGTGACTGCAAAACGTCCATCGATTTTTCTAGAGTTAAGGATGTGACGCTTATTGTTGCGGGCTTAAGCTTGGGATCTGTAGCTAAACTTCAATTTTAGCTGCGTCTTTGTACGCAACTACTGTTTTTTCACAATAGTTGCGCCTTCAATAGCTACGACCCTTGTACGCAGCTACAAGCCCCTTTAAGGCCCGCATCAACAACTATTTTTTCCACTAGTGGCACATTGTTCCAATGAGTATTTGTTTTGTGATAACGCCCCGATTAGGGTAAACAATTCCCTAAACAGCCACGTGTTGTACGTAAAATAAATGCAGTAATATAATGAAATATCTTCACAGTGAAAATTCCTTGTATTTAAGACCTACCCATATAATTTTATATTTGTATGCATTATTTTTTATATACACATTTAAAGCAACATAATTATTAAAAGATTGTTTTTTTATCTTACAATTTTTCCTATATGAGTGTAAGTGTTCCTTAGTTAATTATATAATATGAAAAATTTTGTAACTAATTAGAAAAATAAGATAAAACACTAATTTTATATACACTTATACATATAACATGGTTCTGCTGCACATATATGAACTAATGTGATTATAAAAGCATGTTATTTAAAAACATACCTATGAAGTTTTGTCACCCCTTTATAAATAGATACGTTGTAATACCAAGCCCGTTGTTAACAATTGTTCACGCAAATCTCGTGATATCACCTCATATAAATCAAACTCGTTCAAGAATAATGTGAGTTTCAGTATATGTTTTAGCAAAAGTATAATATAGGGTTCTCTCAACAAAAATATTATAATCTAGGGTTCTTTTAAGAAAAAAGTATAATCTAGGGTCACAACTTCCCTAGACGGTCCACATAGAGCACGTAAGACATGGGAAGTTGTCACATCCCTTAATTATTATAATGAGTATTTGTTTTGTGATTGCGCCTCATCTATGGTCATCACTTTCCGAGACGACTCATGCAAAGAACGTAAGTTAAATGATATAACGCGGTATTTGTTTTATGATATTGCTCCAACTAGGGTCACCAATTCCCTAGACGACCACGTGTTGTTCGTAAGATGAATGCACTAATATAATGAGATATTTTCATGTTGTTGTAACTCTGAGAATTTTCTTTGTCATTACTCTTCCTTTAGAATTACAATACGTCCCATGCAGAACACATCAGATACATGCAATAAATTAATGAAGCATCCTGTTTAATATTGCAGATAAAATTCCATGTATTTAAGACCTAAGCGTAAAATTTTATATTTATATGCATTTTTTATACACATATAAAACAGCATTATCATTAGAATAATTTTTTTTGTTTTATCTTACAATTTAGTATTCCTTAGTTAATCATATAATATGACAACATTGTAACTAATTAGAATAAAAATACAAAATAATAATTTTTATATACTCATACATACAACATGATTCTAATCCAGATATGTAAACTAATATGATTATAAGACCATGATAAATAAAAAGCATACATATGAAGTTTTGTTGTCTCTTTATAAATTGAGCTGTTTAAACCTAAAGCGAAAATATTAAAAATTTTCCATGCAAATCTCGTGATATCACCTCATATAAGTCAAATCCATTCAATAATACTAAATAATGTAAATAAAACATAAGTATAATCTAGGGTCACCACTTCCCTACACGGTCCACGCAGAGCACGTAAGAAATTAATGTGAAGATGTCACATCCATTAATTGTTATATAATGAGTATTTATTTTGTGATTGCGCCTCATATATGGCCATTAATTCCCTAGACGGCCCACACAGATCACGTAAGATAAATGATATTCCTTCGGTTCTCTTTTGTTCTTCCTAATTTGACTTTTTTCTTCTCTCAAAGAGATTCCAAAAAGAAGAACAAAAGATAATGGAGGGAGTATATAAAATAAAACAAGTATTTGTTATGTGATTACGCCCCATCTAAGGTCATCACTTCCCTATACGATCCACGCCTTGCATGCAAGATATGTTAAGTTGTCGTATCCACAAATTGTTAAAAATGAGTATTTTTTGTGATAGCACCCCAATTGCAGTCACCAATTCCCTAGACGAGCACATGTTGTACGTAAGATAAATGCAGTTTTACAATGATACATCTTCACACTGTTGTAATAATGAGAATTATTTTATTCGATACTCTTCCTCTAGTGTTACCAATTCCCAATATAGCACATGCAGAGCACGTAAGCATCACGTTTAATAGTGCAGTGTAAATACCATTTATTTAAGACATACACATATAATTTTATATTTATATGCATCATTTTTTAGAGACACATACAAAGCAACATAGTCATTAGAAGATTATTTTTTGTTTTATTTTATCATTTTTCCTGTATGAGTGTAAATGTTCCTTTGTTAATCATATATTACGAAAATTTTGCAGTCGCAGGTGGTTCGAGATGGCGGTTGCTACAGTGGTGGTGCGTGGGATTTGAGTGGTGGGAGTAGAAATCAAAGACAAAAAGGAAAGAGAAATAAAATCATTTACCTGGCAAACAGGTTGCAAGTCTCATGGGTGTGTTTGTGGTAATCCTCCCCAATAGTTGGGATTATACAGGACTAATCTATAGTTGGGATTATTCGTGGCGGAACGACCATATGTTGGATTATTCCAGTCAATATTTCCAATAATTAAATTGATTAACTTATGTTATATTCAAGAGTCGGCTAAATATTTAATATGTAATTATTGAGAAGTTATTTTATATGATTGTTTCCCGTTTAGGGTCACAACTTTCCTAGTTGGCTGACACAGAGAACACAATATAAATCCGATAACGCAATGTAGTATCTTTGTAGAGTTACATTGGGATTTTGCGTTGCGATTACGCCATCTAGGGTCACTAATTGCTTAGATGGCCCACACATGTAGCACTTAGGATACATGAAATTAAGACGTGTATTATCTACATACTAATATAATGAGAATTTCGTTTTTTATGCCACCCATATGGGGTCACTACTTCTATGGAATATGGACGACCATGTCGAAAACGTAAGATACACGAAGTATAATAATGAAGTATTTTCAAAATAGTGTAATGAAAATTTCATTATGATTGTGCGTCATCTAGGATCAGCAGTTCCAAAGACGGCCCAAGTAGAGTATGTATATACGATAAATGCAGTAAAATAATGTCGTATTTGTAAACTGTTGAATGAGAAATTTACTTGTGATGGTAAAGGTAACCACTAAATGGTCCATGTAGAGAACGTTGTCACATCCACAAATTGTCATAATGAATATTTTTTTTTTGATTGCGCCCCATCTAGGGTAATCACCTCTCCAGACGGCCCATGAACATATAAGATAAATGAAATAAAATAATAAAGTATTTGTTTCGTGATTACTCTCCATCTAGACTCATCATTTCCCTACATGGCCACATAAAGCACATAAGATATGTGAGATTGTCGTATATATACATTAATATAATGAGTATTTGTTTTGTGATTGCGCCCCATCTAGGGTTATCACTTCCTACATGGCCCATGTAGAGCAATGAGATTAATTAAATAAAATGAAGCAATAATTATCTTGTTATTCCGCCCCATCTATGGCCATCACTTCCCTAGACGGCCACACAGAGCACGTAAGATAAAGGATATAAAATAAAGCCGGTTTTTATTTTGTGATGGCGCCCCATTTAGGGTCATCATCCATGCAAAACATGTAACATATGTGAACTTGTCGTATTAACACACTAGTGGAAAAAAAACCTATTGCTGCTCCCTGTTAGCGGCGAGCTAGCTGAACAGCCGGCAGCTAAATTACAGTCATTGCGGGCCTCTAACAGAGCCCGTGGATAAATTAAATTTTGATGCAGGCTTTACACAAAGCCCGCAGCTAAATTGGCCAAAAATTCATTTAGATACGGGCCTTTGTTAACGCCTGCAGCTAAGGTTGGACCAAATAAAAATTTAAAAGTTAATTCCTCTAAGTGTTCCTCTTACCCCCCGCCAAATCCCTAAATTAAATTAGGGAAGCTCTCACTGTTCCATTCACCCAAAGCTCTCACTGTTCCATTCGCCAATTCGCCCGTTGTCACTGTTCTCACCTTCTCATGCAACCTTCTCAGGCGACCATTCTCACCTTCTCAGGCGAACATTCTCACCTTCTCAGGCGACCCTCCTCACTGTTCCATTGAAGCTTCGTTTAAGCGTCTCAATATCAGGCGTTCAATTAGGTTCGTTATTCTTCTCCATACACATTGAATTTATTCAACCTAAAATGAAGCAAATTGTAATTCTTCAATTTAGTCTGCTGCTCTCACCTTCTCAGGCGTTCCAAAAAGCTTCAATAGGTTTTCTAATCACTGCTCTCGCCTTATCACTGTCACCAATTGAAGCTCTCATCCATTTTCAATTGGCATCGTGTCTATTGGTAATGTTATCTCCTTTAGTATTTAAGTTTTTGGTTTTAATTGTTGGGTTTGTAGCTTAGAAGTTTCTAAATTTGGAGGGGCAATGGGGATTGACAGGAAGCAAAATTAGGTTTTAATTGTTCCCTCATTTAGCTTAGGAGTAATGGGTTCAAGACGAACAAACCAGTGGACAAGGAATAAAAACAATAGGAATAATACCAAACATAAGATTAAGGAATGATAGTACCTTCTATTAACATAATATTAAGGCTTAATTGGGTTTGATTTAGTGAATTGTAATACATAACATCTAATAGAAGGGGCTTAGAAAGTAATAACAACCCTTTAAGGAATTAGGGAAGACCCACTTGTTTGTGTATGTGTATGTGTATGTGTATGTGTATGTGTATTTGTATGTGTATGTGTATGTGTATGTGTATGTGTGGGTGTGTGGCAGTGTGCATGTGCTTTGGTGGTACCCTTGCAATAAATGGGAGACTATTATCTTGAGTGAAGTTGCACAAACGTACTCATCATGAAGTTGAGTAAGAAATGGATGTTAGTTTGATAAGGAGAGGGAAACAAGAGGTAACATGGAGAATTGGAGATCGAGATGATCTAATTAAGCAAAGTTTGTGTTTGGACTTTGAGAGGTCAAGGGAGAATAACAGACTAGAGTCTAGAGGGGGTGGCTTATCTAAAACTACTCGTCTCTATAAGTGTTTGTTGAGCATTCATCTTCCTTGCGGTTTTAAAACTTTGTTACTTCTGCTTTACTTTCGCAAGGCCCAGGAACACCAGCTACCTTCCTTATCGTCGCAAAGCGTGTAAACAATATCATTGAGTGCAATTATGATTTTTATATTTTCAGTTTTTTTTCCCCATTTGTTATTTGGATTATTATTTATTGATAATTATGTTGCTTTGTTCGCTTCTATTTGCCCTATTTCCAAGAATCATATAAAAATATTAATTGAACTAGAATTTTGGACCTTCCATATTGGCAAGCTTTTTAAGGTAAGACATTGTCTTGATGTCATACACATTGAAAAAAATGTGTGCGATGCCGTGCTTGGAACGTTGATGAACATGCCTGGTAAGGGAAAAGTTGGGTTGGGTGCGAGGTTGGATATGGAGAAGTGATGGATTCGTCCAGATCTTTGGGCTCAGCAGAGAACAAATGGTAGGATGTATCTCCCTCCGGCTTGCTCCGCAATGTCTTCGGCAGAGAAAAGACTATTTTGTGAATGTTTGTACGGTATAAAGGTGCCTTATGGATATTGTTCAAATTTGAAAACATATGTTACCATCAAAGAGTTGAAGATGGGTGCTATGAGATCACATGATTGTCATGTAATGATGCAAGCATTTTTTTCCAGTGGCTATCCGTGGTCTACTATCACCTCATGTAAGGCATGTTGTTGTCAAGTTATGCTTGTTCTTTGATAGAATTTGAAGTAAAGTGATTGATCCAAAAACAGTTGATGCATTACAGAATGACATAGTTGAAACCTTATGCAAGTTTGAGATGTATTTACCACCTTCTTTTCTTAATATCATGGTTCACTTGATTGTACATCTAATTCGAGAAATTAAGCTTTGTGGCCCTGTTTTTTGAGATGGATGTACCCATATCAGAGATATTTAAAGATTCTAAAAGACAAACCAAAGAATAAAGCAAAGCCCAAGGCTAGCATCATTTAAGGCTATATGGCAGGCGAGATCAGGGAGTTTTGTGCGGAGTTCATTGCTAGCATAAAGGCAATTGGACTAAGAGTTTCTCGTCATGAGGGAAGGCTACGAGATAAAGGCACAATTGGTGGATGGAATGTCATCCCTCCTAATGAAAGGATATAAAAAGGCCACCTATATAAGTTGCAACATCTCTCAATAGTTCACCCTTACGTAATGAAGCACTTGAAGCTATTGAGGAGCCTGTATCCTAAGAATGAATGTAAGGAGATGTTAGAACATAATCGGACTTCAATTAGCTGGTTTGAGAAGCAAGTGGCTAGTGAGTTGAAGCAACCTAATCACAGTGCTTCAGACATCATTAGATTGCTAGCAAGGGGTCCAAGAAAACTAGTTAGGTCATTTGAGGGCTACGACATCGATGGGTATTCGTTCTACATAAAACGTCAAGATCGCAAGGGTGTGCTACAAAATAGTGGTGTCATGGTGATTGCGTCTTCCACCGAGTTTGCTAGTGCAAATGATGTGACGCTTGTTCTTGCAGGCTTGAGCTTATGGCCCGCAGCTAAACTTCAATTTTAGCTGCGTCTTTATACGCAGCTACTGTTTTTGCACAATAGTTGCGCCTTCAATAGCTATGACTCTTGAACGCAGCTACAAGCCCCTTTAAGGCCCGCATCAACAACTATTATTTCCACTAGTGAAAAATTGTTCTAATGAGTATTTATTTTGTTATAGCGCTCCGATTAGGGTCACCAATTCCCTAAACGGCGACGCGTTCTACGTAAAAGAAATGTAGTAATATAATGACATATCTTCCCACTGTTGTAACAATTAGAATTTTCTTTGTCGTTACCCTTCCTCCAGAGTTACCAATTTCCAATACGGCCCATGCAGAGCACGTAAGATACATGCTA
Organism: Patellifolia procumbens; assembly: GCA_947645195.1. Lineage (NCBI taxonomy): Eukaryota > Viridiplantae > Streptophyta > Magnoliopsida > Caryophyllales > Amaranthaceae > Patellifolia > Patellifolia procumbens. The sequence continues at coordinate 30,810,291 of CANSGD010001328.1, read as the reverse complement.
TAATATATTGAAACATCGTGTTTAATATTACAGTGAAAATTCCTTGTATTCATGAAAGGAAACTTATATTAAGGGAAAGTGAAAGGAAACTAATGGATTTAAGAAAGGAAACTAATATTAAGAAGGCTGCAATCATGACGAATTCAAAAAATGTTAACTGACTGGATGGTTATTGATGATAAATTTCAACACATGAAATGAGAATGGTAAAAAATTTAAGACTCACCTTCTTATATCTCCATTAAAATGTTTTTTGTTCATCGTTATTTTCTTTGTTACGGATTTGGATCTTTTACTCAACTTGAAATTGTTAATGTTAACCTAGAAAATTATTTTGGTTCAAATGATGTACAAATATTGAGCTTGATTTTGTGGTTCCTTTAATGTAATGAGAAGGAAAACAAAGTAATAAGGAATTTCGAAAATGAAAGAGGAAGACAAAGAGATGAAAAAGGAAGCCATGAAAACAGAGACGGAGGGCGCAACTTTTGAGGAAGGAAGACAGATATGTCAGAGAAAGACTGACAAGATTAAACTGAAAGGAGAGGGAGCGGACAACTCAGTCGCCTGCAAATAAAATTAAAGCAAACACTAACAGCTCAAAAAGCATTGATGGGAAACCGCTAAAATATTATTGTGTAGTAGACTATGATGCTCTCGTCACCTCACTGCACTCTAACCTTCTCAGGCGAACATTCTCACCTTCTCACCTTCTCAGGCGACCATCGTCAGTTTTCCATTGAAGCTTTTACTAAGCGCCCCAATATCAGGCGTTCAATCAGGTTCGTAATTTTTCTCCACACATTGAATTTATTCAACCTGAAATGAAGCAAATTGTAATTCTTCAACTTAGTCCGTTGCTCTCACCTTCTCAGGCGTTCCTTAAAGCTTTACTAGGGTTTCTAATCACTGCTCTCACCTTCTCACTGTCACCAATTCTCAATTGTCGCCGTGTCTATTAGTAATGTTATCTCCTTTAGTATTTAAGTTTTTAGTTTTAATTGTTGGGTTTGTAGCTTAGAATTTTCTAAATTTGGAGGGGTTTAGGGGATTGACAGGAAGCAACATTAGGTTTTAATTTTTCCCTGATTTAGCTCAGGAGTAATGGGTTCAAGAAGAGCAAACTAGTGGACAAGAAATAAAAAACATAGGAAAAATACCAAACATAAGATTAAGTAATAATGCTACCTTCGATTAACATAAGATTAAGGCTTGATTGGGTTTGGTTTAGTAGATGGTAATACCAAACATCTCATAAAGGGGCTTAGAAAGTAATAACAAACCATTAAAGAATTAGGGAAGACCAACTTCTCTGTGTATGTGTATGTGTGGGTGTGTGTATGTTCTTTACTGGTACCCTTGCAATAAATTGGAGACTATTATCTTGAGTGAAGTTGCACAAAGGTACTCATCATGAAGTTGAGTAACAAATGGACGTTAGTTTGATGAGGAGAGGAAAACAATAGGTAACATGGAGAATTGGAGATGCAGATGATCGAATTAAGCAAAGTTTGTGTTTGGACTTTGAGAGGTCAAGGGAGAATAGCAGACTAGAGTCTAGAGGGCGTGGCTTATCTAAAACTACTCGTCTCTATAAGTGTTTGTTGAGCATTCGTCTTACTTGCGAGTTTAACACTTTGTTACTTCTGCTTTATTTTCGCAAGGCCCAGGAACATCAGCTACCTTCTCTATCGTCGCAGTGGTAAGCTTGTAAACAATATCATTGAGTGCAATTATGATTTTTCTATTTTCAGTTTTTTTTTTTCCATTGATTATTTGGATTATTGTGGATTGATAATTATGTTGCTTTATCGCTTTTGTTTTCCTATTTTCAAGAATCTTATAAAAATATTATTGAACTAGAATTTTGTATTTGAATGTTTGAGCACCCTATGTGAATATTATTTGAAATGATTGGGTGATACATTTGGTTAGTTTGTATATTTTTTGCATTATCATTCATAAGCCTATATAACCCGTTCAAGACTTACTCACTAGGAGTATGTCTTGAGTAGTCCCCGGTTTTTGGACTGTTCTTGGACATTTAATCTCACTTAGGATGTGAATGTATGCCTTCTTTTCGATTCGAAGGATAATTTCGGTTTGTGATTTCCTTAATATGTTCTCCGGGTACATATGTAGTTGAGCAATTTGCTACATCCTATTGGTGAACTATAGGAAAATGCTGCCAAAATTTCCTAGAATCGAAGAGTTGGTGTACATTCACTAGTGAGATAAGATGTCCACGGATGGGTTAGGATGGAGTGATAAGGACCTTCTTGGAGCATGCATTGATTCTATTGAGTGGTCTATCATGTGTACTTGTAAGGTGTATAATTCTCCCTTTCCTGACTTTTTAGACTGGATCATCAACGTCGTTGGATGTATGATGAACACAACATAATTGACTTTTTAAAGGGTAGAAGTGTTTCGTAGAGTGGCTTTAGAACAACAAAGGAGTAAGGGAGTTTCCACTATTTTATGTCCATGCCGTGATTGTAATAATCTAAGGAAGTGAGACGATATAAGGTTATAGAGAATCATTTGTTTCAACGAGGGATTACTCAGATGTATGAAGTTTGGTATTAGCATGGTGAGAACATAGTTCCAATGAATGCGAAGCCAAATTCCAATGCCAATGATGGGGCAAATCATGGTGGTGTCAGCTATGAGGAAAATGATGATAACAATAATGAAGTTTCCATGAATTCTGGTAATGGTGAGGAAGCTACTGGTGAGGAGTGTGAAGATAGTTATGCTGAGTTAGCCGGCGAAGATGATATGAATAATATGATGGCGGGCTTACAAGAACAACTTAGTGACACTCCCGAGCGATTTGAGAGAGTTAAAAAGACTGATGCGACACCCCTATACCATGGATGTCCAAAATTTTCACTCCTAGAAGGCGTTTTAAAATTGTATAACATCAAGGCTCAAAGTAATTGGACTGACGCGAGTTTTACCTTGTTGTTGGAAGCCTTAGCAAATATGTTTTTAAAGGGTAATGAGATTTCTACGTCGACCTATTATGCGAAAAAATTAATGTGTCCTCTCCGCCTAGAGTACAACGAATCCATACATGTCCTAATGATTGTATTCTTTTCCGTAAGGAGTATGATAAATTGGACAATTGTCCAATTTGTGGAATATCGCGGTATATGAAAAACAAGGAGATGTTTGATGAGATAGGGGACGACGCTATGGAGAAAAACAAGATTGGGCATGGTGGGAAGATGTTGTGGTACCTTCCAATTATACCTAGGTTTAAGCGTATGTTCTCAATTAAGAACAACGCAAAGAACTTAAGGTGGCATGCCGATGTGAGGAAGAAAGATGGGAAAATCAGGCATCCTGCTATTGTGAGCAATGGCAACAATTTGATAAAGGTAATTCTGATTTTGGGAAAGAAGATAGGAACCTGAGACTAGCCCTTTGTACTGATGGGGTGAATCCATACGGTACCAGAGCAGCCGACATAGCTCATGGTCTGTTCTTTTTTCCATTTATAACCTTCCACCATGGTTGTGCATGAAGTGCAAGTATTTGATGATGCCTTTGTTAATTTCTGGACCTAGACAACCCGATAATGACATTGATGTGTATTTAGCACCTTTAATTGAAAATTTGAAATTGTTGTGGTCTGATGGGGTGCCGATGTTTGATGCCTACAAACAGTCGAAATTCATTTTACGTGCCATGGTTTTTGGCACGGTGAATGATTTCCAAGGGTATGAGAATCTTTCAGGGTACAAGGTTAAGGAGAGTAAGCATGCTCAATTTGTGAAGAGGATATAGAGCCCATTTACTTGACACATTCCCAAAAGAATGTGTACATGAATCATCGAAGATTTCTTGATCGTCATCACCCTTATCGTAAGAAGAAAAGTCAATTTAATGGATTCGTTGAGAAAGGAGTGTCCTGCGACCCAAGAACAGGGGTGCAGATTTATGATCGTATTAAGCATTTGAAAATGGTTCATGGTAAGGCCACAAAATCCAAACAACGAAGATGTGCTCTGGAAAAGAGTATCTGCTCTTTGGGACCTTCTATATTGGCAAGATTTGAAGGCAAGACATTGTCTTGATGTCATGCACATTGAAATAATTGTGTGCGATGATGTTCTTGGAACGTAGATGAGCATGCATGGTAAGACAAAAGATGGGTTGGGTGCGAGGTTGGATATGAAGAAGAGAGGGAATCGTCGGAATCTTTGGGCTCAGCCGAGAACAAATGGTAAGATGTATCTCCCTCCGGCTTGCTACAAAATGTCTTCGGCAAAGAAAATACTATTTTGTGAGTGTTTGTACGGTATAAAGGTGCCTTCTGGTTATTGTTCAAATTTGAAAACATATGTTACCATGAAAGAGTTGAAGATGGGTGTTATGAAATCGCATGATTGTCATGTAATGATGCAAGTATTTTTTTTCCAGTGGCTATTCGTGGTCTACTTTCCCCTCATGTAAGACATGTTGTTGTCAAGTTATTCTTGTTCTTTGAAAGGATTTGTAGTAAAGTGTTTGATCCAAAAACACTTGATGCATTATAGAATGACATAGTTGAAACCTTATGCAAGTTTGAGATGTATTTTCCACCTTCTTTTTTTGATATCATAAATCACTTGATTATACATCTTGGTCGAGAAATTCAGCTTTGTGGCCCGGTTTTTTGAGATGGATGTACCCGTACGAGCGATATTTTAAGATTCTGAAAGACCAAGAAAAGAATAAAGCATAGCCCAAGGCTAGCATCATTCAAGGCTATATGGCTGACGAGATCGGGGAGTTTTTTGCGGAGTTCATTGCTAGCATAAAGGCAATTGGACTAAGAGTTTCTCGTCATGAGGGCAGGCTACGAGGTAAAGGTACATTTGGTGGAAGGAATGTACTCCCTCCTAATGAAAGGAAAGAAAAAGACCACCTATATGTGTTTTAAAATCTCTCAATTGTTCATCCTGAAGTAATGAAGCACTTGAAGCTATTGAGGAGTCTGTATCCTAAGAATGAACGTAAGGCGATGTTAGAACCCAATCGGAATTTCATTAGCTAGTTTGAGAAGCAAGTGGCAAGTGAGTTGAAGCAACCTAATCACAATGTTTCAGATATGATCAGATTGCTAGCAAGGGGTCCAAGAAAACTAGTGAGGTCATTTGAGGGCTACGACATCAATGGGTATTCGTTCTACAAAAAACGTCAAGATGGCAAGGGTGTAGTACAAATAGTGGTGTCATGGTGATTGTGTCTTCCACCGAGTTTGCTAGTGCAAGGGATGTGACGCTTGTATCTGCGGGCTTGAGCTTGTGACCGCAGCTAAACTTCCATTTTAGCTGCTTCTTTGTATGCATCTACTGTTTTTTCACAATAGTTGTGCCTTCAATATCTACGACCCTTGTACGCAGCTACAAGACCCTTTAAGACCCACATCAACAACTATTTTTTCCACTAGTGACAAATTATTCCAATGAGTATTTGTTTTGTGATAGCGCCCCGATTAGGGTCACCAATTCCATAAATGGCCACGTGTTGCACGTAAAATAAATGCAGTAATATAATGATTTATCTTCCCACTGTTGTAACAATTATAATTTTCTTTGTCGTTACTTTTCCTCAAGTGTTACCAATTCCCAATACAGCTCATGCAAAGCACGTAAGATACATGCTATAAAATATTGAAACATCGTGCTTAATATTGCAGTGAAAATTCCTTGTATTTAAGACCTACCCATATAATTTTATATTAATATGCATTATTTTTATATACACATTTAAAGCAACATAATTATTATAAGATTTTTTTTGTTTTATCTTACAATTTTTCCTATATGAGTGTAACTATTCCTTAATTGATTCTATAATATGACAAATTTTGTAACTAATTAGAAAAATAAGACAAAACACTAATTTTATATACACTCATACATACAACATGGTTTTGTTGCACATATGTGAACTAATGTGATTATAAAAGCATAATAAATAAATAAAAAATACCAATGAAGTTTTGTTGTCTCTTTATAAATTGATATGTTGTACTACCAAGCCCGTTGTTAACAATTGTTCACGCAAATCTCGTGATATCACCTCACATAAATCAAACCCGTTCAAGAATAATATTAGTTTCAATATATGTTTTACAAAAGTATAATATAGGGTTCTCTCAACAAAAAAATTATAATCTAGGGTTCTCTCAATGATGTTTTGTGATATGGACCAAACTAGGGTCACCTATTCCCTAGACGGTCATGTGTTGTATGAAAGATAAATGCATTAATATAATGATATATCTTCACATTGTTATTAATGAGAATTTGCTTTGTCGTCACTCTTCCTCTAGAGTTACCAATTCCCTATAAAGCTCATGCAGATCATGTAAGATAGATGCTGAAAAAAATGAAACATCGTTTTTGATATCGCAATTAAAGTTCCATGTGTTTTAGACCTATGCATATAATAGTATAATTTATATGCATTATTTTTTAGATACCCGTATGAAGCAACATAGTCATTAGAAGATTGTTTTTTGGTTTATCTTACAATTTTTTCTATATGAATGTAAGTGTTCCTTAGTTACTCAGATAATATGACAAAATTTTGTATCTAACTAGAAAAAATAAGACAAAATACTAATTTTTTATATACTCATACATACAACATGGTTCTATCTCAATACTATAAGGGAAGAGGGGGGTGGACACCAATATTTTTAAAAAAAACAAATAATATAAATCAAGGAATTTAAATCTCCTATAATTAAGGAATTATGTTTTATTTCCAATCTTAGCCATCAGATGTTTTAGCAAAAAATGTTTAAAATTCAAACCAATATATCTAAAAATCGACAAAGTAAAAACGGCTAAGAAAAATATAAACGGTCATATTTTCTTGAGATTTATAAATAGACATTCACTTTGTTATATATATTTTTGTATATTTTTTTATACTTTTGATTCTTTTTTTATTTTCAAATACATGAGTAATTTGATTGCTCAAGAGTGGGTGCATTGATCAATTTGTTCAGATGAAACATGATAAAGTATTTTAGGATGACTGAGAGAGTGTAGAAAAAGAGAGAGAATGATGGTTTTTTTTACTCTTAAGTGATGATGCTCTAAATGACATCTTCCATTTTATTTTGTCTTTTTTGGCGTCTTGTTTTTAAATCACTATTGCTAATCTAATCTCTAATATTTATTACTCTTTTTTTATGTATTTATATTGTTTCACTATTTAAACTCTTTTGCGATTACATTTACACCTTCGAAAAAACAAAATAACTAAACTTAACGATTATTCTTAAAAGTATGCAAATATGTATATACTTCACCGGAAAAATTACATTGTAGTTTCTATCGAATCCATACATATTACTCTTTAGTACGAGGCACGCATCACGTTCATATAAGGCTAGTTGCACATGAGTGAACTAATATGACAATAAGAGCATGATAGATAAAATAAAAAACAAACCTATGAAGTATTGTTGGCTCGTTAAACATTGATTCGTTTCAACTTCAAGCCCATTGTTAATAATTGTTCACGCAAACCTCGTGATATCATCTCACCTAAATCAAACTGGTTCAAGAATAATATTGGTTTCAATACAATGTCAATATAACAAAGTATAATCTAGGGTCACCACTTTTATAAACGCTCCATGCAGAGCATGTAAGAAATGTGAAGTTTTCACATCCACTAATTGTTATAATTAGTATTTATTTTGTGATTGCGCCCATCTATTGTCATCACTTCCCTAGACGGCCCACGCAGAGCATGTAAGATAAATGACATAAAATAAAGCAGTGTTTTTGTGTCACTGCGTCCCATCTAGGATCATTAATTCCCTAGACGGTTCACACCAAGCATAAAATATATGTGAAGTTGTCATATCCACAAATAGTTACAATGAGTATTTGTTTTGTGATAGCGCCCCAATTAGGGTCACCAATTCCCTAGACGTCCGTGTCCATCTAGGGTCATCACTTGGTTAAACGGCCCATGAAGAGTATGTAAGATAAATGATATAAAATAGAGCAGTATTTGTTTTGTCATTGAGCCACATCTAAGGTCATTAATTCCCTAAACTGTCCATGCCAAGCATGCAAGATATGTGAAATTGTCGTATCCACAAATTCTTATAATGAGTATTTCTTTTGTGATAGTGCCCCAACTAAGGTCACCAATTCCGTAAACGGCCATGTGTTGGACGAAAGATAAATGTAGAAATATAATGATATATCTTCACATTTTTATAATAATGAGAACTTTTTGTTGTTACTCCTCCTCTAGAGTTACTAATTTCTTGTACGACACAGACAGGTCATGTAAGATACATGCAGTAAAGTAATGAAGCATTGTGTTTATTAATGCAGTTAGAAATTCCATTTTTTTAGACCTACGCATATAGTTTTATATTAATATGCATTATTTTTAGATAAACATATAAAGGAGCATAGTCATTAGAAGATTTTTTTTGTTTTATGTTACAACTTTTCCTATATAATATACTATGACCATGTTGTATCTAACTATTAAAAATAAGATGAAACACTTTTTTTTAAATACTCATACATAAAACATGGTTCTATTGCACATAATTAAGTAAACTATATGATAATAAGAGCATGACAAACAAAAAAAATATACGTATGAAGTTTTGTCATCTCTTTATAAATGGATTTGTTTTACCTCCAAGCCCATTGTTAATAATTGTTCACGCTAATCTCGTACACTCACCTCACATAAATCAAACTCGTTTAAGAATAATATTAGTTTTAGTTTAATGTCAATATACCAATAGTATAATCTAGCGTCACCACTTCCCTAGTAGGTCCACGCAGAGCATATAAGAAACGTGAAATTGTCATATCAACTAATTTTTATAACAAATATTTGTTTTGTGATTGCGCCCCGTCTAGGGTCATAAGCACCCTAGACGGCCAACGCATAGCACATAAGAAAAATGATATAAAATAATGCAGTATTTGTTTTGTCATTGGGCCCCATCTAGGGTTATCAATTCACTAGACGTGTCCATGCCAAGCATGCAAGCTATGTGAAATTATCGTAACCACAAATTGTTATAGTGAGTATTTGTTTTGTGATAGAGCACCTACTAGGGTCACGAATTGTATAGACGGCCATGTGTTGTAGAAATATAAATGTAGAAAGATAATGATATATCTTCATATTTCTATAATAATGAGAATATTCTTTGTCGCTACTCTTCCTCTAGAGTTACCAATTCCCTATACGCCTCATGCAGAGCACCTAAAATACATGCAGTAAAATAATGAAACATCGTGTTTAATATTGCTGTTTAAATTCCTATGTATTCTAGACCTACGCATATTATTCTATAATTTATATGCATTATTTTAAAGATACACGTATAAAGCAACACGATCATTAGAGATTATTTTTTGGTTTATCTTTCAATTTTTCCAGTATGAGTGTAAGTGTTCCTTAGTTAATCATATAATATGACAAATTTTGTATCTAACTAGAAAAAATAGGACAAAATACTAAATTTTTATATACTCATACATACAACATGGTCCAATTGCACATAAGTGAACTAATATGATAATAAAAGCATGATAAATAAATAAAAATATACCTATTAAGTTTTGTTGGCTCATTATAAATTAATTCGTTTCAACTTCAAGCCCAATGTTAACAATTGTTCACTGAAATCTCGTGATATCACCTCACATATATCAAACCCATTCAAGAATAATATTAGTTTCAATATAATGTCAATATAACAAAAGTATAAGCTAGGGTCACCACTTCCCTAGACGGTCCACACAAAGCATGTAAGATATGTGAAGTTGTCACATCCACTAATTGTTATAATGAGTATTTGTTTTGTCATTGCGCCCCATCCAGATTCATCACTTCACTAGACGGCCCACGCACACTACAACAAAAAGGAGCTTTCGTGGCGATTATTTTGGTCTTTCGTGGTGAATATATTTGCCGCTAAAACCTTTAGGATCAAATGACTATTCGTTACGAGATCCATTGTCTCTATAGCATATCGAAACGATTTTCACAATCGCTGGGGTAGGCCAAAATAATCACCGCGAAAGGGTTATAGCTATACTAGCGATTATTGTGGCGATTATAATTATCACTATTTCCCTATTTTGCTTTACCTCTATGTAGATTTAGCATCAATTGTAATCACCACTATTTCCAATAGGCGATGATTGTTATTGCTACTAAAGACAATTATTTACATTTACTATTACTATTGTGCCGATACAATTGCCACGAAAAAGATAATTGTCATTTTTTTTATTTTATTATTTCGATTACAATTGCCTATAATAAGGCTATTAACAATTGAATAATTTCTTGTATCGATTACAATTGCCACTTTAAGTGCTATGAATTATAGCTACATAATCACAATTATATTGCCAATACAAAATGTGCACAAGCATCGTATTTGCCTGGCTAATAATGTCAAAGACATTAATGAGATCGAGTTTGATACCTGTCACCATATATATAATATGATAACTTCAAAGTTAGAAAATTTTACATTAGCAATCCTTGCATCAAAAAGGAGTCTAGTATCGCCATAATTATATAAGCAATTACGTACAAACCAAATGTTACTTAAAAACAGAAGAAAATCTTCCTAATAGCTTCAATACGAAGTGCTTCCGTTGCTTGTTCTTCTTCAGCAGAATGAGAAGTCTCATTAACTTGCGTCGCACGATCAATATCATCTTCTACAGAAGGTTCCTGTGTGATCGATACATCCCTTTCGCTTGAAGTATGGTCGGGGATGACACCAGAAGACGAACCAGCCACAGTTGCAAACACGCTTATCTCTGTTAACTGTCTTCTTTTTGCCACTGAATCTGGAAGACTTTCTAACATAACACAATTCACACTCGGTAACTTTTGATGATTGATGTATTAATGATTTCCTATAATAGCACATTCAATTATTCTAAACACAAAGATATAAACACAACTCTATACAACAGAATACTAGGCTAAATATAGAAACACGCAAATATAGAACCACACAAAGTAGCATAGATATCCAAACCACGACATAGGTGTTCATTACCCACCCTCTTGGTCGAAAGAAAAAAAGAAGTAGCATATATATCCAATCAACGAGATAAGGTTCCAAGCATCAACACGTCTGGTTAGTGCAACCTAGGAATGATGAAGCAAATGTCAATAGAAGTTCTCGCCTTCTCCAGCAAGGACTTGATTTCAGTGTATTGCTTCTTCATTAGTTTGTTGTTTGGCTCCAACTTCAACCTTGCACGTCTGCTCATTAAGGTTGATCCATCAGATTTTGATATCTGAATTAAAGTTCTAAAGAGTTCAAAAATGAAATCAGATAACCAAGGCAACCATACCTTTGCTTTTACTTTGAACTGAGAATGATATCAGCAAGACATGTCATACTGTCAACATAGTTCCTGCATTTTCACCAAAAGCATACTATTAAACAAATTTCAAATAACCACGAAAAGGCACTGGTTTGCAAAGCAAATCAAAGTTAAGCATCGTTATTCTTTTAAAGAAAGGATAACTACATCAATAGAGACATTTTTAAATTAAAAAAAAATAAGAACTGGGAATGAAAGAGCTCAGTCCCTTAGATGTTCATTACTAAGTTGCAATCATATCTGCAAGTTAGTACAGGCCTGTATTTCCGCATCAAGTCTTCATTATTTACCAATTCAGTAATCAAGATCAACTTATGTGAACCCTTGAGTCCCTGACTAGAGTAAAATACTAGTTCCCAACACCAATAAAATTTAGAAGAAGATGAGAATTAACAAGAGTAACACATAGCAATATGAAATTCACAAGAATAACAAAGTACTTCAACTTCACAACTTTTAATATCTGGCACAAAGTAACTCCACTCTGATTACTGCCTTCATTGACATCACCAATTGTGGTCCAATCTGAAGTCCAAATGACATTGAATATTATCACTTATGAGACTAAATCAAACTCCCAAATACCAAGCATCACTCACAATCAGAAAAAAGTTGACATCTGAGATTGAATGAATAACGAGAGGAAAGAAAACCAAACTTGAGATTGGGGCGAGCTGAGAATGGAACTTCAATGGGGCGAACTAAGAAAAGGGCAAAATGATATTGGGACATCTGAGAATAGGGCGAATTGAGAATGGAACTTCAATGGGGCTAACTGAGAAAGGGACGTCTGCGAATGGGACTTCAATGGGAGAGACGGAAAGAGAGGACAAAGCGTTATACCTAAAATTAGAAAAAGATGAAATTTTCATCTTTTTGGCCCTTTGTAGCTGCGGGCCTACGTGAAGCGCCCGTAGCAACCCATCTGTTAGCTGCGGGCTTCCTTATACGCCCGCCGCAAAAGCAAGCTAGTTGCATGCTTACTTACAAGACCGTAGCTTGAAGGGAGCAACAATAAATATTTTTTCCACTAGTGATATATATTTAAAACAATAAAAATTTAATTCAACATATGAAATATATAATATAAAACCCAATATTCAAAAGGATCACCACAACCCAACTATGTAAAGAAAGAAAATTGAAGATGATTTTGAAACAAAACGTACGAAAAGAGGGAACAATAAAGTAAACAAATTGATTGTTTGTTAGATTAGAGCAATTCATGCATGTAGTCCTAGTACAAACATTTAATAAGTAGGCCTTGGGGTGAGAAACGAGAATTTAGCGTGTGGGTCAGAAATCAGTCTCAAAATGAGAACTCTTTCACCCAAGTCGCACATAAAAAGACAAAACCCAAGTAAAAGTTTACTTAATGGAGGAAAATTCAGGAACGAATTCGAATTAAACCCAACTAAAAGCACCACTCTATCTTTAGCAGCGAACAACGTATCCCCTTCAGAACACTTTCTTTGGATTTGTAAGTCTCTAGCACATGAAGAAGTTTTTTTAAAGGTTTCCAAAAATGGAATGTTTCTTTCTAGGAAGAAAATAGTATGAAGCTTAAGAAAGTTTCAGTCCTAGAAATGAAGTTTCCAGTCTCCTAATCATCAACCATTTCCAAGAAATTTGCAGAACAGTATAATGGTGCAACATTTTGAGTCGTTAATTCAACCTTTCAACCATAATAGAACTTGACTATCAACTCGAATATGTCTGCTCCACCAGGAAGGTTGTTTAATTCGTCATTTAATTTATTTATGCTCATGCCACTGTCTTTCTTCTCGAATACAATTCTGTTCAAAAAAAGCACTTCTTGATACCATAGGCAGCTAAATGAGAGAATCAAGTAGTGTTAGGATGATATATAGCAAGAAGCATCTAATAAAGGAATGGTTCTTAGACGTGTAGCATTATGAGTAAGCAGCTAACCAAAGTGAAATACAGATGAGTCGTAAGAGATTTTAACTATGTGATCTTGAGAAACTACAAATTTATAGTTGTATTTTAACCCGGCGTCGAGAGAAACCAAAAACACATCCTCTTAATACCGAGGTTCACGAAAATAACCTTTATAAATACGGTCTGAACTCCTCTGGTTTGGTTGGTCTAGCGAGATCTACTTGTAACAAGATTAAGTATTAAGGTCATCGAAATAAGTTGAAGATAACTTAACCTTAATAAAGGATTTCTATTAAATATATCATAGTGAATATAGTCTATTTTACTCTTTAACTAATTACTTGTAGAAAATGAAGTACGGCTAGGTAAGCATAGAGATTATAAAAGCATGGAAGAGAAAGGGAGGTAAGTAGAGGGAGAGGGAGCTTCCATTTTCCTTTGAAAACCTTCCCATCATCGACTTCCGTCCTTTCCTTTCCCTTCCCATATATATCATATCCAAACAAGGATACAAATTGCGCACATTCCACATTCCATATTCTCCATTTCCCCTTTCCCTTCTAATCTCACTATCCAAAAACATAGTGTTAAAGGCATTGTCATACCAAGTCAGACAAAACCCAAGTAAGACAACAAAGACAAAACCCAACTAAAACTGATCAACTTCAATATGATCAGTTTTAATGGAGGAAAATTGAGGAACGAAGTCCATATGACTTTCTCTTTAACCAATCTAATTAAACTTTCTCATCAACCAACCAAAGTATAACTCGATATTAATGGTCAAATTTGTACATTAGAAGCGTGAGATTCTAGATGTTGCAATGGATTAAAAAAAAGGACTTAGCAAGTCGGATTAAATACCTTCAACAAAGTGGCATAAGAGACAATATCAACACGGCAGCTCCTTGAGTTAGACATTTCATCAAATAGCTTATGTGCAAAATTAATATCACCACAATGAACACAAGTCTCTAGTACCTCAATCATCACAATTGTATTAAGACCTCCATATCTTTGTTTCACTATCTCAATTTCTTCATAAACCTTCAACACAAAAAACCCATATCAATTTAAGACTCAAACTTTAAATTCACTGAACCAAACAAGACAAATTACAAATTAAACCCAAAAAAGAAGTGGAAAAATCACAAAATTGAGAACCTAACTGAGTTGTTTGCGACGAGTGAGCATAATCATGGTGGGAAGAGTGTAAAGGGAAAAATTATATCCATGAATTGAACAAGTTAGGGATTAGTACCAAATAACCAAAGCTCACACAAGAGAAGAAGATATACAATGCAGGTGGAGCTTGAGCACGCCACCATCTTCAGCGAGGCAACAACACCCTTGTAGCGCAATGGCAGAGGAGAGATTACAAACCATTGGTCGGCAAGGTGACGAGCGATTTTCGGAAATTGAAACTGAATGAATTTCAGTTTCAAGACTGATTTTGGGAATTGAAAGTGAAAATTTTGTAGTGGCGGTGGATTGAAATTTTTTTAGCCAAAATTTTGAAGAGGTGCCGCTTAATACGTAGTAAAGTTTGAGAATTTGGGATATTGGGGCTTTTCGCGTTGATTTTGTAATAGTCTTTCTCATTAATTTTAAATAGATACGATAGACTTAGTCATTTAAGCTTCTTTTTAATTTATTGTAGCAAATTGTTAATTGATGCAAAAAAAATTGCCACCAAAGCCTATAATTGTTATAGTGGCAGAGCACGTAAGATTAATGGAATAAAATATGTTAGGATTTTATTTGTGATTGCCCCCCATTTAGGGTCATCACTTTGCGAGACGGTCCACGTAAAGCATGCAAGATATGTGAAATTATCGTATCCACAAATTGTTATAATAGTATTTGTTTTGTAATAGCGCCCCCCATTTAATTATGACTTCACAATCAGTTTGACACATTAATTTAAATACTAACTAGACTCTTGGATCATGTAAAAATTCTCAACTTTAAGAGTTAATAAACAGCGATAAGGATAGATTTTTTTCGTAAGACAAGAAAAAAGATAAGAGAAGGAATAATGGATCAAAATCACATCAAAAAAAATTCTCGCCAAGTGGTCCCACCAATCAGATGAACTCATTTATACCCCACATTATGACAAACTGAGAGTAGAAGTTAGATGATATAATGTATCATACTTCCTCCGTTTCTAAATAAGTGACACACTTTTCTAATTGGAAATGTCACAATAAGTGACATCAAGCTCAAAATAGGATATTTTAGATGATAAAATTACATGATTAACCTTAATCAAGCAATATATATCCAATTGTTTATTTAGTTAAAGTATCATTTCTCTTTTTTATTGTGGTCCCCCCATTTTCTCTCTCTAACCTCCTTAATTTCTCCGCACTTTCTCTATGTTCCACTTATTTAGAAACGGAGTAAGTATTTGTCATACTATCAAATTTCAATAGTGCAATAGATTTAGACTCTAGAAGATGGCAACTTCACTTTATTAACTTTACCTGGTATACTCTTAATTACCTGGTAAAGCACAAGTACTCAGATTGGGAAGGACAGCTAGTGTGCAATAATGTTAAGAACAAGTAGGACCAAGTGGGGACCACAGTGGGCATTATAGATAGGCAACATTGACTCAGCAAGTTTACAACTAGAGGTGTCAAATCGGGTGGGTGGGTCGGGTTCGGGTCGGTCCACATCGGGTCGGGTTGTCGCCGGTCCACTTTGGTTCGTTGGTCCGGGTTTGTAATGTTCGGGTGTTGTCGGGTAAACGAACATGGCGGTTCGGGTCGGTCTCGGGCCGGGTCATTGTCGGGTCAGGACATACCGGGTTCGGACCACTCTGGGTCGGGTAATAAACGGGTTAAGTAAGGTTGGTTCGGGTCCGGGTAGCCTTTGGGTCGGGTTGATTTCGAGTACGGGCGACTTCGGGTCGGGTTGATTTCGGATTCGGGCGACTTCGGGTCGTGTTAATTTCAGGTTCACACAACTTTTGGTCGGTCGATTCAAGTTCGGCTGCCTATTATGGCTTGTGACTCTAATTCATTTCAAGTTCGGACAACTTTATCTCGGGTTATTTCCGTGACATTCAATTTGCATTCAAGTTGAATTCATTTCGTATCACACTCAACGATGGGTTATGTTTATGATTGAGTCTTAACAAATGAACTTATTGTTGAAGTTGAATTGTTATGGCGTGTTTAGAAGATCATCACCGTTTTTGTAATCACTTTATTTGATTGTATTTTAGAACAAAAACATTCTTGATAATGTGTTATTAATTATGTTTAGAATATTAGAATAAAAAATATTGTACTCCGTTATTAGAATATTGTAAATGACTCGGTTATTGAAAGTATAAAGATGATGTATAAATCAAAAGTATTGTACTTTGATGGTCACGTTGTTTTTCTCTATTCCTGCAAAGTGAAATAAGCTATTAAATTTAATTAATTTTATTATAATTTAATTTTCGATAACATAAAATTTGAAAAGTTGTTACGATAATCAGTATTACTATATTAGATCAATCATCGATATATGAGATTAGTGTATACGAGAGTTACGATTAGTATATGTGTATTAGACCAATCATTTAATTATCAATAGATTTATGATTGTTAAGACTAGTATATCAGATCAATCATCAATCAATATGTGTGTGTATATATATATATATATATTCGATAACATAAAATTTGAAAACTAGTTACGATAATCAGTATTACTATATTAGATCAATCATCGATATACTAGATTAGTGTTTACGAGAGTTACGATTAGTGTATGTGTATTAGACCAATCAATCAATTATCAATACATTTAAGATTGTTAAGACTAGTATATCAGATCAATCATCAATATATATATATATATATATATATATATATATATATATATATATATATATAATTAGTTTAGAGTTATACATTAAGAACAATCTTCAATATATTATATCAATGTATATCAATGTATACGATAATTAAGATTAGTGTATTAGATCAATCATCGGCGTATTAGATCAATACATTAGATAAATGTTAACGACAATCAATATTAGTGTATTAGATCAATCATCGACGTATTGGATCAATATATAAGATATTTAAGATCAATATATTAGATCAACTGTCAATATATGATAGATCAACGTACAGGATAGTTAAAAGAGGCGGTATTAGAAGATCGGGCATTAATATTGTTAGGATTAATGTATTAGATCAATCATCTATATATTAGATCAGCGTAAATCGTTAAGGCAAATGTAGTAGATTCATCATCAGTATATTAGAACAATTTAATAAGAGAGCTAAGATCAATATAGTAGATAAACTATCAATGTATATTATTATATCAACCATCAATACATTAGATCAATGTTTACGACAGACAATCATGAATATATTAGATCAATCAACAAAGTTGCGCATCAATACATTAAAGCAAAGTTTACGATAATCAGTACTAGTGTATTAGATCAATCAACAAAGTTGTGCGTCAATACATTAAAGCAAAGTTTACGATAATCAGTACTAGTGTATTAGATCAATCAACAAAGTTGCGCGTCAATACATTAAAGCAAAGTTTACGATAATCAGTACTAGTGTATTAGATCTATCAACAAAGTTGCGCGTCAATACATTAAAGCAAAGTTTTACGATAATCAGTACTAGTGTATTAGATCAATCATCGATATACTAGATTAATGTATATGTTAGTTACAATTAGTGTATCCGTTTATTAAACCAATCTTTCAATCATCAGTACATTTAAGATAGTTAAGATTAGTGTATCAAATATATATATATATATATATATATATATATATATATATATATATATATATATAGTTTAGAGTTATATAGTAAGATCTATGCATTAGAACAATTCTCAATATATTAGATCAATATATACGATAATTAAGATTAATGTATTAGGTCAATCATCGGCGTATTAGATCAATATATAAGATCTTTAAGATCAATATATTAGATCAATTGTCAATAAGCTAGAGATCAGCATATAAGATAGTTAAGATTACTGTATTAAAAGATCAGGCATCAATATAGTTATGATCAGATTGTATCTCGGTTGTCCAGTAATTTCTTATAGGTTGTATAAATTTTGTCCGTTTTATAATAACAATAATAATAATAATAATAATAATAATAATAATAATAATAATAAAAAAAAAAAAAAAACCTAATAATGCTAATATTCATAACGATAAAAATAACAATAGTAAATAATAATAAATTGTCAAAATTTTCAAAATTTCAACCATCAATATCAAAATTTCAAAAAGATCAAAAATAAATAACCCAACTCCCTCCATTCCCCCATCTCTACCGCCCAAATTTCGGTACCCATCCCACACCAATATAAAACCAACAAACCCTATTTGCCCTTATCTCATTCCTCAGTCTCCACCACCACCCCAACTTCAACCAAGCAACCATCTCTCCTTCCCTTAAACATCTCCAACCACGGCGTAAGACTACAAGTTGTACAACCCCTTGTTAAACAGGGCTTTAGCTGGTCGAATTTGACCATAAAAGTTCTAGATCTGGAGCTTTTATGGTCGAATTCCACCATCAAAGCTTATATGGTTGAAGCTTCCCTCACCTTGTCTATCTACTTATTCATGTTTTATGCGAATATGTATGTTTTTTCTCATATTCTGATTTGTAGTTCCGTGAATCTTGCAACATTTTAGTTAAAGGTGTTGGTATTTATGCTTATAGCTAACCAGTAAGAAAATTTTGTTTAGGGTTACAAAACCCAAGTTCCAACTTTCGGTCCCTAAGAAGCTGTCAAATCTTGAATCGCCGTTGTCGTTTCAAGGTTGAGGACTGGATGAAGCCACCTCGCCACCGCCTGCCGCTGTCGCAAAGTCGTCGCATTGGGTCGCCGGAGGAGAATCTCTAACTTCACCGAGGAGCTATTCCAGATCCGAAGGGATGGCTCAAGATTGAGTTTTTGAATTCGAAGGCCACAAGTTGATGAAAACACCATCGTGCGTGTGTTGTTCCTCCGTTCCGTCAAAGCCGCGCCACACAACAGTAGTCATCAGTGCCGCTGACTGTTGTTGTGTCTAACTGAGATTGCCGCGTAGTCGAGCTTCTAACTGATATTTTAGAAGTGTTTTAATTTAGTTTTTTCTTTTAGTTTTAGTTTTCGTTTTAGTTTTCCTTTCGTTGTTTTTAGTTACTTGTAGTTTTCCCTTATGACCATTCACTACTACAAAAAGACCCTATGGAGTTGGCCCTTTAGTGTCGCCTATTTTTAAAGTCTGACACAATAGCTTTTAGAGTCGCCTGTTTCTAAGCAGGGGGACGCATTAGGTCTTTGGTGAAAAGTAAAAAATCGTCTAAAAGAGTATTCGTGTCGCCTCTTTAATTAGCACGCGACGCAAAAGGTTTTTGCGTCTGATATTCTTTTCTAACAGATGCATTAGATCATACCTATCGCGTCGCTTGCTTTATAAAAGGTGACGCAATAATTTTAGGTGTCGAATATCTGTTGGAGGCGACGTGATAGAAAAACACCCCAAAGGGGAAAAAATGAATTATCACTAAAAGTAAAAGCGAAAAGCAGAAAAAACAAAACAAACCCCAAAATCGCTCCACTGTTTCCTATGTATCTTCCTCGTTTCACCGCCGCTCAAAACAAACCTACCATTGTCGCTGAGTTTTCATTACTCTGTTCAATTTCTTCAATCTCAAATCAGGTATTTCCCTCTCTCTCTGTTTTCCCCTTATTTTTTATTATGTTTTTTTGGTATTTAGGGTTTAACACTACATATTTAAATTCTATTGTCTTGTTTCTCGCATAATTCTAGGGTATTTATGGTTTCTATTTTGTGATTTTCATTGGTAATTATCTCTATTGTTTGTTTTACATTAATTTGCGCTATTGTGTTCTTAATTTCGCTCCAATGTGTATCAGTATATGTGTGTCAATCCTGATAAAGTTTGTGATGATTTGAAACCCTCAACCTCTTATTTTTAATTTCGTTTGGTGTAATAAATCAGAGTTAGGTAGTTTGATAATTCTGCTGAGATGAGGAGTTGATATAAATAAAGATTGAGCCATTTGGTGTTGGTGTCATAATCTCCTTATGTTGTTATATATGATCAAGTTTATTAAGCAAAACAAGGCTAGGAATTAGTTTCTTATTTGCTAATAGAATAGGATTTTAAGGATCTTAATGCATTAAGATGAACAACTTGATTATTCTGTTGGAGATAAGTTGCTTCAAAGTCAGCAAAACCCTCCCATTGAACCAAGTATTGAACAGTTGATTAGAGATAGGCTGGTCCAATATAGGGATAGGTTGTTAGATTCAAAAAATAAAACAAATTCGCCTGTTGTCTAGTATTGTTCCTCTGTAGTGAAAGCCTGTTCTTTTGTCGTAATAGATAATGTCGATAGATAGACTATTACTATACATGCCTACCAATTTGGAGGGCTATGGTATGGTCTTTTATGAAGGAAATGGCCATCTGATGAAGCTCACAGGTGGTCGATGAGTTCAGAGTCTTTTCTCTGACTTGATTTAGTCATCTGTAAATCAGTGTTGGGGGGATCAAAATCACCAAAAAAAGGAACAAGAAATAAAAGAAAGAAAGAAGAGTGTGCCTTTGTCTGTACAGGTGAAAGATTAAGGTCTTGGGTTAGAATCTGGATAAGGTTAGAAAAGCTGCTGCATAGTGGAGCCAGACAAGGCTTGCAATTCTGCTCTTCGCATGCTTCAAACCAAGGTTCGTTACTTCCATTTCGTAAATTCAATTATAGCTGTTGATTTATGCCCATTGTAATTTCGTAAATTCGAATTTGGTTCTGAATTTCCCCCCTTGAATTTAGTGTTGAATCTTATTCTGGTTCTTAGCTTATTGCGTTGTGAATTTCTTTTGCAATTTTGTTTTGGATGTCGTTCTCAATTTCTGGATGATGCTCTACTAATACGAAGTTTAATACCTCTTTGCTTACTTTTATAAGTCTGGTAGTTGTTGATAGGTTCGTTGGACCGAAATGACCCGCATGCTTAGTTATTTGGTGAATTGATCAAGACTAGTAGGCTAGTAGCTCACGTCTTACAGTAGTGTACTCACTGGATTAAATAGTTCAATGCTTTAGAGTTCTAAGGAAGTGAAAGAGCTTTTCATTTTGTCCAACACTTAGTTTATTTAAATCAGTTGGTTTTAATATAATATGTGACTTATATTCTTTGAGTATTAGTCTATATTCACTGGTTTTTTTACACATTATCGAACATGCTGTCATTATTCCCAAGTATCTAAAAAAGCTTAGTTTGTCTAACTCAATTATGTTCTGCTATATAGATTAATTTCAATCTTGTTTAGAAATAGTGGGTTTTAGGCCAAATCTTGAAAAGAACAATAACTACAAGTCCATATTATTCCTTCTATTACTACTATCTATGGTCCAAATACCATCCAATGCTCCGGAAGTAACTTGGATATACAAAAATAGGGTATCAATGCTCCTGATTGATGTGATGAGCTCAATTCTTTTTATAGCTTTGTTGCTAAGTTTTACAAAACTTTCGAATTATTTGAACTGAAGTGTTGGTTCTGGTGACTAAAAAGTCTTGATTGAATAAGGTGGAAATGGTTCAAGAGTATGAATTACTTCTGGAAATCCCCTTGAAGCTGAAGCTTTAATTGTAAATCAGGTATGCTACTACCAGGCAAGTTTTTGAGTGAGCTATATAGAATCTTCCTTATATTTTTGGGTTTTGGTAAACCCCAAGATGGTTGGGTCCTTATGTTTTCACTGAAGTGGTAAAGATCAAGAGCTTGGATGATAACGTAATTTATAAGTTTTTAACTAATACATTAGGTTCTTGCTGCTAACGTAATTTTGGGACTTACTGTGTGGTAATCAAATTGCAGACACAAGAGCATGGCTACTCTTTTTCTCTTCCTTAATGGATGATCATAGCCTGACATTATTGGTACATATGACAGACACCTTGCTGATCCTTGGGATAATATGATAAGCTGCACTACAAAGGATCCCCATACCCACAAGGTAGCATATACAACAGCACCGAATAGTGTTACTTATTCTGTAAACTACCACCTAACCAGCTAAGTTCTTCCATTCCTTTCTTCATTTCTTTTCTATTGAGGACAATAAATGATCTAAGTGTGGGGAAGAAATGCTATCTCTTGTTATGTGGCAACAAGGGTTCACTCTACAATGCGTCATTGTGAAATCAATGGAAGGCCAAGAAAAGGAGCTCCTTCTCTTTTTCTTCTTTGTTCGGTTATGTATGGTATAGTTTGGAACTTTCTTTTTATTGTTGTATTTCATTGTTAATTGCAGGGCTTATGAGACTCCTAAACTCAATAGTGGATTTCGAAAATGTTTAGAATGGAAATCAATTAGCATAAGCAGTCAAGTTACATTATGTTTTTTTATTATTATTTCTCTTGTACGTTATCTTCATCTTTATATTTATATGATCGATATTTCGTGTCTGTCGTTCTTTTGTAGTGTCCTCAAATGCTTGAGGGAGTAGAATTGGTTGTTATGTCATGAAGTACATGTTTCGTATAGTTTCACTTGTATGTGAAAAAAACCATGCTTTTCAAGTGGTAATACATGTATTTCTATCATTAAATCTAAAATATTTTTCACTTTTAATATCGCATTAGTTACTTATTACCTCTCTGTTTTTGGTGTAGCATTTTTGCTTTGAGCCATAATCTTAAGAGGAGATTGACCACATACGGGAAGCGTGGTGTAGATTCTTCATCGATCAATGGTTGTAGTTTTGAATCTTGAAATTCAAGGGTGATCTTTGTATTTTTTTACAACTATTTGCTAAACTTTCAATGCTGTTAAGATCTATTTATCAATATGTAGATTTATATTGTAAAAGTTATACATTTTTGTTATGATATGGAGGTTGTGAAATTATTGAATATTTATTATTTTGACTTTTAATATTTAACGTTTAATTTTAATGGAATGAATGGATGGTAGAATTAATACGTTATACCAGTAAAAAAAATAAACAGAAGTTTATGCGTCCCCTGCTAAGTTGTGGCCGTCACGATAGCATACCTATTGTGTCGCCTCTGTAGAAAAAGGCGACGCACAACCTATTTTGTTCTTTTGCAAGAGGACCTATCGTGTCTCCTCATTTATAATAGGCGACACATTAGCTTATTTTACGCGTCATGTATTAAGTAGCAGGCGATGCATAAGGGTAAGTTCTTTGTGGTGAAAACTACTTATAGTGTCGCCTCATTTATCATAGGCGACACATTAGCTTATTTTAGGCGTCATGTATTAAGGGGCAGGCGACGCATGAAGGTAAGTTCTTTGTGGTGAAATTGGCCTATAGTGTCGCCTCTTAGACGCAATTGGTTGCCTTTTGTGTCGGTTCCCAGGCGACACCATAGATATAGACCTATCGTGTCCCCAGCAACAGAGTCGCCCTCCAGGCGACGCGATAGCCCATTTACAGGCGACATGATAGGTTGTTTTTGTAGTAGTGATTGATCTATTCCTGAGATAGGAAGATCATAGTTTTCCTTGTATTTGGTTCAAAAAAATAAAAATAAAAAATGCTTATAGCTAACCTCTTAAGCATCTTCTCGTTGGTGGATTCACATTTTAGTTGACCACCGTGATCGCCGTGAAGACGAGCGTCAAGGCTTACGGGATTTCTTTCGATAGCCAAGGCGGTGCTATGATATCTTCGTGGTCTACCTTTATCCTTGAAGAGGAGTCCTTTGAAATTGATTTTAAAGAACAATAAGTTCCAGTTTGGGATTTTTGGGGGCTTTTGCATTGTTAAACTCTTCTATTTCTCTAATTGCATTGTTGAAATTCATTGAAGATATTACATATGTTGTGCCTGTTTGCTAATTTTCTTTGGATTATTGTTCAAATTGGTTACTGAGTTGGTAGCTTTTTACCCCTCTTCTTGGAATCGAGTATTACACAGCATCATTGAATTGAGATGTTTCATTCCATCTTTGACTTGTCCAATGAGATAAAGAAGCTATCTATGTGTAAATTTAATCATCCATGATTTGATTTTTTGGGGCAAGAATTTAAGTTGGGGACCAAATAATTATTTTACCATAGACTAAACATGTAAATAATCTTCATGGAGTTTTTCGAGAAAAATGAGATTAACAATGAGAATCAGGGGACATTAGGAGTTTAGGACATTAGCTTTCTTTCATGTGGTTCATGTAATATATTTTGAAAATTAAAATTGGTTTCTTGATACAAATTTACCAACTTCAAAATTTTGGTGAGAAATTAAAATGTTCTAAATCAGAATTGAGAACAATTTATTCAATTGAATTCACTTGTTTTGTTTGGGACAAATATATAAATAATAATATTAGTAATAAGAAAGAGTTGTAAATATTGAAGAATGAGTTAATACGATAAGTATGTACTCCCTCCGTTCTAAATTAATTGCTACATATACCATAAATGGATGTCCTAATTTATTTGTTACATTTCCTTTCTTGGCTTATGACTCACACTATACAAATCAGCATCACTTCATTGTTTTTATTTTTTTCTTCTCGTCACATTAATCACTAAACCCAACTAAAAATATTATTGTAACTTTACTTTATAAGGTACTTTAAGTCTTTAACAGATGAAAAGTGGTTCCTATCTTTTATTACACTAAATTAGGGGTAATTGTCGTCAATTCGAGGACAAGGCGGCCAATATTTTATTTGATTGTCACAAGACCAATTGTCAATTTGATAACAACTATTCAATAACAACTAGTTAGTTAAACAAGGTTCAAAAACTTGGGCCGCAAATTTTCTGCAAATAATTCTTACACATTTTTGGTTATTTGTTAGTGTAAGATTATTTGAAATTACTAAATATGACAAGGAAGGGTTAATTTGATTGAAAAATTTTATATTAATGTTAATTCATGAGTAGAATACGTGGAAGAAACTAGATTACTTTTAATATACTTTACAGTCTTATACTTATAGTGTGAAATATTAGAAAATAGAGCGTTATATATAAAGTATTGCGTCTAAAATAAGAAGGTAGTGTTGTATTTAAATTGGAATATAGCAAATAAAAAACTATATGATGTCTAAAGAGTTTGGGTAGATGGATTGTATTGGGTCGGGTCAAACACAGGTCAGGTTGCTTCGGGTCGGGTCTAGTACGAGTCGGGCCTTTTCGGGTATTCTTCGGGTTGAAACGGGTTTCGGGTAGGTTTCATGTCGGTCCGGGTCGGGTTCGGGTGACTGACTATCGGGCCTGATCGGGTACGGGTTGACTACGAGTCGGTCCGGGTCGGGTTTCGAGTCGGGTCATATCAGGTCATATTAGTGTCGGGTATATTTCAGGTCGGGACCAGGTCGGGTTTCGGGTATGCAATTCTCGGATCGAATCGGGCTCGGGTCCGGGTCGGATCGGGTCGGGTCAGCTTTTGACACCTCCATTTACAACTCAGTTTAACAACAACGATGCAAACTATCTTTTGTATTTATGCTCTAAGTAGATATCAAAAGTCAACTTATAAAAGCTAAATAAATCAACCAAATGCAAACTAAAGTAGAAACATACTCATTCCGTTTTCTATTAGGTGTAACATGTTGACTTTGGACACTATACATTCAGTCTACTTTGCCAATTAATAACTATTTATACATAAAGAAAAAATAATCATGTGGAAACTTGTTTGATTCCGCGTCTAGGTATACACTTTTCAAATACTTCATCCTTTTCTTTTTAATTGTAACAAATTTAAGTGGGTGGAATCCTAGGCAAAATTTTAGTGTGAGTATGAAAGAGGTGGAAAGAGAAAGTGGGACATGTGATAAAGAGAGATAGAGAGAAATGACTTGTAAAAAAGGAAAGAAAACATTTGTTGCAATAAATTTGATATTTCCGTTTTTGGCAAATGTTGCAATTGAAAAGAAACGGAGGAAGTATATATTTTTATAATTTTTGCAATTTTACAATTACAGATATAATAGATTAAAGTTTTACCTCGACAAATGTGATAAGTCAAATGTTACGTCTAATAAAAACAAAGGGAGTACATTCTAGATTTCAGTTGTCCTAATAAGGATAGAAAATACACATCATAGCCCTTTAATGATAAGCAGAGCAGAGACAAAACCATATTACACCAAACTGCACAGATCATAGAGATCAGAGCATATTTACAGAGGTGTTTATATATTAAAAAAAAATAGATCCTATAACTAAACAATAAACAGTAAAAACTATGATTTCGGAAAAAAAAAAACCTAAGATTAATCCAAACAATAATAGAGAGGAAAAAAACAACCAAGCACATAGTACGCAAAAATGTTAGGAAATATACTATCCTCTACGAACTTTTTACCTGGCCAAACTTGCGTAGACAATCCGAAATCACAAGGCATTCTTATATGCTTAAACCAGTTAAGTCGAGTAATACATAAAAATTAGTGTAAGTTACTCAAACTTTGAGAAAAGAAATAGCTTAATAAAAGTCTCCGACAATGGCGCCAAAATTTATTACGTGTTGTTTGCGTATACAAATTAATAATTTATAATTTCTATCTTAACCTCAAAATATAAACATAGTAAAGGATAAGTAGGGTCAATTACACGGAAAAACTAACTAATTCACTAAAAATCAATGTATCACTAATCAGAAGACTATTAACATAGAAAGAATAAAGAAATCTATATACATATATTTACGTGAATTGGGGTTTTCAACATGGATTTTGATACTAAAATGACTTAAATAAAATTTCTATTCTACTATCTACAAGTGAGGACAAAGCCAGCATAGTTTCGGTTCAATCATTGAACAATGAAATACAATTTCGCTTCTTATTTCCTCGAATTTAGTCTCCTTAATTATTCATATTAGTATTTAGGTTGTCGAATTGACGCTGCAGTCTATTCGATATATTGCTCACTAGAAACCTAGAATCTGGCTAAAATATAACCAATTAATCCCAGTAAACTTGTTCTATCAGATCAATTCATACACTTAATAGATCTAAGGTATGAGGTGCTCACACTAGCAATATTAAGTCATTAAATCTAAACAACAATTAAACATCGCGTCTAATAGCGATTTAGTGTAGCTTAAATACTCCATACAAGTAATTGTGCACTACTACAAAGTATAAAGATTAAGCTTTTATGATTCAAACAAATAAACATATGAGTTGAATAGATACAAAACTCTATAATGAAATACAATCAAACTCAACGTCTAACTTATGACAATAAAATCGGAAAATTCAACCTTCAAATTTAGTAATCACATGAAGTGGTCAGTTGGTCATGTCCGTTGGTTCCTTACCCAACTCCAATCTCACAAAGGGTCATTGCAAGTTTGCAACTCAAATCCAAAGAAAAAAAATTAACTTCAGATAAACCAGGTTTTGTTGTTAACCTCTTTAATTCATGTTTTATTATACAAAAGCCGAAGACAGGAATAGAACTTGTCTGCGGACTTTTCTTAAAAATTTGTGATTGCTATCAGTAATTTCCTAATCTGTATGAGGGGTCGATGGCTTACATTGTGATGATCCAAAAATTTTGCTCAAATAATAAAATAAAAAATAAACTTAGATATCAACTCTATGAAACTAAGATTATCACCAGAAAATCACGTATAATATATTGTAATAAATAAAAATTATTCTAGCTACTAAAAATAAAAGAATCATTAAACCAAAGGTTATGATTGAAATGCTAGGTAGCAACAAAAATTTTACCTTTGAGTTAAGAGGTCGTGATTTCGGCCACCCCTATTGATAGTACTCATTCAATCTTACTCCATAAACCAATATACATTTTACAAAAAATAGTAGTAATTTGGCGAACGTAGCTCAAGGGGTGTAAAGATCGAAGTAATATTACACTATATTAGGTTTGAGCTATATTGTTTCACTCTTCCTACTATATAATACGTTCTCGAAAAAAAAAACAATTTGCTAAACATGTGAGCTATTTACTAAAAAAGAATTAGAAAAATTCAAGTTCCTTGTAATGGTAAACTAATGGTTTAGTGAATGGTTTAGTTAATGATAACATGTTTGTGTACAGGAAAGAGAAAGAAAGCGAAGCAATGGTGAAGCAAAAAAAGGATTAACCATTCATTACAGTTAGCAAAGGTAACCTCATCATCATCCCTAATCTTAACAGGAAATAAAATGAAAGAGAAGGATTACCTTATCGGAGGCCAATGATAAGTCACCAGTAACTTGCTGATGATAGTTGCAATCAAGGAGAGCAATTTTTAAATAAAAAAAAAACAGTTTTGTCGTCAATAATCACCATAGAATGGAAGGAGCAGTTTAGATGAGAAAGAAATTAGGTTTGAATGTATGACTGGTCGTGCGAGGGAGTGAGTCGTAGAAAATCATGCTTGGATCTTCTTCCTCCATAATTATAACTTGATACTTTGTGGAGTAACTCAGGTCACTCGAGTGAGTTGATCAATTGTCTAGTTCGCTTGAGTTTATGTTTTTTATTGTGGTTTTGTCCAGATCAATTTCCCAAAATCTATTTTGATGGCCAGGGTAAGAAGAGAGGAGCGATAAGAAGGTAACACCATGAGAAAGATAACAAGAAGAGGGTCAGTTGTAGCCTTCTAGGGGAAGAAATGGCCTAAAGCAAAAGTTTGGAAAAGCAAATGGAAAATTTTGCAAAAGCATCTCATGTACATTCATTCACTTAAACCTTTATATTCTCTCTGTCTTTCTCTTTCCTTTTCTTAATTCTCTCATCATAATTGCTAAAATTATAAATATTTGAATCTATACATATTAAAATGCCAAAAGATAAGTTACTGTTCATATGAACAGTAAATAATCCAATGGCTTAGAATGCTCCAAATCGAATGGTCAGAAAATTAGCTCATTGACCTAAGCTCATTCTCCTTTCCCAAGACTTTCTCTTCCACATTTCTACCATTTCCATCTGCGACCCATGCTTGGTCTAAAGATTTCCTCCACCAGGCTTCACTTTGTCCTCCATCTCTTTCTTTCACAGTTTCTTTAATAGTTTCTTCTTATCTATTTTGTGGTATTGCTATGGAGGTTGCTTATGCGATTAGGGGATAATTTCTTGAATTCGAGTTTGCCCAGATGTAATAAGCTTCGTGGTGCATAGTTCCTAATACTGGCAACTAATTTCTCACTCATGTTGTTCTTCAGGTTAGTAATTTAACTTTGTATTAATTGCTTCAGTTTTATTTCAACTTCCTAGATATTGAATTGGAGTTAGTTCCAAAAAAAATTGGGTTTTTAAGATTATACATACATTTAGAGTTATGGATAGAAGAAGTTTCAGTGAGTTTATTTTGTAAGTGCATTTCTTTGTTCATTCCTTTGACCCCCACAATCACTTCTCTAACGTCCTCTCCGTCAACCGTCCACCGTCTTCCGGCGACCCCAACTGCAGTGAAACCAGCCGCACACAAGCGGCAAACCGGAAGGATTAATTTGGCTCCTTCTTGACTGATTAATTTGTATTCCATGAGTCGCTTTCTTTCTCCCTCCCACCGATTTTGTCTGCGATGACCCGCTTGTTGCTTCTGCGCGTTAGGTAATTGTGGTTGTTAAGGATTACGCTATCCAAATCCTCTTAAAACTAACCATGAAAAATCTCATAAACCCATTTCACATGAACCAAAATTTCACCCAAATGATTATTCAAAACCAACATTTAAACCATCTTTCTCTTATGAAACTCATTGATAATTGTGTTTCCTCAAATGGGGTTTTCTTCCTCTGCTCTTCTTTTCTCTAAATTTCACGTCTTTATTGACTCTTTTGTTTGCAACTCTGTTCTTAGAACTTACACCCACTTGAAAAAACACTGGCATTCAATCTTTGTTTATGTACAAATGCATAAATATGGTATATCCCATGATTCTTTAACTTCCGCAACTGTAATTAAATCAACTGCTCATTTGTGTCGTTAGATAAGGGAAATCACTAAATAGTTGTGTAAATAGAAGGGTTTTCGTTCTGATTTGTGTGTTAATACTAGACTTGTTCATATGTATTGTTATTGCTCGTCGTTTGATGATGCTCGTTTGTGTTTGATGAAATGCCTGAGAGAAATTATGTGTCTTGGAACTCGTTGATTACTGGGTATGTGCATGGAAGGCGATTTTCGGAGGCGTTTGATGTGTTTAGAGAGAGTTGTGGGAGGTTACTGTGGTGGGTCTTTTATCTGCTTGTGCTAATTTAGGTGCATTGAAGCAAGGAATGTGGGTTCATGACTATATTAGACGAAATAAGTTGGTGTTGAATGTATATGTTGGTACTGCTCTTCTTGATACGTATGCAAAATGTGGGAATCTTGAGGAGGGTTTTAAGGTTTTTAGGGCTATGAAGGTGAAAAATGTGTGTACTTGGAATGTTTTGATTTCAGCATACTCGATGAATGGACGTGCAGAGGATGCTTTGTTAGCGTTTTATAGGATGATTTTTGATGATTGTAAGCCGGATGATGTAACCCTTTTGGCTGTTTTATCTGCTTGTTTTTATGATAGTCTTGTTCGAGAGGGCCTTTCATATTTTAGAAGTATGAATGAGGAATTTGGTCTGCAACCAAAGATGGAGCATTATGGTTGTATGATTGATCTGCTCAGCCGGGCTGGATTAATTGATGAGGCTATGGAGTTAATTAGGACCATGCCCTTGAAACCGGACCCAACCATTTGGCTGGTGTTGCTTCGTGCCTTTCAAATTCATGGAAATATCCATATGGCTGAGTGTGTGATTCTAAAACTCATTGAACTTGAACCGCAAAATGGAGACAACTTCTTTTTACTGTCAAATCTATATATCCAACAGCACAGGTGGGCAGAAGTTGAGGTAGTGAGGGAAATGATGAAGGATAGATATATCAAGAAGATTCGTGGGTACAGTTCAATTGTTATCAATAATGAAATTCATGAATTTGTTGCATCATATGATAATAAAACCGGATTTGAGGAGGTATATGATATTTTGGCATTTATGTCCAAGGAACTGATATTATCAAGTTGTGTCACTGATGGTGAAATGTTGCACTAAAATATGATCGGATAATGTAAATGTCTTGTTAAAGTGTTAAATTGTTGGATATTATCAAGTAATTTGATTGTTATTCCAAAGTCAATTACATGTTTGGCTTGGCATGTTTCTATTCAACATCATCGGGGAAGAGGATTAAGCAAAGAAAGTTAACAGGACTTCATGGGAGTGAGAACATGTTGGCATGATTTTAGTTTGAATTCTTAAAAATTGAAATGATAGATGATTACCCTTCAAAAGCTTACATATCACTCAGCAAATCAATGAGACACTTTCTCTAAACTAAGGGAGAGAAAGAAGGTAGAGTGCTATTGATAGTAATTTTTAATGGTGAATTCTCAACAAGTAAACTATGTGCTAAACTGGCAGCCATGGTAGGTGGGAACGGCTAGCTCTTGGGCGTATGAAGGTTGAAATTGAGGAGAGAAGAAGAAGACAGTCAAAATTAGGGGAGAAAGAAGTCAAACGTTGGATCTATTTTATGGGTTAGTTAAAGATATGAGTTAGTCAAATTACTATTTAGGCTTGGGTTAGTCGTGGAAAATATGATTAGGGCACTCTAGTGACATATACTAAATCACAGGGACACTTTGTAGAATCAAAATATTTTATTTCCACCGTATAGAAAAAGCAATACTACGAGGTCACCACGTAGAATTTCCCTTTTATTTTTCTTAACTATCAATGGTATATGGTGGATTTGATACGTATAAAAATTTAAGAGTATATTATGATATATTATTTTAATCTTAGTTTCATGCCTTGTATCTTAGTCACAAAGATTTGCCCATGGAAACAAAGGGCGGTATCTCATTCCTATTTTACGTGAGATGAAAAGCTTGATAATGGAAATTTTTTTTATGAAAAAGGGTTGGAAGAAGACAAACATGTGTGTGACACTGATGAAGGATATATCAGCCTACAAATACATGGGTCTCTAATAAGATTTTAGGACATAATAGTGTCCTCTTTGCTCTACTACTTCAAGATTGACTGTTTGAGTACTTCAAATTATTCAGTCTTTGATCACCCATAAACCTTTACTGAAATCCCATGAAAGTTTGAGTAGCTCAACAATGGAGGAAAAACCGCAAAATACCACGACTACAAATCTTCGTTCGTCATATATCTTACATCTGCAGTTATATTTAGCCCATTGTTAAGTTGTAGATCTCGAAAAGTTATATAAGTTAGGTACAAAAATACTCAATTTGGAGATGTGAGCAAGGAGTTATACCATTACAAGTTGTTGGCGCTGTCTCTTTGTTTACTCCTCACTGATACTGTTTTTTTTCCTTTTCCACAATTTCTCTCTCTCCGTCATGGGTTCCAATTCTGATTTTGGTGATAATGAAGGGAGGTATAATGGGCTTTAACTGTTTGCCAACTCACCCATATTATATTTATATGAGCCAAGTGCTACTAACTGCTTTTTAATAAAGTAAAAAAAATTAATTCTATCAGAATTATGATTGTCAATTTGTAATGTGTTTTTATTAGACACTTAGTTATATATTTTTCTTATGATTCTTTCTATGAGAATTGTTACTGCATTATTTAGTGAAGTACTTTGAGTTGGTTTGTGAGACTTAAGTAATGACTTATAAAATAATTTAGCAAGTTCTATTAAGGGGATTTTAGAATAGATAAATGGATGTCAACCCTAATTACTTCGTGGCCCTGCCTTTTCTGCTTCCCTCTTCTCTTCTTTTTGATTGATAACCATAGGTTGCAATGAACAAAACCCTTAGCTCTTAAGGATTTCTCAACTCGAAACCTGTAAGATATGTAGTATTGGTTTATAAATAAGAATTATGTCACGTTTAATGTGGTTTTAGCAAAGAATTCCACGTTGTGTATGTCTTAGAGCTTAGAGCCTTGAACCCTGTTGTGACGAAAGCCATGGGCATACTGATAGTCTTACACTTAAAAGTTAAAACTGTTTAGTAATTTAGTCAGTGACACAATGTGTATATTTTTCTCTTATCCCTGTTTTGCTCATAGTGTCTACCCTCTCACCCCTAAGTCTATATGATTCTTTGCAGTATCCACACATGAGGAGCTCCATTTTGCAAATTAGTAAAGCATGTGAACAACAATGGTTGTTGATCTTATGGTATTGTTGATCTTAGTATGAAAATGTTCATGTGTGCGTTTGAGTATGTCAAATTGGTTTTAACATCTAATATAGTTGTAAAAGTAGTTATTAGTGTATATAGATGTTGTGTTGTTTTTATTAACTTCGCTACTTGAAGAGATATGTTGGAGCTGGGTGCAGCGAGGGAGTTGCTAACGAGCCAGAAGACAAGATAGAAGGTTTGCTTTATGGCTACCTCGGGATTGGACTTCGACAAAGTTAACTAGGATATGAGGCGACATATATTTACAAAGAGTAAGAAGGAAATCCTTGCTTGCATGGGTAGCGATACTTAGTGTTAAAAGAGTAACTGCAACAAACCGCACAAACAAACTAGATGGTTACGTTTCCGGTAGACTCTGCTTCCCGCAGAGCATATGGTATTATGGCTTACTAAATCTTTGAATAATCTTTCTCCATCTATGAATTCTTTTGAAACTAGGCATTGAACCTTTATAAAAATGCAAAGACCCTATAGCAAACACAACGATTTTGCCTATTAAACCCTCGTGTACAATAAAGGGAGGACTATTTTTGGCAACTTTTATGAATTGTATATGTCATATGTCAAAGTTTGCTGTTAAACAATGGATCACAAGCTAGCGTACTTTGTGGAATGCTTATCTAGATTATCCTATGTTATTTTAGTCCACTCTTATGATTCCTTTTGTAAACTCAGTAAGAAACTCGCTCTTGTAATATAACGTTATGCTATTGTTTAATAGCAATTTAAAGTGCCTAATACTATTAGTTACTTATTATCATTGTTCTTATTCAATATTGTAAAGGATGCTACTACTATAAGAGTGCAAATAAATGTTGGGTTTGTGTTTTTGTTTCTAATACAAATTCTATATTCAAAAGAGAGAATTTACAAAACATGCAAAGAGTAAAGGACATCTTGCTATTACCCCCTCTATTTATACCGAAAATGTGATCTCAAGTCCGCTAAGTTATATTGGCTGCGGAAATTGTTGCATCAACTTTATGGTAAAAAAGTATTTTGAATAAAAATGTGCGTATTGCAATCTCAAAAATATTAAAGTGTTATTTTGATGCTATTCAACGGTCAAAGATATCTCAACAAAAAATTAAAATGTTGACATCTTCATAAGTGCCAGCTTAATAAAACAAATAGAACAACACCATTTTACTATAGACATAATTATCTCCATTTTCACATAAAAGATGTTGCATGCAAATAAATCTCACCTTTTAAGGAACCGTGCGCATCGCGCGTGGTTTCACAACTAGTATAAACTAAATGACACAAAACTAAAGAAAGAAAAGAAGTATTCGGTTTGATTGTATAAGAGGAAAAAAAGTAAGAAATTTGGTTGTAGAATCAGTTGAGTTTTTACTTACTTTTCCTCTTATACATTCTACAACCAAATTTGTGATGGAGAGGAACAAAAACTAGCCATTTCTGAAGTCTTACTTGGCTCTCCTTCTCATTTTGCTTTTAGTCCTGCTTCTCCTCACAAACCTCTTCCCGTTTCGATTCCATTCTCCATTTTCACCGTTGCTCAACTATAGCCTTCAACGTTCTTTGTTCCTTCACTCTATGATCAAAAAAAGCTAGCTATGAATGATTTAAATCCCTTTGCCACCATATTAGTATCCGAAAAGCTACCTTCTACCCTCCTTGTCATTCTCCCTTTGTTCCCTCACAAGAAAAGCAGGCCTTCCATCACCTATTTCTCTCAATGGAATAGAAGGTCCCTCCTCACCTATTCCTATTATCCATTTTCTCTGTTACACTAGAATTAAAGGGAAACAAAAACTATCTCCTTCTGCAAAATATGGGTAGATCAATGAATTGTGTATTCCGCCCAACACATGATAAAATTCCTTAATCATTAAACGCAACATAGTCATAAGAAGATTGTTTTTTTATCTTACAACTTTTCCTATATGAGTGTAATTGTGTTCCTTAATCATATAATATGACAAATTTTGTAACTAACTAGAAAAATAAGAAACAAACACTAATTTTGTATATACTCACTCATACAATATGGTTCTATTACACATATTTATTTGAACTAATATAATTATGAGAGCATGATAAATAAAAAACATATCTAATAAGTTTTGTTGTTTCTTTGTTTCTTTGTAAACATACCTATTAATTTAACCCCATTGTTAACAATTGTTCACGCTAATCCCTTGATCTCACCTCATATAAATCAAACCCGTTCAATGATAATATTAGTTTCAATGTAATGTCAATATAACAAGGGTATAATCTAAATATAAATTAGGTTAATATCAATCGTGAGATTAATACACATTACTACCATATCTGATTCTTAACACCTTATTTATACAAGCACGTAAATAGACATTAAAACAATAAAAAATTAAATTGATTAACTTATGTTATATTCAAGAGTCGGCTAAATATTTAACATATTGTTATTGAGAAGTTATTTCTTTATGATTGTTTCCCGTCTAGGGTCACAACTTTCCTAGTTGGCTGACATAAACATCTAAAAATAAATTTAATAAAACAATGTACTATCACTACATAGTCACACTGGGTTTTTGCATTGTGATTCTGCGCAATCTAGGGTCACTATTTGCTTAGACGACCCACATAGGATAAATGTAATTAGCACGTGTATTATAATGATGATTTGCTTTGTTACGCAACCCATCTAGGGTCACTACTTCTATGAAGTATGGACGACCACGTAGAAAATGTAAGCTTCATGATATATAATGAAAATTTTATTATGATTGTACGTCTTCTAGGATCACCAATTCCTTAGACGGTCCAGGTAGAACACGTATATACGATAAATGAAGTAAAATGATGTCGTTTTTGCACACTATTAAAATTAGAACTTTCTTTGTGATTGTGCCCCATCTAAGGTCACCACTTTCCAAAACGGTCCACGTAGAGCCATAAGATATATGAAGTGTTGTCACATCCACAATTTATAATGAGTATTTGTTTTGTGATTGTGCCCCATCTAGGGTCATCGCTTCCCTAGACGGCCCACGCATAGCATGTAAGATAGTTAAAAAAAATAATGCAGTATTCGTTTTGCGATTACGCCCCCACATCATATTCCTAGACGACCTACACATAGCACGTAAAATATGTGAAGTTGTAGTATATATAAAATGTTATCTGTTTTGTGATTGTCATCTAAGGTCATCTGCTCATCACTTCCCTTGACAGCCCTAGAGAGCAGTAAGATAAAGTAAATGAAATCAAGCAATATTTGTTTTGTGATTGCGCCCCATGTACGACCATCACTTCTCTAGACGGCCAACGAAGAGCGCGGAAGATAAATAAAATAAGATAAAGTATTATTTTTTTTGTGATTGCGCCCCATCTAGGATCATCGCTTCCCTAGACGGAACACAAAGCACATAAGATGTGTGAAGTTGTCGTATCCCCAAATTTGTTATAATGAGTATTTGTTTTGTGATAGTGCTCTAACTAGGGTTACCAATTCTCTAGACGACCTACACGTTGTACGTAAGATAAATACAATAATATAATGATATATCTTCATACGGTTGTGATAATGAGATTTTTCTTTGTTGTTACGCTTTCTCTAGGGTTACTAATTCCCTATACGGCCCATGGTGAGCACATAAGATACATGCAGTAAAATGATGAAGCATCGTATCTAATATTGCAGTTACAATTCCAAGTATCTAAGACCCACCACATATTTTTATATTTATATGCATTATTTTTTAGATACACATATAAAGCAACATAGTCATTAGAAAATTGTTTTTTGTTTTATCTTACAACTTTTCTTATATGAGTGTAAGTGTGTTCATTACTTAATTATATAATATGGTAAATTTTGTAACTAACTAGAAAAGATAAGACAAAACACTAATTTTTTATATACTCATACATACAACATGCTTCTATTACACATATCTGAACTAATATGAATTTAAGAGCATGATCAATAAAAAGCATACCTATTATGTTTTGTGGTTTCTTTGTGAATTGATCCGTTTATATTTCAAGCTCGTTTTTAACAATCACGCAAATCTCGTGATCTCACCTCATATATTAAACCCGTTCAATAATATATTAGTTTCAATATAATGTCAATATAAAAAAGGTATAATCTAAATATGTATTGCTAATACCAATATTGGCATTAATGACACATTACAACCATATATGATTTTTGACACCCTATCTATACAAGCACGTAAATAGGCATAGAAAATAATAAATAATTAAATTGATTAACTGAAGTTATATTCAAGAGTCGGCGAAATATTTAATATATTGTTATTGAGAATTTATTTCATTAAGAATGTTTCCCATCTACGGTCAAAACTTCCCTAGTTGGGTGACACAGAGAACAAAAGATAAATCCAATAAAAAAAGTAGTATCTCAACAATGTTTCATTGTGAATTTGCTTTGTAATTGCGCTTCATCTAGGGTCACTAATTGCTTAGACGGCCCATATAGAACATGTAAGATACATGCAATTTGAACGAGAATTTGCTCAACCCATCTAGAGTCACTACTTCTACGGATTGGACGACCACGCAGAAAACATAGATACATGAAGTATAATAGTGCAGGCTTTAACAGTGGTGTAATAAAATAAAATGAAAGGAAAGAAATAAATCACGTGTCAAAGATTAGAAAGAGGGAAGAAAAATAGGGGTGAGAGGAAAAATAAAACTTACAGTCATGTTGAACCACGCAATTCAAAGCCCTGAATAACTGCATGAAACAATCCCAAAAATATTGAAAATTGAGTTATAGATTTAGGATTGAAGAAAAAGATATGTATCCATGAGGTGAAAGATTCGAACTTTGAAGTATATATTCTTGATCCGTGAGAGCATGATTTTAAGGAAAAGGGGAAGGAAAAAATAATGGGTAGGAGCGGTGGGTTGGTTGGATGATTGATCAATTTATGGAACAAAATAATACATTGTATTGATGTGAGTTCCTTTGTGTTCAATAACAAATCGAGAGTATAATGTGTATAGTAGTTACAAATTGATTCTTTCTGTAAAATATCTTTTTCCTAACACCATCTAATACTTATAATAATAAATAATAAAATAATACTTCTCTAATATGATAATATATCCGAAAGTCAATATGGAAAACATATCTCACAATACATTTTCTTATATCTAACACCATCTCACGATCGTAGGGACAGTAACACGAACATTATGAATATAGAATTTAAAAATAGTAGTACCTCTTGGTCAATCGGATGAATTGTAACTTGTTTTTTTTATCGTATACTAATCTAGTGATGTCCACTACAATACACTAGGTTTATCTTTAGAAAACTCAGGTTCATATTAGTTATCGGTTTCTTGTATAGATACGAACCAAGCTTACATCATATTTGTTTTACTACCTCTGTAACGAATTAAATGAAACAAACTATTTTGCACGCATTTTGAGGAAGAGATTTAAGGGTGTAAACAAACAAGTTAATCAAGATAATTTTGGACAAGTAACATATGATCTCATTTTTGTTTGTCTTCAAATTCATCAAATCCGAGCCACCCCATTAAAAATCGAGCCATCACCATCAAAATCGAGCCGCCACCACCACCCCAGCGAAAATCGACCCATCACCAGCGAAAATCGAGCCACTAACCGCTGACAACGAGCCTTCAACCATCAAATTTGAGCCACCAACGTCCCACATCGAGCCACTAATCGTCGAACGAGCCATTCCCCCCCCCCCACACACACACAAAAGAAAAGAAAAATTGACGCATAAGATGTCGAAGGTGGTACTGGTGGTGGATATGGGGCGAGAATTGATGGAGGTGGTGCAAATTGGTGGGGGGAAGGCTGGGGAGGGGGAGGGGAGTGGTGGTCAATGGTTAAGAGGAGGGGAAGGGGGTGAGAGGGTTTTTTATTTTTATTTTATATTTACATTTTTGGCCAATAGCTCTGTGACACGTGACCATTCAGACTAGTTTAATAGGTTGCAGGTCAAGTAGGACTATTTTGGGAAGAGTAAACAATAGTTGAGGTTTTTGAGAATTAACAAAGGTGGGATTAAATATGGAAGATGACCAATAGTTTAGATTATTCTTGTTAATTTTCCTGTAAAATAATACTTCTCTAATATGATAATATATCCTAAAGCCAATATGAAAAATATATCTCACTAATACATATTTAATGAGGACAAAAATCACACTATATAAATGAAAAATGTAGAAATGAGAAGAATATTTTGGACACCCAAAAAGGAATACGGGAAAAAGATTATGGGACGGAGGGAGTACCATTTTCTTTGATAAGATCAAATCCAACATTTCCTTTTTTTTATAGAAAAATTCATCATATCTATATAATAGTCTTACTTTCTTTTATTTTTGGTTATGTTTCCTTTCTCTTTTTTCTTTAAATCATCTTTCTTCATTTTTGTATGTCTCCTTTTCCTTTTTTTTCTATAAATGAACTTTCTTCCATTTTTATTTATGCATTCTTATACTACTTTAATTCATTAACACTCATTATACCTTTATATGTTTTTCATGTCAATCATCAACATATATTTATTTTTATTTTTAATCATTACATTATTACCCTCACTGTTTACAATATATCAATTCAATTTATTTATTTTTAAAATTCATCATTAAAATCCATATTAGTTTCACTATTAGCCGTTAAATTTTCAATAGACGAGACATTAGGATTTTCAAAGAATCGGAGCACATTTTTTAATAAAAAAATATACTCTTTTACAAATATAATTAATAGTTCATTATATCCCATGTTGTAATTATTCCACATAAAGTTAGATGTTTGTGTCACCACTATATCATTTGTTTAGTGTAACTACTATTTTCACTTGGTAACTATTTAAATATGCATATAATAAATACTACTTTCATCATTTTTATCCACCCATCTAAAGTCTGTGACAACTCACACTATGGCTCTCAAGCCTACCTCCATTTTCACCCATGTGCTGCTCAAATCAGTAACATCAAATTTCATCTAAGAATGTAGTAACTGGCTAAGCTTATATATTTTTAAATTAAGATATTAACTTTATTGTCAAATTGGTATAACCAATTAACCATGTTTATTTTTGTGAATTCTATGTAGTACAGTAATTCCCAAATAGTACTCGCTATATTTTTGGTTTATTAATGCAGGTACGAAGATATTTTTAGAGCTAATCTGTGTTGCCCAAAAGAAATATACTTCTGTTGAGAAAATAAAAAAACATCTACTATAGTAATGAGATTTTTGTTTACCTTCAAGATTGTGTTGGATAACGCTGATATATTACAACTCAAAGTTAATTATACTAACAGCTAACAAGAGTAACAACTAATATGATAATTAACGACTAATCAAACAACTAATGATAGCGAATAGGCTCTCCCTAAAAAAAAATTTAGCGAATAGGCTATGAAGATACTACATAAAAAAGAGGTGGTTTATGCGGGCTACATCCTTAACTGCGGCTATTCCTTGCCTTATTTTCCCTCTTACATTCCTTGCCTTAACTTGATGGGAGTGATAATGGTTACATTATACTGATATTAATGCCTCTATCTCTATTCTAGATCTATTTCATAATTTATTAATTTGTTAAGTATGCAACTTATTAGCTTAATCAAGATTCAGTAGAGATCCCAAGTAAGATTGGAGAACTTACAGTTACAACAGGAGACACCAAGAGATCCAAAGTAAGGCCATCAGAGCTTCAAATGATTAGCCGTCACGAATCACGACATCTTTCTTTCCGCTATCCTTCTCTCTCTAACTACAACGTGAACAGATTATAGAAGATGAGAGAAAGCCAATTGAACTCACAATTTTTTTTAATTTAGTGACATGTCTTATGCATTTTATGGATTGTAGGAGCCTAAAGAAAATGACCTGGTTATACTGTGACAACAGCCTACAACAAGGAGTTGTCTCGAAAGCCAAGCTTTGATTCTGATAAGTCTTTACCGGCATAAACGAGCTTCTCGTTTGTTCAACCGCAAATGTGGAATTACCTTCAATCAGGTCCAAGTTAAATTAATTATTACCAACTTTAATGTACATGAACAAGAATGATTATTTCGAGATTAGATACAAGAAAAGTGACCTTTGGGTATGGACGGGGGATAAAAAGGGAGCAGTGCAAACCACAGAAGACATTGCCTTGTCTTCGGGCTTAACGTAATTTACAACCATCGCACCATCGCTCATGGCCTTGTTTTATGATTATATTGGATGTTGATTTGAAAATGAAAGCACTAATACAATTTATGTAAAGTAAAATTGAAAGTTATAAGCTATAAACAGTGATCAATGACAATTTGCAGAGCTGAGCTTCTCATCACAAAGGCAACTCAAAAGGAAAAGTGGAATGTGATTCTTGCTTTAGCATCTTTCACCATGCTGCGTTAAGGATTCTCGTATTTTTAGTAATTAGAATATTCCTATTTTTGGCGAAGAGTGACTAAAGAAGACAACTCATAGGTTGATGAAATTA
The DNA here is from genome assembly GCA_947645195.1 of Patellifolia procumbens. Classification (NCBI taxonomy): domain Eukaryota; kingdom Viridiplantae; phylum Streptophyta; class Magnoliopsida; order Caryophyllales; family Amaranthaceae; genus Patellifolia; species Patellifolia procumbens. The sequence goes on along the minus strand of CANSGD010001328.1, from coordinate 30,768,274 downwards.
CAGAATTGCTACTACCAATAACCTAAATAATATCAAAATGTTGACCATCCAAAGCTTATTCTTGCACATTCCATCCAATATGTAAAATAGCAACAAGTTCCAAAAGCATTAGGGAATTTTTGTGTTTAATGAGGACAACTTTCACCAAGGGGATGAACTTGCCAGAAAAGGAAAGAGAATCTTATTTGGAGTGTTTGTTCAATATTAATTGCATTTGTTTATTCACTCTGATTTTTATTGTTGAAACTTGCCAGTAGCTTTTCCATATAAGCATTTCACTGTTCTGCAATGTGGCTTATGAGAAGACCATACCTAAAACGATTTATGAAAAGTGAAATTCAAGTGATAAGATGAGTAAAATATAACATTTTCCTTTACTAAGAATTTAGCAAATTCGTGAAGTTTAATTCATTTTGTTTACAGACAAACCATAATAATTAAGCAAAAGAAAGTAGGAACCCATGGGTAGCCATTACTTCATATTGAAAAATTAAAACCGTTAATTATTTCATTTTTTTGTTTCAAGAGAATTCAAGCATGGCAGCAAAGTCAACTTTTAAAGCTATCCTATGGCACTTAAGAAAAGAAATAGTACAAAAGTGGGGAGGAATTAAGGATCCATTATGAAAAAAAGCCCACGTAAAAATTGAATAAACTCATAATTAGGGGGGGTTAAGGATCCAACTTTCCCAGACTATGTTCTATGTCGACTATGATTATAGGAGCATGACAATAATAAACATACCCATTTCTTTTTTTGTAAACTGATTTGTACAAGCTCCAAGCCCATTGTTAATGAGTCTTGAAGCAAACCTACCTCGTCGTCTCACCTCACATGAATCAAACTCGTTCAAAAATAATATTAGTAGCATTTAACATTAACTTTAAATTTAAAAGAAAGGTATAATCTAAATGAGAATTAGGCTAGTATCAATAGTGAAAATCATTTGCAGTTTGATGCCCTATCATACAAGCTCGTAATAAGCACGAAGATAATAAATAACTTGATTAGCTTAAGTTAAATCTAACAATGAGATAAGTATTTCATAGATTGCTATTAAGAATCTTCTTAGTCATTGCACTACATCTAGGGTCACTATTTCCATAAACGGTCCATGTAGATCGAGCACATAAGATACATGCAGTAAATGATGTAGTATATGCATAATTGCATACTATTATAATGTGAGTTCGCTTGATATTGAAAGCCTAGGTCCCACAAGGTAGCAAAAATAGTTTCAGCAATTCAATAATATTAGGAAAAATTGCCTAGAATAATGCAACCTTAGGCCGATTCGCAAATAATAATGCAACCTAAAGATTATTCTGGAATAATGCAACCTTTATACCCCATTTATTTTAAATGGGATATAACCGAATTTAACCTAAAGAAGAGGTTAAATGAGACACGTGTCGTATTGTTATTGGTTATCCTGAATATTTTTTTAAAAAAAAATTATAAACAAAAAGATTAAAAAAAAACAAAATAAAACCCAAAACCCCCCTCCCCCCCCCCCCAGCCGTGCACCCCAACCCCTCCCCCCAGCCGTGCACCCCACCCCCTCCTCCATTCCCCCAGCCAAGAAACCACCACCACCGTCTCCACCACCACTTTAAAACACCCAGACGCCGCCGAATACAAGGCCCACGAAACCCAGCCCATCTTCGACTCCCTTCATTGCTCGCCGGCGACCTTCGCCCACTCCCTTCATTGCTCGCCGGCGACCTTCGCCCACTCCCTTCATTGCTCGCCGGCAACCTTCGCCCACCAGCGCAAATGATGTGGGGCTGGGGTGGAGTGGCTCTGGGTATTTTTCGGCGAGGGAGGTGTTGGCTGGGGTGGGGGGTCGAGCGGCAGGGGGTGGGGGCTGGGGTAGGGTGGTGGGGCTGATAGCGGCAGGGGTGGGGGGTTTGGGGGCTAAGAGCAGCAGGGGGTTGGGTTGGGTTTGGGGGGGGGACGCAGGGTGGGGGGTTGGGGCTGAGAGCAGGGGGGTGGTTAGTGGGGGAGGGGTTAGGGGTTGGGGGGGATTTTATTTTTTATTGTTTTAGTTTTTGTTAATATATTAATTAAAAATTAAAGTTTTAAATAAAATTACCAATTGTTCAGGTAACCGGTAATTTGTCCTATTGAAAATAAATGGGGTATAAAGGTTGCATTATTCAAGAAATAATCTTTAAGTTGCATTATTATCTGCGAATGAGCAAAAGGTTGCATTATTCTAAGCAATTTTTCCATAATATTATTTTGGTTTGTAGTTATCAAACAATTTTCTTGTAATAGGTTTTTGCATTGTATGTTGGAATGATATTTTAAAAGTAAGCAGAGCACGTAAGATATGTGAAGTTGTCGTTTGCACAATTATTATAATAAGCATTTCTTTTGTGATTGCGTCCATCTAGGGTCATCACTTCCATAGACGTCCCACGCAGAGCACGTAAGATAAATCAAATAAAATAATACGATATTTGGCTTTGTCATAGTGCCCCAATTAGGGGATCACCAATGCCCTAGACGACCTACGCGTAGCACGTAAGATACATGCAGTAATATAATATTATATCTTCACACTGTTATAATCATAAGAATTTTCTTTGTCGTTACGCTTCATCTAAGGTTACCACTTCGCTAGACAGCCCACACAATATTACATAAGGTATGTAGTAAAATAATGTAATATCGTGTTTAGTCTAGCAGTTACAATCCCATGTATGTAAGACCTACCCATATAATTTTCTATTTATATGCAATATTTTTTAGATAGACATATAAAGCAATGTAGACATAGAAGCTTGTTTTGTGTTTTATCGTAAAACCTTTCCTATGTAAGTGAAAGTATGTTCCTTACTTAATCATATATTATGACAAATTTTGTAATTAACTAGAAATGTTGTTTTTTTATATATTAATACAACATGGTTCTATTACACAAATGTGAACTAATATGATAATAAGAATATGATAAATGAAAAACATACCAATTAGGTTTTGTTGTTTCTTAGTAAATTGACCCATTTAAACTTCAAGCCCATTGTTAAAAATTGTTCACGCACATCACGTGAACTCACCTCACATAAGTCAAACCCATTCAAGAACAATATTAGTTTCAGTACAATTTAAATATAAAAAATGTATAATCTAAATATAAATTAGATTAATATAAATAGTGATATTGTTAATGACACGTTACTATTATATCTGATTTTTGACACCCTATTTATACAAGCACGTAAGTAGGTATGAAAATAATAACTTAAATTAATTAGTTTAAGTTAAATTCATGAGTCGACTAAATATTTAATATATCGTTATTAAGACGTTTCTTTGTTATTGATCCCCATCTAGGGTCACAATTTCCCTAGTAGGCTAGCATAGATAACAAAAGATAAATCCAGAAAAACAATGTAGTATCTCAATAGTGTTACATTGAGAATTTTCTTTGTGATTCCGCCACATTTATGGTCATCACTTCCCTCGACGGCCAAGCGGAGAATGTTAGATAAATGAAATAAAATAAAGCAGCATTTGTTTTGTGATTGCGCCCCATCTAGGGTCATAACTTCCCTAGATGGTCTACGCAGAGCACGTAACATATGTGAAGTTGTTGTAGCCACAAATTGTTAAAATAAGTAATTGTTTCGTAATTGTGCCCCATCTAGGGTCATCACTTACCTAGATGGCCCACGTAGAGCACGTAAGATTAATGAAATAAAAAAACAATACTTGTTTTGTGATTTCGCCCCATCTAGAGTCATAACTTCCCTAGACGGCTCGTGCAGAGCAAGTAAAATAAAAGAAATAAAATAAATTGTATTTAGCTTTGTTAGAACGCCCAACTAGGTCACCAATTGGCTAGACGGTCTACGCGTATTACGTAAGATAAATGCAATAATATAATGTTATATCTTCACATTGTTAAAATAATAAGAATTTTCTTTTCATTACGCTTCATCTAGGTTACCAATTATCTAGACAACCCAGGAATATTACATAAGATATGTGGTAAAATTATGTAATATCGCGTTTAGTACAACAGTTAAAATACCATGTATGTAAGCCCTACCCATATATTTTTTTTTAATCTATATGCAGTCTTTTTTACATAGACATATAAAGCGACATAGTCATTATAAGCTTGTTTTTTCTTTTAGCTCAAAACTTTTCTTATATGAGTGTTAGTGTGTTCGTTACTTAATCATATGTTACTTAATCATATATTATGACAAATTTTGTAATTAACTAGAAAAATTAAGATCTTTTATGTGTACTAATATGATTACAAGATCATGATTAATAAAAAAAAATACCTATAGGTTTTGTTATTTCTTCGTAAATTGGCTCGTTTAAACTTTAAGCCCGTTGTTAACAATTGTTCACACAATCTCGTGAAATCACATCACATAAATAAAACACGTTCAAGAATAATATTAGTTTCAATATATTATCAATATAACAAATATATAATCTGAATATAACTTAGGTTAATATCAATAGTGATACTGTTAATGGCACATTACTATCGCATCTGATTTTCGACACCGTATACAAGCAAGTAAGTAAGCATGAAAATAATAAATAAATTAAACTGATTAATTTAAGTTAAAATCATGAGTCGTCTAAGTATTTAATATATTGTAATTAAGAAGTTTCTTTATGATTGATCCCCATCTAGGGTCACAAGTTCGCTTGTTGGCTAACACAGATATGGGAAGATAAATCCAATAACACAATGCAGTATCTCAACAATGTTACATTGAGAATTTTCTTTGTGATTGCGCCACATCTAGGGTTATCACTTCCCTAGACGGTCAAAGCAGAGCACGTAAGATAAATATAATGAAATAAAGCAATATTTCTTTTGTGATTGCGCCCAATCTAGGGTCATAACTTCCCTAGACGGCCTACGCAGAGCACGTAAGATATGTGAAGTTGTCGTAACCACAAATTTTTATAATAAGTATTTGTCTTACAATTGCACCCCATATAGGGTCATCACTTCTCTAGGCGGCCCACGCAAAGAATGTAAGATAAATAAAATAAAATAAGCAATACTTGTTTTGTGATTTCCCTCCATCTAGGGTCATGACCTTCCTTGTAGAAGGCCCACACAGAGCACGTTAGATAAATAAAATAAAATAAACATTATTTGGCTTTGTCATAGAGCCCTAACTAGAGTCACCAATTCCCTTGACCGCCCACGCGCAACATGCAAGATAAATGCATGCATTTATATAATGTTATTTATTCACACTGTTATAATAATAAGAATTTTCTTTGTCATTACGCTTCATCTAGGGTTACCAATTCCCTAGACAACCGACGCATGTTACATAAGATATGTAGTAATATTATGTATATCGTGTTCAGTACAACATATACAATCCCATGTATTTAAGACCTATCCATATAATTTTTTGTTATATGCAGTTTTTTTAGATAGACATATAAACCAGCAAAGTCATTAGAAACTTGCTTTTTGATTTATCTTACATTTTTTCCTATATGAGTGTAAGTGTGTTCCTTACTTAATCATATATTATGACAAATTTTGTAACTAACTAGGAAAAAATAAGATTTTTTATATACTCATACAACATGGTTCTATTACACATATGTAAACTAATATGATTACATGATAAATAAAAAACATACCTATTAGCTTTTGTAGTTTCTTTATAAATTGACTCGTTCAAACTGCAATCCCGTCGTTAACAATTGTTCACGGAATTCTCTTGAACTCACCTCACAAATCAAACCCGTTCAAGAATAATATTAGTTTCAATAAAATGTCAATATAACAAAGGTATAATCTATAAATTAGGTTATTAATATCAATAAATATTGTTAATGGCACATTACTATCATATCTGATTGTCAACACCTTATATAAAAAGCACGTAAGTAGGCATGAAAATAATAAATAAGTAAATCGATTAGTTTAAGTTAAATTCATGAGGCGGCTAAATATTTAATATATTGTTATTAAGAATTGTGGTTATGATTGATCCCCCTCTAGAGTCTACATGAACACAATGGCATCTTTAACAACTTACATTCATTCGCATACGTTCCTAAATTCTCATGACCGAAATAACCTAACACATATACCTATTTAAAACTAATACAATAGAACATACCAAATCAAAGATCCATATTTGAAACACACATAATCAAAATCAAAGTCAAATAAAGTTACATAGTGAAAAAAAAACTACAAATTAAGTTACAGTTACAGGCAGCCAAATGAAAGTGAAGCACCATACATTGATTTAGCTAATCACTTATGTATTAGGCATGACACCTATAACGGTCATCAGGTTAACCTCTTCATATTGCAGATTATATTGAATCTCATCAGGGGTTTTGTCACATTGCAAATAAGAATGACAAGGTTTTTCCAATTATTTGAGGCAACGCACGTGACAGACAGGCTACCTCTCAGGTGAGACTAGGTTTTGTTTAACCATTTTAGAAGTTTTGAGAAATGAAACCAGTTGTTAATATTTTGAGTTTTTGGACGTGTGTGTCATGCTTTCACTCTCGAATGCCTCCACACAAGTTTGAGAAGAAGGTAATTCGATGTATCTTTGTGGGATATGATGATCAAAGAAGGGGTTGGAGACTTTTTCTACTGAAGTGTGCTATAGGTAAGGTAGGGGATTAAACTTTTTCACCCTTGACATTTATTAAGCTGCCAATTCTTGACTTTAGCAAATATTTAGAGGAGGAGTAGGTTGTGCAATTTAACATTATTGCCACAAAAAAAGGGCTTTTACCAACACTTGCATTAAGTAAGATGCTCTCCTTTTCATATCAACATATCAAACAAGTGATCCAGCACTTAACATAAGAATATATACAAAAGAAACAGAAAGTGAATAAAAAAACTTTATAGTGCATCATATCCAACCCCTTGGCAACGAACTCAACATTGGCATAGCTTACTCCCTATCCAAACTGAACAAATATGTAAACTTTTCACTTTAAACAACAGAAGGACCTCTCAAACGCAGAGAATGCAAAGTATTCGGTGACATAATTAAGTAAACAAGCCAATCATTAGCAATTTAGCATTTTTTAATAGAAACCTTGGATAAAAACATCCAAATCATAATTAAGTACCTCTCAAACATAATTAAGTAGACAAGCCAACCATTATCATTTTGCAATAAAAACCTTGGATAAAAACATCAAAATCTCTCAAAGCCTACTCAAGGAGCATCCAGCTCTCCAAGAAATCTAATCTCAAAAAAGTAAAATTGTCCAAGAAGAATACACATACAAAATCTAAAAGCACTAAACTATAACCAATTCCACAAATTTCGTATCCCCTAAAGCACTCAACAGAATCCAACGCGGCACGAGCAACATATAAATCTCAGACCCTAGCATAACATGAACATATTAGCAACTTTAACAACTTACATTCATTCACATATTCTCTTAAAATCTCATAATCCAAATAACCTAACACACATCTAACCAAAATAAAAACTAATACAAATAAAACAGAACATACAAAATAAAGACCCGTATTTAAAACACATAAAATCAAATAAAAAAAGAGAGAAAAAGAAGAATAAACATAGCTTGACCTGCGCAAAGGAGGGAGCTAGAGACAAACAAGTCAGTAAGAAACTGTTGTGCCGTGGAGCCGTGTAAAATATCTTTTTCATTCCCCCCCCCCTAGCATGCTTACAGTTTAAGAAGCTTGTCTGCTTCTTGAAAGTAATCAGAATAAGAAGTTAAATTAGAAAAAAGCAATGTAGACTTTATCTACAAAGATATAGCAACATCTTAGCTTGTACACTTTATGTCTTTATCTACAAAGAATAAGACAGTGCAAAGAAAAAAGGGAGCACTTTTAGAGCAATAACTCTCAATTATTGTACTCTTTTTTTGGACCGCATATTACCTTAGAATGAAGAATGACCATTGAAGACATATGGATACTCAATAAGATACCTACAGATGACATGTAATCGTCAAAACATGAAAGACTAAGACAAGTACATCTAGAAACTCAGAGTGAGTTTATCCATAAGACTCTTTTCCATATTTCAGACTCTGCCACATCAGCTTTCCACTAACTTTATCTACTCTTTAATATTTCAGACTCACATAAGACTCATTCCAATTCTGATCTTTATCCATCAGACTGCCTTCAAGACTCTTCAACAAAATTTGAGCATATTTAATGACACTTGGCAGCATATTATTGGTCCTTTTTGTTAAAGTGAGTCTCAAGGTGAGTCTTGGATTTCTAAGACTCACCTTAAGACTCCCCAAGTCCTGAAGTGAGTTTATTGGTAGTCTTTGATAAGACTCTCCAAAGTCTTATCTTAAGACTTTATCTTAAGACTACCAATAAACTCACCCCATATTTTATGGTTAGAAAGATGCCATATTCTCGTGACTTTTTGATCGACCTTTCAAACTCACATGTAAAGCACCATTTTTTCTTTGCAGTTTTCACCTGTCATACACATCATATACACAATTCAGATACAAGGCTAGTAATTATGTTTATGAAGAAAATACTAATATATTGGTTGAAAAATAATCTACCAGTAACAGTTATACTAAGAGCTTGCATGATTTAAAATGAAGTCCTTAAAGTAGAAAAGAAGCTGTGAGTGATAGAGTAAATGTAAAGCATTGAAGGGATAACATTGACATAATTGTTGTAAACAAAAAAAGAAACCGCGCACATTAGATAGAAAATGCGGTAGTGGGATAACATTGACATAATTGTTGTAAACTACTTTTCTGTCCTATGGTGGATGCAACTACAAAGTTTATTAGGTTAAAATAAAGATGAGTTTCGATAAATTGTATAATGATTGAAATCAAAAGGCTATAACTTTGTAACGTTGTATAGTAAACACACCCGATTGTAATTTTGTTGAAAATATAAACCTTAGTAGGATATAAAAATGATCCTATTAGTCCATCCATGTTTATCAAAAAGATTCGGGATAGGATCTGCTATACTAACGTGTATGCTAAATATTATTGTAACTCTGGAAAAGATTACATCTCAACCTAAAATAGTTGATACCTACCTCACTACGATTGGCACTAGGAGGGCCCCCAGCAAATATTGTCTTGCCACTTAAGAGTATCCTAGGTTAAACAGAGTTGTTGTCCTAATCAACTACAATGTATACATGAACCTGCATCCACTTTGGACCACAGTAGTCTCAAGCCTCTTGAATCTACCTATACTCCAAGCTCACCAACTCCATTACTAATTGACACCTCATCACTGCATGTTTCCCTAAATACCATTTTTGGTCATGAAGGACAACCATACACATGCATTTAACAGTGGAAGGCCTGATTTCGGTGGGCAACTTGAGCCAAAGGAAGCTTTTTTCTTCCTTATATTTTCCCAAAAAATGCTACAGTTGGAAAGGGAGGCCGGAAAGACAAAGGCAAAAATATAGAAAAGAGAATAGTAATAAGGGAGGAGGCCTGAAGCAGGAGGAAGAAGAGGGTGATTATAATAGAAAAAAACTGAGGTAAGAACTTTTAAGGGCCAACACTCACAAATTACCAGCTTCAACCTGTTGTTTCAAGTAACACTATAACTCTATCTATTTACACTTAAGTGGCGTACAAGGTTGAATTATTCACCAATAACACAGAGCTTAAATTAATATTAGCAGAAGGCAAAAAGTTGCCTATATTTTAAAGAACTTTTACTTTATTTTACTATACTTCATATAGGGTCGATCCTGACATTTTGTAGGCCCTAGGGCGAAGAAAATTTGGGGCCCTAGACAATAATTGTTATATGAGAAAATTTTATATCAAACGAACAAAATATCTTTTTTAATCTATTTGTCTTATAGAAGTATTTTTGAAGTTTACCAATAATTTTCTTGCACATATATACTGAACAAAATAGTAAAAGGAAAAATAAACTTGGTTCACACTTAGGGTGCGTTTTTAAAATTAGTTTTAGGTTCGAAAACCTTACAAAATGATATTTAATAAATTCCATATAAGTTCAGTTTAGATAATTTAAATTTAGATAAGTTTAGCAAAAAAAAGTTGAAGAGAACATACCCTTATACCTATTCCTTAATAAATTATGCTTCATATTTCCTTAATTATATCTTAAGTGATGATACACAAAAATTTTTGATACTTTTTCCAGTTACATTATCATAAACAATATAATAATTTTCAAAAACGGCCATAAAGATACTTCTAAGTTCAAAATCTGTATAAAATAACAGAAGTTAAAAAGTAATTCGGAAATAAAGAAAAATTTAAGAAACCAAAACGTAATGAATAAGTTATATGCACAATGTAAGATGGGCATGATGAGAAGAAGAAAAAAGGTAGAAAGTGAAAATAGGCCTATCATGTATCAACCATGAGACAATCTTGAAAAATATTTGGAGTACGTTGGATATAACACTAGAATAATTAAGTTGGAAACTTACATTAGAGCCTTAAAGCCACCTCTGTACCACTATTCGCACACTTGATATTTTGAGTATATTCTACATTACGAATTCTTCAGTTATGACGCCCCTGTAGCATTGGTCCTGGGCGGTCGCCCCACCTAGCTTACCCCCACGGCCAGGCAAGTATGAAGTCAAGATATTATGTCCGTTATTATATATTGTAGATAATGATGAAATACTTTAGCGGTAGATATATTTTATTATTGTTAAATACGTAAATTATAATAGTGCTAGTTTTGTTTCTTCACGGATATAGAATATATATATATGTTCTTCTATATTTCTTTTCTCTCATTCTTGGGCAATAATTAACAATGTTCTAAATCTGTCTCTTTGTAATATACTGAAGAGATGTATTAATATTGTTTATTACTTAAGGTTGATTGCTAAGAAGTCGTAATCTGTAGCATGATAACTTCAAGGTAGTGTTAATTTCACGTCATGACTATTAGATAAGTTAACTTGTAATAGATTAGTTTTTGTTCCTATGAGTTTGATTTGGAGAATCAAGAATGGTGGTCTTATTAAAAAAATTTTGGACCCCTGTTAGCTAAAATTTAGGTGTATTATAAAAGAATGTTGCTGTTGTATAGCATTGTGATCATTTACTTTTGGACTTCCATGCTTGCCAAATCGCTTCTTTGACCCTCAACATTAGTTACCTATAAATAAATTATATAAAGATCCGATATATATAAAAAATACACATTGAGACAATCCATAAACATGACCCTTTTTTTTTGTTTATTGTAGTTGCATAGTGCTAAAGACAAATAATTAATAAACACAAAATAACATGGTAGGTCTATGGTATACATTTTTGTAGTCTAAAATTGTGCTTTATTTTGTTATTAAGGGGCCCAATTTATAAAATCACCATAGGGACATCAAATACTTTGAGACAACCATGTTCATATCAGATTCTGACATGAGAGTTATTTTATTTTACATGTAAAACATTCAAGATCATCAAAATGAGTTAAGTGAATAAGACAAAAGTCTAAATTTATAATTATAAAAGAATTAAAGAAGTGTGCAGAAGTACAACCAATATATGTATCCTAAATGAAATTCCTAAACAGATGTCTGACTAAGTTTGGAATATTGATGACAATTAATTAAACCATAGAGTAATGAAGATATCTAGCACATGCAATTGTCACTTTTCCACTTAGTTAATGGCTTCGGCCAAGGAGAAATCATTTTTATGACTCTGAAACTAACTCTTAATATTCAATAATTGAATCAATTATGAGAGACAATGAACTTTCCATAATGGTTGCTAGTTATACAAGATATGAGAGTGGAGGACAGAAATCAAGTGCTAAGAGCATTCTCCCCATTTACAGGGTGCTTTTAATAGTCATCATCAAGTGCCAAGGAGGGTCCCCCCAATCAAAGTCATTGGGAAAAGCAAGCCTATCCATTATCAAGAGTACTAGGAAATGCGTCTGTTTCAAAACTTTGATACTAGCTATCCATGTGGTTCTCATCTATTTAGAGCCTAAAGTGTCCTTTAAAGGTGAACAATCAAGTTTACATTTCTTGGTATAATGATATGGTAATTCAATTGCGAGGATAGTTCGGTTTCAAGACGACCTCTGACATACTTCTTTTATATCATCTTTGTAAAGGTAAGTTTGGTGAGTATGTGTAAGAAATACGATGTTGAACCACCCAAGACCATTTATGCCGACTCTCCAAGCAAGAAGCAAATACATTGTCTTTGTCTAAACTTATGTTTGATATGTTGGTGTTATGATAGTGCTAGTAGTGTTGTAGTCTTCCCCCCCCCCAATTGGCTACTGGCTATGGTTGTAGGTTTAGAATTGTGGAAATCTCTATGATATAAGGCAACGGATGGGGGACACCAATAATAAAAAAGGAAAAAATTAAAAATTAAAACTTATTTAACATAAAGAGAAAAGGGAGGAAAACAAAAAAAAATACCTACACACGTTCAAAACAATAACGTGCCCATATTTATAAAATAAACAAAAAAATATTTAAAGAAAAAAACATAACTGTTCCCACGTAATTAAGGGAAAAAGAATATACCAAAATAAAAATTAAAACTTATCCAACATAAAAATAAAAGGGAGGAAAACAAAAAAAATCAGAAAATAACTACCCACGTCCAAAACAATAACCGTGTCCATATTTATATAAAAAAAATAGTTAAAGAAAAACAATAACTACTCCCACGTAAATAGCATAGGAGGAGGGGGAAAAAAAGAAAATACCACATTTTAAATTCATGTCTTTTACAAATTTTAACTCTCCTCTAATCTTTACAAATTATAAGATTTGACATGTTTTGGAAAACTATATTGATATCAGTTGGTTGATATTGTCTTTTAATTTGGTTAAAAAGTTTGTAGAGAAGGAAAAGATATGTAAAAATGATGATTATCATTAAATTGGAAAAACAGAGATGGTGAAAATGTGAATAATTTTGGGAAGATTTTTGTGATTTTTTGATAATTAATTCCACAAAAAAAAAAGCAGAGGTATGGTGACATGGTGGGTTTATTGCAAATTTTTGTTAGGGTAGTTTGATCCTGCTTTTTTTGGTGTTAGTGTGATGGGTTTCATTATGTCCTAATCTGTTTCTCTTTATTAATTCTCTTACTTTTTTAATTCTACTGCTTTTTGCTTCGACAATGTAAAGGGCGTGATTTTTTTTGGGGAATTTTAATTTGCCTAACTATTTAAAGAATATATTTTTTCTCTTAAGTGATATTATATCTTATTAATTTGTACAAATGACGAATTGTATGTATCCTATAGTTTTTTATTCCTATTTTTGTATTAATTTTACTCAATTATGCAGGTTTGAACATAATCAAAGAATCAAAGTTTAGCAAAAGCAGAAAGCATCACTGATGACTGACATATTGGACTCATCGCAGGTATACATTAATCTACATTCTTTAAAACATTGTTGTCTTTGTTTAAATCTATTTTTGGGTCTATTTGGTTTGAACCATATATAACTCCAATTATGTCAATTTTATAATAGTTTTAATATCTTTGCAGGTTCCCCTCCCCCTAAAATGGCGCCACTAAAGATTGTACATCTCCCAAGAACAAATATTGGGTATTTATATTTCTAAACGTTAAGTAAAAAGAAAATAGACTATTATGTCGAGTAGAACTTCGATATATATATTTAGGTGTTTGTAAGGAAAACTTTGGAAACTCTTTTGAGGTGCATTACCAAGACATTCAATGATTGTCCATATTTTGGTACTTTTTATTATATAGTGGAGTTGTAGTCCACATATTTACTAGACGATGTAGTACAAATTATTGGAATTACTATGCTAATAGTATTGGTTATGAGATTTACTTTTCTTGCCAGATTCCAAATTTATGTAAATATTTCCTTAGATTAAGGGTGACATTCTTATTTCCTTGCCATGTTATGTGCATATCTTTCTAAATTAATACTTCCTTCATTTATTTTTATTTTATCGTATGAATCTCACGTTTGCTAGTGTACTATTTTAATTATTGATAAGAATTTCAAGATTTAGAGCATATTTTTTCTTACATATTATTTTTGTTAATATATACGTATGTTTGTTATTAATTTACCTTTTTACGTACTTGAACATGCATCATGTGCATATAAGACTAGTGTTTTATTAAGTGGACGATTAAATGACATAATGTATTTTCTTACTAATGTCCTGCAGTTTATACAACCTAACTACTTTCGATATACATTTCCACAACAAATTAATGCTTTCCTCTTCTTTCGCCCCACCACCTCTTGACAACCACCACTAAGTCACCACCACCATCACCTTCGCCTCTTCACTGCCGCCGCCGCCATCGCCGTTAGCCAACACCGTACCGAAAACTGTATGTAGAGGAATTCGTCATCGGAGTTTTGGACTTTCATTTTGGCCAGCATTCACCACCACTTATCTTGTCGAAACCAATAATTCCTAAATTCCTATATTGCATGAAAACTGTCTACGAGAACAAAATTCCTAACATCTAGGCCAAACGTCTATGACAGACAGACTACCATCCATCTACCACCGACGGACAAATCAAATAATAATTTTTTATTTTAATAATAATAATAATAATAATAATACTCCACTACTATAAAAAGACCCGATGGAGTCGGCCCTTTAGAGTCGTCTATTTTAAAAGTCCGACACATTAGCTTTTAGACTCGCCTGTTTCTAAACAGGCGATGCATTAAGTCCTCGATAAAGAGTAAAAAATCGATTATAAGAATTTTCACGTTGCCTCTTAAGTAGCACGCGACGCAATAGGCTTTTGCGTCCAATATTTTCTACGGACAGACGCATAGATCATATGTATTGTGTCTCTCCCTTATGAAAGGCGATGCAATATATGCGGAAGGCGAGGCGACTAGCACAAGTAAAAAAAACAAAAAAAATAATAGAGACCCTTCCTCACTAAAAACAAAAACAAAACAAAAACAAAAAACACTATTTCTTTCTTCTGTATCTTCCTCACTCCAGCGCCGCTCAAATCCAAAAACACTGAATCTTCCTCACTCCACCAACGTGATACGTCCAGACGGCCGTTCTGTTGGTATCGGCGCCTGCGTTTTCCGACTTTGGTCATCCATAGCCACCTCAGATGTCGCTGTTTGGTATCCACTGTCTCCTATGTATTAGTCCGGTCATTCGTTTGGTATCCAAAACGCCCGTCCGTTCAATCTCTTCCTGATTCTGCCTCGATCAATCTCTTCCTGATCTTCAAGGTATTAATCTCTTCCTGATTCTGCCTCACTCAATCTCTTACGCGGTTTAAGATTTTGACTATGTGAAATTTTAGGGTATTTTAAGACTTTCTACATTGTTTCTAGTAGTAATCAATAAGATTGTATGGTATGTGTATGGAAGAACAAGGAATATGCACATTTCTAACCTTATCTTACGTCTTTCAAGCTTTCATAGCTTTGCTACAGAATGAAGCCGAAATTACCTTTGATCCTGATTTGGTCAAGGTTTGTTTTTCTCTTTTTCTGTAGATATTCGATTTGATTCCAGCTTTATAGTGTACTTGTACTTCTTCTTTTTTTTCCTTATTTTTGTATCATCTGAGACTTGTGACTGAATCGTAGTTCGGTGATAAGTTTTAGTATTGGTAGAATTGCATCTTATAACAAAACTGCTACTTTAAACTGTAGCACCTCAAAGTATTACTATAAACTATAACAGAATTGCTTAGAGCATTTTTGTGGAGCTGTAGAATATGGAGTTATAGTTGAGGTTTGATGTTTGTCTGTAATGATTGTTCTTACTATTCTCAATTTGAAGCTGTGGCAAATTGATACAATAAAAGATCATTTCGTTCTTAATTCCTTCTGTGCTATATGAATTAAACACCACTAATGAATCTGTTAGACCAACTTAAGATTTAAGAAAGAGGGAGGGAATTTGGGAAGGAGGAGGGGGTGGTTGTCACAGAGATGGAATTTGTGAGACCAACTTAAGGTTTGTGGCTCTTCTTATGTGTTAACATACAATTGCAATTCCCTATCCTAGTTGTCAGTGGTGGTACTCACCGACGAGCTGCACAACTCTCAACCCTTATTCTCGCATCTGCAACTATTGGTTGGTGGTGGTGGATTTCTCTTTTAATTATTGTGAATTTCTTTCTTTGAAACGCTTATAGGTGTTAGTTGTGATGCTATCAGCTCTTAAGTTTCATTGATTTTGTTGAATATATCTCTTTTGATTTTTTTTTTACTTTATTTCCTTCTAATTTTGCTTTCAATTTGATTTTGCCACAGTTGCTTTGTCTTGTTTTAGTCCAAGAGCAAAAAGTTAACCCTTGTATCCCGCGAAATTTTGTCACATTCTTTGTAGCTATTTTTTTGATATGTTTATGTCTCTAGTACAATATTTGGAATATTTTCTGTTAAACATCATCTACGTAGGCATGTGATTCATGTTGCATTTGGAAGCATCATACGAGAGACGATTGCGGAAAAAACAGTTGAGGATGACGAAAATAAGGTATAGAGGTTGATCATGTTGATGCTCTTCTAGTCAAGACCTTGGATGGAAAGCTTTATACTATAAAACAGGTTTGCCATCTACTTTGTCTGAAATCCTTTTGTTTTTTAATTTTTTTTTTATTTTAGCGTGTTTCTATTAACAATCTTTGAAATTCATTGTTAGTTTGGGTGTTCTCAATTCATGGTTGTAGTTGTTGTACCAATATGATTAATCATTTTTCAGTTCCAAAAGAAGCTAAAAAAATCTAAAGATTCTGACATAGAAGATGGGAATGATGGAGATGGTTGCGCCTATAAATTAAACAAAGTAGAAAGAAGACCAGGGAAAAGAACATGCACATAGTGAGGAAGTGCTTGGGAACCCTCAATCTAATGTTTTGGTAAGTTTAATTATGCTGTCCAATTGAGCTGATATATCGAGTTATATATGAGAATTAGAAAGGCTCACTGCATGCCTGATAGGAAGGACATTGTCCTTAATATTGTTGTTCAATTTTTGTTGACGAGACTCTCTAATATCCAATGATCCGCTACAGCAAACGCACAAGAGCCTTGTTTAACTAAAAAATAAATAAATAAAAACTCAGCACCTAGCTATGTATTTGAAGGCTTGCCAAACGTTCCCATAAGATCTTCTTTCACGAACATATCTTTGTTCTGCCCTCTACTCCTCAAATCCTCTCCTCTACTCTTTCGTGTTTTTGACAAAATGGTATATTTTTGTAGATAGTGTAAAACTTTTGATGGAGTACCCTTGCTTTGCATTCTTTCTCAACAGTTATCGCTCGGCTACTAATTATTCTCGTTGGTTATATAGGCTGAGGTGAAAGAAGATCTCACTGCTTCACAAGTCGTTGAAACTAAGCAACATAAAATTGCAGAGTTGGGTACTGCTTTGCTTGCAGATCCTGAGTGTAATATAAAGTCTCTAAAAGAGTTGCTTAACTTATGTAACGAGTTCCTGGACCCAAAGGCAGCATTGTTATCTTCCTTAGTTGTTTACAAAGATATAATCCCCGGGTAAGAAATGCTTCTAGTAGAGCTCTTCCCTAGCATCCCAACATACCTCTGGTAGTTTTCCATTCATGTATGAGATTTTAATCCAACATTAGATAAATATAGAAGGATCTGATAAGCCAAATTGGTATTAGAGTTGTGCACTATATGCTAAAAAGCTGATGTAGGATCAGCAATGCAACTTTTTTCAGGGGAAGAGCTGGTTTTTCTTTTGAGTTTTTTACTACTTGACAATGTGATTGACATTACAATTTAGTTCAAGAAATAAGTAGAGAATATACTACTTACTAGAAAATTTTTCATAAATAGGATCCTACTAATACTTTGCTTGGCACAGGCCCCTTTTCTCCCCGGTTGCAGCAACAGGCATACAAGAAGATTTTGGCAACTTCTTGCAGTCCCATTCTGACGAGCAGACTGGTTCAAGAGTCAGGATCCACCCAATTTTTACTCCTGGCTCCGGCCATTTACTTACTGGCTTCAACGTATTCAATGTCAATCCTATGAAATTCGTGTATGCGGCACATTTCTGAGGCGTAATCTTTATGTTATGATCATTTTGGGAGACCCCTCCTGTAAAAGAGCGACATATGCGGATATCACCACATCTTGTTGCTACCTCTCGCCTTTCCTTCACATACCTGCTCGCACAAAGATCTGAATCATCTTGTAGAATTGAAAGTGTTAATTATCGAAATGGCAAAGGGGGGGAGAGCATTGTCATCCCATATGTGAGGCGTGGTGTAGATTCTTCATCGATCGGTGCTTGTAGTTTTGAAACTTGAAGTTCAAGGGTGATCTTTGTATTTTTTTTCAATTATTTGCTAAACTTTCAATACTTTTAAGATTTATCGATCAATAGATCGATTTTATATTGTAAAAGATAATATTTTTTGTTATGATATGGAGGTTTGTGAAATGATTGGATTTTTTTTTACTTTTACGATTTAATGTTTATTTTATTTTAATGTATTCATGGCGAAATTAATGTTTCAAAATAAATAAATAGAACTGTATGCGTCTCCTGCTAGGTTGTAGGTGACACGATAATATACTTATTGGGTCGCCTCTAAAGAAAGAGGCAATGCATAAACTAGTTTGTTAAGAGGACCTACCGTGTCGCCTCATTAATAATAGGTGATGCATTAGCTTATCATACACGTCATGTATTATGTGGCAGGCGACGCATAAAGGTAATGTCTTTGTATCTTTGCAGCTTTAAATGCTAGGGAGTAGTGATACAGTGAATCTAGAGTACTGGGATAGTGCAGGATAACTTATCCTTACTCTTTTAAAAGCAAGAGATGGCGTTACTGTTCTTATGAACAGTGAGATGAGTCTCAAAACTCTGAATTTCACTGTTCATAACAACAATGAACGGCTTCCTTTAAGCTTTGGGTCTATAGCGTTTTTATCTACCTTTTCCTGATTTCCCTCACCACCACATCTTCTTGCCATTTGCTTTCCAACTTTCATCCACCCCTTGCTTTTAAACTTTCTCTCTCCTCCAACACAAACCCAAAAATGGCGAAACATTCAGCAACTCTGGTTTACAAATAAGCCAATTTTAGAGAGTACACACTTTCTCTCTACTCCAAACCGACATCAAAAAATGGGACATACAAATTCAGCAACTCTGGTTTAAAAACCAAGCCAATTTTAACATTATGGTTCAATTTTTGTCTGTCCCAAATGCCACTGCAGTGAAGAAAGAGGTGTAGAGTAAGGATGAAGATGCATAAGAAGAGGGAGTAAGCTATGGAAGGTCACTTGAGCTATTGGCATCCCTGAGTCTAATTTGAAGGTATACCCACTGAATTTCATCTAATTTACAAGATTACAAGTATTTTTGCAATTTGGAATTGATAATGTGTTTTAGGGATATAGTACTGATTCATGTGACATTTTTATAGTGGAGAATAAAGTTATTTATATATACATTCAACAAATGAAGCTGTATTGCTTGTATGCATTGCATTTCAACTTATGACATTATGGTTACTTTCAACCACTGACTAGCCTCATATCCACCCAATGCGTGCAGAAGTGAGTTAGTGTAGTAAAAGAATGACAATTGCAATCTGAAAATTATAAAAAAGAAATTGTGAATCTTTTTTCTTGAACACTGCCATCTAATTTTGCTCAATTGTTTTTCGATCTCCTCCTCCTCTTCCCTTGTGGAATATATATGGGTTACTTACAAGACTTCTGTAGAGTTGCTTTCGCTCTCGAATGGAGTTAAAGATTGGCCTAGGATTTTAATTATAACTGACTAATATAAGATATCGTGTATACGTAAAATTGCGTATGCTTCTAATGTACTATGAAATAGCAGACTTTCATTGCAAATTTGGGTTAGGGATGAAAAATAGTCTCTCTGTCAGCATAGGGGTAAGACTAATGCACCCAATCCCCAATTACCGGCCCGGGGCTAGCGTCTCTTTAGCGGCATTGAGGTGATGGTTGTTGTAGGATATTTTCATATGGTTACTGTGATGACTTTAAAACTGTTTTCTATATGAGTCTGATTATTCTATATTTGTGTAAAACAGGACATATGAAGGCTATGCCTAATGAAGTATCATATTGTGGATCTTCTGCTAGAGTGCTTGATCTCAACAACAGCTTCTTATGTGACATCCCCATCAAAATTGGCTCTTTAAAGTATATACAGGTACAGGATTGCTGTTTATCCCTCCCTTCATTTTGAACCCGAAAGTAACATTGAACTCTTTAGCTACTGAAAAGTCTTGCTTTACATGAACATCGTTCTTGTGTTTTCTGGTTTTGTAGAAATTGGTCTTAAATGCAAATGAAATTGCCGATGATTTAAGAAAGTTGGCAAGGCCTAGCGGAGTTGAAGGGTTTAGCGTGTCTTTCTTTGAATCAAAATCAGTAAGTGCTTTAGGCATAATTAGTAGGGCATGTAAAGCAAGTATCCCATGAATATAAGGTTCCTGTGTGGTTTGTGTTATTCCTCCGTATTTTTTGGTTTATAAAGCATGTCAATGAGCTGCAAACTCATGTGACGCGCTGTTAATATTGTTAGCCAAATTTGCCACTATGTTAGAGGTAAACATAGCTTATGGGATTTTACAAATATTGAAAAGAAACATCAGCAGAGATTTTTGTCGAGGCATATGAACACAATTGGGGTTATTTACGCGCAACCCTTCCATCATTGTGTTTACTTACCAAGGGTCTTCGAGTTCGATTTTCAGAGAAAGGCTTAGATATAAACATACAACATCATAAGTCCCTTTGTACAGTGAATTGACTTGTACCTAGCATAATAGGACTTTGCCATCAAAACATTTTATACTTTGTGACCCCGTACATTTTTAACCAGAAATTTTAAACAGTATCTAAAAAATATGCAACGAAGTTGGTCACTCAGAATTTCAGACTTAGCATCAACCACACTAGCCAAGTGCTAAGCAGGGGGATATAGGAAGGTCAAAGATACAAAGTATATTCCATAACTATACATATATAATGAAACGAGATATAAAATGCCTTGGTGATATGTACACATACTTGTTGATTCCGTTGATTAGCCTTCTTATTATATAATATTGATTCTTTAATGTCAAGGCTTACTTTCATTAAACACTCAACGACAAGTGAAAGCGCAGTAGAGGTCGAATGGTACTGATCATCTACGAGACTACGACATCCATTTCATGGCCCTGGTTTAACGAGGACGAAGAATTGGCTATGGAGGCACTATGGTGGTGTCAAGACTAATTTATTGCACACTTCCTCGATTTCTTTCAAAAGTTATGTTTTGCCTTTTGTGGTCAAACTTTTGAATTCTGGCTGCATATTTGCATTAGTATACAAATATATATCTAAACATTACCATGTAAAATCTTGTTACTTTCATTTTACTGTACATAAATGTTTGCTTTTCTATTATTGAGCCTTTTATGTAGGTTTAGACACTTAGTCAATTGTTACATTGTGAACCTCATTGGTGGAGGTAATAATTTTTATCCTCGTTCTTTGGGTTCTTTATTTAATTGCCTTTTAAAGTTAGAGATGAATTATTATTTTTGTCCCTATTTGAGAAGAATTTGATTCTATTGTCAACTTGTGATTATAAACAATTTCATTCCTGCAGCTTAGCTAAAGAGTGTGGGGGATTGGATTAGGTAACTCTATCCAAAGAGATCGGTTGGCGAATCTGGCTTGCGAATGAATGGCTAGCAATTGGTTTCCCTTCAAGCCAGGTTAGGGTTCCTTAAATAAATTGTGCAGAGTTCCTTAAATTCATTAGTGAAATTCAGATTTATCTGTAGCCACATTTGCATCACGTTAAGATATTCGGCTGATTTCCATCTTTCAGACTTGGTTAGGGTTGATGAAATTGGGGAATTAAGATTCGTTCCCATCCAGCGTGGCATGCTCACCTCCGCTTTCATTCCTCTTTTAAAAATGTTGGGTTTAGCTGCGTACAAAACTACGGCAATTTTTTTTGTTTCACTTTCGTTATATTATTTGCTTTTTTATTTAGTCTGAAGTATGGAGCGAAAAGTGTAAATTTCCGCCATACCGGATTTTGCTTATTTTGTTCGCATGCTGGCACCTGTTACAGAGTACCTCTGGCCAATTCACTTGTGTTGTATGTTGGAATACAGGTGATCGTATTATGCTATGCTATCTTATATCATTTTATGGTTACAAGTACTTGCTTTATGACACCTCTTATTTTGCTACAAACAGTTCATCTGGTTCAAGCTCGAAATCAATCCCAACCTCAATCAGTGAGCAGTGATCCATTGACAGTAAAAGCAATGAGTGATTCGGACACCGAGGGCCGCTATATGTTTTTGAATGCGATCGCTAATCAGTTTATGAATTAAATGATGCCAAAGTGAAATGATACCAATTTTATACAATCATCGCCCTATGGATCGTTATTGGACAACTAAATCACTTTGGTGAGAATCATATGCAATCATCACCCTGTTTGATGGATCAGCCTACGATGAACAAGTTGCCCAACTACATGCATAAGAAGCTTTAAAGGCTCTTTCTCTTCAAGTACTTGTCCGGGTACTTGTTTACTTTTCTTCAAACATGCTCTTTAAGGACCAGCTGCCCTTTCCCTTTAGTTATGAAGTTGTCCATTCAATCCACTTCAAAGTTTTAATTCACTTTTTGGTTTCTTCTATTTACATTTGGTATCAATTTAGTGCCTTTCTTGTCGATATTTGCTTAGTTGATAGTGTAATTGCCTTCGTGTTTATGCTGAGTGATATTGTTGCTTGCTTTATCCCCTCTGGTTTTGAGCTCAACGAAGGACTTACTACCCTAAAGGACTCTCTTAAGATGCGAAGATAAAGTCGCATTCAACATAGACTTTGGATAGAAGACAAGGTAATCTCCACTCTTTCAACAAAAACAATACCTTCTACTACCTGCAATCCCACAACAAAAAAGTAACTCAAAAATGCCTGCATCTCCACTGTTGGGCTATCAACAAGTCAAATGTTAAAGTACATTGTCCGTTCCATTGTCTTCGAATAGGCTTATGAAACTACGCTACATTTTGGGTACCAAAAATGCCATAGTCCCTAAATGTAACCCCGGCTTTTGAGTTACATCCTTTAGAAAACACAAGGTTTAGCACCTTCTTAAAGGAGTCTAAAAATCGGGCTATGTATGATTAGTTTCGTATATGTATATACTCGTTAATTAGGGTTTGTTGTAGCCATGTTTAGAGCGTCGGCTACTTTTGGACTATTACACTTATCCGTGTGTTTGATGCTACGTTACTACTAAATGCTACTGGCTTAACATGTATTGAGTACTTCGGAAGGTATGTTTAGTATCTATGTTATAGTTTGTGGAACACCATGTGTTTATGTCTAATGGGATTATCAAATACTGGATAATTTCAGAGTAATGTGCATTGTAATCGTCGTTGCATTGTGCTACAGAATACCAACAACGAGTTCTACAGAATACCAACACCTACTATTTGCAGAACCTAGATACGACTAATTATATGACACG
This sequence comes from Patellifolia procumbens, assembly GCA_947645195.1. Classification (NCBI taxonomy): domain Eukaryota; kingdom Viridiplantae; phylum Streptophyta; class Magnoliopsida; order Caryophyllales; family Amaranthaceae; genus Patellifolia; species Patellifolia procumbens. Next base: position 30,744,741 of record CANSGD010001328.1, on the reverse strand, counting down.
TACTAAAACCCCAACGATTACATAGCCATATTAGGGCGCGCGCAAGCGCGCGGTCCAACAACTAGTTTCACTAAATGCTAGTACTTTGCTACTTTATGATAGTTTCTTTCTTGATTTATCCACGTTCACTAGTAATATGCCGTACAAATTCGGATTATGAGAACATATACTTTTCAATTAGATTTGTACGAATTGTTAGGCTTGATTTATGATACTTTCTCTCTTGATTTATCCAATTTCATCCATGTTCAATTTTTCCCTTGATTTATACTACTAATTCGGACAACAATTAGTGATAAAATTACACCATTCAAATTTGAATTAAAAATTTGCCCTTATATCCTTTTTTAACTTTGTCATCATTGTGTGGTTTTGTCATTTTCCTTGACCATAATTAATATGTTGTACAATTCTTAGTTTTTGAGGGAAATTTTGAAACAAGTTTTAGAATTATTATCTAATGGAGGAAAAATGATTTTATAAATATATCTAATTCGTATGATCACCCTTTATGTTTCATCCATTGAACTATTGTCTAATTTGAAAATAAGAAAATGACTAAAACCAATTAAATCCAAAGGCAAAAGGTAAAAGCTAAGGGCACCCTGAGGGGCGCTAGATAAGAACATGACACCTAAGTTATTTGTTACATTTATTAGACTTTGTGAATTGAAACTAGAATATTTGTGTAATAGCATTGATTTTTATTTAAGGAAAGAAATACAAATTTAACTCAAAAATAATATATAGAATTTGATTGTGTAAACAATAATGTTATCAAAAATAAGGCAAATTCTATACGTGGCCCTTAGGATTATATATAAACATTTAATTCTTTCCTAAACTAGTAAAAACAAATAATAACTAATACCGATTGACACGTTATTTGCCAATAAATTCCTAAGTACTATTTCAGATATAAAAGTTCATGCTTATCGATAACCCGAAGGGTTATAAATAGCAATACCCTAAAATAAATATATTAGATAAGTAAATCTGAAAAGGACAATTATGTAGTATATCCTAACGATTGGGAAACTTTTCATAATTGCATTGTTAATAGTGAGTAATTAATTAAAATGTTAAATTTATGATACTTTCTTTCTCTACTTTATTGCATATACTTGATGATTATTAACTCTATGATTCTATAAGGGTTGGCATATTTTACGTCTCTTAAAGTCACCACAACATTTTCTACTTGAAAACTTAAAGTTAAGAACCATTATATTCCATGAAATTTAGTTTTGATGCATGTATGAAGCAATTGAAGATTTGAAAATAAGGCAGATGGGTAAAGCAACATAGTAGAAGAAAGAGTAATCGAAAGAAGGACAAGCAGTCTCAGTAGAATCTATTACTAAGATTGTCTCAACTAAGATTTTGTTCATAAAATATATATAACCTTTGGGCGAGCCTCGTCCTTAGCCGGGACAACCTGCACATTTGCGTAAGGCCCATTATACCTCTTCAATATGTATTTGAGAAGAAAAACTTGCTAGTATTATCGGAAGAGGTCACCGCTTCAATCTACTTCTTATATAATAATTTAATTCAATTATCTATAAAATCTTTCCACTCTCCCATAATGTTTACTAGCGTAAAATGCAGGCAATGCGTGCGAGAGCAGCTAAAGATTTAGTTTCTAAATCGGTTAATTGGCAAAATATGAAAGTAGCTAGGATATATTTTTCATTTTTTTCTTTTTTTGGTGTCCATCCTCTCCTCACTTGTATAATAGAGATTGATAGTATGTAAATTATAGGGCTGTTAAGCATTAAAATTCTTATTACTACTAGTAAAACTGATATATGACAATTCTTCTTCATTTCATGATGATTTGAAGTCCTAAAACCCTAGGAAACTCGAGTTCGAACTACATATATTTATTTCTTGACTCATAATATAATAATGTAATTTCTACACTGAAAATAATAGTTATTTGTATGATACTATATGTACTGACGTTTACGCCATGAAAAAATAATTTATTGTCTATTGTGTATGAAATAATTCATTATATCCTTTAAACTCATAAACTAATACTAGTTTGAAATTCTACTATTTGGAAAGTATAATTACCGCTATAAGGGTTTTAATATTTTAAAAAAAATCCGTTTTTGTAGGGCCCTTTTTACAGGCTTTGAACTTGGCCTTTAAAATGTTTGGGATGTCGTGTTCTTGGTTTTTTTTTTAGGAAATAGGAGTGCGGATCGTTGAAAGACTGAAAGTATAAGGATATTCAAGCAATAACAACTTGGAGGTTATGTACCTCATGATACTGTCACATATTTCATATCATGGAGCACTGCAAATGTTAAACTGGTACTTCAACTTCAGAAAAGGAAATTCAATTTCAAAATCTTGCTAGAAAAATAGCTCGTGCCTATTTTAGTTTTTGGTGACTATTGTCTATTGTTTAATTCGTTGTGACATGGTTCTTTGCTAAAGCTTACCCTACCGGTTTAGACTCCTATAATGAACTAGATAAGGAAGAATATACTGATAATTGTGTTATGATTTTGTTAGGAGTCGCTTAGAGAAGATACACTATTCAAGTTATACAAAAAGAGAATTAGAGGAATCATATGCTTATAGATAGAGGAGAATGAAGAGAGAAAAGATCATCTGAACACTGTAAAGAGTTTTAATGTCTACTTGGGATCGAGAGAATAAAGCTCTTGAATGTATGATATTATCTTTTTTTTTTTTGTCATTAACCAGATTATTGGTTTCAATTTTGACAATTTATCTATTTTATCCAATGTCTGACTATCAGTACTTGATGGCTAACTTTTAGTGTTTCCTTGTGGTCTTGGACATCTTTCTTTTATATAACATAGAGTTCGGGATTGGGTTGCTGTTAGGACTAGAGGAAGCAAAAGTACTATAATAATGAGAACATTAAATATTACGATCACATACCCAAGTAAATTTTAGGAATAAAAGACAAAAACTTTGTACCAGAAAGTTCCCTCACTAGTCAAGTAGGGGAAACACCTCTTTACGATTTATACTAATATCTATGAGCAACTACTCTTTGCAATCTCTTTCAACTAGTCACTCCAAACTTGGTTCACATTTCCGGCACTTTCTCTACTGAGACTTGAAATTGCCCTCCAATGCCCAATATATATTGGGAAAAAAAACCCTTTTACAAGTAGGTAAAGAGAAACAAGAAAATAATAAGATAATAGTTAAAATAAAATATTATCTTATCTCAGGAAACAATATTATCCTAAATTTAGGCAAATAAATCATACTATAAAACAAGATGTAAAGGATATAACGGATGAGCCTCACCTATATGTCTGCTGGGGCCATTAGCTCCAACCTTCAGGCTAAAGCATGCACCAAGTTCTTGCATTCTACTGAAGTAGAGCTCCAGTTATGCAGCCTGGCCAGGCCAATGCCTAGCCCACCCGGGCCCTGTACTTGTTTCACCAATTTTCGGTCCTCTTGTCTTTGTTTTTTTCCCTTCATGTACCTTTATTAGCTCAAGAACCCAATCCCGTTAACCTTGTTGGACTCTTTAGTCTATAAAATACCAACCATCCTTCTCCCAAGCCTAACACGACCAACTCGTCGATGAATGGTCAATGGCTTTCCTTTGTTGAGGTAATTATGTCACACCTCAAACAAGTCCTCTTCTTGATTGACGTAAACCTTAACAATGAAAATGCTTCTTGCGTTCATTATAACCTTCATGATATTCTTAGCACCATCTTTAACAAGCTTCCCTATAGAAACAATGCTTCAATTTAGGCGTGGGATGATGTACCTCATTTTAATGATGTTATGCCTACAACCTTATTGAGACACAAACATGGCCTTACTAATGCCATCAACCTTCACCTATCTCAAGTATGTTGACCGACTCTCCTTCACACTTTCTAAAAGACAAAATCTCATTCTTTGTGGCAAATATGAACCGCACTTCACGAATCCAATACCCATTCTCCTGTTGATTTTGCTTCACTTTCAATCAACAAGGCACCATGTATATAATCCTCATTGTCGACAAGATTCACATCTTTGTCCGCCGCGTTCAGCTTCACTAAATACTCCATAGTTTGGTACATTTGGATCTACAGTGCTCCCTCTTGTTATTATAGTAACATGTACTTTGGAGTTTTGATTTTTCTTACTCTTTCTCTTATCATATACCGATGCCACTAAAGCCCACCTTGGATAGTGGATCCTTCTCCTTGCTTCATCAACTTTTGAGCTTTTAAGTGGCACAGAGGTTCCAAATTCAAAGTTGTGAAAAAGGATTTTTAGGTACTTCTAATCAGTGCTTGAGGTATTCTAAGGAACGAAACTTTAATTTTATTGGTTTTTCGAATATAGATTATGCAAGGTTCCTTGTAAACGGAAGAGCACATTAGAAACGGGAAATATTATTGGTTATGTGGTTAATATTATAAGTCTCCAAGAAAGAAAATTCGGATTCTCTCTCCATCAGTGAGGCGGTATATGTTATTGATGCTTCTTGTTATGCACATGTATTATGGGTAAGACAACAACTTTGAGATTTCAAACTTGTTGATAATGTCTAACCATCTCACCAAATACCTAAGATTACCATAACACTCCCCCCCACAAACACCAAAATCCCAAAACCAAGAACTCCAACTTTATTTTTCTCTCCCCGTCACTTTCTGTCCTCCATTACCATTTTTGCCCTCTTTCATTCACCACCTTCCTTCACCTTTTTTGTCCTGATAGTACAACAAAACCTCGCCCTTCCTCATCCAAGACAACCAAGAAGTAAAGAAAAAAGGCGAGCCTCTCACTTCCCAAAATATTACAGGGTCCCATATTTTCAGCCTCTTGGTTGTCAAGGCTTAGAATTTGCGTTTGTCCATAACTGAATTTCCTCCGTCAAGAGAACCAAGAAGTAAAATCACTGCGTTTTTAAAGAGATAAAGCATACAAAAATTAATATCATACAACTTTAAAGCAAATAAACCCATTAAACAATCGAATTTTTTTATTGACAACTAAGATAAAAGATACCAAATCAATCCCCGACAAGATTCGTGCTTACACACTTTCCACCACGATATTAATGTTGGACTAAAGAATAAATGAGAATTGTAGCGGAAGGAATAATGAAACACAAACTGATAATATTGCTTAATTAATATTAAACTGAAAATACAAGAAATTTAAATAGCTAAAAAACAAGCACAACTACTTCCTCCTATTAAGGCCATCTAAACCCACAACCCCACTAAAACCCTTTATAATACATAAACTATACTTTGACTAATTAATATAAAACCAATTATCCCAAACCCAAACATGATATTAAACATGACTTTGACTCAGTAAAACATACTAACATTATTAACCCATGTACTAATAGCAAGAAGCTGGAAAATAGGCAACAACTTAACTTTGAAGCAATACACCAACACACCCCCTTGCTACAAATCCACATACAACTACTTAACTTCAACGACCATATTGAGACGATGGACTTCGGCTTGATCTCGACACGCTTTAATTCTCGACTCTCAAGGTACCTCAACCACGACTTTCACGACACAATCGCGACACACGAGTTAAGAAGAGCGTCTCTTCTTCTTCAACCTTTTGAGCATAATTAGTTTGTTCTTTCACTTGCTCCTCCCTTTTATCCCAACACCTATCTGCTTTATGACCATACCTCTTGCAATAGTAGCATTGGATACTATTCATGGATGAATTTTGTCCTTCGAATTGACCACAACCACCACTTTCTTCACGACCGCGACCTCGACCTCGACCTTGACCAAGACCAACACCTACCAATACGACTACGACCACGACCATTAACACGACCTCCCTCATTATTCCATTCATCTGAAATTTTCCCTTGAACTTGAAATGCCTTTTCTTCTACATTTTCATCTACAGATTTATCCATTCTCTCTTCATGAGCCATCAAGGAACTCATCAACTCATCAAATGAATAAGTTGATAGTCCTTAGCCTCAAATATTACAGTCACAACATGTTTATAATTCTTTACTTTATCAATACTTCTCATCACACTACTCATAATAGTCTCATTGGTGATAGTATCACCATATATTCTCATTTAACTCACAACTCCTGACACTCTATACAAGAAATTTTGAACTGATTCTTTATCTTGCATTGTCATACTCTCAAAACTACTTTGAAGTGTTTGTAATTTAACAACAATTACCTTCTTATCACCGAGATGTTCTTGCTTCGAGATTTCCCACGTTTGCTTGGATGTTGATGCAGCGGAAATACATGGAAAATATTTCATCCTCCAATGCCGACTGAATGAAAAAAAGAGCCTTTCATCTCTTTTTCGGTTGTCCCGTAACTTTTGATCAGGTTCCGACGGGGCCTCCTTAGGTTCTTCATAACCTTTCTCCACTATATCCCATAACACTTGAGACTTAAACAAAGTCTTCATCTTCAAACTCCACAAATGATAATTCACCCCCTTAAACATGGGAATAGAGGTTAACGAATTTCCTCTATTGTTAGCCATGTCTAGAACAACTCACTGTGTTTACACACTCAAATCTCACACAACCCTCGACAATTTTTTAAACACGACTCACGACTTTTAAAGGCTTAGGATCGGACCCGGATTAGCTCGGTTACCATGTTGAACCAAAGAATACAAATGAAATGAAAATTGTAGCGAAAGGAAAAATGAAACACAAACTGATAATATTGCTTAATTACTATTAAATTGAAAATACAAGAGATTTAAATAGCTAAAAAACAAGTACAACTACTTTCTAATACTAAGGCCATCTAAACCCACTACCCCACTAAAACCCTTATACATAAACTGATACTTTTTTACTAATTAATATAAAAACCACTATCCCAAACCCAAACGTAATACTATACATTACTTTGACTCAGTAAAACATACTAACATTATTAACCCATGTACTAATAGCTAGAAGCTAGAAAATAGGCAACGACTTAACTTTGAAGCAATACACCAACAATTAGGTCATTACAAATGAAACTTATAATTGTTGCATAACATACTAAACATTAATCATCCAAACGAAAGAGATCAGATACTTATATATACAAGAGGTTGAATAGTCTGATTCAGTATTCCAAATCTAACAAAAAGTCTAGAAGATAATGTCTCAACTCAATCCTTATATCATCCGATTTTTCTAACGTTGAGTATAGGCATTCCATCTATTAGCAGCATGAAATTGCATACATTAATAGATATTCAGTTACGAGCTTAAAAAAAAGATACTCTCAATAGCATAATATGAAAAACTCATTTAAATGTATCATGGATGGGATCTTTGTCAAGTTATGATCTATGATATACGACATAAATCTATAATAGCCGCAATCAAAAAAGAGTTTGACCATGTAACATATCATATCATAGAGTATACGGGAAGAAATAAAAATTCTAAATATAACATGGATGTTTTGAAATCCATTTTGTGATTTTCTTGACATTCTTACTTCTTTCCACATGACTTTGATTTTGATAACTAAGTGGTGCTCTTTCTCCATGCAAGTAAAAGAAGTTATATAGTATTAAATTTTGAAATATACATAAATTATATTAAGATTAATCATTTTGAGGAATAAAAAGATCCTATAAAGATCATCTCTAATTGAACACTTGTTTCCTAACGTGTCCATATAATAGACTATATAATTAAATGGGTCAATCACGTTGACGCCTGCATAATTGATAATCTAGGAGTTTAAAAGAGTGTTGAATGGAATCTTAAACTTGAGATATCCTTAATTAGTGGCTTTTCTAAGAAAATTGGAGTTACTTAAGACTTGTCGTCTGGTGTTTGTTCTAGGTGTGTTCTAAGTGCATCATAAACATGGGATGAATGGATCAAGCAACACTTATTAAGACCTAAATGCACTAGCCAATATAAATGTAGTGTACTGTCTTTGAGCAATATGCAAACTTTGGGGGCTATTATGCAAGTGAGCTTGTGAGATCAAAAGGCATCGAAGTATATAGCACCTCAAAGGGCGTGTTCGGCAAGTAGAGATAGAGGTAGAGGTAGAGGTAGAGGTAGAGGTAGTGGTTAAGGTAGAGGTCAAAATTTTAATTTATAAATTTAAGTGTTTGGCAAGGTAGTGGTGAAGGTAGCTGTTAGAGGTAGAGGTAGAGTTTAGGTAGTGGTTGTGGAAAGCTAAAAAAAGGTGAGGTTGAAGGTATAGGTAGAGGTTGGAACAAATATAATAAATTTTTTAAAAAATAATAAAGTAAATATTTATTAATAGCTACTCCAACCGCTACTTTTACCGAACACTAATATTTTAAGCAGTTACTTTGACGGCTAACAACTCACAGCTACTAATACAGCTGACAGCTACTCCTACAACTGACAACTACCTCCACAACTATTGTTGCCGAACAGACCCAAAACATACAAGCAGGTCAGTAAGAATGCAAGTAACCTTACATTTAGTGAACATGGCCCATCAAATAAAATACAGCTAAGGTTATTATCATTACAATCCAATAAATATAGCATTAGAAAAGTTTCTACAAGGTAAATAATTTATTTGTCATAAACTACCTTTTAAAGCTTTAAAGTTGTGAAAATTTACCTTTTATAAATTTTTTTTTGGAAATTGGCACAAAACCAACTTAACTTTTCACTGATTTAGCTCCTACCTTTATGACTTTTTTCCCTAAATCCCCACCTAAACTTTTCAAAATCTTTATAAATTCACACCACTTAACAGACTTTGCCAAACTACGTTAGTGATAGGGCCCACATTAGTTATACCATTTAGTTTTCCCTCCAAATAACCCATTTTCCTCTTTTTATATATGCGATTTTCCCTCCAACCTTATCTTCCCCCCTCATTTTTCCATCTCACTACCACCATTAGCAATTTAGGAGAAAAGAATGTGTAGAATGCTTTCTTTCGACCAAAAACCATAGTAAAATCTTAGGTTTAAGCAGGGTTTTGGCGGCTATCCGTCCTTAACGCCAGCCTTCTCCTTCATTGCCATCTCTCCTTTTGACTCCATCATCTTCCTCTGTTTTTTCTTATTTCAATTACATCAAACATTCATTTCCTCAATTTAATTTCTAGGTATCAAACCAACAGCTACTAGTGAATCTCTAAAACACACATAATGTGAGAAAAGTCTCAAGATTTGAGCTTTTAAGGAAGATTAAAATCTCACTAGAGCTTAAACCCACCTCACATATCACAAGATTGAACGAATCATCACACAATTCAACCAAAATTAGGGTTTTACACCAAAACAATGTCAATCCTAGGTTTCCCTTGGTGGGTATCGCTAAAAACGAGATGAGTAGTTCTAATTTCATGTTTTCTGCGAAAATTTTAGGTGGCTGTAGAATTTACAATCAAACCAGTTGTGTTTATGGGACTGCTGCAGTTTCTATAGCAACCGCATCGTCTGAGGAAGACGGTGAATGTCAAAGAAATCAATAAAATCGAGCGAGGAAAGTCGAAAGGATTGCGTTCGAAAGAGAGGATTAATCTGATTGTTGGGATGTTACCAGGGAGGTACAATGCTCTTAAGAAGAGGCAAGTGAAGATTGAGATTGAAGCTTAGAATGAAGCAGCAAAACAATATCAGGAATTGTTGGCTGATATGTGGGATGGAAAAATGAGAGGTGAAAATAAAGTTGGAGGGAAAATCACATACATAAGAAGAGGAAAATGGGTTGTTTTGAGGGAAAACTAAATGATGTAACTGATGTGGGAGTTTATAAAGGTTTAGATGGAAATATAGGAAAAAAATTCATAAAGCTAAGGTGGAAGATTCTGAATAAGTGAAAAGTTAAGGTGGTTTTGTGCAAAATTTTCCTTTTTTTTGTTGTGAAAAACCACCTTAAACCACTTACGTAGTTACACAATACTACGAGTTGGTTGTTTTAGACGATTTGACTTGGTTTTTAGGCATTTAACAGGACAAAAATTTCAAGAATGCCTATGAAACGAGTACCAACAAGTCAGATTTTTGGGCATGTATTTAGATGCAACTTTTTTGGATTGAAAACGACGTTTTTTCGGAAAACAGACATTGTTGTAAGTCCTTTGTGGGCACAATTTTTGAGAATGCCTACGAAACGAGTACCAACAAGCCATGTTTTCAGGGACGTACTTAGATGCGACTTTTATGGATTAAATTCGACGTTATTTTCGGAAAACATACACCGTTCTATGTCCTTTATGGGCACAAATTTCGAGAAGGCCTACGAAACGTGAACCTACAAGCCGATTTGGGTATGTACTTCGAAGGGACCTTTTCAAACTGATAACGACGCTTTTTTCGTAAAACGCACACCTCCGTACTTCTTTTATCGGCACAAATATTGAGAATGCCTACGAAACGAGTACCAACCAGCCATGTTTTCGAGCACGTACTTAGAGGTGACTTTTTATAGATTGATGAAAGGTCAAACCGAACATTAAAAAAATTGGTAATTGATTTTGTTTCTCGGAGTCTAAAAATAGTGAACCAAACGACCCGTAAAAGTGGCTCTCATGTCTTGAAAGGTATGGGTGAGGTTTATATTGTGTTCAAAGATTTCCATCCAATGGGGAGTAGGAGATTAGGTCGAAGATCTCTCTATGGTTCTCAAAGTGGAGTGGGCTTGGCTGCTTTAGAAGCCTAGTCCATTGTCCCCTCAACGAAGGGGAGGATAGTATGACTTTCGCCCAAATTATCACAACAATACCACCATGCATGCTAGATCAACTACCAAGTCTAATATAAATCCGATCTACACTAAACTTAGGGGGCGTTTGGATTGGGGGTTTCAAGAAAGGGAAAGGGAAAGAAAACCCCCTATTCTCTTTGTTGGTGTTTGTGTCACTATTTTCTTCATTCCCTTTACCCTTTTTTCCTTTTCACTAACCCCTAAAGTCCTCTAACCTGATTCCCTAGCCCCCCTCCACTTAGAAATGGGGGTTTGGGAAACCCCCATTGACCACTCATTGACCACCCATCTAAGCTCCACTAACTTGAACCTCAACCCACCAGCCTCCACCACGTTCAACCTCAGCCGCACCTCCGACCACCTCCGACCGTCGCCGACCGACAACTCCACGCAGCCACACCTCTACAGCCGAGAACCACCACACAGCCACACCCTTACAATGAAAAACCACCACACCACCGCCCAAACCACCCTTGAAAAACCTAGCAACCAGCCAAACCCACCAAAACCTAGCAACCACCACCGGAGAAACACCAAAACCACCCCCCAAAAGGCCAAAACCACCCTCGAAAAACCTAGATAGTACCTGTAAGCTAATGAGCGGCGGATGGAGGGGGCGACAGTTGCTTGTTCGCTGTTTTGCAGCTTCTTTTTGGCGGCTTTCTTGCTTAACACCACCTATGGATGTGAGGAGCGGCAGTAAGAGGGGGCGGCTGTGAGGTGGGAGCGGCAGTAAGAGGGGGCGCTATGAGGTGGAAGGGGGCGGCAGTAAGAGGGGGCGGCTGTGAGGTGGGAGGGGGCGGCGGGGAGGGCAGCGGTAAGAGTGAAAGGGAAAGTGAGGAGGAGAGTTGGTGGTGCTATGGTGAGAGGGATGAAAGAGGTTGAAGAAGGGTAAATGGTAACCAAACAACTTCTACAGGAAAGGGTTTTAGTTTCCTTTCCCCCCTAACCCTTTCTTGATTCCATTCCCTTTCCTCTCTGCAAACTAAACGCCCCCTTATTGTAGACCAAGGCCAAGTCCCAAAAGTTAAGGTTTTTTTAGCAAAAGTTAAATTATAGCTCAAAAAAGGTTAAGGTTTCTTTAGCGAAAGTTAAGGTTTTGTAATTAAAAGTTAAGGTTTTGTAATCAAAAGTTAAGGTTTTGTAATCAAAAGTTAAGTGTTATGAATGAAAATTAAAGGTTTTCTTTATCAAAAGTTAAGGTTTATTTTAGCAAAAGTTAAGATTTTATAATTAAAAAATTGAGGTTTAGCAATCAAAAGTTAAGTGTTATAAATGAAAAGTTAAGGTTTCTTTAGCAAAAGTTTAGATTTTGTAATTAAAAGTTAAGGTTTAGCAATCAAAAGTTAATGTTTAGCAATCAAAAGTTAATGTTTAGCAATCAAAAGTTAATGTTATGAATGAAAAGTTAAGGTTTTTTTTAACAAAAGTTAAGATTTTATAATTAAAAGTTACGATTTAATAACTAAAATTAAGATTAAGTAGCTAAAAATTAAGCCATGATAACTAAAGGCTAACATTTCGTAACTAAAAATTAAGATTTAATAACTAAAAATAAAGACAAAAAACTAAAAGTTAACATTTTAGTGACTAAAAGCAATAAAGATATGAGCAGCAGCTTTAATAAAAGGCTTATACAAAGCAATTCTTAGATTCTTGATAGCCTTCGCCAACACTACCACAAATTCCACACATCAACATCCTAAAAGAAGATGAATTTCGCAATCAAAACACCTAACGAACCAAATTCCACACATCAACATCATAATCAGGCTTAGTGCGACCTTGTGCGTCGTCCCATTCCAATCTCAGGCGAATCTGCGGCGTCCCAATTCAATCTCAGGCGAATCCGCGGCGTCCCATTCCATTCTCAGGCGAATCTGCGGCGTCCCATTCCGTTCTCAGGCGAAGTTCGAATCTGCGGCGTCCTCTGGTACGTCTTCTCAGTCAAGGTTTGATCTATCAACCTGTATTATTGCTTTTTACTACCTTTTTGATCTATCAGCATACATCACCTCCGTAAATTCTCCTTTTGTTTTCATTAGAATCTTGATTTAAAATGATTCATTTTGATACGAGTTTTGTTTGAAATGGTGAAAAATTGAATAAAATGTGTAGGTCGTCTGTGGCCGGAGGGTAGAGGTTGAGGTAGAGGTTGTCGGATGCGTGTGGTAGGATGGTGAAGATGTTCTTATTCCCGCTATAAAATCCCCTATTCGAAATCGGTCTAACAACTCTTAAGAACTCCCTCAATAGCTTCTTAAAATCTACCCCTCCTTCATTACCACTGTACTTTCTCCCAAATGTCACCCTGCATATCACACTATTTGTCAGTGTCATAAACATCTCACTCAAATTTACAATTGCAGATGATGATTTCTCAGTATTTTCCATCATAAGCGTCATTTCTTCTTCCCTGACACTTCGAAAAGCTCGAACCCTTTTGTTACTCAAGAGCTGAAGCACACATATACTCTTCATCTGTCTCCAATACTCGCCGTATTGAGCAGCTGCTAAATCTTTGCCATTGTAAAGAAGCTTGTTGCCTGTCTTTGATATTGGTCTATTGGAAAATGTTACATCATGGGTTTTCATAATCTCGCGAGCTGAGAGGAGACAATGAGAAGTGTTGCTCTCCCTTGATATATCAGCATAAGCTCACCATATCGTTCAGACAGTGAATGGAGAGAGCGGTGAGGGTAAGTTCCTAGTTGATGAAGGTTGCCTATATATGGCAGACATGGTGGAGAAGGAGGTAAGCTTTTCTTGGAAGTTGACTTTGTGTGGAGCCATTTGTATAGGAAGAATAAGCAGAGGATCAGTGGAAGAATTGTGAAAAATTGCAGCCAAATCAGCTTTAACAGTTCAATACTGGGCAGCATCCTTCTGTGTGCAGATTTAGATATCAATTCTGGGGTTTGGGGGAGATTCTCAGTTACTGTTTATCCTTAAAATAAGTATTAGCCATAGAAATAGGCCTTCTGTATTAATTTATTATTTGTCTTATTTGACTTTTCTAATTATATCAAGTTCATGTTATCTTATAGGCAGTCAGCAGTTCTGGCTTTGATTTTTGCAAGACTTAAAATTTTAACTATTTTTAATTGTTACAGACGGGCTTCACTGCTTGCTCCCTTCCGGCTGAAGTGCGAGAAGGAGCCGCTCAATTCTCGGTAAATTTATCCCCTTCACAAGATTATTACTTCATATGCTGATGCGGTTGAAGGATATTGCTACATTGCACATTGTTGCTTACTAATATACATTTATGTTTTCTCCTAACTTCACAGACTCTTCATTTACATCAGCTCCTAATGCTTTTAATTTTACCGGCGCAATCTCCTAAATTAGATTTTAATTTAAGTTTAGATACACCGCATAAGGGCCACGAAGCGTTGTCCTCTCTCCCTTTGAAGCTGCGCTCCAATCTCAGTTCGCCCCTTTCTCAGGCGCTCCATTCTCAGTACGTCCCATTCTCAGGTTTGCTTTCCTCTCATCTTCAATCTTAGCCCATCCTTTCATCTTCCTTATCCAGTTAGGGTTTCTCCGGATTTTGCGTTATAATCTCGGGTTTGCTTTCCTCTCGTCTTCAATCTCAGGTTTCTTCCGTTATAATCTCACCATTTTGTGTCTACTAATTGTGTCTACTAATCTCAGGTTTGCTTTCCTCTCGTCTTCTATCTCAGGTTTCTCCCGTTATAATCTCAGGTTTGCGTTATAATCACAGGTTTGCTTTCCTCCCGTTACTTATTGTGTCTACTAATGTTTGTTAGCTTGAAATTAGGGTTTTAGGTTTAGTGAGGCTCGTGAATTGCGACTTTTGAAGCTGTAAAGAAGTTCTTTTGTGCTCTATTAGTTGTTCGATTGCTTAGTTATTGTTTGATTGCAAGTAGAATTTTGATTTGCAAACCCTAAATATTTACTCACTGACTCGAAGGTTTTGGTTTGAAGCTTTGGATCTCAAATCCCTATACTATTGCTTTAGCTCTCTGATTCGAAGTTTCTCACTTTGATTCAAAGTCTCAAGCACATATTCAAATCGAAGCGGGGCTACCCGGTTTTAAGAAGAAGGGCTATGTTGTTATTCTTGATGCTCCTACCAAGCCCGTGGATTGCACCCCTACTCTTGCCCCCGGGGGTAATGTAAATATTTGGACATGTTTATCTTAGGTTTATTAGGTGGTTATTATTCTAAATTCTTGTTTTGACTATCTGCTAGGTCAGAACATTGAGCACCATATCCTGATTGAGTCTTCTTTCCTTCATTGACATGCCTTGGTGAAAAGGTTGAAATGCGTTCCATGAAGGAGTTTGTGATGATCACAAAGTTGAAGGAAAGTGCAAAGCAACTTCGGCAGGCAATTCTGCACCATATCAAGGTTTTTAGTTAAGCTGCATGTACTAGTCTATTACACTGACCTTGTTGTATTTCTGTTTTTTGTACGACTTATGTTTCAATATTTGTTTTTCAATAAAGAAAAATCTTGTGGGAACAGATTGTATATGCAAAAACAGTCATCGCTGCACATTTTTAAGGAATTAGTGCATTCATCATTGAAAACGGAATGCCTGGGTACACTTCCTTTTTGTCACTTAGAAGAAACTTTTGATGTCTTTTTTCTCTTCTGTATCCTTATGAAGCCTGAATGTTTCAAAACTGCCCAGTCTGTCTACGTTTATTGTCTACGTCTATTGTCTACGTTTATGTCTACAAGGACTCGGTACATTCTATTGTCTATGTCTTGACTAGTCCTTTCCATTTTACCTTTTCTAGATTTTTGGCACTGGCAAGCTGCATATCCTATTCTGATGGACGTCTTTCTCCTATTCTGATGGACGTCGTTCAGTTTAAGCTTGTTCGTTTAACTAAATAATGAGCTGGGCATGACTGTCCGGTGTGTTTTCATTTTCCTTTAAAGGCCTGTACAAGCTTGTGCGTGTACATTTTCCTTGTCTTCAAGAGCTTGTGCTTGATCTGTATATATTTTCCTTCCTTCTCATCCCATATGTCTTCTGCAGCAGGTGACCGTTACACCTCTGTCTACCTTGCTAAAATTGCAGAGCAAGCTGAGCGCTATGGTGGTATGTTTCACACTTTCACTTAGCTCAATTCATAAGTTGTGTTTTTATTTTGAGGATTTTAATTTTGTGTTTAAAATTGTAGACATGGTTGATTCAATGAAGAAATTGGCAAATTTTGATGTCGATTTATCAGATGAAGAACATAATCTGTTCTCTGTGGGATACAAGAGTATTGTTGGAGCTCGGAGAGCTTATTGGAAAATCCTATGTTCAATTGAGCAGAAGGAAGACTCAAAAGGAAATGAATCCAACGTTAAGCGTGTTCGAGATTTTCGCCATGAAGTTGAATCAGAGATCATTGATGTCTGCGACGATGTTATGGTGATTGATGATCATCTTCTTCCCTTCTCATCCAGTAGTGAATCTGCTGTCTTCTACTATAAGATGTAATTCGTATGTGTGTATATGGAGAAATTTGGCTATTTGTTGGTTGAATTTATGGATCAAATCTTGTTGCAGGAAAGGTGATTACTGTCGCTACACTGTAGAATTTAAGACCGTTGATAAGAAGAAAGAAGCCGGGGATCAGTCGTTGGAAGCTTATGAGGTATACTTGTCTTAGTTTTTAGTTTAACTTTGCTTTGATGTTGGAACCCCGAAAGTTCGTGCTACGTTGTTTGTCAGCCCCTTCATCTAGTGGGTTACCGATTTCGAACTTTGGGACAGTTTTGTTGTAATGGTGTGTACAACAGTGGCTGGCTAACTTATAATATTTGAGGTGATTCTTTTTAGGCCATCTTTGAAAGTAAAAACAGTGAACTCCATGGGATCTTTTGGAGCAACTTCTTCATTGCTACTATTCTTTTTCATTGTGGACTTTCATCTTTTTTTTGGGGAAGAATTAGACATTTAATGCATTTTCTGTAAGAGTTGAAGTGAATTGGTGCTAACTGTCTGATTTTCTGTTTGCATTTGGATTTTACTTGCACTTGGAGCTTAGCTATTTCTAATTCTGAGTTTACCATTAACTGTCTGATTTTCTGTTTGCATTTCTTTTCTGTTAAAACTGGGTCGGTTCTTAGTTCTGTGACCCTTTTTCGGCAGGGGTAGCCAGGTAGGTGGGTGGGTCATTAACAATTCAGCATTTATAGTTTATATCTTGATCATCTATTTACTATGTCTTTGCATCCTTTTCTCTTTATTTAGTGACTCAAAAAGGCATGACATAAACTCTACAGTAACATATGCACAATTGGTTTTGAAAGCGATTCGGGAGGAGTGCCCGTGGGAGGATCTTCCTAAATGGCTGCAATCTTCTCTCTCTTCCAAAGAAAAATAGCGTAAGAGGTTTCTATGAGCTCTCTTTACTCCTGATCATATGGTGTTAAGTATGATTGTGTAGTGGATTATTTGCAATGGAATTATTATTTTGAGTGAAGTTCCTTATTGATGTTGTTAGGACTTGCATATGGTATAAGTTATGTAATTTATTAGATATATTTCTTGGGTAATGAATGTTGAAAGGGAATCTTAAGAGATTGACTTGGTTTTATATATGGTATTCTATTCTGTGAGAGGGTAAGAGGTGTAGCAGGACTGCAGGAATATATGCAGTGTGAAAGGGCGCTGTCTTGTCAACAACACTGCAGATTAATCTTTTTAATTGAAATCAAGGACTAGCTGCGGGCATGGGCATAAGGCACGCATCAACAACATATTTTTTTTTTTAAAAAAAAACATACAATTGCTGCGGGCTTTAATATAAGGCCCGCAGCAACAAGTGCTTTTTGCTGCGGGCCTCATATTAAAGCCCGCAACAATTGTAATTCTTTAGCTGCGAACAAGCCCGTAGCTAAACTATTAGCTGCGCCTTCAATAGCTACGACCACTTGTACGCAACTAATGGCCCTTTTTGGCCCGCAGCAACTGACTAAATTTCCACTAGTGCTAGGGTGTATAAGCTTTTGGGAGATATGAAATGCCCCTTTAAGGGTCCAGGGCTATACATGCATATCATGAGAACTGAGAAGTCGGTTAACTTGGTCTCTATTGGTGTTGTAAAGTCTTAAACATATTGTGTTATTCACGTCAGCAAGGAATGGTTGCTGAAGTGCAAAAGGCATTAGTGGAAGCAGAAGCAATGAAGTTGGTCTTCAATATTTCTTTTCTTTCCCATAACTTTTCAGCTTTTATGCTAGACTTCTAAGAATGTGAACTTTCATCTTTTATTGAACTTATAAAATGTTGATCCAGCTTGCATTGCACCAAGACAGGAGCCTGTTGCGGATTGGGGGAAGTGTACTTCTGGAGATATTCATATTGTGAGTCCTTTTCTTTTATACTTTTCTAAATCTATATGAAATTACTTCATTCGCTATTCGTTAATTTGTTTTCTTGGGAGGGATGGTTGAGGCCGGAGGTGTTGTATTTAACAGTTAGTTTTAGCATGATGTCACTTGGACAAAAAACATTGACCCAGCTCAAACCAAAAAAAAAGAAAAAATCAAATTTGAATAAGCCATGTTTCTTGTTAATCTCTGTAATTCATTTTATGTTGTACAAAGGCTGAAGACAGAAATACAACTTGTTTGGGTTCTTTTGTTAGAAAGTTCCAATTTCTGACAATAATTCATAATTCGAGTGATGGGTCTACTGCTTGTGTTGCTCCAAATTTTTTGCTGAAATAAGAAAGAGAATAAAGTTAGATATCAATTCTATTTGCTTAGGATTATCACAAGAATTAATGTAGAATATATCGTCAAAAATAGAAATATTCTAACTACTAAAAATAGAAGAATCATTAAAGCAAAGGTAATGGTTGAATATGATAAAGAGAGCATCACATACTTTATCTTTGAGGTCGTGGTTCATACACCAACATCCATCCTCACTCCATACACAACCATCCTTCTTCTACTGCCCTTATAAATAGGCCTCAATCATCCTCATTTTATACACCTGCATCCTTCTTCAGAAATATATAGTACTAATTCACATTCATTCTCACTCCTTACACAACATAATTTCTTCAAAAAAACAGTAGTACTAGAAGTTCTCATTCATTTTCATCCTATACTTCGGCGTACGTAGCTCAAAGGGTGTGAAGATCGATTGACGTTATATTACTCCGTGTTAGGTTTGACTCTTCCTAGTGTATAACTCGTTCTTGCATATATTTTTTCAATTTGCTATTAAACATGTTTTACATATATCTGAGCTCATTTACTAAAAGACATATAAATTTTACAAGTTCCTTGTAATGGTATATGGAAAATGTGTTAAATTAATGGGGGTGTTATTAAGAATAGCATGTTTGTGTTCGGGATAGGGGAAAGAAAGCGAAAAAATGGTGAAAGCAAAAACAAGATTAGTCATTAATTAATCCCACTTAAAAAAGGTAACCTCATCATCAACCCTAATCTTAACACAAAAAAAACGAGAGAGATTACTTTGTCGGCGGCTAATGACATCAAGTCACCAAAAATTAGCAGCATCCTATGAGTGTGGAGTAAGGGAGTGAGTGCGTGGTACAAATTTAAATCATACGTGGATATTCTATCTCCATGATCATACTTGATAATACTTGGATACGATTCCTACATGAACATATTTTCTTTTCTTATTGGCATATGAATGGATATATTGTTATGGAAGTTTGACACAAAAAATGAAAACAAGACTTATTGTGAATGAAGATTACCTAAAATAAAGACCAATTGAGCATATAGTAACAATAACTACTGAAAGAGTCATAATTGTAAATAATATCTATCAAATACCAAGTTATGTCATATCTATTTTATGAGTAAGTGATAACTAGCTGTCTAGCAATGAATTGTAAAACTCATAACAATCCAAACGACTTGTCCTTTATAAAAGGCCAGTGTTGTCCACCAAGCTCAAAGCTTGGCTTAGGCAGCTAGCGTTCTTCATTTCCTTATTCCCAATTCCCATTTCCCATTTCCCAGGAGCATACAAGTGTTGATTTTTAGTTGCTTTCATAATTTCACTTGATTCTCAATTCAATTAATTTCCTCTTTATACAGTATCTGAGACATATCTATCCTATACTTGTAATTGACCTATTTCCCAGGTTTGAAGCTTCTTTTGATCAAACTTGATATCAATTTCTGACTGCATTCGTATTACTACAATCAGAAATTTGGTGACTTTTGAGTATTTAGTGAGGGATATGGGGGGTTGTTTTTCTTCTAGATTGGAGACTGCCCATGATCAAAACCCTAATGAACAAACTAATTTCCAACAAGATATGAATTTTTCCTTCAATTCATTGAAAACGGCAACCAACAATTTCTGCACTAGGGTTAGAGAGGATGTATTTTCATCCTCTTACAAGGGCACTTTACAAAATGGGTGTCAAGTCACGGTTATGGTATTATGTGCCAATAACATATTTGTGGACTTCAGTCTGATAATTAAAATCATGTATGGGGTTATGCATAGAAATGTCGTTAGACTTATCGGATATTGCTTAGAAGATGATCACAGGATGCTTGTGCATGAGTTTGTTGGGGACTACAGTCTGGACCAGTTATTGTTTCAGAACTTTGAGGCAAGAGATTTTGATCTTAACTGGGGCAGGAGAGTGTCCATATGCCGTAAGATCGCTTGTGCTCTTAGTTATCTTCACGATGGGATCAGTCCTCGTGTTATACATCGTGGTGTCACGCCTAGTAATATCTTAATGGATTCAAGTTTCAACCCCAAATTAATGGGTTTTAACATTGCACGTCTTCTTGAGGACGATGAATCACATGCTAAGGACGATACTAGTTTAATCCGTGGAACTTATGGCTACGTGGCTCCTGAATATGCAATGACAGGAAGAAATTCGGAGAAGACAGATGTGTATTGTTTTGGGCTTACTCTACTTGAAATCATTAGTGGTAGGAGCATTTATGGGAGGATTAATCTAGTGGCATGGGCTTGGGAACTCCGGAGAAGTGGTAGGATTCCTGAGATTGTTGACTCTACCATACTCGAATTTCCTGATGCTGAGGTGATTCGCTTTGTTAATACTGCTCTCTTTTGTGTCCAAGAACCATCTGAACACCGGCCAAGCATGCTTGAGGTAACGCTAATGCTCTCGGACAGCGATGTCTTCCGTAATTGGGAACTATATAGAGAGCCAAGGCCGTCTTGGCCCTATTGCACGAGCAACAGTGATGATGATTGATGAACTATCGGTAGGCTGTTTTTATATTTTTGTTTGTGCTGCCATCTTGATTATTAATAGAATGTATTCTTTAAAATAATATCTTGTAGGTTCTTTCCTATGTAAACCTAGTTATTTTAGGTAGTTTAATCCATTAGTGTTGTATATATTCTTAATGAATGCAATTACCCTAATGAGGGGATTACATCATCTTTTAGTTATATTGGCCCTCTCCGATCAAAATCATTTAATTTTTATCCTGTGCCCGTCGGGTTGCCTTGTTAATTGCCATTTCTTGATCAAATGTTAGCTTCCGCTTTCTTGGTCAAATTTCGTAACATCATCTTGCCATTCTTGGCCCTTCTTTTATGTCTAGTACATATTCTTTCCTGCACTCTTTTGTTTTTCCAATCCTTTGGTTGTAATATCATGGAATGTTAGTGCCTTTACATGCTGAAAGTAACATTCGATGGTTTCATCATCCATGACTTTTGTTGGTGCTCCCTGCTGAATGCTCGTTGATTGGCTCTTGTAGGACAATACAAGTATATCCATTGCCTCCTGGAGCTTAGGAATTGGAAGGGTGAAGAATAGATAGTGGATGAAGGAGCACTACCGAAGGGAATTTATGATACACTTTTCCTCCACATATTGATGCATGTGTAACAGTGTAAGAGAAATATCTTAATCTCTGTGAATTAGATTGTTGAATATCGTTTTGTATATCCCTTTCGTCAAAGCATTGTATTACGCAATCTCTGTGAATTCGATTGTTGAATATCGTTTTATATTACATTGTGAGACCGAAGGGAATTTTTCTATTTTTAAGGCGATCTGGCGATTGCATTTTGAGTTGGGTATATGAGATGGTATAACCCAAGACTCGTTGTACTCTTGACGTGTATTATGCAACTTTCAAGTCATTATTGTGTTCTTTAGTAGATAATAGTGGCAGTTTACTTCATACGTGTTTACATGAAAAATCTTTACTTGTCTTCAGACTTTTGATTCTTTTTTTGGGCAAATATAGACTTTTGAATTATACCTATTATTGTTACGTTTTTTTATATATGCAATCCATAAGGCTAACAATAAGCAGTAAATATATTTCTTGAAATGTTAATAGTATTGAAATTAATGATGGAATCACGCGTCAATTGGTGTTATTTATTCCCGTAAGGCCAACAGTAATTATGATCTGTTAGATGAGCAAAAGTGACTTGTTTACATCAAACAAGGAACTTGTCTACGCTGGAAAGTGAGTCGCAAATGACACATTGTGGGAGGTATAAAATTCTGTAGTGGAAACTTTTCTCTTACATTTTATTCAATACTTTGTAGAGTTGAGTTTGTGATGTGAGCCTTTGATCACAAAGGCAACTCAAAGGGAAAAGTAGTATGTGATGTGATGCTTGCTTTAGCATCTTCAACCATAGCCCCTCCTTTAAGGATTCTCCTATTTTTAGTAACTAGAATTTATCTATTTTTGGCAAAGAGTGACCGAAGATGACAACTTATCACAAAGCAAAGGTTGACGAAATTGCAGAATTGCTACTGCCAATAATTAACCCCAATAATATCAAAATGTTGACCACGTAAAGCTTATTCTTGCACATCTTTCTTATACATACTCCATTATAATCATTACTTTCGGATCACTTCTACTATTCTTATTTTTCGACATCTTGCCCATTATGTTCAATAGCAACAAGTTCCAAAAGCATTAGGGAATATATGTGTTTAATTAGGACAACTTTCTCCACAGGGATGAACTTGTCAAATAAGGAAAAGGAATTTTATTTGGAGTGTCTATTCAATACTAATCGCAATTGCTTATTCACTATGACTTCTAAACTTGCCTGTGGCTTTTCCATATAAGCATTTGATTGTTCTGCAATGTGGCTTATGAGAAGAACATACCTAAAACAATTTATGTAAATTAAAATGAAAGTGATAAGATATAAAATATATACAATTTTTTTCCTTTGATGAAGATTTAGCAAATTCATGAAGTTTAATTGTTTTTATTTACAAATAAACCATAATAATTAAGCACAAGAAAGTAGGAATCCATGGGTAGCCATTAATTCATATTGAACAATTAAAACCATTAATTATTTGATTTTTTTGTTGGAAGAGAATTAAAGCATGGCAGCAAAATCGATGTTTAAAGCTATCCTATGGCATAAAGAAAATAGTATAATAGTGGGGAGGAATTAAGGATCCATTATGCGAAAAAGCCCACATAATAAATTTGAAAAAAACTATAATAGTGGGGAGGATTTAAGGATTCAATTTTCCCAGACTATGTTTAATGTCGACTATGATTTTAAGAGTATGAAAATATTAAACATAGCCATTAAGTTTTGTTCATTCTTTACAAACTGATTTGTATAAGCTACAGGCCCATTGTTAATAAATCTTCAATCAAACCTTGTCGTCTCACCTTAGATGAATTAAACCCGTTAAAAAATAATGTTAGTAGCAATTAATATCAACATTAAATAAAAAAAAAGATATAATCTAAATGAAAATTAGGCTAATATCAATAGTAAAAGTTATTGTATTTTGATGCCCTATTTATACAAGCACGTAATACGCTTGAAAATAATAAATAACTTTATTAGCTTAAGTTAAATCTAAGAGTGAGATAAGTATTTCATAGATTACTATTAAGAATTTTCTTTGTCATTGCACTACATCTAGGGTAGCTAGGATGGCAACGAGTCTAGGACTCGACCCGACCCGACCCAGACCCACAAACCCATTTATAAGAGTATGGGTCCAATTTTTTAGGCCCCAATGATCTAGGTCAAGTTTGGGTCCCAGAGGTTATCAGACGGGTCTGAGTCTGGGTCCGGGTCCAAATATTTCAGACCCAGACCCGGTCCAGACTCTAGCCACAGACCTATTTACATAAAAAAAATTTAATAAAAATTTAACTTGTGAATTATGACTTTATGAGTAATTGTGACTCCATTCAAGACATTTAATGATGTAAGTTGAAACATTTTAAAGTTTTATGAGCTATATTTTGTTAATTGTTTCGATACAAACATTAAACATGGTCAAGCGAACCTATAAAATAGGTGAAATAAATTTATTAGATTAAAAATGCAATTAAATTTGAAATAAAAAAGGACCTACCCTGTAAGGACCTATAGACCCATCAAACCCAGAGGCTCTGGGTTCGAAAATTCTAAACCCAATGACTGTAGGTCGGGTCTGGGTCTGTAAGAAATTAATGGGTACCAAACCCGCCCAGTTGTCATCCCTAATCTAGGGTCACTACTTTCCTAGACGACTCATGTAGATCACATACGATGCATGCAATAAAATGATGTAGTATATACGTAATACTATTATAATGTGAATTGTCTTGTGATTGAAAGCCTAGTATCACCACTTAATTCCCAAGTTGGACCACCACTACAAAAAAAAAACAACGCGTTTTAAGATTTGATATAGCTGAAAATATGCAAAACTGGTGGTTACACATCTCTTGCTATTTTTGATCCATATGACTAAGACTCTAACTAGTAAAATGAGCAGCGTCAGCGAGCATGGATAATTATCATAATACTACAAACTAATGTTAAAATAGAGAGTCAAATATAACTACAAACTGGATATCAATTTTGACTGCATTCGTATTACTACAATCAGAAATTTGGTGATTTGAGTATTTAGTGAGGGATATGGGGGGTTGTTTTTCTTATAGATTGAAGACTGCCCGTGATCAAAACCCTAATGAACAGACTAATTTCCAACAAGATATGAATTTTTTCCTTCAATTCATTGAAAACGGCAACCAACAATTTCTGCACTAGGGTTAGAGAGGATGAATTTTCATCCTCTTACAAGGGCACTTTACAAAATGGGTGTCAAGTCACCGTTATGGTATTTAATACCAATAACATATATGTGGACTTCAATCTAATAATTAAAATCATGTAAGGTGTTCTGCATCTAAATGTCGTTAGACTTATTGGATATTGCTTAGAAGATGATCACAGGATGCTTGTGCATGAGTTTGTTGGGGACTACAGTCTGGATCAGTTATTGTTTCGGAACTCTGAGGCAAGAGATTTTGTTCTCAATTGGGGCAGGAGAGTATCCATATGCCGTAAGATCGCTTATGCTCTTAGTTATCTTCACGATGGGATCAGTCCACGTGTTATTCATCGTGGTGTCACGCCTAGCAATATCTTAATAGATTCATATTTTAACCCCAAATTGATAGGTTTTAACATTGCACGTCTTCTTGAGGATGATGAATCACATGCTTTTGACGATACTAGTTTAATCTGTGGAACTTATGGCTATGTGGCTTAGTTAGTTTATTTGCGTATAATACGCGTATTATATGGCCGTCCCGGATAAAAAACGGAAAAAGACGGCCATGGCGAATAAAACGGAAAAAAACGGGGGTCCAACGTTTAAAACAGCAAAAACGTATTAAACGCGATTTTTACCAAAAAAACGGGATGTTTCGATTCCCCTTCCAAAAAACCCTCCCCGTCCTGCGCTCATAACCCTCGCTCATTCACTTCTCATTCCTCACCGCCGATTAGCTTCTGTCTCTTGCTGTGCTATCTTCACCGGCCGAACATCGTCGACATGGCCTCATCTTCGCCGTCAGATCTGATCTAACCAGCGTAACCGACAGATCACCCGGGCTGCCGAGTCGCCGACTACTGTTAAAACTCAAACTC
The DNA here is from genome assembly GCA_947645195.1 of Patellifolia procumbens. Lineage (NCBI taxonomy): Eukaryota > Viridiplantae > Streptophyta > Magnoliopsida > Caryophyllales > Amaranthaceae > Patellifolia > Patellifolia procumbens. Next base: position 30,719,129 of record CANSGD010001328.1, on the reverse strand, counting down.
CCTTAATTTGCTAGTGTAGGGTTGTAGGCTGGTGTTGATGCCGTTTAGTTTTCTGGGTAGTATTAGTTTTCTAGTGGTGGTGGTGCTCCTTTTGCTTTTTTAGAGGGAGAAAGGAAGAAAGAGAAGAGAGAGAAATGAGGGTTTTTGCTTCACTTTCCTCTGCTTTGTTTGGTGATGTGGGTAAAGTGTAAATAAAGTGAAATGAAAATGGGTCATGAAATGAGAGTGACAGTAAAAGTTGTCTTTGCTAAACAGATTTTAAAGGGAAAAGGTAAGTTATAATGTATTGTGATTTGTGAATTGTGAATGTTATTTTGGGTTTGATTATATAGTTGTATTTTTCAAATAAAATATAATACGAGTATAAAATGCAAAAAATAATGGCCGGATTTTTGGCCGGATTTTTCAAATTGAAACCGTTTTAAACGCGTATACGTACGTATCCGAAAATATATAAGTCAACGTTTTTTTAGTCGAATATTTGACCGAATTTTTCAAATTTTTGCCGTTTTAACTCGCCGAATAAAACTCCGTTTAATTCCCGTCCCGTATTTAACTAACTAAGCTATGTGGATCCTGAATATGCAATGACACGAAGAAGTTCGGAGAAAACAAATGTGTATTGTTTTGGGCATACTCTACTTGAAATCATTACTGGTAGGAGAAATTTTGAGAGGATTGATTTGGTGGCATGGGCTTGGGAACTACGGAGAAGTGGTGGATTCTTGAGATTGTTGACTCTACCATACTCTAATTTCCGGAGGCTGAGGTGATACGCTTTGTTAATACTGCTCTCTTTTGTCTCCAAATACCATCTGAACACCGGCCAAGCATGTCTGAGGTAAGGCTAATGCTCTTAGACAGGGATTTCTTCCGTAATTCGGAACTATATAGAGAGCCAAGGCCTTCTTGGCCCTATTGCACGAGCAACAGGTGAACTATCGTAAGCTGTTGATATATTTTTGTTTGTGCTGCCATCTTGGTTATTAATAGAATGTGTATTCTTTAGAATAATATCTTGTAGATACTTTCCTATGTAAACCTAGTTATTTTAGGTAGTTTAGCCCATTAGTATTGTATATATTCTTAATGAATGCAATTACCCTAATGGTAGATATAGCTGAAAATTTGCAACACTGGTTGCACATCTCTTGCTATTTTTGATCCATATGACTATGACTCTAGCTAGTAAAATGAGACTCTAGCAAGTATGTTAGTCTGGGGACTGAAAGTCTTCCTTAGTTCCTCTTGAGTACTATGAGCAGCAGCTGCGAGCATGGATAATTATCATAATACTAGAAACTATAATGTTAAAATAGAGATTCAAATATGACTACAAACTAGTATAATGTTTTCTTTTTGACAGAAATGAGACTTGTTAATTTATTTAACAGCTTGTATGTCTATGATATTGGGCATTACGATTTTAATGGAATTTTTTAAAATATGACTACAACCTGACACATTATAACCTACAAGGTGATAGCAAAGTATTGACATTAGTTTTAGTGCAAAGATGGAATCATGGTAAATGTAATTCAAACAAGCAGAAACCATATGCACAATTAAATTTCTGAAAATGCTCATAGTAAGTTCACCACCACGTTCAGTTCTAATAACATCGTAAAGAGGAGGGTTCCTAGAGTATAAAGAGGAGAGTGTTGCAAGATAATCAGAGTAACACGGCACTTTTCGTTTCTCTCAATCAAAGCTTTCTTCTCTTTAACTATGGCTTTCTGTAAAGCCCACGTCTAACCATAAGGTACAAGCTCATCATGGAGGTCTACGTATTCACACCTATTGGACAATGGTAACACTACCAATTGAGATAAAGAAACTATGTTGAACTCCAGCAGAGTTTATCTAATCAATATATTAAGCTTGTCTAATTAAGTCTTATGTTAGAATAATTGTAGGAGTTAATGGTGTAACCTTCATTAATCATTAATCACAATTACATTACCAACATATAGCATACAACTTAAAACTCCTAATAACTTTACTTGTATACACATTTGGAAACTTCCAAATATACTAGAAACCTAATCATAACATAATTACTAATACTCACCCTGAAGTTGGAGCATGTAAATCACGAATGTCCAACTTGCGTAACAAGAAACTGAATTGTTGTCGCCCAAGAGCTTTAGTAAGAATATCAGCCAACTGATGACCTATAGGAACATACGAAGTAGAAAGGTTGCCAGACTGCAACTCATCACGAACAAATGACAATCTGCCTCATTATGCTTAATTCGATCATGGAATACAAGATTTTTAGCAATATGGATATCAGATTGACTATCACAAACCAACTTCATAGGCCTGAGATGCAAAACACCAAGGGAAGACAATAAATACTTTAACCACTTTAACTCACACGTGGTGACAACAATAGAACGATATTCAGCTTCGGCCGAAGAACGGGCAACAGTAGGTTGTTTCTTAGTCTTCCATGAAACAAGAGAATGACCTAAGAACAACATATAACCAGACAATGACCGACGAGTAATTGGACATGCCGCCCAATCACTATCACAAAAAGCTGTGCGGCTCAAATCATTCAGAGAACGCAACAAAATACCTTGCCCAGGACTACCCTTAACATATCGCAAAACACGAAGTGCAGCATCCCAATGAGGGACCTGTGGTGCACTCAGAAACTGTGCCAAAGTGTGAACAACATAACTAAGTTTTAGGCGACTTACAGACAAATAAACTAACCGTCCAACCAAACGACGATACTGATCAGGGTGTGAATAAGGATCATCCTTAACAGGAGCAAGACATCCATAGGAGTATCTATAGGCTTACAACCTAACATGCCTGCTTCAGTTAAGACATCCATGCATACTTACGTTGTGATAGAAATAGACCCTCCGGATTCCGAGCAACTTCAAAAACCAAGAAAGTACTTGAGAGCACCTAAGTCTTTCATGTGAAAACATGAGCCCAAATAACGTTTAAAGCGAAGAACGGAATCATGACAAGAACCAACAACAATCAGATCATCAACATACACTAAAACATGAAGAGACAGTACCCCGAATATAGTTGAAAAGAGAATAATCAGCATAGGACTGCTTAAAACCATAAGTCTTCAAAGCACTGGATAACTTGGAAAACCATTGTTGGGGAGCTTGTTTCAAACCATACAAAGATTTACGAAGAAGACATACCTTCCCTGGTGAAGTACTATGATAACCAGGAGGATGTTTCATATATACTTATTCTTCGAGATCACCATGAAGAAACGCATTATGGACGTCCATCTGATGTAATTTCCTGTTAAGGGGGCCATCAATAGCTAAGAAAACATGTATAGTCCCCATTTTAGCAACAGGAGCAAAAGTCTCATTAAAATCAACACCAGTTATCTGCTGGTTACCACGAACAACCAGACGACCCTTAAGTCGTTCAACTTCATCTGTAGCAGTATATTTTATTTTATACACCCAACCACTACCAATTGCTCGCCTACCAGGAGGCAAACACTCCAATGTCCATGTACCATTTTTCTCAAGGGCATCAATCTCTTCCTGTATTGCTTTACGCCAACCGGGATGCTTGATAGCCTCCTGAAAAGACTGTTGCTCTTTCCCTTTTGTAATCAATGTTAGGAAACATTTATGTCCCACAGAAATAAATTTATCATAATCAATATAACAAGCTATATTAAAAGGTTAACCTGAAGAACGTGATTAAGATGGAAGAGCAGTTGAGGACGAGGAGTCTATATTTTTAAGCACCATAGTGTTAGTAACAAAATCACGAAGCTTGATCGACCGCACTTTAGGATGGTATCCACGACCCAACACTGGATCATCATGTGCCCCACTAGGCACACTACTTGAACTCCCCCTTAAAACCAAGGGGTTGTTGGTGTCGCACAACACCTCACCAATACGTATATGCGAAGGAGAAGAAGGTTGTACAACAATCGAAGACGTTCGTGCAACCTCAGCCTCGGCAACACCACTAGGTGCACTACCAGCACTTACACTTACAGCAGATGTGCCCACATCACTAGTTTACCCAATCAACACCAATACTAGCATCCAACAAATCCCCCATCACACCACAAAGGTGCTTGGGAAAAATAAGCCTCCCATTGTATCAGGTAAGCTCTCTAAATATGGAAATGTATGCTCAAAGAATTGTACATCTTAGCTCACAAAAAAAATCATGGGTTTCCAAGTCATAAAGGCGCCGACCTTTCTTCCCGAAGGGATAACGAACAAAAATGCAACGACGCCTCCTTGAATCAAAATTATCCTTAAGTCGAGACCTATTAGCAACATAGAAGAGACAACTAAATACACGCACACTAGCATAAGGAGGAGCTATACGAAACAAACATTCATAGGGACTCTTGCCGTTCAACACAGGAGTGGGGATGTTATTAATGAGGTGAGCTGTAGTTATAACACATTCTCCCCAAAAATACTTTCGCAATTTCGCCTGAAAACGCAATGCTCGTGCAACATTCAAAAGATGCCTATGTTTACGCTCAACTATCCCATTTTGTTGAGTAGTATCAACACAAGTGGTATGACGCAAAATTCCTTTCTCGGCAAAAAATGAACTAAGAATCAAAAAATCCTGGCCATTATCACTGCGCACCACTGTAATCGTTTTGTTGAATTGAGTTTTGACCATAACATAGAAATCTTTGACGAGTTGAGCAGTCTCATATTTGCCAACCATCAAATAGACCCCAAGTAGCACGAGAAAAGTCATCAACAATAGTAAGAAAGAAACGAGCATCACAAGTAGACAAAACTTTGTTTGGACCCCAAATATCACAGTGGATTAAGTGAAACATACTAGGATCAACATTCAGGCTGATAGGAAAAGAGTTGCGGGGTTGTTTACCCATGAAACAAATTTGACAATCCAAATCACAATGCTTATGTGAATCATGAACACCTCCTACGCCAGATAATGAAGAGACAACTTTCATAAATGGATGGCCCAAACGCCTATGCCATAACATACTTGTATCAACAACAACATCAACTTTATTTGTTTGAAAACGACTAGGTCGAATAGGCTTGAAAATATAGACTCCATTAGACTGCACTATGGCTCCAATCAGGTTCTTTAAGCCAGAGCAGGGACATAAAGAAAATTAGACAATACAAGACCATCACTCAACACGATAGATCCCTCTTTAGTAGCAGTAACACTTTTTCCATTAGGCCAACCAATGGAAGATGAGATATTTGACATAGACGAAAAACAGAGAGATATTACCATACATGTGATTCGAGGCTCCAAAATCAATGAGCTAGTTAGTAGGACCATACATACCACAAGGTTTTGCAGCGGAAGATGAGGTAGAGTCCTTCAAAGCAGCTATAAGTTGCACCCATTGATCATCGGTGAGTGTATGAATGTTATGATGATCACCTGGAGCGACATTTTTCACAAGACCCTGACTAGTACCACCAACATTACCAGCAAAAACATGTACATTACGATCACGATCACGTTCAACCATATTGTATACCCACGGGAAAACGAGAAGCATAGTAAAGCAACCACGCCATAACAAGGAATATAGGAATTTCCATGGCACAAGTCATTTGGCCACAAAAAGAGAAGAGGTAAGAAGTGTCTTTATAATGATAAATAACAACTAACAACTAAAGAAAAATATTGAAGCTGCAAACAGGCAACAACAGTTTTTTTTGGTGTCTTTATCCCCTTGTTTTTTAGTTAAATAATAAGCAAATGTCACTAAGTCACTTAACATCAAATAATGATGGAGTCACACAACCAATGACGGCAAAGTGAAGATAGATGCCGACGAGCAGAGTTGGAAGATAAATAAAAAAAAATTGATTCAAGATTATCTGGGCATGACTACCTATGAAATTCCCAACAGAAAATTGATCGGCGAAGTGAAGATAACGTTTAAAACACCAGCTAATCGGTCGACGATCAAACAAATAACAACGAACAATCACCACCACCGGTCGATGAGAACGGTTACAGAGGAATGAAAAACTGACCACCACGCCGACGAGAACACGGACAAACCCGCGAACAGATCTAAACCAGATGCTGACGAGAATAACGAATCAGAAAGTTCAAGGCAGTGACGACTAATAACACCAATGGCCGACGAGGAACACGCACTCATGAACTGTTTTTTTAGTTGGAAGATAAATAAAAAAAATTGATTCAAGATTCACTGCATCTCCGGCGGGGGAGGGGAGGGTGGCAACTAGGGGTGTGCAAAACGGATATCGGATCCGATCCGATCCGAATATCCGGATATCTGAATTTCCGGATAATGAAATATCATATCCGAATCCGTTCCGAATGATCCGGATATCCGAATTTTCGGACCGAATATCCGGATTATCCGAATCCGATTTACAGCGGGAAAGGTGATTGAGAGTGAGAACTTAAGAAGAGTAAAAAAGACGGGAAACTGTGAGAAAAGTTGTTGGAAATTAAAATGTAAACCAAATTGATCTCATCACATCCCTTTTTGGGTATTAAAAAAGATGATAATAAAATTTCACAAACTTAACCCCTAAAAAGAGGATTGAAAATGGCAGTAAAAAGAGGAAGCAGAGGAGAGACAGAGAAATCAACGACTATGCCTCGTTCCTTCTCCTTCGTTTCTTTATCAAATATTGCGCTCCTTCCATCTGTTACAATCAGACTATTAACTCCTCCTTATATACTCATTTGATCAAAAGAAAACATATAGTTGTTATGCGTACAAATTATGGAGTTGCTGCTAGTAGATGATATTGTCCGGGATGTTAACTCCTTCGATTTTTGTTCTTTTGGTTTGTTAAGAGGGAAATTCGTGGATCATAGAATGGCTAAGTTGTTGCTGTTTGACATAGGTAAAAAGGTGGAGTTAATAGTACAATTGGGTATTGAACTTTGCTATTAGATATTAGGAACCAATTTTTGAAAAGTTGCAAATAAGGTATTGGTTAGTGAGTTTTGTTAACTATACTTCATGTCATTTACTTGTCATAATTGTTGTTGCCATCTCAAAGTACGTGATACGGACATCAACACTTGGCAATGAAATGGTGGTTTCTTCACAAAATGGTTTTTCTTTGAGTAATATTTGCTAAATGCTCTATGTATATTGGGGTGATTATAATCTTGGCTATGGTAAGTGTATTCATATAAGATATTATAATGGGGAGATGGTCTGGAATTATGAAATGATTAGTAGCGGGAAGGCTTGAGAGAATGAAGGCAGAGGGTCATAAGTGATAGGAGGTATTGCTCGAGGCTATGCACGTGATTGAATGAAAATTATAAAATAAGACCAAGACCATGATATAGCATAAACATAAGCTACCTATGGAAATTGGTAGCCAGGTTTAGAAGAATTAACTAATTAAGGGCATCTCCTGCATGCCCTTGTGTATGTTTATGAAAGTTAGTCGTGTGATTAAGGCTTTTGTATCATGGGCATGGTATTTTTGTGGTGCTTTCTTGTTGCTCTTTATATGATAAATGTACACATCGTATCTGAAGGCAGGGAATTGAGATGAGTAGGTTGTCTTATATAATGTGATTTAAGCTCACCTATGTAGCGTAAGCAAGAATTAGTTTGTGTTTTGCCTTCTGAAATCACTTCGATCGAAAGCTAGAATTGGCTTTAAGTTCAAAAAATCTGCCATTTGTGATTGGATGGCCTATCATATTCTTGATGTCATTATATCTGATTATGTTTGCGCGTAAATGGTTTTCTATATGGCCTGTTTAGTGTTTGTTGGTTTCTTTTTCCGTGTTTCACACATTGTTGGACCTTCACTGCTGCTTTGCTAATCAAATTGCTATATCTGCTCTTTATTTTATCTTTTCTTTTTCAGCAACCTTTCACTGCTGCTTTGCTAATCAAATTGGAAGGGTTTAACCTTGATTCTCTAACATCTGGGACATGCATCTTTACTCTTCCTTGGACAATTTTTCATCCGTACTGAATTCACCGAGTTTACACTGGGCATACAAAAATTGCAATATATTCCAAAGCCTAGGCATTAACTTGATTGCTAAACGAATGACATTAGAACAAGATGGTAAAGGTTGGAGTGGTAATGGAAGAAAAGTTAACTAGTGATAGATTTGGCATCTCCCAGAGTTCCAAGAAAATACACAGATTAGCCCATACACCTTTTGGGGCCAATACTTTTGTTTGATACCTTTATTCTCTATGTTAGTTGTTTGCAAAACGAACATTCATGAATTGGATTATAGCTATAGGCATAATAATATCAAGGACAACAAATAATTGTGGTTGCTAATCATGTACAAAATTAGAATGAAAACAGTAGCGAAGCCGGAGACTGTAGATAAGGTTGGTGGATTGCCATTCCCAAACATCATGCCGAAGTAGTCTGTATCACTACCAGACTTGGATCTAGTGCCCTGTTGCTACTCATGCTTCCACTGCCTCGTGGTAGGTTAATGTTGTCGTCCCTTTATACATGTACAGTAAGTGCTATAGTTCATGTGATGGCATCCACATCTGTATACTGACTTTGAGCCATATTCAGTATCCGCCAATGGCTTTGATCCTCCTCATAGTCACTTCAAGTTTGAGCATATTACGTCTGTTTAGGACTTATCTTTTTGCATTAAATTCAACATCTTGTGGGTTCGAACTTGGAAGTGGATTGCAGGATTTTTTCACATCTTCCATTATGGCTTACCGATTCTTCTTTATAGAAAGTTGCATTCATGCTATCTCTTTATACTTGTGCACTTAGTCACTTACTGCACTATGTGAAAGCTCTTCCATACCATATTACTAGCATTTAACATGAATTTACATTTAGGGGGCGCTTGGTTTGAGGTTTTCGGGAAAGGGTATTCCCTTATATGTTGTTTTTTAGGTCTATTATCATTCCCTTTATCCTCTCTTAACCCCCAATTCCCTCTACACTCATTCCCACCCACCCCCAAGGTATCACTTACCCTTTCTTCCTTCTTCACCATGGTCAATATGACCCTAATATTGACCACCAAATACCACCACACACCACCGCTGCCACAAACTCTTTCACCACCTCCGACGAACCCAAATCGGTCAATACACCACCACTGACACCACCTCCGACGAGGTTAGATCCTTAGTTTTAAAAAGCACGCCTCAGACGCTCCTAGGCGTCAGGCGAAGGGAGACCGTGGAAAAACACCTCCGGCCACCAAGGCGAAGCGTTTTTATAGAGGCGTGTGGAGGTGCGCGCTTTAGGCCGCCTTAGAGGAAGCGCAAGGCGCGTTGCTTCCGACGCCTTTGGGGAGAATAGCAAGATGAAGTAGATCTGAGTTTAAAAAATTAAAAAAAGAAGTTTTTCTTTTGAATAAAAGCTTACATAGACCGTAGAACTCAATATCGAGCATAACCCCCAAATGATTTCATAAAATTACTTCAAATTGAAGGTTAAATCGAAAACATAATTCGAAAAACCCCTAAATTGCGTGAGGGTCATTTGACGGCCGAGCAGCGGCCGGTGAAGGCAGAGATTGCCGCAGATAACGTCGCCGGTTGTCTCTGCCTCAAGATCTGTAGGTGGTAGGCGCTGGTGAAGATTTTTCAGGCGAGTTCTTCCTGCTTCGCCTTTTCCTCTTTTGCGAGCTGTGGTGGTGAAGAGTTTACAAGTTTCTAGTTTTTTTCCTTTTAATATTACTGAATTAAAAGGGTGAAAAGTACCCACCCATCCCCTAGTAGACTAGTACTAGGCGAGTAGCCAGTAACTAAGCGTTCAGTACTTCAGTAATGAAAAGCCTTTTTCTCTTTTTTTTTGGAGGTTAACTTATAATTGGACTGGGTGGTAAGTAATGAAAATCAGATACCTAAAAGGCATGTAAATAAAAATTAGAAATTAAAATATTTTGTGCCTCGCCTACGAAGCGCGCCTTCGCCTTGCGCTTTGCTCCTAGGCTCCAAGGACCCTTTGCGCCTCGGTGCGCCTCGCTCCTTTTAAATCTAAGGTTAGGCCGGCATATACACCACCGACGAACCCATAAACTCCCGACACCGGCGTCGATGAACCCATAAGCTCCCGACACCGCCGCTGCCGAAACCTAAACAGTCTGACACAACCTCCTTCGAGCCCAGAACTAGCCGATACAACCTCCCTGAAACCAAGACCAATCTCTGAATCTTCCAACACCACCAACCCAAACCTAGATCTATTTCAGCATGGTCTTCTCGAAAATCTAGCCTAGCCCCAAAAAACTACTAATGTCGGCAACGCACACTGATCAGAGAAGGAGGATGATGGCTGAGGGAGAAAGAAGAGAGAAAAAAGATGGAGTTGGCCTGACGTGAGTCTCTCGTGGTGGCTGTAAGGGAGGTGGATGGGTGAGAGTGGATTTTTTTTCTTCAACCAAACAACATTTTTAATCAAACGGTTTAGGTTTCCTTTCCCCTCCTTTCCCTTTCTTGATTCCATTCCCTTTACCTAGCAGCAACCAAACGCCCCATTAGTTTCCTACCTCATAAAGCACTAACATGGTCGGAATAGTAAGTCCCTTTCAGTGCAAACTCTGAATCATTAGGAGTGCTAACTCAATTTTCCATCACTCCCCTCCAATTATATGAGGTTCCACTTTGCAAAAGAATGTGTAATTATACTAAAGGTACAGCAAAATCATCAATGCAAAATAAATGAAAGAGTCTAAAATTTACCTAGAATAGATTTAGTGATAATCCTTAAAAAATTAACCAAATTTACAAAAGGAATTGAGCAAACAAAAGTTTTTGATCCGTATTGGAAATGATGCAAGTAAAGACATGTGAATCAATTAGGACATTTAAGCTTTCCATGATCATAGAATACAAGAGCAAGGCATTAAGTAAAGCTATTAGCCTAAAAATAGAAGACAATGGGAGGTATTAGTTACTATCCAAGGGAAAAAATTGATTGAAATAGCTAATGACGACCCTGACTAACACTATTATTACTTTGATTATCTCTAACAGAAATTTTTACTGGTAAGCAAAATCATAACTCGTAAGTGTTAAATAGCTCGTAGCAGAATCGTGAATCATATACTAATTCTATCAGTATAGTTGATAGGGTTTAGTCGTGTCACCTAATCAAAAATAAACCTACAGACCTCTAACTAAGATAGTCAGTGGAAGCAGGGTCGAATCCACAGGGAGACAGAGTTTCTAAATTAATATTCAATCAATTCAGCTACTCCAGATGAAATCAGGGAAGAATTAATTAAACTAATGAATAAACTACAGAAGACGGAATAAATCGAGTATTTAACTATGGACTAAAAACCTAGGGTATTAGGTCGGTCCACCATGCTTATACCAATCAAACAAGGTCAAATACTATCAAAATCTAAGTCAAGAGTCGGGGGATTAGAGCCTATGTTGAGCTATGGTTAAGACTCAACGCTCATAGTTCAACATACGCCGCATGTTCACTAACGTAATCAGAACTACTGACATGTCCTAGGCCTCTAGTCATAAGACGGATCTGTGCAAACAACTATTAACCACAAGCAATCAATGAAATTGTACACTGACATTAATTACTCAATAAGAACAAACCATATCATAATCACCCTAATCAAGCCCTAGAACTTGATAGAAATCTAAATCACAATCATGGTATAAACATGGCTTTCCTATCTAACACCCTAGAAAGAGAACTACTCACTCATAATTGAATTAACAACAACAAAACTAATATAAAATCCTAATAATTGCATCATGAATGATTGAATAAATAAACTAAGCAATTGAGAATAATAAAAGAGATTAGGGTAAGAAAGAATACCAATTGACAGAAAGTAGGAACTTTTATTGAAATCGAATAGGTTCAATCACCTTTAATCTAATCTAAAGTGTTTGAATTAAACTAAGAACAATGAGAAAAATAACTCTAGTCTAAAGCAGTAAAAAGATGAATAATAGATGTCTCTAAATAATGAGGAAAAAGGTATTAAATACCCTTCAAGTCTAATTCAAATAGGAAACTAAATTATGAATTTCCGCAAATACCCTTCTTGACAATCACGCAGCCACAGGAGAAAAAAAAACTAGCTTTGGCGCATTTGTCTCGTAGTGCGCATGCATCCCCTCGCCAAAAGCGTGGACCCCCTTCCTTTTTGTAACGCAACAGCAGCCCTCAATAAATGGTGCCCCCCCCCCCTCCCTTTTGTCTCTGGCGCACAGCAGCAACAACCAATCAATAATAATTAATGGGCCCCTTGTCTCCTAAACCACAGCAGCCAACAAACCAAATTTTGGCCCAGTCCTTTTCACGCGTGCAGCAAGGAGCTGAACTTCCACCCGATCGGGCCCGAGTACAGTACCCGATCGGGCCTGGAGACATAATGGCCCAGAAATTCGTTTTTCTACGTACAACAGCAGCACCCATAAATGTAGAGGACCCGATCGGATCGGGCAGCGGGTGCCCGATCGGGTCTAGGGACATAGCTCCTCGCCCGATCGGGTTGGGCAACGCTTGCCCGATCGGGTCCGCAACTCCTATACCTGATCATAAATGCTTCGCCCGATCGGGCCATTTTTGCCCGATCAGAGTACGGAAACCTCCTTTTTGACTCTTTGGCTCTCTAAACTTCACGTTTAGGGGTTTTGGGACCTCCTAAACTATCCATAAAGCTCGTGAGCCGTCCTACGTGCCCCGTAACATCTCGTAAAGCCGTGGTTGCTTCCAAATGGCTCGGAAATAAGGAGAAAACTCCCTAAAACCTGCAATTCAACACTAAAACACAAAACCACAACTATATACGATAGTTAGCACAAAATAGCTCCCAAAAGCTCCAATGACGCACAAATTAGCTTGTAAACAAGGGAGAAAAGTCTATATAAATACGTGATATCAAACTCCCCCAAGCTAAACATTTGCTTGTCCTCAAACAAACAGAACATGAACATGGAATAGATTGCCTCACCCCATAGATAAAAATCAATCAAAGCTTAAAACATTTTCAAGACTAAGAATAGTTCAAGCAGGCATAATTCAAGTTTGGCTAATCAAATCCATCCAATCACCAATCCTCCAAGCAATTTATCAAATTCAAGCATCCAGAAGGCATACAAGTCCTGAAAAGGCTTCTCACAAGGGTGTCACTCCTCTCTATTTTGTGGCAGGCAAAGAATATGCCCGAACACTCACCAACCCGACCATAAATACCCTTCCCACTCACACTCTCATGTGTTTAAGAAGGTTCAATGACGCTCATCCTAGTCAAGTCGACTCAATTAGCAGAAATACTCTTTAACTTTGACAAACTGACTCGAAATTAATCAAATGAACAATGTAGACACAAGCTCAAGAGGACTTTATAGGGTTGTAATGGGGCTTAGGTAAGAGGTAGGGGATACTTTTGGGTAATGTGGTGGAAAAACCAAGAAAGGGGGAGCATGAAACATTCAAACAAGGCCTAAGATGGCCTACACAACTCCCAACAACACCATAAAACCACGTAAAATAACCCAACTCTCATAAATCAATTAAAAACTCATAATAAACCCAACTTTCAAGTAATGAAGCGAATATCTCCTTAAGTACGTATGTGAATGAAAGAACTTTGAATTCTTTTGAATTTTCATTTCATTTTTCTTTCATTTTTCTGAACTTCATTCACGCAACTCTAAACTTGCTTTTTCTTTTCTTTTCCTCACTCTCAAACCACAGCAAATACACTTTTAGATACCTCAACAACCAAACCAAATCGTGAAACCAATCTCAAACTCAACCCATTTAAAAGCTCCCCCAAGCTAGGCTTGGAAATAATATGAAAGGCCATGGGCTCATAATAGGGGTCTAAGTAACAAGAAACAAGTCATTAGGCTCAGCGGGGCTAAGGAGGATAAAAGTATATCAAAAATTCACTCTGAGGCTCAAGAATAAGACAAAAGAACGCCTCAATCACAGCAAATGCTACAAGTCATCGAATATCAGACAAGTACGAAGTCAAAGTCAAGATCATTCCACTAAAGAGAACTTAACACACAAGAATAGACTGGATAATAATATGAATCTAATAGGCTACAAAGAGGCCTCACAGTCTAACCAAATCAGGTATGCAACACAAAGTGGTCTAATATAATCCAAAAATGCTCGAAATCATAGCAATCAAACATCAAATCATAGCCTCAGGATCACAAATGCCCAGCTATCCAGAAAACAAAGTCAAATCATTTTCAAATAGAGCACAACAAGGGGTACAGGGAGGAAACTAAACCAGTCATGGGAACCAATTTTTTTTGAATTTTTGCATTTTTTTTTTGAAAGCAGTAAAGCTATCCTAGAAAGCAGTAAAGTGAAAGAGAATACAAACAGAATTCCTCCCCCAAGCTGAACTTGGCAGTGTCCTCAATTCCAAAAGGTGACAAGGACTATGCTAAGAGGAAAAACAATGTTAGTACCCTCACTCTCGCTCGCAAAAAGAGGAAAAATAAAAAGAAAAGGAAAAGGGAAAGAAAAATACGAGTTGCCTCTCGCACAACTCTGGTTTATAAAGGTCCCGCACGACCATAATCCTCCATCTCTCAAATAGGAGGGGCTTGGCAATGAGTGCCACCCTCATCAAATATCTTTGTTCTCCAAATGTTCTTGACTATGCCTCCAGACGGTGAGGCAACCTTAGGTGGAATTGGAGCCTTCTCCACACCTACTTCATCCAGAACCTCATCCCTGCAACAAGATTGTTCAAGCTAGGTGCCTTAACAGCATTGGTTAGTTTAAACATCACTTTATCATCACCAACACTAAGAGTTAAAGACCCAAACTTGACATCAATTACAGCACCAGTAGTACACAAAAATGGCCTACCCAAGATAATAGGACTCTGGGCATCCTCATCCATATCTAACACCACAAAATCAACAGGGATATAGAATTTACCAACCCTAACAGGAACGTCCTCTAAAACACCTAGAGGGTATTTTATAGAACGATCTGCCATCTGTAAAGTTATTTGCGTGCATTTGAGTGCTCCCATGTTCAGTTTCTCAAAAACAGATAATGGCATAACAGAAACAGAAGCACCTAAATCACATAAAGCCTTGTCAATAAAAATCGGTCCAAGATGGCAGGGTATAGAAAAACTACCAGGATCTTTTCACTTTGGTGGGGTTTTATTTTGGATAAAAGCACTACACTCTTCAGTAAGAGCGACACGTTCTACCCCACCAAAGTCTCTTTTCTTAATGATCATGTCTTTCAGAAATTTGGCATAGACAGGCACTTGGGTAATTAAATCTGTGAATGGAATTGTTACCTCAAGGTTCTTGACCATAGCCAAGAACTTACCAAACTGCTGATCGACTTTGGATTGTTGCATCCTGTGAGGAAAAGGTAGCCTTGGTGTAAAAGGCGTTTCAGAAACCTTCTCCTTTTGCTTCCATGTTTGTTCAGCTTCTGCAGACAAATCGACTTCAGACGTCGAATTCTTCTTTTTTCCTTCCTCTACCACCCTCTTCTTCCCTGCAGTTAGGGTAACCTCATCAACGGGCACTGAAGGGGCATCATATGCAATGCCACTACGAAGAGTAATGGCATTCACATGTTCTCTCTGAACGGGTTGCCCTGGCAATTGTCCCTGCTGCCTCTGTGCATTAGTTTCTACCAATTGAGCAACTTGAGCCTCGAGAAGTTTGATTTGCTTCTCTTGGGCCCTCCGTGCTTCCTCTTGGGCCCTCCGTGCTTCCTCATTTGCCTTTTGCATAGACAATATCAGTTTCATCAGTTCAGAATTGCTAGGCTCTTGTGGGTTGTTGTTTTGTGGAGGTGGGGTGTGGAAATTTTGTGGAGTTTGGAAGTTATTGGGATGATGGAAGTATTGTGGTGGTGGTCTTTGGAAATTTTGTGAGGTTTGATGGTATGAGGGTTTAGGATAGTTTTGTGGAGGTGGAGGTTGATAGTTTTGTGGGTTTTGGTAGTTATGTGAAGGGGGGAAGGTTTGTGGCCTTTTTGAAAAGCGTTTGTCTGCTCCATCTGAAGTTGACTGCACTGACAGTCATGCCCAAAGTGACCCTGAACACCACATACCTCGCAGTAAGATGAGGTAATGGGTGCTACTGCAGACATAGCATTGATGCTCATAGGCGGAGATGTCGAACTAGAAGACTTCATTAGCTGCCTAGTTAGTCGCGCCATCTGAGATGTAAGCAATGAAATAGCGTCAACTTCAAGTACCTTCTTAGTCAAACTCCTAGATGATGAATGGTCATTGGCTGCAAGATTTGATAGGAATTCATAACCCTTATCAACTGCCTTGTCTAAAAAGACTCCTCCTGTAGACGAATCAACAATACTCTTCGTCTGAGGCTGCAGACCATTGTAGAATGTCTGCGTCAAGAACCATTTGTCCATATTGTGGTGTGGACACTCTCTCTGTAGATCTCTAAACCTAGCCCACGCTTCCCGTAATGTTTCATCAGGCTCTTGGAAAAACGTTGCTAGTTTGTGTCTGATTTCTGCTGTTTTAGTAGGTGGATAATACTCTCTCAGAAACGCAGCAGAAATCTCACTCCATTCTGTTTCTTTCACGTCGTTCAACCATTTCTGGGCTCTATCTCTCAATGAAAACTCGAACAACATGACTTTTAGCTGATCTGGAGTGACGCCGGCATGTTTGACTGTTCTACAAAGCTGTTGAAACCGCTGCAGATGATTTGCCGGATCTTCAGTAGAATGCCCACCAAACTGATTTTGCTGAACCATGCTGATGAGTCCAGGCTTAATCTCAAAATTGTTAGCGGCGATGGTGGGCATTGGTGGTCCAGTAGAAAGACCATCTGGGTTGGGTACCCCATACGATTTCAATGATTTAGACATGACTGAACTCGAGGTGTCTGATCCAGAGGTGTTCAGCTAAACAGACTGCTTTTCTCTCTGAATTTTCTTTCGAAGTTGCTTGAGTGTCTTTGTCAAATATGGATCCTCATGAACGAGGATACCTCTTCTTCGAGACCTGGGCATACAAAAGAAACAAAAAGAAGCAGTAAAACCTACAGACCTCTAACTAAGGTAGTCAGTGGAAGCAGGGTCGAATCCACAGGGAGACAGAGTTTCTAAATTAATATTCAATCAGTTCAGCTACTCCAGATGAAATCAGGGAAGAATTAATTAAACTAATGAATAAACTACAGAAGACGGAATAAATCAAGGATTTAACTATGGACTAAAAACCTAGGGTATTAGGTCGGTCCACCATGCTTATACCAATCAAACAAGGTCAAATACTATCAAAATATAAGTCAAGAGTCGGGGGATTAGAGCCTATGTTGAGCTATGGTTAAGAGTCAACGCTCATAGTTCAACATACGCCGCATGTTCACTAACGTAATCAAAACTACTGACATGTCCTAGGCCTCTAGTCATAAGACGGATCTGTGCAAACAACTATCAACCACAAGCAATTAATGAAATTGTACACTGACATTAATTACTCAATAAGAACAAACCATATCATAATCACCCTAATCAAGCCCTAGAACTTGATAGAAATCTAAATCACAATCATGGTATAAACATGGATTTCCTATCTAACACCCTAGAAAGAGAACTACTCACTCATAATTGAATTAACAACAACAAAACTAATATAAAACCCTAATAATTGAATCATGAATGATTGAATAAATAAACTAAGCAATTGAGAATAATAAAAGAGATTAGGGTAAGAAAGAATACCAATTGACAGAAAGTAGGAACTTTTATTAAAATCGAATAGGTTCAATCATTAATCTAATCTAAAGTGTTTGAATTAAACTAAGAACAATGAGAAAAATAACTCTAGTCTAAAGCAGTAAAAAGATGAATAATAAATGTCTCTAAGTAATGAGGAAAAAGGTATTTATAATACCCCTCAAGTCTAATTCAAATAGGAAACTAAATTATGAATTTCCGCAAATACCCTTCTTGACAATCACGCAGCCACAGGAGAAAAAAAAACTAGCTTTGGCGCATTTGTCTCGTAGTGCGCATGCATCCCCTCGCCAAAAGCGTGGACCCCCTTCCTTTTTGTAACGCAACAGCAGCCCTCAATAAATGGTGCCCCCCCCCCCCTCCCTTTTGTCTCTGGCGCACAGCAGCAACAACCAATCAATAATAATTAATGGGCCCCTTGTCTCCTAAACCACAGCAGCCAACAAACCAAATTTTGGCCCAGTCCTTTTCACGCGTGCAGCAAGGAGCTGAACTTCCACCCGATCGGGCCCGAGTACAGTACCCGATCGGGCCTGGAGACATAATGGCCCAGAAATTCGTTTTTCTACGTACAACAGCAGCACCCATAAATGTAGAGGACCCGATCGGATCGGGCAGCGGGTGCCCGATCGGATCGGGCAGCGGGTGCCCGATCGGGTCTGGGGACATAGCTCCTCGCCCGATCGGGTTGGGCAACGCTTGCCCGATAGGGTCCGCAACTCCTATACCCGATCATAAATGCTTCGCCCGATCGGGCCATTTTTGCCCGATCAGAGTACGGAAACCTCCTTTTTGACTCTTTGGCTCTCTAAACTTCACGTTTAGGGGTTTTGGGACCTCCTAAACTATCCATAAAGCTCGTGAGCCGTCCTACGTGCCCCGTAACATCTCGTAAAGCCGTGGTTGCTTCCAAATGGCTCGGAAATAAGGAGAAAACTCCCTAAAACCTTCAATTCAATACTAAAACACAAAACCACAACTATATACGATAGTTAGCACAAAATAGCTCCCAAAAGCTCCAATGACGCACAAATTATACGTGATATCAATAGTATTCTAAGGTTAGGATAGTATCATATCACAAGGAGAAACCATTCCAAGTATTGGTGATTCAACTTGCTATCAGAGTTCTCCAATTCCAAGTATTTCTCAATTGCAAAATTCTTTTAATAGAGAGGTCTAATTTCAATATAAGGATTTTACTTGTCAACCATCCTTTATCTTCACTCTCTAATTTATGTCTTTGGACCTTGATAGATGAACATAAACCCTAATTAGAGAAAAATATTAATAAAAATAACCATATAGTTAAATAAAACAAATTCCGGCATAGAACCAGAACTATGTGTTCCATAGCGGACAACTTCCTCTTTTTGCAAATAATATTCCTCCGGAGGGTATATTTGAGTAATGCCAATTATAAGAGAGTTTAGATTTTGATTTGACAATTCTTATTAGTTTGGATATTCATCAATGTTATCTGGAAAAAATTACGACAACAAAATCAAATTGCTAATCAAGAAATTATATGAGAATAGGAATGAAAGATTCTAAACAATATGAAAACTTACTTGCTAAAGTCCATCAACATCTACTTGTGCAAGTACTGAGGAGAGCCGGAGAAGGATGAGAAAAGGGAAGATATACTTGTTGTTGGAATTAGTCCTTCAAAGTTTGTTTGTTCCTATTGTTTAGGAATGTAGGTATTAAAGTCAGTAAATTAGCATAGCATTAGAGTTAGTGGTTAGTTAGTTCCTTATTTTAAGGTTAGTGGTTTACTAGCATGACTTTGGCCTTGTTGTTAGTGGATAGGTTAGTGGAGTAACCGTGGGATTGCACTCCCAATTAATTAGCTTTGTTTTGTTACTTGATGTCAAGTCTATTTAAAGGCTTTTAGTTTTCATTAAGTGAAACTATTGGGTCAGACCGTCATATCCAATATTTTTCGTCGGACGAAGCCTCGAGAACGGCGCCGCTGCTCCTTCTTCTTCATCTTCCTCCGCCGCCGCCGCGCGTTGCTCCTTCATCTTCTTCCTCCGCCGCCGCCGCGCACTGCTCTTTCTTCTTCATCTTCTTCCTCCGTCGCCGTCGCGCCGCTGCTCCTGCTCTATCATTGAGATGCTGATGTTTGGAAAGCCATTAATTATGCTGCCATTGGTGGCAGACCAAGGGTTGAATGCAAGATTTATGGAAGAGAAGAAAGTTGGAATTGAAATAACAAGAAATAAAGAAGATGGCCATCTTTGCTAACAGAGAAGTTAGTGTTTCAGTTGAAAGGATGAAGGTATGTAGTTACTCCTTTTTTCATTTGCTTCTAACTTGCTTTCATTGACTCCCTTTTTTTTCATTTGCCTCTAACTTGCTTTCATTTACTCCCCTTTTTTTCATTTGCTTCTAACTTGCTTTCATTTACTCCCCCTTTTTTTGCATTTGCTTCTAACTTACTTTCATTTACTCCCCTTTTATTTTCATTTGCTTCTAACTTGATTTCATTTACTCCCCTTTTTTTTCATTTGCTTCTAACTTGTTTTCATTTAGACTAAAACACGTAAATGAAACAATAAGATAAGTAACTGAACTTAAAAGACATCCAACTGAATAAAAAAGATCAACTGAATAAAATTTGAAACTAACTAAACAAAAATTGAAACCAACTGAACAAAAATTGAGACCAACTGAAACAAAAATGAAACCAACTGAAATAAAAATGAAACCAACTAAAACAAAAATGAAACCAACTGAAAGTCGTCCGACCAAATGTTATGGTCGGACGCGTCTGACCCAATACCTTCTCTTTCATTAATTGATGTCGAGCAAATATGTAGTACTTGTTTGTTCTTCCGTTGCCAAAATCTAACATGATATCAGAGCTTCAGGTTAGATTTGGGAAAACCACAAAAATCCAAAGATAGAAAGAGAGGGAGAGATTCAAAAAATAAAAAAAAATCATGAGTGAAAGAAACAAGCAACACAACTTGGTTTCAAAATTGTTTGTAAGCAATTCTTTATTTTCTTGAGTCAAATTTTTAACCATGGCAAGCAATGGTTGGTGTTAGTTTGATGTGCTGATGGGTTCCCTTTTAGCCCATGAGAATAGAATTTCATATTCTCTGAAAAAAAGGGTGTGGCGGTGGGATAATGTGGCAAGTAAGTGGCAGTTTAATGGTTTAGCAGTCGTGGTCGCGCAAGTGAAGAACGTCGAGGTCGAGGTCGCGTTCGTGTTCGTAATCGTTAGAGGTGCTCTTTAGTGAAGCTCTATTGGTGCTAGGATATGGTGCCACCATCTTCACAAAGAGACGATATGCACATGGATTAGTGTTTAAAGAAGTCCTAATTATCCTCCACTATCATGTCATTATTCTCACTTCAATTAGTGTGTTCACCCCTCAATTTGACCAAGAAATAATATCAAAGGGAAGAACTTTCATATAAGTTTAGATAATTGTTTGACGATATTTTAATATATATACTCCTTCATCCTTCTATGGCATGGTAAATATTTAAAAACCTCATAAATCTTTTAGTGAGTCAAATGAACGTAAATCTTATGTTTTTCATTACTTAATTGTAAATAGAGCACATTCGACGTAATTGTATTTTTAAATGTGAGTTCGCGTGAGTAAATGAATTTATCTCAATGTAAGATGCATACACTTAGAAAAAGGTATTTTCCAACATCGTCCGTGACTTTAAATAATTTCTCTCATAGTCTCCAAGGCAAATAGATAATTAAAATTTCACACTCTAACCCAAAAAGCACATGACTCAATCATTATTCATTATTATGTAAATATCTTTACTATCTTTGTACATCTTTTAGTTACCTAAAGATTAAGGTTTGTTATCTTTTGTAAACCTAGAGTACATATGATTAGGTTGTACAACTTTATGATTAAGGAAAATATTATCTTTCATGGTATCAAGAGTTGGGATTTCTTTCCCTCTTTAAACGCTTCCGCTCACCTAGCCGTCTAGCCCACTTTATCCTGCCGGTTTTTCCAATTTTTTCCGGTAACCATGACCGGAAAATCTTCTTCTTCTCTCATACCTTCCCTTACTAGGTTTAATATCAAACACAATGTCCTGGTCATGGAGAATGTCCAATACTCTACTGGGGCGGAGTTATTTAAAATCCACGATCGTTCTAATCGAGTTAGTCATCTCATAATTCCTACGGCAAAGACCAAAACTCCAAGTACTAATGATGAAAAAGAGGAGTGGTCAACTATTGATGCCATGGTTTTAAAATGGATTTATTGTACGAATTCGGATGATCTCTTGAACACTATTCTTGAGCTAGATTCTACGGCACAAGAAGCTTACCATCAATAATTGATAATATCATCTAAAGTGTAATTGTTTACTATAGTATTTGTTTAATTGAGCATATATCATACTTTGGACTCCAAAAGGTTGAGTCCAAGTCCAACCCAAGAAGCTTTGGACCTGGAAATTTGAGTGCAAAGTGCAAACCCAGTCCAGTCTGACAACTTTCGACTGGACCGTTATTTGTGCTATATTACCCTCAAAGATGCTAAAGTTAAATATCCTCTCTAACCTTAATGGTGTTATGTTTTTAATCTCATTTTGTAGGTTTTTGTGAATAGTTCGTATATCCCACACTCCCCAAAACCTTGCCTCAGGCACTTCACTCTGGTTGTTTATTTTGGTGATCAACCCCGCGTCAGAACTGAATGCTTCCATGCTGTTTCTTTTGGTGTGTTCTTGTCAATAATAGTATTTTCTTTGACAAGAACGTAAATACACGAGAATGTTTTCTTAAAAAGTAACTAGCTTTTTTTGTACAATAATGTTTGTACAATTCTTTATTTTCAAAAGGTATATAGCACTATATTAATGCTAGATGTTTATTCCCATGTCATCATATCATGTTTGTCAATGCAATGTCTCACATTATTTGCTTTCCCTTTTGAAAATATATATGCTTATGTTGAGGGGGAAGTATTATGTGTTTGTCATCATCGAAAAGGGGGAATTTGTTGGGACTCTAAGTCGTATTATATTGATGATGATAAACACGTTGTATCATAACAGGTTGATGTGTGTAACAGTATTCTCAGCAAAGTGATAGATCAGACTTCATGGAAGCTCAAGTAAGGAAGAAAGAAGCTTAGGATTAGTTATATATATCATTTGTTGTAATTAACTAAACATAACAATGTGCTATAACGTAATGTAAGTTTAAGATGACGATTTATTTCCTATGGATTAAGAAATAAAGAATCATACTTAAAGTTACATGTGAAAGGAATTCGGTTTTATTAAATATTAGTTTTCGAAAAAGAAAGATAAAAAACGTTTTAAATTGAAAAATAGTTTTAAAGTTATCGAAAACATTTTTAAAGAAAACATTCATCTTTTAATCTTTATATAATAAGATTAATTTTTATCATAAAAGATTTTTTCAAGAAAAATATTTTTAAGATTGAAATTAAAAATCTGTTTTTTAAAGATAGAATCTTATTTTTAATTAGATAATTATTCCTTGATTTAAGGGATAAGATAGAATTATTAAAAGATTGATCCTTTATCTAAAAGGATTAGGAATGGTGAACCCTATATATAGGCCACGTCATTTACTAGCAAAATAGGTTTTCACTGAGCAAAAATCAGATTTGTGAGTTTAAAAAGAAAACCGAATTCCAGAACACAGTGTATGGCACGGTGCTATAGCTGGTTAAGTTGTTTGTATTGATCCTCGTATATGCT
The DNA here is from genome assembly GCA_947645195.1 of Patellifolia procumbens. Taxonomy (NCBI): domain Eukaryota; kingdom Viridiplantae; phylum Streptophyta; class Magnoliopsida; order Caryophyllales; family Amaranthaceae; genus Patellifolia; species Patellifolia procumbens. Next base: position 30,695,703 of record CANSGD010001328.1, on the reverse strand, counting down.
TATCTAAGAAGCACTTGTCAACGAGGCCTTTGAATACTTCTGTAATTTCATTAGCAACATTTAGAGTTAAGTGTTGGGGAGCACTACTAGGGTTAGTAGTGGGGGAAACTAATTTGTTTCAAACGTTTAATATTTTGAGTTAAATATTAATAAGAGAATAGGTAGGGTGGACGTAAATCTCAGAGTTGAGATCGAACCACAGTAAATCTGTGTGTCTCACTTATTATTTCCGCTGCTTAATTGTCTCAAAGTATTTGATTGAGTTTACGAGTGAAAAACGAGCTTTACCATTCGTGGCACAGTGTTCAGTGCGGTAAAGTTCGTTTTTACGAAAATTCGATTTTAAATTAACCACTCAACTAAACCCCCCCTTCTTGAGTGTTCCCTTGCGTTCTAACAAGTGGTATCAGAGCCATCTATTCTTATAAGGCTAACACCTTGAGAATAGCAATCATGATTTTGCAAGAATACACTCATGACAAACACTCAAAGTGCCCTATTTTCAATGGTCATGAATATGGATGGTGGAAGACTAGAATGAGAATTTACATCCAAGGAGCCGACTATGAATGCTGGAAGATCATTGGGAAAGGTCCCATCCCCATCCATACGAAATATAAAGAAGGTAATATGATCGAAAAGGATGAGGATGACTATGACTCAACAGACTATGCAAAGGCCGAGAAGAACTACAAAGCCATGAGTATTCTCCAATATGGAATTGGACCCAATGAATACTCAAGGATTTCCGTTTGCTCAACGGCCAAAGAAATATGGGACACTCTAGAGTTGGCCCATGAAGGTACTAATGAGGTAAAACAATCTCGCATTGATTTATTAGTTCAACAATATGAATTGTTTATCATGGATAAAGATGAATCAATAAAAGAAATGTTTACTTGCTTTACTATCATCACAAATGAATTGCGTTCTCTTGGCAAAATTTATTCTTCAGAAGAATTGGTTAGGAAAGTTTTAAGAAGTTTGACAAGTCGTTGACTCCCAAAAATAACTGCTATTCAAGAAGCCAATGACTTGACAAAACTTCCCCTAGAACAATTAATTGGTTCTTTAATGACTCATGAACCTGTTCTAGATTCTAAGAATCCTACACCAAAGAGCAAAGGTTTGGCTTTCAAAACTGAATTGAAAAGTGATGATAGTGATAATGATGATGAAGATGTTACTTTTCTTACTAGGAAATTCAAAAATTTTCTTAAAAAGAAAAAAAAATAGTAATCCTAGAAAGAATGAAAATTTCAAAGGTAAGGGCACTCACTCTAGTTCTAAGAAAAGTGCTACTAACTCTGGTTGTTTCAAGTGTGGTGAATATAGTCACAGGATTAAAGAATGTCCCTTATGGGATGATGAGAAACCCAAAGAAAGAAAGGAGCAACCAAAGAAGGAATTCAAAAAGGCAATGTATGCTTTCGTTTGGGGAGACTCGGATTCTGAAGAAGAACAGTCAGAGGCACAGTGCCGTACACAGTGCCATGAAGCAAAGTTTTGCTTGAATGCTACCCAGAATACTCAGAGTATGGTATAATGCCCAGATGATTCTCACTTATGTCTCATGGCTAAGAGTTCGACGTCTCATGACGAGAACGAAACTAGTGAGGTAGATCTCGTTTCTCTAAAACCTTCAATAAAGTTGTTTTCTAAAAAACCAACTTGCCACTTTGCTTGGGAATGTCATTGATGATTGTCAAGAAATGAAAGATGAGTTTGCAAACATGAAAACAGATTTGAAAAAAATAACCAAGCAAAAGGTAGGGTTGGAATTAGAGTATAAAGATTTATTGAAAGACTACAAAGCCTTAAAGAAAAATAACAAAAATTCTGAAAAGATCATTAAGGAGAAAGATACTGAATTGAATGCCCTAATTTACGAAAAATCTCTCTCTAAAGAACTTGTTGATAACACTGTGCCATACACTGTGCTAGAGGCCAAAAATCTGGATTTAGAAAATCAAATTAAAACCCTAAATCAAGAGTTAACTGAGTTAAGGAATGAACGAAAAGAGCCTAATATTACTTACATTCAGTCACCTCAAGATTTGGATTTGAAAAATGATTTCGAAAAGGCTAAAAGGGATTTGATCACGTTCAACGATAAAAATGAAAATTTAAAGATCACAATTGAGTCCCTAAAGGTACAGCTTCAAGAAGCTTGCAAGTCTACCTCTGGAACTAAGATCCTAAAAGGTTTAATGAATTTGATTGATAACCGAAACAAACAAGGATTAGGATATAGTGACTAGAAACACAGTGTACAACACAGTGCCAAAAATTTCGAAAGAGACTTTCGTAAAAGGAAATATGTTGGTTTACCTGATTATTTGATTTGCTACTTCTGTGGAAGTCGTGGACACCTTATGGCTGACTGTAAAATTAAGAAAAAGTGTGTTGAGAAGAATACTAAATATGAAAATCAAATATGGGTAGAAAGGATCTACTTGAAGCTCAAAGAAAGAAGAAGGGACCCAAGCAAATTTGGGTTCCTAAAATTAACAAGTGATCTTTTTGCAGGTGAATGTGAGAGGAAGCAGCCTATGGAACCTCCACATTGGTGGCTTATTACATGACTATCGATAAATTTTAATTCCTCTCACTTGTAGCCTTACCATGGAGGGTATGTTACATTTGGCAACAAGTAAAATTATCGGCTATTGGATTAATTTCTAGCAATTGATTTGTGTTATATGCCTTATCTTACATCATTAATATGTTGAATTGGAGTCCATGACATGTCCATATGAAAATATGTGAAGGGGTCTTTTAATTGTGATTTGGGACTCGCAAGGTCTACTGATGCTGTCCTAATGTCTCGATTCTAAGTTGCCGAATTATTAAGCTAAATGATCCTAAGTTGCCGAATTATTGAGCTATGAAATGTTGATTCACTTTTCTATGGCAAGCTTGATCTTTAGCCCAATATTCTGATTTGCTTCTTTTGAGTTTAACAATTGAACCCTATTTTTTTATTTCTTCACATATGCCTCATTTCATTTTCCAATCACATCCTTCTTTCATTCATCCATTAAACTCAATAAGTGCTCTTAACCTTGATTCATGATTATGCTTGAGATGAAATGTATGTTGTGAGATGATAAGAGAAGATCCCATATGTTAAGGGGGGATTTGATGAGGTCGAAAATGAGTTTTAATAAGTGACGTGGTGAAAACAGGAGTTACACGATACGTGGCACGGTGCCTGGCACATTGCCTGGGGCAGTATTTCAAGAACAACTAAGGTTACAAATCACTAGTCCTTCTTCTTCGATTATGATATTTTTTTGATTAACTCTAGGACTTTGTATATTTTGCATCTCCCTCAAAAAAAAAATTGAAAAAAAGGAAGGAAGAAAAGAATAAAAAAAAGAAAAACCTTCCATGAAAAAAAAGAAAAAGAAAAAAAAGGGAGACATTCATTCTAGAGTTCAATTATGAGATGAAGAAAAGAGTTGTGATGATCATGTCTTTGGATTACTGAATATACGAAGGAAAGCTATGCTTGACAAGAAACGATTGTCTATTGGCACAGTAAGGTACATAGTGCCAAAGTGAAGAAAAATCGACATTCCTTGCGTCCTAATGTAAATATAAAAAAATTGAGTCTAAGATTTAAGCACTTGTTGAGCATATATCCATACCAAATACTTCAATCTTTCTTACCTTTTTTTTCCTACCATGATCCTTCACTTTTACCTTTTGCTCCATAAATGTGATTTGTGAATTGGACTATTTCTTTCTTCATAACTTCGGATTGTAAGTTGGATTGTTTCTTGCTTCATGACTTCGGATTGTGAATTGAATCTTGACATAGCACCAGCATCATTAGATTGATATTTGCTTGAGCTACTATTTTGCATGGATAATTGACTTCGAACGATGAATATTTGGACGTTGTGTGCCTCCTTTTTGATAATGCCAAAAGGGGGAAGATTTGGTATATAGCACTATATTAATGCTAGATGTTTATTCCCATGTCATCATATCATGTTTGTCAATGCAATGTCTCACATTATTTGCTTTCCCTTTTGAAAATATATATGCTTATGTTGAGGGGGAAGTATTATGTGTTTGTCATCATCGAAAAGGGGGAATTTGTTGGGACTCTAAGTCCATATTATATTGATGATGATAAACACGTTGTATCATAACAGGTTGATATGTGTAACAGTATTCTCAGCAAAGTGATAGATCAGACTTCATGGAAGCTCAAGTAAGGAAGAAAGAAGCTTAGGATTAGTTATATATATCATTTGTTGTAATTAACTAAACATAACAATGTGCTATAACGTAATGTAAGTTTAAGATGACGATTTATTTCCTATGGATTAAGAAATAAAGAATCATACTTAAAGTTACATGTGAAAGGAATTCGGTTTTATTAAATATTAGTTTTCGAAAAGAAAGATAAAAAACGTTTTAAATTGAAAAATAGTTTTAAAGTTTTCGAAACATTTTTAAAGAAAATAAATCTTGTTTTAAAGAAAGTAAATCTTGGTTATGATGAAAATATAATTTTTATTAGATAAAGTTAAAAGATTCATCTTTTAATCTTTATATAATAAGATTAATTTTTATCATAAAAGATTTATTCAAGAAAAAGATTTTTTAGATTGAAAATAAAAATCTGATTTTTAAAGATAGAATCTTATCTTTTAATAAGATAATTATTCCTTATTTTAAGGGATAAGATAGAATTATTAAAAGATTGATCCTTTATCTAAAAGGATTAGGAATGGTGAACCCTATATATATAGGCCACGCCATTCACTAGCAAAATAGGTTTTCACTGAGCAAAAATCAGATTTGTGAGTTTAAAAAGAAAACCGAATTCCAGAACACAGTGTATGGCACGGTGCTATAGCTGGTTAAGTTGTTTGTATTGATCCTCGTATATGCTTATCTAAGAAGCACTTGTCAACGAGGCCTTTGAATACTTCTGTAATTTCATTAGCAACATTTAGAGTTAAGTGTTGGGGAGCACTACTAGGGTTAGTAGTGGGGGAAACTAGTTTGTTTCAAACGTTTAATATTTTGAGTTAAATATTAATAAGAGAATAGGTAGGGTGGACGTAGATCTCAGAGTTGAGATCGAACCACGGTAAATCTGTGTGTCTCACTTATTATTTCCGCTGCTTAGTTGTCTCAAAGTATTTGATTGAGTTTACGAGTGAAAAACGAGATTTACCATTCGTGGCACAGTGTTTAACACAGTGTCGTAAAGTTCGTTTTTGCGAAAATTCGATTTTAAATTAACCACTCAATTAAACCCACCTTCTTGAGTGTTCCCTTGCGTTCCAACATTATCAATCTGGGTTCATTAGTTATGAGCTAGAGTAGATATGATGCATCACTATATAAAGTTGAAGGAGTGTTATGAAGTATGAACTGCCATAGTTAAGCAGAAAATAAAGGGATATGAAAAATATTGATAATCTGGAAAATTACAGCATCTAAAGGATAAATGCAAGCTTTCAGAGGCTTGTTTTCTTTTAGGGCATGCTTGGATTGAGATTTGAGGGTAATACATTAAGCCCTTGTTTGGTAATAGATATTTAAGCCCTTGTAACAGAATCATTAACCAATTCCGTTACATATTGTTTGTTTACGAGTACAAGGTAACCATTACCGTTAGGGCTTCGTTTGTTTGGGTGGAAAACCATTTTCTTGGAAAAAAAATAACCACCAATAAGGAGCATGATCCTCTGTCTGAGACGAGGATCTGCTAATGATAGTGATGGCAGAGCCCTCTGCCTGAGTGGGGTCTGCGATAATAATAAGGAGCATGATCCTCTATCTGAAGCGAGGATCTGCTATAATAAAGAGCATGATCCTCTGTCTGAAGCGAGGATCTGCTAATGAAAATAATGGCAGAACCCTCTGTCTGAGACGGGGTCTGCTATAATATGGAGCATGATCCTCTGTCTGAGACGAGGATCTGCTTATCATAAGGAGCATGATCCTCTGGCTGAAGCGAGGATCTGCTAATGATAAGGAGCATGATCCTCTGTCTAAAGCGAGGATCTGCTAATGATAAGGGGCATGATCCTCTGTCTGAAGCGAGGATCTGCTATAATAAGGAGCATGATCCTCTGTCTGAAGTGAGGATCTGCTATAATAAGGAGCATGATCCTCTGTCTGAAGCGAGGATATGCTATAATGATAAGGAGCATGATCCTCTGTCTGAAGCGAGGATCTGCTGATGAAAATAATGGCAGAACCCTCTGTCTGAGATCGGGTCTGCTATAATAAGGAGCATGATCCTCTGTCTGAGACGAGGATCTGCTAATGATAGTGATGGCAGAGCCCTCTGCCTGAGTGGGGTCTGCGATAATAATAAGGAGCATGATCCTCTATCTGAAGCGAGGATCTGCTATAATAAAGAGCATGATCCTCTGTCTGAAGCGAGGATCTGCTATAATGATAAGGAGCATGATCCTCTGTCTGAAGCGAGGATCTGCTGATGAAAATAATGGCAGAACCCTCTGTCTGAGACCGGGTCTGCTATAATAAGGAGCATGATCCTCTGTCTGAGACGAGGATCTGCTAATGATAGTGATGGCAGAGCCCTCTGCCTGAGTGGGGTCTGCGATAATAATAAGGAGCATGATCCTCTATCTGAAGCGAGGATCTGCTATAATAAAGAGCATGATCCTCTGTCTGAAGCGAGGATCTGCTAATGAAAATAATGGCAGAACCCTCTGTCTGAGACGGGGTCTGCTATAATATGGAGCATGATCCTCTGTCTGAGACGAGGGTCTGCTTATCATAAGGAGCATGATCCTCTGTCTGAAGCGAGGATCTGCTAATGATAAGGAGCATGATCCTCTGTCTGAAGCGAGGATCTGCTAATGATAAGGGGCATGATCCTCTGTCTGAAGCGAGGATCTGCTATAATAAGGAGCATGATCCTCTGTCTGAAGTGAGGATCTGCTATAATAAGGAGCATGATCCTCTGTCTGAAGCGAGGATCTGCTATAATGAGCATGATCCTCTGTCTGAAGCGAGGATCTGCTATAATAAGGAGATATATCCAGCAATATATCTGAGTGTTTTCGTTTACTTGGCTTGGTGGCCGGTGAGATTTACTCAGAGCTGGGACTTTAGGGGCCCTTTACTCTTCTGATCTTCCTTATGTATGACAAAGATTCAAAAACAGCAGAGCAGAGGAGGTATTTTGACGCCCTAAGTCATGATGATTCTGGGAGTTTTGGGGTTCGCCCTTTAGCTCCTTCTGCCATCTTTTTCGTGTCGGGGTACGCTTTGGTTCTTAGGAACTCTCGCGTCCCCATTAGCCTTAGGTGTCTATGACTTATCCTTGCTGCTTTTTGGGCCTTCGGCCCCGCAGGTTTAGAGGTAGAGGTCTACGACATCGGTAAGTCGAGTCGGCATCCGATCACTCTGCGGGCCTCAGGGGGCTCTTGGACAGAGTTAACCTTTTGGCCGACTCCCTTTCTTCATTATATAGTTTACTTTTGTGTCTGAAGAGCCTCTTCAGCCTTCAGTCTGACTCAGACCCTGTTTTCTTTTGCCAGACTGTGGTATTTTTTCTCAGTCTGCTAAGGGTCTATCTGATTTTGACATTTTGTTTTTCATAAAGAATTGATAAGGGGATGGGGGTTTAATGCGAAATGGAGAGCATGATCCTCTCTGTGAAGCGAGGATCTGCTATAATAGTGAGCATGATCCTCTATCTGAGGTGAGGATCTGCTGAAATAATAATGGGCAGGATCCTCCATCTGAGGTGAGGATCTGCTAATGATGATGGCAGAGCTCTCTGAGATGGTGCTCTGCAATAATAAAAGGAGCAGGATCCTCTGTCTGAAGCGAGGATCTGCTTATAAAAATAATGGCAGAGCCCTCTGTCTGAGATGGGATCTGCAATAATAACAAGGGGCAGGATCCTCTGTCTGAAGTGAGGATCTGCTATAATAATAATAAGCAGGATCCTATATCTGAAGCGAGGATCCGTTGTAATGATAATGAGCACGATCCTCTGTCTCAAGCGAGGATCCGTTGTAATGATAATGAGCACGATCCTCTGTCTCAAGCGAGGACCTGCTGTAAAAATGACGGCAGAGCCCTCTGAGATGGTGCTCTGCGATAATAATGAGGAGCGGGATTCTCGATCCGTGGTGAGGATCTGCTAATAATGACGGTAAAGAACTTAGCTCTTCGCTTAAGTCCTTCGCTCTGCTTCTTCAGCAAAGCTCTCTGCTTCTTCAGCAGAGTTCGATTCGTAACTATACTTAGCTCTTCGCTTAAGTATTTCCAACGGCTTAGTAGCTCGCTGGAGTCTTCAATAAAAATAAGAGGCAGGATCCTCTGTCTGAACTCTGAAGCGAGAATCTGCAATAATGATAATGGCAGAGCCCTCTGTCTGAGATGGGGTCTGCAATAATAATAACAGAATACCTCTCTAGCATGTTTAAGCCTGCTAGAGTCTTCGATAAGATGTGTCTGCAATAATAATAACAGTATATATCTTTTCAACGGCTTAATAGCCTGCTGAAGCCTTCAATAATATGTGCAGACTCAAAAAATAGGTGCTTTCATAATCAAGCACTATAATGAATATTACAATCAAAATCCCCGTCAAATTGGGTCACATATACTCATTTGCCCCCCACTCTTAAGTTGAACTTGGGTCAATTTGAGAGTAGTATATTCCCAACTAGACATGTATAAAGGTTGAAAGACATCATTTGATCATGTCATGTAATCAAATAGAGTGAATGTTGGCACCTATTTTGATTATCATTGACAAATTATAATAATCAATTTTGAAGCTCGTAACATAAACTAAGTGCAACATCTGTCATGAAATTCAATCTAATTTTGCATCGTAAGTAAGCAAGATTAATATTAAGAATAATGGAAGCGAAGCACTTAGCTTGATGTTCTCTCTGGGAGAAATCGGAGTAATAAATATTTGAAGAATAAATCCATCATTCAAAGTCCTTGGGACTGAAATAGTGCAGACCATCGGGTCTGCCACACCGAGTCTGGTTGCAGATTACAGTCACTGGCCTGACGAGGTCTGCAAGTAGGAGCTAGTTTGCAGAAGGTGATAAAAAGAAGCAGGTTGCAGAGCGATATCGTGTACTGATTTTGCAGGGCGATATGGCAGACTCAGGCTGATTGAGCGAGCTAATATTGTGCTCCGCTAGTCTGGTGCAGATTGACATGTGAGTCTGCTCTGTTATAGAGTGTGGTTTTGCCCAAGCTCTTTCCGCTATCTTCCCCTTTTTTAAACTGAAGATTACAAACCACGGGTGATGTCTCTTAAGCTAAACTTGCAGATCAAATTTCACTTTCATGGTCTGCTTTTGCTTCTGCTAATCGCATCAGTTAGCTCAGTCTGCAAGCTGGTTTCGTCAGCCAAGTTAAGCTGGTTCTAGTCTGGGCCCTTTGATATGGTTCTGCTCTGCAAAGGTCTGATGCAAGTCATTGTGACTCTGCTTGATTGCAGACTGAATTCTCGTACTTATTCAGCGGACTCTGTTGTGATGTGCTCGAATCTGCCATTTGTTCTGCTAGTCTGCCGCTTGGTCTTGCGTCTAGCGCATATTCAGATGAGTATTTGTCGTTTCTGATCAAGAATGATATGTTTGCAGAATACATGAAAGGATCTGCATTGTTTCTGAAGTCTGCTGAACAAGATTGCACTCTGCCAAGTTGGTTCTGGTGAAGCATGCCTTATAAAGGTCTGCTAGGATTGCAGATTGGTATACTGTCGTATGCTTTCGCAAGTTAAGGGTTCCGCTTCATCGTGCATTGATTTAATGAATCTGAGAGTTCAGGGACGCACTAAAATCCTGACGTGTGCTGCCATGTTGTTGTGATGATGTAGGTCCCTGGTCTGTTCTCGGCAGGTTGACCAAGTCTGCAAGTCGCTTCTGCAATTCTGCCAATATTGGTAGGCCATTTGTTGAGTGTTGCTGAGTCTATCTTGCTGGCAGATTTCACTCGGGAATTTTCTCGAGCACCTTGCGTGCAGCAATATATGTTTTGAGAGAATGAGATCATAGCAAGTTCATCCATTCCCCAAAGTTCAGAACATGAAGATTAGTGTTTTATCCCATCGAGAGTACCATTGACTGACTATTTATGCGAGTAGTGTGTACTAGCTTGAGTGTACAGAGGACTAATATCTTGTTGTTGCAGTAGTATGGTAAACGTGGGCATACATGACAACTAGACGAGCATGTTATAGAAACTACATGATAGTTATAATGACAGACTAGTGCTTCATTCAAGGCACCACCCATAAAATCTCAACAATATACTAATGCTTAGAGTGCAAATTTTTATTGCAAATAGCGTAAGGGGAAAGAGAGGTCTTAACTGGGTGTCAAATTTAATCTGCATTCTGCCAATGAGTATTTGTTTGTTGCTGTTGTTGTTGGACTTCCCACTTGGACTTCTTAGTGGGATTTCATGATTTATCTTTGTGATAAATCATGTCCCCTTAGTTTGATATGTTATGGGATATCATAAGACCCTTGTCTTGATTTGTTTGGGGAGATGGGTCTGCAAACTCCTTCCCCAGTTTACTCCTTCGTGGACTTTCTTTAAAAATTCTTCTCCTTTTGGCTTGTATCATTTTGCTAGGTTCACCGTGGGTGTTGTGCTTTTGTTGCTATTTGCTGTGGCAAATTCATTTGAGTGGTTTCTCAGTGGGAATAATTCTCAATTCATTCATTTGAGTGGGCTTGTTTGTTGCACTTTAGGATCAAAGTGAATTGTCTCCGGTGCTATTCGCCCCTTCTTTTGCTTTTTCTTTGTGGAGTTGTTGTAGATCTAGTGGATTTTGGTCTAATTTCGAGTATTTCAGACCATAGAATAGCTATTTGAGCAATGTAGCCATGGAAATGGTGGGTTTCCATGGGCGCTTTTTCTCTTCCCCTCCTTCTAGCGCCAAATTGTTTCTGTCCAAAAGTGTCGTACCTCTTTCCGGCGGAGATGAGCGGTCCGAGTCCGAGCTCCGGCCAAGAACCTGCACATGAACCCCAAACCCCCGGGGTGTCCCGAGGACGGGCTCTCCGACGCTCAAGTCAGTACTCATTTTAGATAGAGAGAGTGTGGTGTAGGGAGAGAGAATGGATTGTGGCCCCTTTTTACCTTAGCCCTATGAGGGGCTTATATAGATAAGTGAGCGTGGGCCTTGTGTCGTTTGGGCCTTGGGCCGTATATTCGGGAGAGGGTATTTATCCCATACATTGGGTAAGAACAAATGTTGGCAAATAGAATTAGAAAAATGAGCATGGGGTCAATAAGCATCAATTGAGTTCTTAAATTGAGAGAAGGGACACTTCGGAGGGTCGCCTTTAGCTGGTTTTTCTCCACAAACTAAAGATTTCTTGCACCAAAGGACCTTGAACCAACACCAATTTCCACGCTGACCACTGACATGCACATTGAGCCATCAATAAAGATGATAAAATTTACAACATGATGAATTTGAGAGGTTAACAGAGATACTCAGGTGAAGAAATACAAAAATTAACCATGAGCATAGTTCAAACAGAGAAATTGACCTAATAGGAGAACAAAGAGAAGGGAAACTAGTATAGATTTGTTTCCCTTTCTTCCACGCTCTTGGCACCTCTAAAGACGGTGTTACATATACAGGGGTTACAAGAGCTTCTGGTCAATAAGGTTCCCTTCAGGTGTATGTATGGGTTGGCTTGTACTTTTGAAACATCCATCAGAGTACTTCACACCATGCAAAGAACTGGGAGCAGATGCTCTACTGAGCTTCATACTTCAGAGTCTTATATGTTGCTTAGTTTCACCAAAATGATTTCATATGGCTCACAAACACAAAACGTCAATATTTCAAAGGTCCTCTAAGTCACAATGTCCAAGAAAAAAAGCCCATTTCTGTAAGAATTACCATATACCCTACAAATTTCAGACATGAAGTAAAAATTACATATGTACTTAGTTTTGCTATCTTCCTAAATGTTTTTGTCTTCTCTTGTGTTTCATGATAATGGTGTGCTACTATGTTGGTTGTTGGTTGCAGCATAATTTTGGTGTTGTATGGAATTCAAAACAAAAGGCGGTAGTGCTAGCAAAATGGACCTTAGTGCTAGCAAAATGGACCTTAAAGAGGTCAAATCTTTTCCTATCCTAAGCAAACTGGAAGGCTCATTTCCCACAAATTGTAAGAAATCAATGTAGTCCACATAAAAAGAAGCAGCTCACATGATTGTCTCTCCTTTATCAGCTACCACAATATTGTTACGAGTGAAGAAAGATAAGATTTTCCCTACAATCTGATTTGGTGCCTTTTTATCCCATCTCCTTGCACAAATGTATTTTGTATAATCTAAATCCATCGAAAAAAACAAAATCAACTCTAGGCAAAATCCAAGAAGCATACTAGAACGTTAGATAAGAAGAATATGTTGGTGTCGTTTTTCTAACAAAAATAACATATTTATAAAGAAGCTAAATAAGTGATATAAGTAGCTTTCAAGTTTAATAACACGGATTGAGGCTACAAAATTAAAGGGTACCTTGGATTTGACAGAGCGTTTGATGAGAGACTAAAGGCTAGGAACATATATGACAAAGAGACGCAAAGAAGTATAATAACTAGCAACGTAATACCCAACACTTTCTACCATTAAAAGAACAAAAGAAGCAATTTTGATGAAGATGATTGACTAATTTTGATGCTTATTGAGAAGAGAGAGTTAGTTCTTGAAGGAGGTTCAAGAAACTTCTAATCTTACTTGCCTTTTGGGTTTTGAAACTATTATGGTTTGTTCAAATCAGTTTGCCTAAATTGAGTTGTATGAATTCCGAAATCAGAAATTGGGAAATTTAAACTAAGATGAAAGGCTTGCGACACATTAATCGCAAATTAGATCCTACACTCGAGAGTATGATGAGCATCATACTCACAAGTGTAAACGGCACCGTTTTCAGCATTTGCAAGTGGTCCCAAATTTTCAGCATTTGCAAGTGGTCCCAAATTTTTGTCTGACTTTTGGGATTCACTTTTGGCGCCTCCCCAAAATTTTGAAAAACTGATATTTTCTCTCACATCAGTTTTAGCTTATTTTTTCTCTCTCCTCAGCATGTACTATATATCCTGATTTTTTCTCTCTCCTCAGCTTCTCTCTCTTATTAAACCCTATCTATATTCATTTCTTTCCCTTGCTTCGTCTTTCAGATTTTTCTTTCCCAGAATTTAGTAATAAATTCTTCATTTAATGCAAGTAAAATCCGCAAAATATTTTTATTTTTGTTTTTTTAATATTATTTAGATATGGATGATTTAGATGTAAATGGTGTTGTTAATGGTGGAGATATAAATGATGGTAATGCTTGGAGTGATTTTGATAATACTTTTTTGAATGAACAATTGGATGATGGTGTAAATCATCCTATTAAAGATGCAAATCCAGATGAAATATCTGGTAATGTGATAAAAGCCTGGAACTTGGTGGAAAAATTAATGAGTTGTTTGTTACAATGAACATATGTTGGTCAAATATGTACATCTATGTTAAGCTTAATGTACATCTTTGAGGGGACAGAGGGACACATGTGTCTTTGGTTTTTTGTATGATATGTTTTTGTCATTTTGTTGGGTATTCCAAATTACTTGTGTGAACATGTGTTTTTAGTAGCATGTACATCAATATAATAATTAGGTACATCAAAGCATGACTTATGTTCATAAAATGTTTTTCTTTGTTAAGTTATTGTTTCATGTTTTTGACTTTTAACTGTTATGGAAAGAGAAAGGGTAGAATGAGTTGATTCTTACAATGAAGACATGTTGGTCAAAAGGGAACAATTAGGTTAAGATGAATGTACATCTTTGTCAGTTGACACATGGCATTGGGTTTTTTTCTTATTGTTAAGTTACTGTTTCATCCTTTTGAAAAGAAGTTTGTTTTGGTTTGTGGCTAGAATTCCATGAGGCGGAGGTATCTGAATTGTTATTGAAGGAAGTAGCGAACGATGATGAAGCATATAAAATGTACAATGATTATGCATTTAGGAAAGGGTTTGGTGTACGTAAAGACAAAAATATCGTGGCGACTTGGTGGCAAAGTAATGAGACAACGTATTTTGTTTGTAGCTGAGAAGGCATTAAAAAAGTTGATATTGGATCCCCCAAGGTATTGTGTGAATATACGTTGTTTTGATTTGTAGCCAATTATGTAGCTAATTTGTATTGATATGAACATATCTCTATTATATAAAGGAAGAGGTGGGGGACACCAAAAATTGAAAAGAAAAAAGAAAAATTAGATAACCAATTAACCAGAACTAATAGAAAAAAAAAAGAGAAAAAAAAACACAATCACAATTGCTTACCAGTTACCACGACTGCAACCAACAAGAAATAATAAACACATGATTCCCTCCTAAATTATAGGTTGTTTTACCATTTAATTTTTTTAAAAAATACTAAATAACTGCTCCACCAAATAAATGGTAGTATTCAAAACCGTCACTCTTCTCTGCTCTCTCCATTTCCATAAGTCCAGTTTTCTTCTTCATATGTGTTTAATCCTTATATAACGGTTTTATGAGTACATTTATGATTTTGGTGTTTTTTATTGCAGGCAAACCTTGGCAAACATTTTGTAATCCAACCCAAATGAGCAAAAACGACAATCTCAAATGGTTAAGGTAATTTTAGAGACTTCATAATTGATCCAAGAGATACAACGCATTTTCCTTGATGTTATTTTTCTTTAGAAAATGCAGTCTCATTCTCCTCTTCAAAATTTTCAGAAGAGAGAGATAACGTGAGAGAGCGAACATGGCAATGACACTTCACAAGGTCACATATCCGGAGCCCATCTCTACTACATAGTTCTCCTTGTCTCTGTAAGTGAATTTAATTTAGGGTTTTATATATGATTCAATGTCACTTTTCTGTAACTGAACATCGTCGTGCCGTTATAAACGACCTTGTTACTGACATTATCTTTTGATTTGGTTAAAAAGATTAGAAGAGAATAAAAAGATAGAAAAAGTAAAAAAAAAAAGTGATGAAATTAAGGATAAACCGAGATTGTGAAATTGCGAATAATTTTAGAATGATTTTGCTGATTTTAGGGGATGATAAAGAGAGTTGGATTTTGGTTTTTTGTTGATTTTTTTAATAACTAATCCCATAAAAACAGAGAGGTATGATGGATTCGGTGCAAATTTGTAGGGCTGTTTATTTTGGTTGTTTTTTTAATGTTAGTATGATTTCTCAATTTTTTATCTAATGGCAAATAAAATTCAAAGTTGATGATGATGATGCAAATTATTGGAAAAACACTTAGAAAGTAGGAGAGGGGGGGGGTGGAACAAGGAAAAGCCACTTTAATTTTGAGAAAGTCAAAAGAAAAAAAAACACTTTTAAAAGGAAAAATCAAAAAGAGATACAATTTCTTTTCTTTATACAAAGATATTTTCTAATGAATCACAATAAAGAATAAAAATATGCATAAAAATATTTTCTTCTTACTCCCTTTTTTTCCCTATGTTCAAAATCAACTTTTTCCTCTAAAATAATCAATAAAATCCATATGTCAAATATGCTGCAAAAGATGAAATTTCATTTATTTTCATTCCCAAAAACAAGTATGAATTTAGCAATAGCAAAAAAGATTGCGGCCTTTATCGTGCCTCTCTTTCGCTCATGACTCTAATGGAGGCGTCAAATATTTTCAAGCCAGAGTCTCATTTCGATGAATATGTGTGGCAATTTATTTCCTATGAAGTTTCAAATTAATTGATGATAACACATCTTTCATTGTCACACGATTGTATGATTGTCCATATTTATGGTCGCTAATTATTTGAACCATCTGCGTATTATCGTGCAAAGTGAAAAGTGAAGCTGTTGATTTTCCACCACAAGATACAGGTTTTATTGTTGCTCTTCATTTATTCTCTTCAATTCTTAGTTCTATCATTTTTTCCTTCTACAAAACAAAGGACCTCATCTTATTTTGATTTGCCTTTCTATCTTAAAAACATATTTTCTTTCTCTCAGGTGACGATATGTTTTATTAATTTGTGCGAATGGTGAATTATATGTATCCTATAGCTTTTGAATCATATTTTTGTATCAGTTTTACTCATTTATGTAGGTAAAAGAAAAAAATCGTCAATTATGATTGACAGATTGGACTCAGCGAAGGTAAGCATTTGATCTCCTTCCTTTTAAACATAATTGTCTTTGTTTAAATCTATTTTTGGGGTCTATATATTTGGTTTGAAGAGTATGTAACTTCAATGATGTTGATCTTATGATAGTTTAAATATATATATTTGCAGATTTTTTCGCGAAATGGCGTCACTAAAGACTGCAAATCTCTCAAGAACAAATATTTTGGGTGTTTATATTTATAAACTAAATAAAGAAAATATTAAGAGACTCTTATCTCGACTTAAACTTAGATATAAATATTTTGATGTTTGTAAGGGCAACTTTCGAAGCTCTGATGTGCATCACCAAGACATTCAATGATTGTCAATGTTTGGGCACTTTCTATGTATATAGTGGTGTTATAGTCCATATATTTACTAGACGGTGTAGTACAGTGTGTCTACAAGAAGATTGTTGGTGAAGGGATTTTGCTTTTCTTGCCGAGTCCCTATTTTATGTAGCCATTTGTTTAGCTTAAGTGGAACTTTTCTTATTTCCTTGCTATATTGTGTGCATATATTTATAATATTGTACTCCCA
Organism: Patellifolia procumbens; assembly: GCA_947645195.1. NCBI lineage: Eukaryota > Viridiplantae > Streptophyta > Magnoliopsida > Caryophyllales > Amaranthaceae > Patellifolia > Patellifolia procumbens. Next base: position 30,678,969 of record CANSGD010001328.1, on the reverse strand, counting down.
CCGTTTATTTTTTATATATATTATCATATACATCTCACGGTTGCTAATGTACTCTTTTAGTCATTGATATGAATTTCAAGACTTTGTGAACATTTTTCTTACATATTCTTTGGGTTATTATATGTAATTTTTACCATTAATTATCTTTCTAAATACTTGCGCACGCATCGCGTGAATATAAGATTAGTATTCTACAAGGGAAGAGGTGGGGGACACCAAAAATCCATATTATTCCTTTTTTTAATTCCTAATTAAATGGAACAAATCTCTCTCTATAACTAACTTTTTCATTTTGAAATACACATCTTAAAATTTTTATTGGATGTTCATGTTCCATTCTACTTTCTATTTTATATGTTTTCGCACGCATCGCGTGCATTTTATACTAGTCTCTATTCTATAAGTGAAGAGGTTGGAGACACCAAAAATTCATATTATTCTTTTTTTTTATTCTTAATTAAATGGAATAAATATCTCTCTATAACTAACTTTTTTATTTCGAATTTTCCTTTCGCACGCATCGCGTGCATTTAATACTAGTATGTATAGAAATGAACATGTTAACACACAACATTTACGCATGAATACATGATATGTACATTTTATTCACATAAATCAACATCATGTATAGTATTGAACATATAACACACTACATGTACGCGTGAATACATGTACATTTTATTCGCATAAGTGAACATCATATATTGACTGAATATACGTTGTTATTGAAGTAAGGAAATGAAGATATATTATATATACATGTGAAGTTGGTATATTTTAAATGAATATATGAAGTATTATTTAAATTGGTCTATATAAATTTAAAATAGTTAAATGAGCATATTAATTTCTGTAAATGAACATATATTATTTGTAAATGTACAAAGATTTACAGAGAATACACATGTTATATATTTTTTAATTGGTTTTCCAGGTGTATGTTAAGCTTGATCAGCGATGTGGTTGTAAAGCATTTGTTCAATTTAACGTTGTTAAAGAAATGGGTATTTTCATTGTTGTTAAGCACCACATGATTCACAATCACCCAATAGTCGCTGTTAGTCAAAGACACTTGATAAGGTCTCATAGAAATGTGAGTGATAAGCAACTAGATATGATTAATAATATGAGAAGAAGTGGTGTTGGCATTGTTGAAGCAGTTCGTGTTTTGAGGAATGAAGCTTGCGGTTCGCAAAATTTAGGGTTTATGGTTTGAGATGTCTACGATGCAGTGGTTGCTCAAAACAAGAAGGAGGTAGATGGATGTGATAGTAACCAATTGATCAAGTATTTTACTCAAAGACAAGCGGAGGAAAGTGATTTTTATTACGATTTTGAGTTAGACAGTGGAGGTTATTTAGTGAAGTTTTTTGGGAGAGATGGAAGGATGAGAAAAGATTATAAGGTCTTTGGTGATTTAGTTGTACATGACACGACGCATCGCACAAACAAATATGGTATGATATGTGGCCCGTTTGTTGGGATGAACCATCATCATATGAATGTTATGTTTGGGATTGGGTTCATAGTGAATGAAACGAGCGAGTCTTGTGTGGCTTTTTTCATCTTTTTTGAAGAGCGTGGGAAGGGCACCTACAACCATAATGACTGACCAAGATTTTGCCATGGCGAAGGCTCTCAAAATTGTTTTCCCTGATGCCATACATCGTTTGTGTTTATGCCATATTGGTAAAAATTTAATTAATAATATAAAGGGGTTGAGGTCGAATGACGGGTTTGTGGATCTCTTCAATTATGTTCTCAAATATTGCGAATCCAAGAGTGAATTTAAACACTATTGGAAGAGGTAAACACCATGATTTTCCTCTTAGTAACTGAATTACAATATGTGTTTGTTGTTATTGATTGTTTGGTCATTTATGGCATGTGAACAATTAATTATTGATGATCATTAACCGACAATATATGTTCAATGTCATTGCTTATATGAACACTGATGTTGTTTAGAATAAAATGTCATTGTACATTTATATAAATATAGTTGTATAATGGAATAAGATGGAAGGATGAGATGTACATTTATATAATATAGTTGTACAAATATAACATACATTTATATGGTATTTATGTACATTTATACAATATAGTTATACATTTACATTTATATAGATGTACAATTATCTAACATGGATGTACAAAGAAATTACGCGTACAATTATAATATACATTTGTATAACATGGACGTACATTTATATGACACATATGTACACTGATGTTGTTGTAAGAATAAAATATCATTGATCAGTTAATGACAATGTATGTTCATTATTTCTGATTACATGTTCATCTTATTATGCAGTATGCTTACCAAGTATAAGTATGCTGAGAACCCTTGGTTGTATAGGTTGTACCAGTTAAGAAAGATGTGGTGTCTTGTCTACTCAAAAGAGTATTTTTCTGGAGGTGTGTTGTCTTCACAACGTAGTGAGACGACTAACCATTCGTTAAACTAGAGGCTCCATGTTATGCAAGGTTTGTGTGACTTTTACAATTTTTTATTGATGTTGTTAATGAATGGAGGGAGAAGGAAAATGGACAGGATTATCAAGCGCTATCTAGGAATAGGTATCTAGCTTTTGTAGATGTGAAATTACTTAACCATGCAAAGGAATTGTACATTGTGGCTGTAAACTATGGCTGTGTACTTGACATTTGAGGAAAATGTGATTGTACGCTGTGCCTAGGTTTCAGCACAACCCGGCTGTCGTCTGATGGAATTTCTTCTACTTCAACTATCTGTTTAGATTTCTTCTGGATCTTCTGTCTCTTCTCACCACCTTCCTCTTTCTTTACATCTTTTGAACCCTCAGCCTCCTCTTTGGTTCTTTATTTGGACTCCGGAACCGCCATTGCAGACCCCGGTTCGTTGTTACCAGGGTTGTCTCCTGAGCCCCAGTTACATTAGATAACAATAATTATCAATGTTAAAATTAATAAATATCTAAGCAGCATGTACATTTCCTTAAGGATAAGGAACACTGATGGAATAATGATTATGGGTTAACAAAAAACTTACATGCCTCTACAAAATTGTTCATGCTCCCCATAAATATTGTACACGAAGTTTAGATAAATGTACTTGCCTCCAACAAACCAGCTACAAATTAATGTCCATGGTCACAAAAATTATGTACATGTATCCCCAACTTAGTGTACAAGCAGTTTAGATTAATGTACATACTTCAAAGAGGAATGAAACCCTAAATCCTAAATCCTAACGAATTGCAATAATTGTACATTTCTATGCAAATATTGTACATGCATGCGGAAAATATTGAACAATAAGTTTAGTTAAATTTACATTCCTCAAACAAAAATGTACACTGCTTGAAATCAAACAAACCATATGTACACGCTGAACAACATAATGTTCACGCTTCATTTTATAATGTACATGTTCTTTTTAAAATCAAAGGGGAAATAGAAGCAACATTCTTCATTTTATATTTGATACCAAACTACATAAAATGTACACATTTAATGTACATATGTACTTTCATTGAACATATATGAACAAACCATTTCCTCTATTCATAAATTCATAATGTACATGCCTTATCTCATAATATACATGTTTAACTTGATAATGTACATGTTCTTTATAAAATTTAAGGAAAGAGACCCTCCATTTTACACATATTATTTCATATAATTAATACCATATTTCATACAATCTACACGTTTAATAGGAAAATGAACATGCTTCAACTTCATCTAAACATATATGTACATGCTTCAACTTATTATGAACATGTTTGGTAATAAAATAAACATGTTTAGACAAAAAAGACAAAACTTACATGGCATAATTAGAAGGCAGAAAAAAGGTCAAGAATGTACTTACTGTTCAGTTTGTTGTCCATGTTCAGTTTGTAGTTCCTTCAAAATCAGGGGGTCCACAATGGGTTCATTTGTTACGTCATTATTTCTACGGAATTGAATAAAGGTGGAAACTGGTGTATGTTCATCATCAATGCTATCAAACAAAACAAAAACTAGGGTTAGAGAATGTACATTGTGTTTTTTAAATAAACAAAACAAGGAACTTTATTTGTTTTCTCTCTAAAACAAAAACTAGGGCAAAGGAATGTACATTTTATTTTTCTAATAGTTCAAAGAATGAACTTTATTCATTTGTGTATACCTTAGTTTTCGGCTTCCTTGTTTTTCGCTTGGTTGCTTGGCCATGTCTTCTTCTTCTTGTTCTTTAGGGTTTAAAAAAATTGTTTTTTGGAGTTTGTTTTCGATGATGAAGATGATGGAACTGAAAATTCTTGACAAAAGCCCAGAATTTTGAAGAATTCTGGGTGAAAAAATGGGATGAAGTTGAAGAAGATGAAGAAGAGGAAGGGACGTTGCACTGGAAATATTAGAGAGAGAGAGGGAGAGAGTTGTAGTTAAGAAAGAAAACTTATGGGGAACAGTGAAATGAAAAAAAGGCGGTTCACTTTCCATTATACCTCTAATACATCATCTACATTAACTGTCATGTCAGTTATTTTTTTGAATTTTGATGTGTTCACAACATAAAAGCCCATGTACATTTTCCCCCCGCCCATTTTATTGTCACGCGTTATATTTGAAGCAGGTTGCGTTTTGGGTCGAGAGTATGATGCGCATCATACTCTTGAGTGCAGCATCTACCTTTTGCACATTAATAGGCAAGAATAATCTTAGTAAACAAAAACAACATATACCAGAAGAAAAACGCATAAGTTTATTTAAAATCATGAAAAGCATAAGGGTTATATTTTAATTTAAACCAATGAGATTGCAAACTGATTTGACTTTATGTGATTTAAATTTAGAAAGAGTATAAATGGGAACAACTAAAATGACATCAATTCGGCAAATGGGAGCAACATTAGGGAACAGAGGGAGTACTTCATTGTATTTTACTTGGAATTGGCAAATTGGGTTATCTCGCTTGTTCAAGGTTAAAATTTGAAATTTGAATTAGTGTATTAAATTATTTATTTCGGTATCTTCTTTTCTCAAACGACGCTGAACCCGTATGCCGACATTTCTGGATCCGCCACGGAGCACAGTCACCAAATTTGACAAGGAAAACATATTTAAGATGAAAATAAAAAGATAGACACATGACAGAGTGACAGATAACGAACAAATTCGAGAGCAACTGTAAATAATGAAAAAAAAGGAAAAGAAGCCAAAATTTATACTTGTAGTTGAAGCTTTTTTTCTAAATTTCTATATCTCTCTTTCTCCAAGCAATGCCTAATTCCTACCCGATATAGATTTATTGTTCATTGAATGTAAATCTATCAAGTAGGTACTACAACTTTCTCCTCTTTTTCTCTTGCCATCTTTCTAGCTCTTCTACGTACAATCTGCAGGAGAGAAAATGAAATAGGTATAAATGGAAATAAAGCCAAGTTCCAACCAAATTAAAACAAACAATGAGTAAGAAAACCGGATCCAAATCAACATAAGAAAAAAATATACTTGGCGAAATAAATACTCCTATCTAACTATTAGTGAAAGTAAGAGCTGGAAAGACATTCAAATTGTAATCAAGTTAAGCATGTAGAAGCAGAATTGATGTAAATTTGAGAAATCCAACTACTAAAATTCGACACCTAAAATACATGGTGCAGTTGAAATAAGTTTCAAATTCTGACCATAATAAATGTGTTCTCTTTATCACAAAATTAATGTTTGGATTTAATAAATTAATTATAAATATGATCTAATTAAGCTGCCTCTACTATATTTTAATAAATTTCAATAAGAACAAGTTTCAATATTATTTAGTTTAATTAAGACAAAAAATATGGTAAAAGAAAACACCAATTGGGGCAGTGGATCATTTGTTGTTGCTGCAGGGCAAATATATGCTCTGCTTGCTACCCTTTCCCATGCACAATAACTAGAGTTCATCATCTTCTCCAGCGCGACGCAGCAGCGAAAGCACATACACCATGACTCCCCTCACCGGAGGTAGGAACCATCGTTCTAAAACTCATACTCAGGTGACACATTCTAAATCTCTCTCTTTATTTCGATTTCGCTACAACCTCTTTCTTGTAATTGATCATTGAAAATCTGGCACTCCATTATTTCTCTTTGTTTCTCTAAAGAACATAATAAATACTAAAGAGAGTAAAGAGAGATAGACAGAAAGAGCGACAGAGAATAAAGAAGGATGGGATTAAAGAGAGATAGGACATAAAGAGAATAAACATGGATGAGACTAAAGAGAGTAAAGAGAGATAGGACAAAAAGAGAATAAAGAAGGATGAGACTAAAGAGAGTAAAGAGAGATAGGACAAAAAGAGAATGAAGGTGGATGTGAATAAAGAGAGATATGACAGAAAGAGAATAAAGAAGGATGGGACTAAAGAGAGTAAAGAGATATAGGACAGAAAGAGAATAAATAATGATGAGACTAATGAGAGTAAAGAGAGATAAGACAGAAAGAGAATAAAGATGGATGAGATTAAAGAGAGTAAAGAGAGATAGGACATAAAGAGAATAAAGAAGGATGTGACCAAAGAGAGCAAAGAGAGATAGGATAGAAAGAGAATAAGAATGATGGGACTAATGAGAGTAAAGAGAGATATGACAGAAAGAGAATAAAGAAGGATGAGACTAAAGAGAATAAAGAGAGATATGACAGAAAGAGAATAAAGAAGGATGAGACTAAAGAGAGTAAAGAGAGATAGGACAGAAAGAGAATAAAGATGGATGGGACTAAAGAGAGTAAAGAGAGATAGGACAAAAAGAGAACAAAGAAGGATGAGACTAAAGAGATTAAAGAGAGATAGGACAGAAAGAGAATAAAGATGGATGGGACTAAAGAGAGTAAAGAGAGATAGGACAGAAAGAGAATAAAGAAGGATGAGACTAAAGAGAGTAAAGAGAGATAGGACAGAAAGAGAATAAAGATGGATGAGACTAAAGAGAGTAAAGAGAGATAGGACATAAGAGAGTAAAGAGAGATAGGACATAAAGAGAATAAAGAAGGATGGGACCAAAGAGAGTAAAGAGAAGTAGGACAAAAAGAGAATAAAGAAGGATGAGACTTAAGAGAGTAAAGACAGATAGGACAAAAAGAGAATAAAGAAGGATGAGATTAAAGAGAGTAAAGAGAGATAGGACAAAAAGAGAATAAAGGTGGATGGGAATAAAGAGAGATATGACAGAAAGAGAATAAAGAAGGATGGGACTAAAGAGAGTAAAGAGATATAGGACAGAAAGAGAATAAAGAATGATAAGACTAATGAGAGTAAAGAGAGATATGACAGAAAGAGAATAAAGAAGGATGAGACTAAAGAGAGTAAAGAGAGATAAGACAGAAAGAGAATAAAGATGGATGGGACTAAAGAGAGTAAAGAGAGATAGGACAGAAAGAGAATAAAGAAGGATGAGACTAAAGAGAGTAAAGAGAGATAGGACTGAAAGAGAATAAAGATGGATGAGACTAAAGAGAGTAAAGAGAGATAGGACATAAAGAGAATAAAGAAGGATGGGACCAAAGAGAGTAAAGAGAAGTAGGACAGAAGAGAATAAAGAAGGATGAGACTAAAGAGAGTAAAGAGAGATAGGACAGAAAGAGAATAAAGAAGGATGAGACTAAAGAGAGTAAAGAGAGATAGGACAGAAAGAGAATAAAAAAGGATGAGACTAAAGAGAGTAAAGAGAGATAGGACAGAAAGAGAATAAAGAAGGGTGAGACTAAAGAGAGTAAAGAGAGATAGGACAGAAAGAGAATAAAGAAGGATGAGACTAAAGAGTGTAAAGAGAGATAAGACAGAAAGAGAATAAAGATGGATGGGACTAAAGAGAGTAAAGGGAGATAGGACAGAAAGAGAATAAAGAAGGATGAGACTAAAGAGAGTAAAGAGAGATAGGACAGAAAGAGAATAAAGATGGATGAGACTAAAGAGAATAAAGAGAGATAGGACATAAAGAGAATAAAGAAGGATGGGACCAAAGAGAGTAAAGAGAAGTAGGACAGAAAGAGAATAAAGAAGTATGAGACTAAAGAGAGTAAAGAGAGATAGGACAGAAAGAGAATAAAGAAGGATGTGACTAAAGAGAGTAAAGAGAGATAGGACAGAAAGAGAATAAAAAAGGATGAGACTAAAGAGAGTAAAGAGAGATAGGACAGAAAGAGAATAAAGAAGGGTGAGACTAAAGAGAGTAAAGAGAGATAGGACAGAAAGAGAATAAAGAAGGATGAGACTAAAGACAGTAAAGAGAGATAGGACAGAAAGAGAATAAAGAAGGATGAGAGTAAAGAGAGATGGGACAGAAAGAGAATAAAGAAGGATGAGACTAAAGAGAGTAAAGAGAGATAGGACAGAAAGAGAATAAAGAAGGGTGGGACTAAAGAGAGTAAAGAGAGATAGGACAGAAAGAGAATAAAGATGGATGAGACTAAAGAGAGTAAAGAGAGATAGGACATAAAGAGAATAAAAAAGGATGGCACCAAAGAGAGTAAAGAGAAGTAGGACAAAAAGAGAATAAAGAAGGATGAGACTAAAGAGAGTAAAGGGAGATAGGACATAAAGAGAATAAACATGGATGAGACTAAAGAGAGTAAAGAGAGATAGGACAAAAAGAGAATAAAGAAGGATGAGACTAAAGAGAGTAAAGAGAGATAGGACAAAAAGAGAATAAAGGTGGATGGGAATAAAGAGAGATATGACAGAAAGAGAATAAAGAAGGATGGGACTAAAGAGAGTAAAGAGATATAGGACAGAAAGAGAATAAAGAATGATAAGACTAATGAGAATAAAGAGAGATATGACAGAAAGAGAATAAAGAAGGATGAGACTAAAGAGAGTAAAGAGAGATAAGACAGAAAGAGAATAAAGATGGATGGGACTAAAGAGAGTAAAGAGAGATAGGACAGAAAGAGAATAAAGAAGGATGAGACTAAAGAGAGTAAAGAGAGATAGGACAGAAAGAGAATAAAGATGGATGAGACTAAAGAGAGTAAAGAGAGATAGGACATAAAGAGAATAAAGAAGGATGGGACCAAAGAGAGTAAAGAGAAGTAGGACAGAAAGAGAATAAAGAAGGATGAGATTAACGAGAGTAAAGAGAGGTAGGACAGAAAGAGAATAAAGAAGGATGAGACTAAAGAGAGTAAAGAGAGATAGGACAGAAAGAGAATAAAGAAGGGTGAGACTAAAGAGAGATAGGACAGAAAGAGAATAAAGAAGGATGAGACTAGAGAGAGTAAAGAGAGATAGGACAGAAAGAGAATAAAGAAGGATGAGACTAAAGAGAGTAAAGAGAGATGGGACAGAAAGAGAATAAAGAAGGATGAGACTAAACAGAGTAAAGAGAGATAGGACAGAAAGAGAATAAAGAAGGGTGGGACTAAAGAGAGTAAAGAGAGATAGGACAGAAAGAGAATAAAGATGGATGAGACTAAAGAGAGTAAAGAGAGATAGGACATAAAGAGAATAAAGAAGGATGTGACCAAAGAGAGTAAAGAGAAGTAGGACAAAAAGAGAATAAAGAAGGATGAGACTAAAGAGAGTAAAGAGAGATAGGACATAAAGAGAATAAACATGGATGAGACTAAAGAGAGTAAAGAGAGATAGGACAAAAAGAGAATAAAGACGGATGAGACTAAAGAGAGTAAAGAGAGATAGGACAAGAAGAGAATAAAGGTGGATGGGAATAAAGAGAGATATGACAGAAAGAGAATAAAGAAGGATGGGACTAAAGAGAGTAAAGAGATAAAGGACAGAAAGAGAATAAAGAATGATAAGACTAATGAGAGTAAAGAGAGATATGACAGAAAGAGAATAAAGAAGGATGAGACTAAAGAGAGTAAAGAGAGATAAGACAGAAAGAGAATAAAGATGGATGGGACTAAAGAGAGTAAAGGGAGATAGGACAGAAATAGAATAAAGAAGGATGAGACTAAAGAGAGTAAAGAGAGATAGGACAGAAAGAGAATAAAGATGGATGCGACTAAATAGAGTAAAGAGAGATAGGACATAAAGAGAATAAAGAAGGATGGGACCAAAGTGAGTAAAGAGAAGTAGGACAGAAAGAGAATAAAGAAGTATGAGACTAAAGAGAGTAAAGAGAGATAGGACAGAAAGAGAATAAATAAGGATGAGACTAAAGAGAGTAAAGAGAGATAGGACAGAAAGAGAATAAAAAAGGATGAGACTAAAGAGAGTAAAGAGAGATAGGACAGAAAGAGAATAAAGAAGGGTGAGACTAAAGAGAGTAAAGAGAGATAGGACAGAAAGAGAATAAAGAAGGATGAGACTAAAGAGAGTAAAGAGAGATAGGACAGAAAGAGAATAAAGAAGGATGAGACTAAAGAGAGTAAAGAGAGATGGGACAGAAAGAGAATAAAGAAGGATGAGACTAAAAAGAGTAAAGAGAGATAGGACAGAAAGAGAATAAAGAAGGGTGGGACTAAAGAGAGTAAAGAGAGATAGGACAGAAAGAGAATAAAGATGGATGAGACTAAAGAGAGTAAAGAGAGATAGGACATAAAGAGAATAAAAAAGGATGGGACCAAAGAGAGTAAAGAGAAGTAGGACAAAAAGAGAATAAAGAAGGATGAGACTAAAGAGAGTAAAGAGAGATAGGACATAAAGAGAATAAACATGGATGAGACTAAAGAGAGTAAAGAGAGATAGGACAAAAAGAGAATAAAGAAGGATGAGACTAAAGAGAGTAGAGAGATAGGACAAAAAGAGAATAAAGGTGGATGGGAATAAAGAGAGATATGACAGAAAGAGAATAAAGAAGGATGGGACTAAAGAGAGTAAAGAGATATAGGACAGAAAGAGAATAAAGAATGATAAGACTAATGAGAATAAAGAGAGATATGACAGAAAGAGAATAAAGAAGGATGAGACTAAAGAGAGTAAAGAGAGATAAGACAGAAAGAGAATAAAGATGGATAAGACTAAAGAGAGTAAAGAGAGATAGGACAGAAAGAGAATAAAGAAGGATGAGACTAAAGAGAGTAAAGAGAGATAGGACAGAAAGAGAATAAAGATGGATGAGACTAAAGAGAGTAAAGAGAGATAGGACATAAAGAGAATAAAGAAGGATGGGACCAAAGAGAGTAAAGAGAAGTAGGACAGAAAGAGAATAAAGAAGGATGAGATTAAAGAGAGTAAAGAGAGATAGGACAGAAAGAGAATAAAGAAGGATGAGACTAAAGAGAGTAAAGAGAGATAGGACAGAAAGAGAATGAAAAAGGATGAGACTAAAGAGAGTAAAGAGAGATAGGACAGAAAGAGAATAAAGAAGGGTGAGACTAAAGAGAGTAAAGAGAGATAGGACAGAAAGAGAATAAAGAAGGATGAGACTAGAGAGAGTAAAGAGAGATAGGACAGAAAGAGAATAAAGAAGGATGAGACTAAAGAGAGTAAAGAGAGATGGGACAGAAAGAGAATAAAGAAGGATGAGACTAAAGAGAGTAAAGAGAGATAGGACAGAAAGAGAATAAAGAAGGGTGGGACTAAAGAGAGTAAAGAGAGATAGGACAGAAAGAGAATAAAGATGGATGAGACTAAAGAGAGTAAAGAGAGATAGGACATAAAGAGAATAAAGAAGGATGGGACCAAAGAGAGTAATGAGAAGTAGGACAAAAAGAGAATAAAGAAGGATGAGACTAAAGAGAGTAAAGAGAGATAGGACATAAAGAGAATAAACATGGATGAGACTAAAGAGAGTAAAGAGAGATAGGACAAAAAGAGAATAAAGACGGATGAGACTAAAGAGAGTAAAGAGAGAAAGGACAAGAAGAGAATAAAGGTGGATGGGAATAAAGAGAGATATGACAGAAAGAGAATAAAGAAGGATGGGCTAAAGAGAGTAAAGAGATATAGGACAGAAAGAGAATAAAGAATGATAAGACTAATGAGAGTAAAGAGAGATATGACAGAAAGAGAATAAAGAAGGATGAGACTAAAGAGAGTAAAGAGAGATAAAACAGAAAGAGAATAAAGATGAATGGACTAAAGAGAGTAAAGAGAGATAGGACAGAAAGAGAATAAAGAAGGATGAGACTAAAGAGAGTAAAGAGAGATAGGACAGAAAGAGAATAAAGATGGATGAGACTAAAGAGAGTAAAGAGTGATAGGACATAAAGAGAATAAAGAAGGATTGGACCAAAGAGAGTAAAGAGATGTAGGACAGAAAGAGAATAAAGAAGGATGAGACTAAAGAGAGTAAAGAGAGATATGACAGAAAGAGAATAAAGAAGGATGAGACTAAAGAGAGTAAAGAGAAATAGGATAGAAAGAGAATAAAGAAGGATGAGACTAAAGAGAGTAAAGAGAGATAGGACAGAAAGAGAATAAAGAAGGGTGAGACTAAAGAGAGTAAAGAGAGATAGGACAGAAAGAGAATAAAGATGGATGAGACTAAAGAGAGTAAATAGAGATAGGACATAAAGAGAATAAAAAGGATGGGACCAAAGAGAGTAAAGAGAGATAGGACAGAAAGAGAATAAAGAAGGATGAGACTAAAGAGAGTAAAGAAAGATAGGACAATAAGAGAATAAAGATGGATGGGACTAAAGAGAGTAAAGAGAGATAGGACAGAAAGAGAATAAAGATGGATGGAACCAAAGAAAGTAAAGAGAAATCGGAAAGAAAGAGAATAAAGAAAGATGAGACTAAAGAGAGTAAAGACAGAAAGAGAATAAAGATGGATGGGTTTAAAGAGAGTAAAGAGAGATAGGACAGACTGATAATAGAGAATGATGTGACTAAAGAGAGTAAAGAGAGATAGGACAGAAAAAGAATAAAGAAGGATGAGATTAAAGAGAGTAAAGAGAGATAGGACAGAAAGAGAATAAAGATGGATAGGTCTAAAGAGAGTAAAGAGAGATAGGACAGAAAGAGAATAAAGATGGATGACACTAAAGAGAGTATAGAGAGATAGGACAAAAAGAGAATAAAGAATGATGGGACAAAAGAGAGTAAAGAGAGATAGGACAGAAAGAGAATAAAGATGGATGAGACTAAAGAGATTAAAGAGAGAAAGGACAGAAAGAGAATAAAGATGGATGAGACTTAAGAGATAATAAAAAGGACGAGGAGGTACAAACAAAACAGTACTATAAGAATAACACACTCCATCCGTATTTTTTTTTACAGTAAAATAATACTTAAATGGGAAATTCCCATTGGTAGCCCTCAGGTATTGAGTTTTCTCAGTTGTGGAATTTTTTTTAAAACTTTCCCACTCGTGGCCCTTTGTTAGATTATTATTCCTATCCGTGGCATTATGAAGGTTAATCTGTTAATTTTGCCGTTAAGAAGTCATTTTTTTTACTAACTAAGGTTAAACCTTAGTTATAATTCAGTCAAAGGTCTAAATTGAGTTTGTTATCTAATTTTTCCCTCCAATTTTCATAAACCCTTTATATAGCCTCTGTTTTTATTCTCTTCCACCCTTATATCTTTCCTTTATTTAATTTAGTTTAAGCTCTAAAATGTCATTCTTTCATGTGTTTTTTGAGGGTCTCTATGTTTCTTCTTGTAATAACAATAATTAGAGTTTTTCTTTCACATATAATTGGTTCCTGTTTCTTACAAGAAGAAAAAATACATGCTGGACAATAAGGTGTATGGATGTCCAAATGAGTTCATTGAAAACTTGGCACCACAAAATAATCCAACTAGTAAAATGTAGTATTCAAATCAGTAAATTGCAACATATATTCCCCTAAACTTCAATTCCTGATACTTTGAAAAATTAGGCCTAGAATAACTAAGGTTGACTTGGTGAAAAAACAGAAGCAGAATTTTTTCTCATTGGCACAGGTTGTGATACAGCAACATTAGTGGTTGACCTTGTTCTCTTTGCAATTGCTTGTGAGGATGAGGGTGGTTTCGCCATTGAAGTAGACGCTTGTGTTGAGGATTTATTTTTAGTTGTTGCCTTCTTCTGCTTGTTTGTGTACCCTCCTTTACATGTAAGAGCATTGTGACCAAAAGTCTTGCACTTGCTACATTGGACCGTCTTGCTTCTTTTTCCTTTTGCCTCCTCATCATCACCTCTTTTCCTGTTTCTGCTTGGTCTACCCACTCCTCTTGTAATTTTAGGTGGTTGAATGGAGGGAAAGTCTAACTCCGGCCACTGTTCAGTGTCAGGGATTGAAGAAATGCCATGTGCATATGCTAACTTATACCTTCTAACTGAATACCAATCATCCACAAATTTCAGAGGGTCCAAACCAGAAGCTAATATGGCCCTCATACCATGTCTACATGGTATCCCGCTGATCTGCCAAAGTCCACATTTACAAGTGTAGCTATTGAGGCTAACGTTCAAAGTAGACTTGCCATCGAGAACTTCAAACTCTCCATCTTGTGACAGCAATGCCTTGCAACATCTGGACTCTTGGCACATTTTATGAACCCTCTTGATGATATTTGGGCAAATATCACCCCTACTCCATCCTTCACATATTTGTCTCCTAGTTACAAGTCTGACCATTGTAACTCTTCTTATACCTACAACAATAAAAAAAGAAGTTTAAAGATTTTCCAAACTTAGATAATCTCCTAAAAATATTAGTGTGCTAAAATGCAAATTAACCTTCAAGCAAAGTCAACACTGGTCTACATCTATCAATACCAAGTGTAGCATTGAAACTCTCCACAAAGTTGGTTTTGTTAATGTCATTCTTCACTCTTGGATCAAACAGGTGCTTGGTCCACCTTTCTTGATCTCCTAACTTAGATAACCAAATTAATGCTGCAGGGTTTGTTTTTTGAATTGCTTCCATGGCCTTCTTGAAGGTGAACGGTGATGTTGCGCAAGCTGCTTTCCAGAATAATGAATACATCAAAGGTCCTTTGAAAGTCTGCTGCCAGTTTGTAACTAAATGCTTGCAGCAATACCTTATCCCCGCAGCTGGCCATAACTCAGATAGTGCAGCATCTATGCCCTGTGAAAAACATATGATGAAGTATGGATAAAATGTTGGCAGTTTACAAAAAAAAGTGGACAATATATACCTTCTGTCGATCAGAGATGAAGCACCATTCATCCCCTCTCCCACCTTCTTTGAGGATGTTCTTCAAATGGTACACAAAGAACTTCCAGCTTTCTTTGTTTTCTGCTGCAACAATAGCCCACGCGAAAGGGAATATCTCATTGTTGCCATCCATACCTACAGCTGACAAAAGAATTCCACCGTAGTTTCCCTTAAGGTGGCAACCATCTACTCCAATTAGACTTCTACAGCCAGCAAACAATCCATCCAACGCTCCTTTGAATGCCACAAAAATACAAACAAATGCCAAGGGTTTCTCAGGATGTATTGCTGGTAACCAACCACATATTGCTGTAGATCTCGGGTTAGTGACCCTGATCATTTCACAGTATTTAGGAAGGTGGCTATAAGACACATCAAACCCACCATGTATGTCAATCAAGGTTGCACTTCTCATTCTATACAGACGACTTTTTTTCATCTGAATTCGATATCGTTGCCAGAGCAACTCATTCAATGACTTGGCAGGGATGTCGTTGTTTGCTCTTATATCCTCTAACAGAACTCTTGCTGCCCATTTAGCTGTGACCATGGAGTTACTTGTCTCTAATCCATTACAAGTATGCTCAGAATTTTTTATTGACTTAATGGCCCAAGTGACTCCATCGGGAAGCCTAGATGCATGTAATCTCCAAGCACAGTTCTCTGCAGCACACTGAGCTGTGTATCTCGAGTTGTTGGCTTTGTCCACAATTACTGAAAATCCACATTGGATGCAATAATCTCTGAGTGTATCCTTGAAGTGAGCCTTGTCAATAAACAATTGCCATGGTTTTAACATTATTCTCCCAAACTCTTCATTTTTGTAGACCTCACCATTTGCATACAACCTATCAATATAATTCTCAGCAGCATCGAGATCAACTCGTGACCTCTCCCACGCTTCATATTCATATGGATCAAAGTTATCTTGCACCATAGGCATATATTCATCCTCTGAATCAACATTCTCATCAATTAATGAAACATCTGAACCTGAATCATCATCACTGTCCTCATCAGAATCATAGTCATCATCATATGCATCCTCTTCAAAATCAACCATGTTCTCCAACTCAGCATTGTCACTTAAAGAGATTGCCAAGTTTATCTTCCTAAAAACAGTCTCCTTGTCCTTACTGTTAGTAGGAGTCACTTGTTTTTTGCTAACAAATAAACCCTTTCTTTTCTGAGTAGTTATTGGAAGTTTCTTTTTAAGAACATTGGAGGGTTTAGGAAAATTTAGGGGAGCGGCAACCTCTTGTGAAGCTTCTGTGGCAGCTAAATGTGTTTGGCTATGATAAAAATCCTCATGAGATATAATGATCGTTTCTGGGACATTTCCTCTGCCCCTCCCATTACTTCTTCCCCTCCCTGCCCCCTTCCAATTCCCCTTGTTGCTCTCATGCCTCTACCCCTTCCTGTTCCCGACTTAGGTAAAATTGGAGAAACTTCACTAGCATTCCACAAGGATGATTGGAGATTAGTACTTACAAGTAAGTTGTTCAGTGAGTTGTCATCTTGGGTTCGAGGGGGATTGTTGTCAGGTGAAGTTAGAGGGGGGTTATTTTCAGGTGGGCTCAAAGGTGGACTGATAGGTTGGTTTAGCCTTAAACTCCTCCTAGGTGTCAACATTTGCAGTGCATTAGGTGATTCACCCTTTGACTTTGAAAGCCACAACTTCCTAGCTGACATTACGAGGTCAGTTGCCTTTAACACATTCCTAACCCATATTTAAATACAAGAAGTCCCTTCTAACTTGATGAACATTTGCATTAGATCATTGGCATTGTTCAATATCCATTGTTTCATCTTGTAAACATAAGCGAATGTAGGGCAATTTGGCTTATCTCCACAGCACCATCCCAGTAATCACATATAATGTCAAGCAAGTTCACCTTTTCAACATCATCTACCACAACATCAACATCCTTACCCATATATTGGAACTTAAGGACAATATTACCACTCATACTGCAAATTTCAAGTACAATAAAATGCGTAAGACACAATAAACTAATAAAAATGAAAAATTTACTTAAAAAATGTACTAAGAATAACAATATTACCACTCATACTGCAAATTTCAGCCACAACAAGAATTTTAAAAAATAGAAGGCTATGCAGGGAAGAACAGAGTACACATGCTGATTGAACTATAGTCACACAAATTGTGAATCAATGAGTGAAATAATGGGTTACCTGAACTCTTTCAACTGTAGAATTGCACGAAATATCGAAAGAAAGCAGTCCAAAACCTCCCACAACGCTCTAAATTTGAAACGCAAACCCTAACAATAATTTTGATTTTTGTTCAAAAACTAAGAAATTCAACCCGAAAAAATGTTCTAAACTCGATTTGGAATACCCTAACAATAGCTTTGAATTGAGCAAGAATTTTGTGAAGCTTTCGAAAACGGCGTCCGTACAACCAGAGGTACCACGAGTTTTTCTTGAATTAGTTTGAAAGCTTTGCATTTTTTGTAATTGTTGTTGTAGATTTTGTGCTTGATTATGATGTATTAATACCTTTGAGTGATTTTGTGAGGTTTGATAAGCATAATCAGTTTAAGGGATTTTGAGTTATGGAAGTTTGCTGAAGAAGATGAAGGGTTGTATATGGAAAGAAGGATGGAGGATGATAATGTCAGTGTAAGGGATTTTGGGTGTTGTGAGGTTTCATAATTAGGCAGGGGTATGAATAAAGGCAAGTAGTATTAAATTAGAATTTTACTAAAACTTGTATTAAGTCAACTATGGTGACTTCTTAACGGCAAAATTAACAGATTAACCTTCATAATGCTACAAATAGGAATAATAATTTAACAAGGGCCGCGAGTGGGAAAGTTTTTAAAAAAATTCCATCACTGAGAAAACTCAAGACCTAAGGGCTACCAATGGGAATTTCACTACTTAAATTAATAGGTTGTTATTTTGGGTCGATTAGGCAAAGATGTTAGTGGCTAACTATTTTCATAAATAGAAGTAGTTGCTTATGTACAAGTTAGTTAGTGGAAATGTTAGTAGAATGTTAGTGGAGTAGATAGTGGGGACATTATCTCCGTATTCTTAGTTATGTAGCAAGATTTCTAGTTTGCATGCTGCCTCTTTAAGAGGCCAACTATTAGAGTTCAATTAGTATGAGAATGCCAGTTGAAATAAGTTTCAAGTTCTAACCATTAAAAATGTGTTGTCTTTATCACAAAATTAATATTTGGATTTAATAAATTAATTAGAAATCTCTATTATATAAGGGAGCGGGTGGGGGACACCGAAAATCGAAAATGAGAAAAAAGAAAAAAAATCCAACATACTACTAGAAATTTAAAAAATGAGCTCAAAAAGAAATAACATTGTTTATTTAATACTCCACACAACCCTACTCAGCAATTACCCACCATTTGCTCACACGCTTCCACAATCCCCACTACTACCATTTCTTTCTTTTGTGGCTCCACCTTCTCACCCTCTCTCCTTTATATGGGAAAACCATTAATTTGTTTGCTTATATAATTACGGTGTATTTAACAAACATGGGAAATCAATAGGAGTACAAAGAGCAAACTCAAACTCTTCCGCCAAATTAGTAATTAAGGTAAATGTACTCTATGATTTATCCTATTTTACAAACTTAATTTTGTTACTATCCCACATTACACATACTAAACTCTACCAACCAAAACCTTAAATCTAATGATAAATACAATGATAGCCTCTAAAAAAGTTTAGTCTTTTTTTATTTCCTTTTTTGTTTTTTTTGTTTTCCTTTTTATTTCCTTTTTAGGTAGGTTTAGTTCCATTTGTTAAAGTTTTTTTTTTAAATTTTAGTTAAGTTACATTGATTTTAGTTTGTGATACGCAAATACAATGATAGCAATCAATACAAGTGAAAAATAATACTTTAGATGATCATTAAATGATTGCATTATACAATTTTCATATGATCGATTACAACAATATTTCATAGTAGGTGTTTGAAAATTATAATAATCCTGTGAAATTTTATAGTAATGTGTAATTATAAATTATAACACATTATCGCACGCATTCTTACGCCGTCAATTATGTGCTAAGTTGATCGAGTTGAATAGTGCATGTGGTTATATACAAGAAATCTAAGCTGATTACAGATTTTTATAAATAATGTCGTAGATTCTTAATATTGATATGTGCGTCATATACAAAATTTAAATCATTTGTATTGAGATATTCAATTTTTTTTTAAAGAATATCATAAGTCTACTTTTATTTTGACGTGATAAGTCTATGTATATCATTAATTATGTTAATGTAATTTGGCGCACGCATCGCGTGCATAAAATACTAGTATGATCTAATTAAGCTGCTTCTACTATATTTTAATAAATTTCAATAAGAACAAGTTTCAATATTATTTATTTTAATTAAGACAAATAATAAGGTAAAAGAAAACACTAGTTGGGGCAGTGGATCATTTGTTGTTGCTGCCGGGCAAATATATGCTCTACTTGCTACCCTTTCCCAGGCACATAAAATAACTAGAATTCATCATCTTCTCCAGCGCGACGGAGCAGCGAAAGCACATATAACATGACTCCCCTCACTGGAGTTAAGAAACCATCGTTTTAAAACTCATACCCAGGTGACACATTCTAAATCTTTTTTTTTCGATTTCGGTACAACCTCTTTCCTGTAATTGATCATTGAAAATTTGTAACTCCATTATTTCTCTTTGTTTCTCTAAAGAACAGAATAAAGATTAAAGAGAGTAAAGAGAGATTAGACATAAAGAGAATAAAGTAGGATGGGACTAAAGAGAGTAAGAGAGATAGGACCAAAAGAGAATAAAGAAAGATGGGACTAAAGAGAGTAAAGAGAGATAGGACAGAAAGAGAATAAAGATGGATTTGACTAAAGAGAGTAAAAAGGGATAGGAAAGAAAGAAAGTAAAGAGAGATAATAAATAAAGAGAATAAAGATGGATGAGACTCAAGAGAGTAAAGAGAGATATGACAGAAAGAGAATAAAGAAGGATGAGAAGAGAGTAAAGAGAGAAAGGACAGAAAGAGAATAAAGAAGGATGGGACTAAAGAGAGATAGGACAGAAAGAGAATAAAGAAGGATGAGAAGAGAGTAAAGAGAGATAGGACAAAAAGAGAATAAAGATGGATGGGACTAACGAAAGAAACGAGAGATATGACAGAAAAAGAATAAATGATGGGTCTAAAGAGAGTAAAGAGAGATAGGACAGAAAGAGAATAAAGAAAGATGGGACTAAAGAGAGATAGGACAGAAAGAGAATAAAGATGAATGAAACTCAAGAGAGTAAAGAGAGATATGACAGAAAGAGAATAAAGATGAATGAAACTCAAGAGAGTAAAGAGAGATATGACAGAAAGAGAATAAAGAATGATGGGACTAAAGAGAGTAAAGAGAGATAGGACAGAAAGAGAATAAAGATGGATGGGGCTAAAGAGAGTAAAGAGAGATAGGACAAAAAGAGAATCAGTTCAACAAAATAAGGCTTTAGCGGCATTTATTTTAGCCTTTAGCGGCATTCGCTAGATCCAATGTCGTGAAAAGCTTTAGCGTGATGCATTTTATATGCCTGTAAAGGGTCATTTAAATGCTGCTAAAGGGTATTCCTTGCACGAGCTTTAAATTAGCTTGTTTGAGTGTCTTTTTACAAACATTCCTATAGCTTACCTTCATATAATCAAGAAAAATAGACTGCTTGTAAATTAATGACAGACATGGCATTGGCAAAATACCGACTTTTTCTATTAAGAACTGATAATATAAATACATCATCCAAAATGGCTTAACTAAGAATTAGTAGTATAGTTACATCACCCAAAATAGGCTAACTAGAAGTTCATTGAATTCTTCACAATGTCGAACTTCAACGCTAGTTACGAAGATTTACAATAGCTTTTAAATCTACATTTTGAGCTTCGTTTCATTTCACAGCCCAACAAAACCAACAAACAACACTAGTCCTGCACGAATAGAGCAATGATGTGAAAAGAAAAAGAAAACAATTATGAGCACAATGAAACGGATGCCTAGCTCATTTAATCTATGCAATGGCAACGTAAAACAATTATCAAGTGGTCTGAAAGAAATAAGAATAGTGTCATTACATTTAAATAAATTGGACGGAAACTTAGCGTATTTATCCTTTATAACAAACTCCAACACTTTACCAGTTCGAGTTTCTACAAAGCGACATCCCTACATTATGAGATACATCAAAGCATTCAGAGTTGTAATTTCATAGTCCAAAATTGCTCATATAATTAACTCTACTGGATCCTTATCAACAAAAAGGCAATTAAAAACTCTAGGAGCAACCAAAATTCAATTCCAAAATATCAAAAATCATGAGATACACATAATTAATCTGGACCTAGCAATTTCATTTCCTCGAGATTAAAATAAGAATGTAGTCTCTATTTTTTTTTTTCAATATCACTAGAAGGAGATAAAAAATCTTATTCTCAAACCTAAAACAAAAAAATTACTACTTCCTCCGTATCGTAAAGTTTGCAATGATTTGACATAAAGTGTGAGTAGAAAATGTCAATTCGTTGCAATCTTTGTGATACGGAGGTAGTATTAACTACCAAGGAAATGATAAGATCCAAGGGCCAAATTAATTATCAGCTCGATTAAAAACCAACAAAATGTCGTGCTCACCCGAGCCAAAAATCGTGCTCGCTTAGTAGAAGCAATCAAATGAGTGCGGAACTTCCATAGAAATGTGTTCAAATATCGTCAAACAAAAACAAATGCACATGATGGTAACGAGCTTTATGTCACAACTCACCAGTGTCAACCTCTCTTGATGGCATTAACAACTCGTGGGTTAGAAGACATCATGGGACAGAAAAAAAAAACAGGCCGAAAATTCCACATATGTGGGCTCATTGAAAAACATATAGATAACTTAAGATGCTAGATAGGAGAAAGAGAGAAAATTTTACTTCAGATTCAAGACGTATTTTAAGTAGGTGAAATATAGAAACCGCTCTTTTATTGTTAAGTACCATCTAAACTACGCTTACCTTCTTGATTTTCTATGATAGATAATATAAATTGCAAGATATTGTTACTTGCTTAACATGAAGTATGATAATTTTTGAGATTTATTTAAGGCTTTATATATTAAAGCATGTAACCATCTAAGGCTTTATTTTTTGTGATTTCTGATGGGCTCTAATCAACAGAAGCTCAGTCCTCGCATTTACATGAGCTCTTTTGCGATTTCAGTTGCCTAACTAGTTCCCTTTTTGCAAGGTAATCTCATGGTGCTCTTACAGAATCTGCATATGGTTTATAAGACTAATCTCGAATCTCACATTCAAAGTTAGATGGCTCCAGATTTCCATAGAAATATAGTATACAATTTCACCTTTTACCTCAAGCTGATGTTTCAACTGCATCCCCTACAAGTTACAACTAAGATCCTACTAAAGTACTAATAGCATCCTAATTTCAACCAATATCAGCAAATGGCCAAGTTGAGTGTACATCACCTTATTCATGTTCAAGAACATTTAGCTCCCATCTAGAGCCTGCCTGCCATCCATCTTGAAGCTTCACTCGTAATCAAATTTTGAGTCATCTACAAAGCTCAACCAGTTTCATACCAAATTTCAAGTAATAATAACCACAATGAAGGTATAAGAAAAGGCATAGTCATCCCAACTTTATAAAATTCAAACAAAAATTCGAATAAGATTACAAGAATCAACAGCAACCTAAGTAATTTCCAAAATCTCTCATGAAATGCAAATCCTTCAACTAGTCAATAATACACTGTACAGAAATAACTTACAAACGAAACCGTTAATTAATCGGTACACAAACAAAAAATTTTGAGGAAACCCCCCAAATTTCACCTGATTGAGTAACTATTTTCCTAAATAGAAGTAGTTGGTTATGTACAAGTTAGTTAATGGAAATGTTAGTAGAATGTTAGTGGAGTAGATAGTGGGGACATAATCTCCATATTCTTAATTATGTAGCAAGCTTTTAGCTTTCTAGTTTGCTTCTTGCCTGTTTAAGAGGGCAACTATTAGACTTCAATTAGTATGAGTAGGGGTGTAAACGAGCCGAGCTGAGCTCGAGCTCGACCAAGCTCGGCTCGGCTCGAACTCACTTTGATCGAGCTCGAGCTCGGCTCGAAGCTCGACGAGCTCGCCTACATGAGGCTCGAGCTCGGCTCTTTTCCAAATGTTCGAGCTCGAGCTCGGCTCGGGCTCGCTCGTTTTTCTTTTTACCCGTCTAATGGTTACGACTCTTCCTTAAATAAAGTAAAATATGCAAAATTTCACCAGACACAAATTTAATGCAATCAAGGTCTTTCATAAGATAACAAACAACTTAATACAATAGACTAGTTAAGGTTCAAAATATAGGAATAACAAAGTAGTCCACTAAATAACTCCAAAACGAGCCCGAGCCGAGCTTTGCTGGGCTCGGGCTCGAGCTCGAATGACTAAAGTATAGCTCGGGCTCGGCTCGAGCTCGAAGTTGACCGAGCTCGAGCCGAGCTTTGACCGAGCCGAGCTCGAGGGCTCTACGAGCCGGCTCGGCTCAGTTACACCCCTAAGTATGAGAATACAACAATTTCAATCTTGGTATTCTTACTTCTCGTGTTTTAGTCTTCTATCAAAATACATCATTAATTCAACACTTATCGTCGCTAAACGAAAATTTACAAGAAAGCTTATCGAGCAATCGAAGTCACAATGAAATGATTTTATCAACACCTAACTAGAAGAAAAATATAATTCACGATATAGCCATGTATATTTCATCTGTTCCCTTTTGTTCTTTTTCAATACAATGTCTCAAACTCTCCATCACACACAGATTTTTACCTTTTACAATGTCTCAAATAATTCATTATTAACTCTAGGTCTTACCTCACATCAATCAAAATTGTTCAAAAAGAACATGAGGCATTGGAGCGTATCCTTGTTAGGTCGCTGAATTTCTCTTCTTCTTCTTGGATTACATATCTTCTTACAATAGTAGCCTCACATACATGCCTCTTTTCAATCTCCATTGCAACGTCTGCCCTCATTACGAAAGAAAAAGGACATAATGGATAAAATAAAAGGGGTCCCGATGAGTTAAATTTAGTGGGAGGAAAAGAAGAAGCACATGACATGGTGGGGTCTTTGGGCTAAAATTAGTGGGAGAAAGAGCTCAGACATTCTCGGAATTGTGATGTAAACAAGAGAATCACAAATGTGATTGATATAAACAACAGTGGGATAGGCTGAGATTCTCGGGTGAAAGAGTTCAGAAAGTGGACTCTATAAAATATAAAGGAGTGGAGTGGGGAAAACAAATACATGTTCCCTAATCCTACTTGTACTACATACCATAAAGAGAAAACTTAAATCAATGCTTTCTGAGGAGGGGGAGCCTAAAAAATTCCATAATTGGATTGAAGGTGGCCATGGTGGAGTTGCTTGAGAGTTGTGGTGGTGATATCTCTGTATTGCAGTTTTTGATGATGGGTAATACTTTATCTAATATGATTTGTAAGGATGATGTCAGTAAACAAGGGTAACTATCTACTTATCAATTTTGTTGTTTGGCTATTCCATGAAAAAGATCACCTACATGTGAGTAAAGGAAGTATAAAGAAAAATATGAAAACAGGGGGCTCCGCACTTATGATGGTTGTCAGCAATCACCATTGCTATCGTCATTCAAATGATCTCTACTAACCAAGACCATTGCAATTTTATTTTTTATATGTTTAACCCAAAAAATGACAATGAGAATGAATAGTTCATTGCAACAACCATCATAAAGAATGCACCATGGTGTCTGTTTTTTGAAAAACGTCTTCTTCACCTTGAAATTAAAAGCCGAAAAGTCACCTCGAGGTATTCGAGACGATTTTTTACTACAATTAGGCACAAGATTCACTCAAATACTCTCTTTGATTAATCTCAAAAGACTATTCCTAAAGTACTCGATCTCTAATTGACTCTCTTAACCTCATTCGGTTTTGTGGCGAAGTATTTTGGGCGCTTGAAGTATTTATGGGATGAATTGCCTCAATATGAGCCTCTTCTGGGGTATGAGTGAGACAAACGATCTTAGTCTTAGGTTCCCAATTTATTACATTTCCATGCACTAGTTCAGTAAAAAGACTTTCCGATGGTTAACATGTTGTTTGATTAATAAAGTGATGTTCAAAGACTAATCGTTTATCTCATAAAGAAAACATTCAAGTTGGATCTTTTAACGGAGTTCAGTGAGTATAGTGGTGGGATCTATATGTTCCCTTAGTAAGTGAATTGAGTTTTAACTAGTTTGTGGCTCCGATGATGTCCCGGGTCTATTTTTTATATTATTTTAATTAAAATAATATCTTTATTGATGCTAATTTTTTTTATTTTTAAAAATAAAAATTTAAGGGCATAATTTTATAAACAATTAACCAATTTAAAAGGATCATGAAAAATTATAATGAAAAAAATCTCTTTACTTTTCCCAAACTAAGATTAAGGTAAAAGGAAATGAAGACTAAGAAAATGAAATAATTCATCACATCTATATTATGCATTCTTTTTTTGAAGGTAAAATTATTCTATGGTTTAATTCTCATCTATAGTATGCTTCATTGTTGTTTAAAAGCATTAAAAGTTTGGTAGAATAGTGATTAGAACTCTTTATTTCACATGCGGGGGTCATAGGTTCGAAACTCCATAATCATAACATTTATAATTTTTTCTTTCTTGATTGTCATTTAAACCCAATAATAATATTTTTATTCGTGACAAGAGAGCATTAAGAGTGTGGTAGCGCTATGGTAAATCTCTTTGTTTCATATGCGGAGGTCATGGGTCTGAAACTCCATATAGCCAACATTTATAATTTATTTTTATTTCTTGATTGTCATTTAAACCCCATAATAATATTCTTATTTGTGATAAGAGAAGCATGAAGAGTGTGGTAGCACAATGGTTAAAACTATTTGTTTCACATGCGAAGGTCATGGGTTCGAAACTCTATATTTACAACATTTATAATTTTTTCTTATGACAATGACATGGATAAAATGTAATTGAATAAGGGGATAGTGCCACGTGGCGGTCTGCATTGCTTACTTACGCTTTTTAATATATATATATATATATATGGAAGAAATTGAGAAGGAAATTAAGTTAAGGAATAATTGTCAGGAATAAGTCAACCTTTGCGTTGACCGCTTTTAACAAGTCTACCTTCATTTATTCCAGTAGCAAGTAGACCTTGTACATACTTCTGCTTTTAACAAGTTTTTACCGGCTTATACATGTTAGTAACCTGTTTAACAGGTTAAAGTGACACATGTCACTTTTTTATTGAACATTTAAAATTTAAAATTCATAAACAATTGAAAAAAACAAAATTCCTCTCTCCCTCCCCCCACCATCACCCCCACGCCCACACACACACCACCACCCTCCCTAGCACCCAAACACCACCACCCTCACTGGCAGCCAAACACCACCACCCTCATTGAAATCAATCCGCCAACCTTGACTTCATCTCCCGCGCCAAACACCACTTGTACGACACTCTCTCTTCCCGCCGTCCATGGCGTTAAATATTCAACCACCACTCTATATCATGCCCCCGCAACCTCTCTGACGCCTTGGACTTCGAAGGACCTGTGGCCGTTTGTGGCAACGGATATCGAAGCTCTTGCTTTCTTTTTGCAACGACGACTATAAAGAATGTCCAAAAGACATTACACTGAGAAAACCAAATGATGAGAAAACCCCTTAGTCTAATTATCCTTCTCAGATCTCTTCACCCTCTCTCAAACGCAAACTCAAATTTAAACTGAAGCAAAACAAAAGCGAAAGGAGGGGAGGGGTGTGGCTGGGTAAGGGAAAAGGGCTCTGGTGGAGGTGGGGGGGGAAGAGGAGGGGAGGAAGAGAAGGTGGGGTGCTAATGGTCAGGTGGGGTGGTTGTGGGTGTTTACGTGGGTGTGAGGTGGGTTTTTTTGGGGTAGAAAATATTATAGGTTAGAGGAAGAATGTCACACATGTATTTAAAAGTGATATAAAATTTCTTGAAAAATATCGCTCAAAATGAAAATTGAAGAAATAGGGAAAAGTGATATTAACTTCAAGTGCTAATTGTGGTGAGAGGAGGAGGAGAGAGAAAATGAAAAAAAAGAAATGTAGTGCTTGAAAGGATGATAGTGGCGGTAAGAGGTTGTAGAGGAAGCAGAGATGGCGGTTGAAGGGATGATAGTGATGGGTGAGGAGAGAGAAAGTGTGATTGAGGAGAGACAGAGGGGGTGGCAGTGGGTAAGGGTGGGGTGGGTTTAATTTAGTTTTTTTTTATTTAAAGTCAAGAAGTCAAACGAAAATTGGGGAAATAAAGATTGAGTTTACAAGTTTAACAGGTCACAGGTAAAAAAACTTGTTAAAAGAAAAGTGTGTACAAGGTTTACTTGTTAATGGAATAAACTAAGGTTGACTTGTTAGAAGCGGTCAACGCAAAGGTTGACTTATTCCTGACAATTTTTCCTTAAGTTAAAGATTCTATTATTTAGCAGTAAAATTAAGTGGGTAGTTACTAAATACTAATTATCAATGTTATTAATGTTAAGGTGTACAGTTGTAGCGTTCGCTATGCAAAATTGTGGGTTATTGAAGATTACAATGATAGTTTTTAAATCAATGACAGGTTGGAATCAATTCTTAATCGGCTTATTGATCGAATTACTCAACTTCCAAACTCAATTAATACTCAAGCACTTATTGTCTAAGTTAGACACTTAGAAATCTCCTCAAAAGTGTTAGGAAAATTAACACCGTAATTTTCCTAACCTAATGTTAATTAAAACCCTTCCGACATGAAAGGATTCGAATTAACAAAGCTTTAAGCATGAAGAATCAATAAAATCGATGTTGTTTAAACAAACAACTAATTAGCTCTACTAATTACACAACAAAAACTATTTGTTAATGCAATTTAGGTTACCAATAACAATGAACATGGAGGATCGAATTATGGAAATCTAGTTATGTTGAAGACCGAGAATAAAGGATGAAAATTCATTGTCAAGATCTTTTATAGGAGGGTTAGGTACTATTGTCCATCCACCTTCAAAGTTGTGTTTCATATGTTTTAGAGGAAAATATAATTATATGAAGGAATTGGATTACTCTAGGAGTAGAGTTATTTTACTATCATGATATATACTCACTATCACAAAAAGGCTTTTTATTGCAGTTATAACGCGTAATCTATTGCGGTTCTAAACCTCAATAAATATATGGCGCAATAAAAAGCTGGAGACACTTTCTATGGCGGTTCAGAACCGCCATAGAAAGTACTATTTTTATTGCGGTTGTCTGAAAACCGCAATCTTTTAACTGTTTTACTACCACCGTAGAAAGTTGCGACACTTGAGAGGTTCATTGTCGTTCCATTTGCTTCTTTATCAAAGTATAATTTAAATGCTAAAAATTAAAACGGAGAAAAAAAACAATATGATGATCATAATATAAATGTAAACCTTGAATATTAATTTGTCAACCAAAATGTTTACATCTTTTTCTTAAAAAACATGAACTTTGTCCTGCTATACCTTACAACATAAACTAATATAATAAGTTGAACAAAAAATCTAATAATCAATCTGTTGGATCACAAGGAGACACTCAAGAAGGGGGGGGGTTTGAATTGAGTGTGGTATTTTCTGAATTTTATCGAACTTTCTTTAGAGATCTCAGAGACCTTCTCTGAGCTTTTGAGTTGCGTATATGAATATTGTTAATTAAATAGAAAGGCAGTAATAAAGAGACGAGACAAGCAATTTTACCGTGGTTCAATCTCACCTCTGAGATCTACGTCCACCCTACCTTTTCTTTTATTAATTGAATCACAAAATACCAAACTCTTGATACAACTTGATTCCCTCACTACTAACCCTAGTAGTGCCCCCCAACACTTAACTCTAAGTGTTGCCTAATTAAGTCTAATTCCCTTAGAAACTCAACTTAACACTCTCTATAAAGATGAAATTACAGAAAGATTTGAATCCTCTTTTTTGTGTGCTTCTTGGTTAAGCAGTTTAGAGGTATTTATCGAGCTTAAATATGTGTTTTTCTGTCACAGATCTCAGTGCTGATCTCAGAGAGGTTAAAGATATGTTTCTGAAAATAGCTCTCTAAAACAATTTCTGGAAACGCGTATCTTTTATATTTTCTGATCTTTTTACTCTTTGTCAAGGCTCACGTTTTTCAAATCAGTTTTTAAGCTTTACAAAGATAGAATTGTCCACTTGATAGTTTCCTAAACTTAAGCAAGCAATTATCTTTAAAGAAGATTTTATCTTCTTTAAGATATTTGTTTCCTAATAGTATGAGGACTGATTTTGTAGACAGATTCTTTTCTTTAAAATCAGAAATTTCTAAAACCTTTTTATTCCAAAAAAACTTATCTTTTCCAAAAAAAGATATTCCAGATTTTTAAAACAATTTTTCAAAAAACGATTTTCCCTTTTTTTTTGTTTTCGCAAATCGTTTTATTTAGGTGTTATATTATAGATTGCATTTATTTTACTATCTCAAGTAAAATACCTACAATCTCTAATATTACACATTAGCACTTTGATCCGTTATTTACGAACACACACTTTTACATATTTGGAAATTGGCCTTAGTCTAAAGCGTTTGACAATTGATTCTTCGAGACTTCGTTTAGGCATCTGCAACAAAAATTCACCAAACATGTTAGATCAACTAATTGTGTTTGTCATCATCAAAATAATAGTAAAATTCCCCCTTTTTGATGATGACAAACACATAATAGTTCTCCCTCAACATAAGCAAATATTACATTGGCAAACATGATACGATTTCATGAGAATGAACATCTAGCATTAACATAGTGCTATATACCAAATCTTCCCCCTTTTGGCATTATCAAAAAGGAGGCATAAAAATCCATAGTATCATAGTTCGAAGTCAATTGTCCATGCAAAATAGTAGCTCAAGCAAAAATCAATCTAGTGATGCTGGTGCTACGTCAAGATTCAATTCACAATCCAAAGTTTTGAAGCAAGAACTAATCCAATTCACAATCCGAAACTATGAAGCAAGAGTTAATCCAATTCACAATTCAAAGTTATGGATCATAAGGTAAAAGTGAAGAATTATGGTAGGATAAAGAAATAAGGTAAGCAAGCTTGAATTATTTGGAATGGGGATATGCTCAACAAGTGCTCAAACCTTATTCACCTTTTTGACATCATCACGCATAGATTTTGGAACTTTCTTCACTTCGGCACTGTATATGTTACTGTGCCATTGGACAATCTCTTTCCTTCAAAGACAGCTTTGCTTCGTATATTCAATAATCCAAAGACATGGTAATCACAACTCTTTTCATCATCTCATAAATAAACTCTAATATGAATTGTCTCATCTCATTTTTTTTGATGTCATGGAAGGATTTTTTCTTTTTCATTTTTTTTTTTTATTTTCCTTTTTTTTTTCATAAAGAGGTGTAGACTATGTAGAAATCATAGAGTCAATTAATGAGAACCAGCAAAGAATATTAACTTGTGAAACGTGATCTTATCTTCTTTCAAAAAATGTCCATGGCACTGTGCCTTGTACTGTGCCCCACTGATTTCTTTCTTTCACTTATAGAATTTCATTGCCGACCTCTTCAAGTTCCCCCTCAACTCATGACCTCTTCTTTCACCATTTTTACAGAATGTCTTTGCCCCGATCATAATCATGAATCAAGGTTAAAAGCACTTGTTGTTTGGAGCAATAGGGGATGAAAACAAGGATGTAATGGGGAAGTAAATGAAGAATAAGTAAAGAAGAAATAATAAGGCCAAATGTCAAACTCAAAATAAGCAAATCAAAATATCGGGCTAAAGATCAAGCTTGCCATAGAAAAGTGAATTATCATTTCATAGCTCAATAGTTCAGCAACTTAGGATCATTTAGCTTAATACTTTGGCAACTTAGAATCAAGACATCAGGACAACATCATTAGACCTTGCGAGTCCTAAATCACAATTAAAAGACTCTTTCACAAATTTTCACATGGATAAATATTATAGACTCCGATTCAACACATCTATGAGAGAAGATAAGGCATATAACACAAATCAATTGCTAGAAATATATCTCAAAGCCAATAAATTCACCCTTTTTTTTATTGTTGCCAAAGGTAACACACCCTCCATGGTAAGGCTACAAGTGAGAGTAATTGAATTTTCACTAATCATAGGTCTTAAGCAGCTAATGCGGAGGATAATAGGCTGCTTTCTCTCACTTTCACCTGCAAAAAGATCACTTGTTAGTTTTAGGAACCCAAACTTGCTTGGGTCCCTTCTTCTTTCGTTGAGCATCTAAGAGATCCTTTCTAACCCATATTTGATTTACATACTTTGCATTCTTCTCAACATGTTTTTTCTTTGCATTACAGTCATTCATGAGATGTCCATTCTTTCCACAGAAGTAGCAAATCAAATATTCAGGAAGATCAACATATTTTCGCTTTCGAAAGTCTCTTTCACAATTTTGAGCTCTGAGACCTGTACTGAGCTTCTGGTCAGTATATCCTAAACCATGTCTGTTTCGATTCTTTGTTTGAGAGATCATTTGGTCTAGGATATTACTACCAGGTGTGGCAATTTTTGACTTCTGCAGTTGCACCTTCAAAGACTCAATTGTTGCTTTCAAGTTTTCATTTTTGTCATTTAGGGAGTTTAAGTCATGTTTGGCTTTTTCAAAATCTTCACAAAGTTTTGTACCTTGTCCTACATTTATAGGGTCGACCCTAGGGTTTTCCTTTTCATTTTTCAGTTCTAGTAGTTCAAGGTTCAAAACGTTTATTTGTTTTTCAAAGTCAAGATTCTTTGCCTCAAGCTCAGTATAGGGCACAGTGCTGTTTACAATTTCTTTAGCAAGAGCTTTTTCATATTTTAGCGCACTTATCTCAACGACTTGGTCATTTATCGTTTTGTCCATTTCTTTATTTCTTTTGACCAAGTCCTTGTTATCATCCAGCAATTCCTTATATTCCAATTCCAACCCAATTTTTTGCTTAGTGATGTTTTTCAAATCTTTTTTCATGTTTATAAATTCATCACGCATTTCTTGACAATCGTCAATTACATTACTAAGCAAAGCAATTAGTTTGTTTTTGGATAATAGAGGTATCTTAGATTTCAAAGAAGTGAGATTTACCTCTGCATTGTCCTCCTCATCTTGGGAGGTGGGTGTTTTCGCCATAAGACATAGATGCGAGTCATCTAGGTACTGAGACCTTCTCTGAGATCCTTCAGTTGCATTTAGGCAAAGTTTTGCCTCTTGGCTCAGTGCCTCTGACTGTTCCTCATCAGACTCGGATTCTCCCCATACGGCTGCTACCATGGCCTTCTTGAACTCCCTTTTGATTGTTCTCTTTTATCTTTGGGTTTCTCATTTTCCCACAAGGGACATTCCTTGATCCTGTGGCTATATTCTCCACACTTAAAACATCCAGAGTTAGTAGCACTTTTCTTATAGTTAGATGTAGTACTCTTACCTTTGAAATTCGCATTCTTGCTAGGATTACTATTTTTGTTCTTTTTAAGAAATTTTTTGAATCTCCTAGTAAGAAAAGTAACATCTTCATCACTATCACTATCATCACTTTCTAATTCAGTTTTTAATGCTAAACCTTTGCTCTTTGGTGTAGGATTTTTAGCATCTAGAACAAGTTCATGAGTCATTAAAGAACCAATTAATTGTTCTAGGGGAAGTTTCGACAAGTCCTTGGCTTCTTGTATAGCAGTTATTTTTGGTAGCCAACGATTTGTCAAACTTCTTAACACTTTCCTAACCAATTCTTCTGACGAATAAATTTTTCCAAGAGAACGCAATTCATTTGTGATGATAGTAAAGCGAGTAAACATTTCATTTATTGATTCATCTTTATTCATGGTAAACAATTCATATTGTTGAACTAACAAATCAATGCGAGATTGTTTTACCTCATTCGTGCCTTCGTGGGCTAACTCGAGAGTATCCCATATATCCTTTGCTGTTGAGCAAGCAGAGATCCTTGAGTATTCATCAGGTCCAATTCCATATTGGAGAATATTCATAGCTTTAAAGTTCTTCTCGGCCTTTGCATAGTCGGTTGAATCATAGTTGTCTTCGTCTTTGTCAACCAACTTTCCCTCATTATTTTTGACTTGGATGAGGATGGGTCATTTTCTTATGATGTTCCAGCATTCATAATCCGACCCTTGGATGTAAATCCTCATCCTAGCCTTCCACCATCCATAATCTTCTCCATTGAAAACCGGGCACTTTGAGTGTCTTCTTTGAGAGTCATCTTGTGAATTCATGCTAGCTATTCTCTAGGGATTAACCTTACAAGAATATTAGGCTCTGATACCAATTGTTGGATCACAAGGAGACACTCAAGAAGGGGGGGGGTTTGAATTGAGTGTGGTATTTTCTGAATTTTATCGAACTTTCTTTAGAGATCTCAGAGACATTCTCTGAGCTTTTGAGTTGCGTATATGAATATTGTTAATTAAATAGAAAGGCAGTAATAAAGAGACGAGACAAGCAATTTTACCGTGGTTCAATCTCACCTCTGAGATCTACGTCCACCCTACCTTTTTCTTTTATTAATTGAATCACAAAATACCAAACTCTTGATACAACTTGATTCCCTCACTACTAACCCTAGTAGTGCCCCCCAACACTTAACTCTAAGTGTTGCCTAATTAAGTCTAATTCCCTTAGAAACTCAACTTAACACTCTCTACAAAGATGAAATTACAGAAAGATTTGAATCCTCTTTTTTGTGTGCTTCTTGGTTAAGCAGTTTAGAGGTATTTATCGAGCTTAAATATGTTTTTTTCTGTCACAGATCTCAGTGCTGATCTCAGAGAGGTTAAAGATATGTTTCTGAAAATAGCTCTCTAAAACAATTTCTGGAAACGCGTATCTTTTATATTTTCTGATCTTTTTACTCTTTGTCAAGGCTCACGTTTTTCAAATCAGTTTTTAAGCTTTACAAAGATAGAATTGTCCACTTGATAGTTTCCTAAACTTAAGCAAGCAATTATCTTTAAAGAAGATTTTATCTTCTTTAAGATATTTGTTTCCTAATAGTATGAGGACTGATTTTGTAGACAGATTCTTTTCTTTAAAATCAGAAATTTCTAAAACCTTTTTATTCCAAAAAAACTTATCTTTTCCAAAAAAAGATATTCCAGATTTTTAAAACAATTTTTCAAAAAACGATTTTCCCTTTTTTTTTGTTTTCGCAAATCGTTTTATTTAGGTGTTATATTATAGATTGCATTTATTTTACTATCTCAAGTAAAATACCTACAATCTCTAATATTACACATTAGCACTTTGATCCGTTATTTACGAACACACACTTTTACATATTTGGAAATTGGCCTTAGTCTAAAGCGTTTGACAATTGATTCTTCGAGACTTCGTTTAGGCATCTGCAACAAAAATTCACCAAACATGTTAGATCAACTAATTGTGTTTGTCATCATCAAAATAATAGTAAAATTACATATATTTTTCTTGGAATGAACTAGTCAAATGATGATATATATCGCACCCACTCGTTTCTGACTTCATCAATTTGATCTTGACGGAAATATATTGCCTGAAACGTATTGTAAAAAAATAGGTCAGCAAAAGTATCAGATTATTTATGAAATTCAAGTAGAAAATTCGAACACCTAGTATATCTACTGCTTCTCACATTTGTCATTTTCTTGTCAAATCGGGTTCGTGTCATTAACCAACTATTATTCACTACAAGCGAATATGTCACCCAAACAATTAGAGCACCTAGTATATTATGACCCACATTTGCCTTTACCCTATCACAAATTGTTATTATGAAACGGGAATTAGTAGTAAAAATCAAGTGGTACAGCAGAAAACAAAATAGAGAACCAAATGATGTCCACTTTGCAGTAGGGGTGTTCACAAATATCCGATCCGATTGATCCGATCCGAAAATTCGGATATCCGATCCGAAATATAGTGTTTCGGATAATTCGGATCACCCTTTTGGCTTTTTCGGATATCCGAAAAATCCGAAATATCCGAAAAATGTTTAAAAAATCGGATATTTTTCGGATAATTATCCGATCCGATCCGAAATATCCGAAATATCCGTAAAATTTTTCATTAAATAAATTTGATTTTAAACTTTTTTCCCCCATAAAAATCGGATCGGATAATCCGGGTATCCGATCCGAAATTTCGGATATCCGAAAAAATGGGTATCCGAAATTTTCGGATCGGATTCGGATCGCACTTCTCCCGATCCGAAAATTTCGGATCGGATAATCCGAAATGAACACCCCTACTTTGCAGGGACTGCTTTGTGCTCTTTGTTCCTATTTATGTGAGAGGCAAGAATATCCCATGGTTTGGACTGAACTTCCGATAAATCTACTCAATAACTAGAGCTATTCTCAAAATTTGTATCCTTGTAGATATATAAAGAACTTAAAGTATTAGATTATTTAAAATGTCAAATGAATTTGCTAAATAAAGCATGTAGGGGAGAGTCATTTAGCGAACAACTTAAACCTAACACAAATCTTTCTAATGATGACAATCCTACAATGAACAGATATACATGGAATTGGAGAGGGTCATAATGGAATGCGAGCCCTTATGCACTTATTCAAAGAATCGAGAACAACTATAGAACTATATCTCTTTCAAAGCCCCTTTGTTTTTGGGCCCCTGTACGATTGCCTATATCGCGCTTGACCAGAACCACCCCCTGCTCCCATAAGCTTTTAGTTATCATTTAATTTTTGTATTTCAGTTTATTCAATCTATAACACCGATTCCATCTCCTAATCACCTTCATCGGATTATCAAAGTTCATTACAGTAGGGTGTATTACGCTAGAAGAAGAAAAACTGAAGTTTCTCACCATACGCAAGAATGAAGAATATATTTGACCCTTTGAATCAAGAAGCAAAGATCTCATACTCTTTGATTTAGCACCACAATTTCATTTAGAGCCATTCAAAGGAGAAAAAAATAGCCTTGAGTAAATCGCTCCCTAGGTGTGCCCCGGAAAATCTATAAGATTGTGTTTATCTTCTACATTACTTATTTAGGAGTATTACATTTGGTTTTAGACCACCTCTTAGTTTTTCTAGGAAATTAATTTGTTTGACAATGAGGAAAGACAAGGATAAGAAACCTGATCGTTATGTTTCTCGTCCAAATCTGGTGGAGCTAAGTTGGCTCGTGCTGGCACCTACATGAAAGATAAAACACAGATTGATAGATAGTGTAATTATAAATATGTAAATATTTTAATTACTTAGTGATTAGTTAGTTGTTAGGCAAGTGCACATATTTAGGTCCTTATTCTTAGGAGTGATTCTTGGACTGATTTGTATTGCCTAGTATATAACATTAGTTTGTAATCATAATTAAGCAAGGAATATATTTCTAATATTCTTCATGGTATCAGATTAAGCCTAGGTTTCACAAACAATTCCGCTGTGCCCTAGCATTCCCGTCCAGCCGCGTTCACTGCCCACGCGCCACCAATGGCTGGCGACTCTTCTTCTTCTTCCTCCTCGTCTCTTTCTCCCTCCCTTTCTTCTCTCACAAATTCTAATATCAAACAAAGCATCCCTATCACTCTTGACATGGAGAACGTGCAATACTCCACGTGGGCGGAGTTATTCAAAGTTCATGCCCGTTCTAATCGAGTGATACATCATATCATCCCTTCGACTAAGGTCAAAGGTCCATCTACGGATGACGAACAAGAGGAGTGGTCCACCATTGATGCTACGGTTTTGAAATGGATTTACGGAACCATTTCCGAGGACCTCCTCAATACAATTCTCGAGCCCGATTCAACGGCTTTAGAAGCATGGGAACGTCTCCGAGATATTTTTCTTGACAATAAATCTTCAAGGGCCGTCACCCTTGAACAAGAGTTTTCCAACACATCTATGGACGATTTTCCGAATGCATCATCATATTGTCAACGTTTGAAAATGTTGGCCGATCAACTCAAAAATGTCGGTGCACCCGTTACTAATAATCGTCTAGTGTTGCAACTTGTTGCGGGTCTCACGGAGGCATATAACGGTGTTGGTACACTTCTCCGTCAAAGTGATCCCCTTCCTCCCTTTTATCAAGCTCGTTCTATGCTTGTCCTTGAAGAAGCGGGCTTGGCTAAGAAGGCAACCATTGGCTCGTCCTCGTCGGCTATGATGGCTGACACCACGCGCTCCGATTCACCCCCTCATAATCGTGGTACTCACGGTGGAAAAAATGGAAAAAATCGCTCCTCTCAAAAAGGGCGAAATTCTGGTGGTGGCAATAAGGGTGGTGGCGGTGGCGGTGGTGGCAAGGGTGGCCGGCAAAACAGCGGTGGTGGCAGGAACCAACAGCAGCAGCAGGAGCCCACGTACTACCCGCCAGCAGCAGCGTGGGCCGCACGTCCTCCTGTTTCTCCTTGGGGCACCTGGCCTTATGGCTGGGCCTTCCCTCCTTCACCCTACCCAGCACCAACATGGGCTAGGCCCAACGGACAGATGCGGCAGCAGCAGCAAGGGGACAGTAGTGTCTTGGGTCCACGTCCGCAAGCCTATAATGCGGAATTTCAGCAGTCCACCGACATAGAGGCCGCTATGCACACTCTTGGCATGACTCCTCCGGACCAAAATTGGTACATGGATACGGGTGCTACCTCACATATGACCGCTTCCCAAGGTAACTTCTCGTCTTATTTCAATTTGAGCAAAAATAATGGAATTATTGTTGGAAATGGCCATAGCATTCCTATTCATGGTTACGGTGACACTAAATTACCTTCCCCTCACCCTCCTTTAACTCTCACAAAAGTCCTTCATGGTCCTAAACTTATTAAAAACTTGATATCTGTCCGTAAATTTACTACTGATAATTCTGTGACTGTCGAGTTTGATCCTTTTGGGTTTTCTGTGAAGGATTTCCAGACGGGGAGACCAATCATGAGATGTGAGAGTCAGGGGGCTTTATATCCTGTCACGTCCACCATTCCTCGAGTCCATTATGCATCTAGTTTTGCTGCCCTCGCACCTTCTCTATGGCATGATCGATTGGGTCATCCGGGTGCTTCTATCTTAGATACTCTTAGGCGAAATAAAAACATTGAATGTAATAAACTTAGTAGTACTCAAGTTTGTTACTCTTGTCCTCTTGGAAAACATGTTAAGTTGCCATTTGTTGCTTCTACTATTAGTACTGTGATGCCATTTGACATTGTTCATTGTGATCTTTGGACTTCTCCTGTTTTGAGCTCTATGGGCCATCGGTACTATCTTGTTGTGATTGATGATTTCTCTGATTTTATTTGGACTTTCCCTCTTTCTAAGAAATCACAAGTTTACTCCACATTCTTAAACTTTCGTGCTTATATCAACACTCAATTTGAACGGGAAATAAAAAATATTCAATGTGACAATGGTAGGGAATTTGATAATCAACCTTTTTGGGATCTATGTAAGACTCATGGTCTCACTTTACGATTCTCATGTCCTTATACTTCCTCTCAAAACAGCAAAGCAGAGCGAAAAATCCGAACTATCAATAATATGGTTCGCACTCTTCTTGCTCATGCATCCCTTCCCTCTAGTTTTTGGCATCACGCACTTGACATGGCCACATATCTTCTTAACATTCTTCCAAACAAAAAGCTCGCCTACAAATCTCCTCTCCACATTCTTTTCCACAAAGAACCTTCCTTTTCTCATTTACGCGTGTTTGGATGCTTGTGTTTTTCCCTCCATCCTTCCACTACAATTCACAAACTCCAACCTCGCTCCACTCCTTATCTGTTTTTAGGATATCCAGTGAATCATCGAGGGTACAAATGTTATGACATTTCATCTCGTAAAATCCTCATTTGTAGACATGTTCTATTCGATGAGCATAAATTCCCATTTTCCGATATTCACACTCCTAGTCCATCCTCATATGATTTCCTTCATCATTTGAGCCCCTTGGACCTTCCTTCACTGCCTCCTTCCCATCACACAACTGAGCCCAATCCTCTCCCTGGCCCAACTCCTCTCCCTGACCCACCTCTGAGCCCACGCGTGTCATCCCCTGCCAAACGCGTCTGCCTGGGTCTGCTGGGCCACACCATGCTACGCCACTTGTGTCTCCCAACTCCACTGAGCCCACTCCTCTCTTAGCCACTCCGCCCGTAGTTGGGCCTCCCTCACCACCCATCAGCCCAACTCCACCTCCTCTTCCTAGGAAGCAGCCTCGTCCACCAAATGCCCAACCCAATGCCCACGGACCCCGACCCACTACCCGCAGCCAAAATGGTATTTTTTGCCCCAAGACCATAACCAATATGAATACCAATGTAGCTCGGTCCCCGTTACCTCGTAACCCTGTGTCGGCCCTCCGTGACCCGAATTGGAAAATGGCTATGGATGACGAATTCCATGCTCTTATTGAAAATAAGACGTGGGAGTTGGTACCCCGTCCTCATGATGCTAATATTATTCGTTCTATGTGGATTTTTGCTCATAAAGAAAATTCTGATGGTTCTTTTGCGAGGCATAAGGCTCGTCTTGTAGGTGATGGCAAAACACAGCAGGTTGGCATTGATTGTGGGGAGACTTTTAGTCCGGTGGTCAAACCGGCTACTATTCGTACTGTGCTCAGTCTAGCCTTGTCTAAAGGCTGGGATCTTCGTCAACTAGATGTGAAGAATGCTTTCTTACATGGAGAATTGAAAGAAACAGTATATATGCATCAACCCATGGGCTACAGAGATCCTAAGTATCCGAATCATGTGTGTCTCTTGAAGAAGTCGTTATATGGCCTTAAGCAGGCTCCTAGGGCCTGGTATCGACGGTTCGCAAACTTTGTTTCCCACATTGGTTTCCAGAATAGTAAGTCAGATAATTCTTTGTTTATTTATCGAAAAGGTACTGACACTGCTTACCTTCTTCTATATGTGGATGATATTATCTTGACTGCTTCTTCTACTGCGCTCCGTCAGTCCATTATGTCTCTTCTTGGCGTAGAATTTGCCATGAAAGATCTGGGTTCTTTGAGTTATTTTCTTGGGATTGCTGTTACTCGTCATGCAGGTGGTCTATTCTTATCTCAGCCAAAGTATGCTGACGAGATTATTGAGCGAGCTAGAATGTCCTCATGTAAACCATCTCCTACTCCAGTGGATACTAAACCGTAACTCAGTGCTAAATC
The DNA here is from genome assembly GCA_947645195.1 of Patellifolia procumbens. Classification (NCBI taxonomy): domain Eukaryota; kingdom Viridiplantae; phylum Streptophyta; class Magnoliopsida; order Caryophyllales; family Amaranthaceae; genus Patellifolia; species Patellifolia procumbens. The sequence goes on along the minus strand of CANSGD010001328.1, from coordinate 30,638,667 downwards.
TGAGGTTTCTTGTTCTGATCCTTCGTTGTATCGAAGTCTAGCAGGTGCTTTACAGTATTTGAAATTTACTCGCCCCGATATATCTTATGCTGTACAGCAGGTCTGTTTATTCATGCATCAGCCGATGGAGGAGCACATGCATGCCCTGAAGCGTATCATCCGATATGTGAAAGGGACTATTCTTCATGGATTGCACTTATACCCATCGTCCATTACCACTCTCACTTCATACACTGATGCTGACTGGGGTGGGTGTCCCGATACTAGACGCTCTACATCTGGTTATTGTGTGTTCCTTGGGGATAACCTTCTCTCATGGTCGTCCAAGCGACAAGCTACATTGTCTCGATCCAGTGCTGAGTCCGAGTATCGAGGGGTAGCCAATGTAGTCTCTGAGTCGTGCTTTCTACGGAATCTTCTACTGGAACTTCACTGTCCTATTTGAACAGCTACCTTGGTTTATTGTGATAACGTGAGTGCGATTTACTTGTCTGGAAATCCTGTCCAGCATCAGCGTACCAAGCACATCGAGATGGACATTCATTTTGTTAGAGAGAAAGTTGCACGTGGTGACGTGCGTGTGTTACATGTTCCCTCTCGTCATCAGATTGCTGATATTTTCACTAAGGGTCTTCCTCTGATTCTTTTTGAAGATTTTCGAGACAGTCTCAGCGTCCGTCCTCCTCCCATTTCGACTGCGGGGGTGTGATAGATAGTGTAATTATAAATATGTAAATATTTTAATTACTTAGTGATTAGTTAGTTGTTAGGCAAGTGCACATATTTAGGTCCTTATTCTTAGGAGTGATTCTTGGACTGATTTGTATTGCCTAGTATATAACATTAGTTTGTAATCATAATTAAGCAAGGAATATATTTCTAATATTCTTCACAGATGACACTGGAGGTACGAGATACATTGGTCTTCAGTTCTAAAAGTGAAATAAAGTATATGAAAATCATTGCAGTTTCAAAAAGCAGTGAGATACCTGCATCTAGGGCTGATTATCGCACGAACCGAGACCGAACCCCCCTTAGCTCGGCTCGGCTCCTTAAGCATTTATTAGGGCTCGGCTCGGCTCGTTAGCTCGACGAGCCTATAGAAGTTGGGCTCAGCTCGAGTTCGTTAAATAATTTTTAGGCTCGAGCTCGGCTCGAAAGCTCGGTTTAGGCTCGAATTTTGGCTTGAATTAGGCTCGATTCGGCTCGTTTTTAGGCTCGAACTCAGCTCATTTGGGCATAAATCTGAACTTGCACATTCGTCCCCAAAAAAAAGTACATCTGAAAGAATTTAGACCTAAAAACGGATATATAGTTCAAGTAAAAGAACCAGAATAACAAGATGAAGAAATGAAAAATAACAAGTTCAACTAAAATAAAATTAGAATAACATTCAACCATAAAGTTGAACTGGAACATTCAACCAAAAAAAGGGAAATGCAATTCAGAAAAAATTTAGATCTGAAAAAATTCGACAATAAATCTGAAATTCAACAAAAGAGTCTCAGAACATTAAAATTAACAAAAAAATATGAAAAATAAAACCCAATCAAAAGCACCGCCGTCGACCATGGTAGCTGTCGTACCTCCCTCGCTTCATCGATCAAACCGCCTTTTTGCAGATCCCCTCGCTCGCCGCGTGAGATGGGGGCAGAGGGCATTAATAAGTTACTGGGTTAGTGAGGAATTGAATCTGGAGTAATCAGTACAATTGAATGTTGTTGCATTTTTGAGATCTGGGTATTGAGATAGCGTGAGAAAGACTTACAAGAGAGAGAGTGTTTTGCTTTTTTTGTTTGATTGTTTTTCTCTCTCCAGTAATAATCAATACAAAGTTAAAGTACAATACTTTTTTAATTTTGTAAATATATTATTGGTCTTTTTCTAGTTTGCACTTTAACCTTTTTTTTTTCCAAAAAATGAGTACAAACTAGGGTACTTCGTATTAGCTTTGAGTATTACATTTGTTATTTGACATCAATTTTTTAAATAAAAAACATGATGTATTAACATCATATTTTAAAATAATTTTTTATATTAAAAAACTTAACGAGCCTGTTCACGAGCTTTCGAGCCGAACTTAGTCTAGCTCAGCTTGGTTCATTAAGCTTTCGAGCCGAGCACGAACTCGAACCGAGCTTCACCGAGCCGAGCTTTGACCGAGCTTTGACCGAGCCGAGCCCGAACTGTTCGTGAACAAGCCAGGCTCATTCTCGCCCCTACCTGCATCCCATTCACAATGCCAGGATTGATGGATCCAAACTGAAGGCGAAGTCCCTTACCCATCTCTCCTGACAAAGGAGGATAAGAAGATTCCAAAATAAAATAGCTAAAAGGTATACTTTCTTAGAAATAACCCTTTTACAACAAAAAGAAAAATCAGATCATCAAACTGCCTGACAAACTGAAGCTTCCATAGTCATTTGGCACAATTTAATGTCTTCAAGGTTCGTAATATCTTATTTTCATGTTATTCTTTTTCCCTAATTTTAGGAATTATGATGTGAATTGATTATATTTTCATTTCTTCTTCATTCTCAGTTGAATTTAGCAATTTTATTATGTGATTTAGGGTTTCTTTCGATTTTTTTTATAGATTTTTAAAAATTAGGTCCCTTTTGTTTGTGCCTTTGTAAAAGCGCCATTTTTATCGCGTGATTGTGTTTGACCATCATGTTTCAGCAAGTTGCAATAGGTTAGGTTGATTTTGTTGAGCCGATTGAGGATCGAGTATGATGCTCATTCAATTCGCATTATTAATGATATTTTTCTTTTCTGGCTTTGACCATATGATAGATATTTTTGACAAATTTTCACTTTCTTTTGGGTGAACAGGTTAGTAGCTAAGCTAGAGATTTAAGGTTTATGTTTTAGTTCAATATCAATGGTAATATTTTAAGCCAATAGTTAATCAAAGGATTTTTCTATTCGCTCCCTTTATTTTGAATATATAATTGGGTTCAATTTGATTTTAATATTGTTTAGCCGTTCAATTTTGGTGATGTTTGATGAAATTATACAGGCTCGTGCAAGGAATCATCCTCTTCTGTTATTGTCTCATGTTGGGAGTTGGGACCAATGCTATTGGTTAGTGGTCTTTCGCCTGAGGTAGGTTTCCATATGCTAATGGATCCAAACTTCCAACAAGTTACCACATTAAAGTTTTAGAACAGGGGTTACACTTTTTATGTACGATGAATGATGTATGTAGTAGCTTTGATCATTACGTTCTTACTTTGTGCATACAAGTGAGGTGGTTTATTAATATCTTCATCTATAAGTCTCTAATTCTTTAATGAAATGTAGATTTCAAGTACTGCATAGGTGTTGGATGGGATAAAAAAATCATGTGCAGTACTTGCAAAGTCAAATGGAGGTACTTTATTTCTGGCTTTGAGGTTCATCTTTTATCCAATGAGGAACTACGCAGAAATAGGAGTATCACTATGTAATAGAATAGAGGACGGCATGCAAGATAGGTAGGTGTAAATCTGTCTCAATGTTCCATTAAGATGGTTTTGCCCCCTTTTCTCGTTTGAAGTATTCAATTACCCGAATTGAAACACTTTAAAGTTGACCATGTACTCAGATTATAATAACCTATAATAACCCACACCCAATCTGAACTGGAAATGCACCACCCTGATAAATTCGAGATCTGCCAATTATTGACAAAACCAATCACTTTTTATTGCTTGGCTTACTTTAACTCAACACAAAATGACACAAATCTTTCATGTTGTTGCAGTATCTGTCATTGAGGCTTGCACCATTTAATCAAAAAATAGATTTCAATCTGGACAGCTTGATACTGAGGAAAGTAAGTAGTAATCTCATGTGAAATTCTTGTCTTGTAGGTAATCAAATTATTGTCATTTGTGGAAGTTGGTCTTTTATGTTTGGTTAAAGAATTAGGTCTATATCCTTGCATATAGAAAGGAATATTTGACAATAGCTTGAGAACTTCTAACTTGCAGCATTTGGGTGAAATATTCTAATTACCAGTGTTCAATAATAACTTTTGGCTAGAAAATATGTAATTTGTAACTATCTATCCTACTTGATCTTTAACCTATAGAGTGAGCTTGAAGCAAGTATTGAGAAGAACCTTACTGTTTTGAGCTCCTTGTGCTCTGTCCTTGGATTGGACTCTTAAGAAAACTTCAAGAGAATTAGAAAATAGGCTATAACGACAAGTCTTCTACCATTGGTATAGGGGGTGTTTGGCAATTGGCTGGTGGCTGTTGGCTAGTGGCTTTATATGCTGGCTGGTTTGACCGGCTGTTTTTAGTGGCTTGTTTGACCGGCCGTATAATTATTGGTTGTTAAAAAAAGTGTTTGGTAAAATTGGCTGTTATTGTTGGCTGTTTAGTACAAAATGAAAGCAAAAGCCAAAAGCCAACCATAAAAGCTGGTAAAAGCAGCTTCTGGCTTTTGGCTGAAAAGCCGGCTTTTCAGCCACTGCAAAAGCCAGTTACCAAACACTATTTTTGGCTGTTTGACCAGAAATAAAAGCCAAAAGCCAGAAGCCAATGAAAAAGCCAGCCAAAAGCCGTTTGCCAAACACCCCCATAGTTTATTATGTTATGTTCCTTTAGTAAATGTTGGGTGTTGCTGCCTTTGACACTATTGCCCCCCTCACCATTCGTTTTCCTTCATCTGAGAAAGGCTTATGAAAGACAGGCTAGCAATGAATGTATATATTTCGAGCATATATTTTTATGTATCAAGGTTTCCTTATCTTATCTATGTTTGAAATTTCACTTTTTAGCCCATCTACAGAAAGAAGATAATTCAATTTGAAACACATTTTTCATTTCTTAATCTACATACTGGCTAATTTTATTTTTATATATCTAAGATTGTATTGATGTCACTAGGAGAAAGAGAGATTAGCAGAGCTTGCTTGTTTGCAATCAAATGTCATTCTACTCCAATGGAATGACTAGAACTTGGATAATACATGTGAGAGAATTAGGTACAAATACATGTGAGTAGAAATGGCCACGGGCCGGGTTGTGCCGGTTCAGTGCTGGGTTATATACGGGCCGGTTCACAAAAACTTAGCCCTGACCCATCCCTAAGACCACCCCGGGCTGGTTCAGGGCTGGGTCAGGGTTATGTTTTTCTGAACCCGAACCGATTCGGGGGCGGTTTAGGAACAGTTCAGTACCGGTTCAGGGCCGGTTCAGTGCTAGGGTCCAGGTCGATTCAGGGCTAGATTTAGTGTCGGTTTAGGGCTGGTTCAGTGCCAGTTCAGGGGTTATTTCAAATTTTTTATACAATTTTTTTGTCATATTGGAAATGCACCTTAAGTAAAAATCATTTTTTTATTATTTAAAAAGGATAATTCTTATAAATAATAACTCATAGAGTAAATTAAATACTAATTTCATATAGAAATTTCACTAATCACAACTCCCAATAACAAATACTCATTACTCATAATCATAATCGTATATTATACTTTATTAATCATAATCATAAATATAGTTTATAGTTTATTAATCATAATTATAATTTAAAGTTTATTTATCATAACCATAGTTCTATTTCATAGATCATAAATCATAATTTATACTTCACCAGTCTATTAGTCATTGATAAGAATAATCATAAATTTTATGATTTTAATTAGGGTATAAGGTTTAGGGTACATGGTATAAGGTTACATTTTGAGATTTAAATTTATGGTATAGGGTTTTAGTGACGGTTTAGAGGCGGTTCAAGGAAAAATTTAAGAATGGGCCGGTTCAAGGACCGGTTCAAGAGCGGGCTGGTTTAAGGGCCCGGTCAGGTTCAGGGTCGGTTCAGGGCTAGGATCGGTTTAGGACCGATTCTGAAATTTTAAAACATGAATCTGAACCGAACCAGTTCCTTGGTCGGGCCGGGCCGGTTTAGGGTTGATTTTTTCCGGTTTAGGGCCGGACTGGTTTTTCGCCGGCTCGGTTCAGGGTTGGGTCAGGGCCAACCCGCCCAATGGCCACCTCTAGAGCACGTTCAGGTAATGAGGTGGATAAGGTAAGAGGTTGTATGAACCGGTTGATGAAAAATTCAACAACCTGTAGGTACCAAAGAAGCAACATCAAGAAAAGTAAATGTCAATCGGCGAATGGGTTGCAATAATACTCCAACTTGGCAGCCATTTAATTAAAGTCTGTGTGGTCCGGTGTTTGGGCAGCTGCGACAATTGGATGGGTGTAAATTTTTGGAGTGCGTTCTACCACAGAACTCATTAATATGTTTCCTACAAGAAAACTACTGGTTGTGGCTGACAATGAACGACCATCTGATGCTGCATCGAAGAGGCCGATAAAAGAGCTGGACTATTGTTGGTTGAACTGACTATACCTGCACATATAGTGCCAACACGCCACATTACTGCTCCGTAAGCTTCTTCATATTTGTCTTCCGCTCTGCTTCATTTTTTATACAGATTTTTATTTTTTTGGTATGATATCTGCTCCAAGTGACTGCTGTTTCAGGATCGATTTGGCCCATTTGGGTTTATAGATTGTGTCTAAAATCCTAAATTTGGTTCGGGTGATGGTTGTGATTCCAATTTACTTGTGTCAGGTTTACGTGTACAAGTACCAAACACGCTGAGCAAGAAAATTGATTATCTAAGCTTTAGTACAGCAATGCAATTCCATAATACTGTTTTTCTGACCCTTTTTACATTCATTAAGAAATTGATCATTCATACATGAGATACTGACATATGTGATTTAAATTATGACATAAAAGTCTATGCACTCGATGCAGTAGGCGTGATACCAGACGAGCTCTGGACTTTGGTTTACCTCACTAATCTATATGATGTCCTAATTCCTATATATTTTGGCAATGTCATCTTTGTGCTGGAAGTCCTGAATCTGATATGTGATGTCTTGTGGTGTCGGAGACTTGGATTAAATTACTTGTCAGGTCCTATATCTTCGGGCATTGGAAACCTAACTCGCATAGCGTAAAGAAGAAGTGTTTCGAGACATCGTTGATGGAAAATATGGAGTGATTTGCATAGCGTAATATGCAAAACGAATACCATTCAATCTCTTCTCCACTCAAAGGACATTGTTGTTGAATTTCGTTTGTTCAATTTCGTTGGCTGCAGTTTGGATGCAACTTTGGCGGATTTGGTTGTCGACGACACTGTTTCATAGAACTTTGGCAAATTTGGTTGTCGACGACACTGTTGCATAGGAAAAGGCTGTAGATTCTATTTTTGGTTGAAAAGATAATTGCTAGGGTAGTCAGTTAAAATGTTGATACAATTTTGGCACATTCTTTTTCTCCATTATTGTTCCATTATACTCTTACTTATTAGCATATAGATTTAATCACCCATGATATTATAAATCTTTGTTGCTTTGAAAATATATACTCTGATATCATAGGAATATCACAGGCTAAATCAAGTGAATACTTAACTAACCTGCAAAGTTTTTTGAGCATGAAATTTGATTCTCGTGAAAAAAGAGGAAAAATCACTATGATGTAGTTTAGGCTCTCCCAACTAAGCGATTATCCATCATTGCTCACCACAAAACTTATCATTTGTGTTTAGATGCTTTGGTCCTTCTAATGTAGCCTTAAATATTACACTAGATATGTGACATTTTCCATTGCTTCAATATGTTTACTAGATAAATTCCTCCTACATTTGCTATCTTCAATATTACACAACCTAAGTACGACTAATTAAACGACCCGTAATATATCCCCAACAACCACATGACCATATTGGGGGGCCGCGCGCGTTAGCGTGCGGTCCAACAACTAGTAGATAATAAAAAAAGAAGGGGATGTGCAAACAAAACAGTACTATAAGAATAACGCATTCCATCCACTTTTTTTACAGTAAATTAATACTTAAACTAGTATTTAGGCCCAAGCGATGCTCTGGGATATATATGTATTATACTTTACTACTTTAATACAATTAAAATTTGGCATAGAAAGATGTTAGAAATAAAGTCATAGAGTAATAGTTTTATATATATATACAATTAACATATTGTACCTTAATTTTTGTTTTTCAAACATATAATATGATTATTAGTATTGATAAAAGAACCAACAAAAATCTAGTGGCACAATGGTTAGAGCATTGGTCTTCCACACTCGAGGTCAAGGGTTCGAAGCTTCTCATGGATAATTTTTTTATGAGAGAAACGTTGATAAAATATTGTTGTAAAGAAGGGAGAGTGACACGTGGTAGAATGCAACGTGTGCTTATGCTTTTTAATATATATATAAATAAATTAATGACAAAATTACTATGATAACCTGAATAATATGTATAAATAATATCCCCCAAAGTCTTGAATTTGTATCAATGATTAAAATATTGCATCATCAAACGTGAAATTTATACGATAAAATAGAAAAAAGACGAATAAAGTATTAAATTAGAAATGATATGCACGTAACATGCCAAGAAAATAAGAAAGTCCCCCTTAATCTAAAGAAATGTGTACATAAAATTGGGATCTGGCAAGAAAAGTAAAATCCCATAACCAACACTTGTTAGCATAGGAATTCCAACAATCTTCTTGTAGACATTTTGTACTACTTCATGGACTACAACGCCATTATATAAATAAAAAATAGCAAAACATGGACAATCACTAAATGTCTTGGTAATGCACCTCAAAAGGGCTTCAAAAGCTTTCCTTACAAACACCTAAATATTTATAACGAAGTTCTACTCGAGATAAGAGTCTCATAATATTTTCTTTTTATTTGACATTTAGAAATATAAACCCCCAAGTATTTGTTCTTGAGAGATGTACAATCTTTAGTGGCGCCATTTCGAGGGAAAAACCTGCAAAGTTAAACTATTATAAGATTAACATGATTGGGATTATATACTATTCAAACCAAATAGACCCAGAAATAGATTTAAACAAAGACAACATTGTTTTAAAAAATGTAGAATTAATGCATTCCTCCAGTTAGTCCAATATGTCAATCATCAATGATGATTTCTACTTTTGGGGCAGATAGAGGGGATTGCACTGCACTTTTATTCTTTGATTATGTTCAAATCTGCATAATTGAGTAAAATTAATACAAAAAATAGGAATTAAAACTATAGGATACATGCAATTCGCCATTCATACAAATTAATAAGGTATAATATCAGTTAAGAGAAATAAAATATTTCTTTATAATAGTAAGACAAATTAAAACCCCAAACAAAAATTACGCCTTTTACATTGCAGTAACAAAAAACAATAGAACTAAGAAATTAAGAGAATTAATTTTGGAAACACATTGAGACATAATGAAACGAAAACCCACTATACTAACACCAAAAAAATCAAGAGGATCAAACTACCCTAACAAATTTGCAACAAACCCACCATGCACCATATCTCTGTTTTTCTTTTGTGAGATTAATTATCAAAAATAAAAAACCAACAAAAAAAACAAAGAACTAAAACCCAACTATCTTTGTCATCCCTTAAACTAATGAAAATCTTCCCACATTAAATTCACACATATTCCTTTTTCATTTTATCCATTCAAACTCTCAATATTCTCGGTTAAACCTAACCCATTTCCACAATCAAAGAAAAATGAGATCAATAACCATCATTGACATCCAAAAATTCATGGTGGTCTTAGGCAATTCAGAGGAGGTAGAGGAGCACAGAGAAAGAAAAAAGGAGAGTCATATATTAAATGATTATTTCAAAGTGATGAGTAATTTTGAGGATTGAAGATTGAGGTTTCCAAACACAAAATAGATATGGCTTCTAGTGTTTTGTTTTCTCATCTAAAATATAGTTCTTTTGAGAAGAAGGAAACTGAATTTTTTTCACGTACAAAGGAGAAAAGGGAAGTGATTTTTTTTTGAAGGGAGAAAAGGGAAGTGATTTGGGGAAGAATAAAAGGAGAGTGAGATGAAAGCGGTTAGCAGATTTATTTCAAATATGTGAAAAAAATTAATTACCCTCATTTTAGGAGGTGTTGTGTTTTTTTATAATTTTTAATTTTATTTTTTGATCAGTTATAATTTTTTACGTGGGTTACTGGGTTAGTAGCAGTTAGGAATTTATTTTTTTTATTTTTAATTGTATTTTTTTAGTCGTTTGAACGTGAGTGATAGGAGATTAGGAGTTAGGATTTTCTTTTTCTTTTTCTTTTTTTTCTATTTTGGTGTCCCCCTAGTGTTTCTTTATATAATAGAGATAGATGAGTAGGTTGTTATTTTGGGTCGATTAGGAAAAGATGTTAGTGGCTAACTATTTTCCTAAATCGAAGTAGTTGGTTATGTACAAGTTAGTTAGTGGAAATGTTAGTAGAATGTTAGTGGAGTAGATAGTGGGGACATTATCTCCGTATTCTTAGTTATGTAGCAAGCTTTCTCGTTTGCATGTTGCCTGTTTAAGAGCCCAACTATTAGAGTTCAATTAGTATGAGAATGCCAGTTGAAATAAGTTTCAAAGTCTGATCATTAAAAATGGGTTCTCTTTGTCACAAAATTAATGTTTGGATTTAATAAATTAATTAGAAATCTCTATTATGTAAGGAACGGGTGGGGGACGCCGAAAATAGAAAAAGAAAAAAAAATCCAACCTACTAATAGAAATTAAAAAAGAAACAAAATTGTTTATTTAATACTCCCCACAACCCCACTCAGCACTCACCCACCATTTGCTCACACGCTTCCACAATCCCCACTACTACCATTTCTTTCTTTTGTGGCGCCACCTTCTCACTCTCTCTCCTTTATATGAGAAAACCATTAATTTGTTTGCTTATATAAGTTACGGTGCATTTGACAAGCATGGGAAATCCATAGGAGTACAAAGAGCAAACTCAAACTCTTCCGCCAAATTAGTAATTCTGGTAAATGTACTCTATGATTTATCCTAATATAAAAACTTAATTTTGTTATTATTCCACATTACACATACTAAACTATACCAACCAAAACCGTAAATCTAATGATAAAAATATTGATAGCCTGTAAAAAAAGTTTGGTCTTTTTTTATTTCCTTTTTAGGTTGGTTTAGTTCCATTAATTAATGTTTTTCAAATTTCAGTTAAGTTTAGTTAAGTTCCATTGATTTTTGTTTGTGGATACGCAAATACAATGATAACAATCAATACAAGTGAAAAATAATACTTTAGATGATCATTACATGATTGGATTATACAATTTTTATATTATCGTTCACAACAATATTTTATAGTAGGCGTGTGATAAATATAATAATCCTGTGAACTTTATAGTTATATGTAATTATAAATTATAACACATTATCGCACGCATTCTTACGCCGTTAATTATGTGCTAAAATTTGATCGAGTTGAAGAGTGCATGTGGTCATACAAGAGATTCTAAGCTGATTACAGATTTTTATAAACAATGTCGTTGATTTTTAATATTTGATATGTGCGTCATATACAAAATTTAAATCATTTGTATTGAGATATTTAATTTTTTTAAAAGAATATCATAAGTCTACTTTTATTTTGATGTGATAAGTCTATCTATATCATTCATTATGTTAATGTAATTTGGCGCACGCATTGCGTGCATATTAGACTAGTATGATCTAATTAAGCTAACTTTACTATATTTCAATAAATTTCAATATGACCAGGTTTCAATATTATTTAGTTTAATTAAGACAAATAATAAAGTAAACGAAAACACCAATTGGGCCAGTGGATCATTTGCAGTTGCTGCCGGGCAAATATATGCTCTGCTTGCTACCCTTTCACTACTAGAAAAAGGACATTTAACGACGGAAAAAGTCATCGTTATAGATCCAAAAACTTGCCGTTACAACTTTTAACGACGAAAAAAACTTCGTCGTCACATGGTTGCATAGGTCCCGTCGTTAATAGCTTTAACGACCATGTCGTCGTTGATGAGTGACGATGAGATATGACTCGTCGTTACTTATTAACGACGAGATAGCGACTCGTCGTTAGTTATCAACGACAAGGATGTCACGCATTTTGGTACGTGTCGTTAGGCGTACAAATTAAAAAACCTACTCTATTCCCTCAAAAATATAAACAACTAGTAAAGGGTAAGAAAGGATCGTTCCCACGAGGAGATTAGTTTCCTACTCATTTAAAGTTCAACTAATTCTTTTACATTGTTAAACGGTATTTACACATGACTATACATAATTACATATTTACATGAATGGGGTGTTTATATGATGGTTTTAGAAATCTAAATAATTAACAACTAAGAATAAAACTAATAATATTCACAAATGATGACAAGCAACCCATTTTAAACTCTTAACGTTTTAGAGATTATCACTTATCACCATGATTATACTTTCACTTTCACATATCCAAGATTGATTAGATAGATGAATTGTAGGAGTTCAAGTAGCCAAACTCCCCTATACTTCCTTAATTATAATCAACCTTGAACTTGGCCAAATTGATTTTAGACTAATCTAACCACTATACGTATATTGCAACCTACAATGGTTAAACTAGAATAATTATGAATTAGAAGTACCTCATCAATCCCTAGCCAACTTAAACATATAGATGCTTAGGCAAACCAGTCCAAGTTATATTCTAGTTTGAACTTAAAACCATCTTTGCAGGCCTAAATTAAACTAGTTGCTACTGTTATTATATAATTTAGAGTAGCCTAAATCATATAATTAGCAAAGACTTCAACTTTATACGTAATAAGATAGCAAATTAGGCATAAAATTGAATCTGGAAATTTGGAACTAATATAACTTGAGTATCAAAGTGTTTAACAATCTTGAAATACTGAGTCAGATTTAACAATACATTTCAGATAAGTTTTAACTGAACTCAAAAATGAAACTCAAAAGTATAATCAAATACAGTATATCGAAACCAATTGGAGTACAAGAGAAAGAGAGAAAAACTTATGAATTTAAGCTCGGAGAGTGACGATTTGATGTCGGAATTTCGCACCTTCACCAAACCTCAATCTCACACTCCTCGGATGTGTGCTAGGACTCCACCCAAAGGTTGTCTTCTACTCAAACTCACGCACCCCTAAATTCGATTTGTCACCCTAATTTCTCGGTATAATTCTTCTGGGAATTGCTTGCATGCTGATTTTAGAACTCCAATTGGGTATTTATACCCAATTTTGCCGCCCATTTTGATTGATTCAGCCAATTGTAGAAAAGAATTCACCACCAAGAAATCTATTTCAACCGACATTCTTTGTTTATCTTCCGTATTGAGCTTGAATGGCGGTTGTTGCAAGCATTGTTGGTGGCTGGATGTTGCCATTGGTTGCATTTTGAGGAGGAATAAGGTAATTGGATGAGAAAGAGGGTGCACCGCCATTGCCATTGAAACATTCTTCTCTGTTCTTCTTCTATTGCTCTTCAATGCTGTTCTCTACTCTCTTTTTTTTTTTTCCTTTTTTTTGATGAAATTTGGACTTAAACCCTTACCATTTGCTGCGTGGGTTCTTGTCTTAGGTTGCTGCTTGCTGGTTAGTACAAGTGGGCCTTCCCCATTTATATTTCAAATCATAAATGCAACAAAGATATATGGGCTGCAGGTGTATAACATAATTTCGACTCAGTAAGCGACTAAATTAGCTCTTGTTTTCCCCTAAGAAGTTGTAGGTCTCGATCTCAGCTTTCCGTAGCCACTTGAATCGTCTCATTTCGACTTCGTATGAATGAGTTATGCCCAAAATACTATACCAGCCCTGCACAAATAATAACACACGCTTTTGGTGCATTTTGAATATATTTTAATGGGTCAATACTTAACAAATAAAAACAGACATAATCTGATCTTTTAAGCTCGAAAATATTGAACACGTAATTGGATCCAAAATATCACAAAAGTACAACATTTAGCCCGTAGTACTCATTCGACAACACTATAAGTAATTTATTAGAGGGTAAAAATATGTATAAATAAGCGATTATCACATTTTTATTTTTACAAGGAGATAAAGTCGTCGTTACTTGGTTACGACAAAACAACGCATGGTCGTTATAATAGCGACCAAAGTTTCTCTTCGATAATGACAATCTAATGATCACCAAATTTTCAAAAGTTTTGAAAGGACAATAAGCTTTTGTCGTTCAACTTAATGATATTTTTACTACTTCAATAATTGTTACCTATATAGTGCTCCAATGAATAAATAATATACTCATGTTATAATAATCATGCTAATAAAATCTTCAATTATATTACATTGAAGAAAAAAAGCATAAAGATTGAAGCTTCATATAACATCTTTATAAATGATGTGAAAATTCATAACAAATCTTTAGTATAGTAAAACAGATACTTATTCATACACTTAAAATCTCAATAATGTCTCCAAACAATGACAGAACATAAAATGTATTATAAGCTTTTGCATTCGCATTCGGTTGTCGTTCCCATTATCATAAATAGCACCTGCAATAAACAAAAAAGAACAAACGTTAGAATCATAGAAAGTTCAAATCAAAGGCATATTATAGTTAGTCATTTTAGATTAATCACTTAAAATACAGGTCCCGATTAATCACTACAAATAAACATGGCTGACAAAATTCTAGATATATTTTTGGAATCGTATAACTATCAATACTCCCTCGGCGAAGTAGTTTCACTTTATATACTTATAAGGTAAGGTTGACACCCACTTCCTCCAAACAGTACAAAAGCTCTCTTACCATAACCTTAAATGAAGCATTATGTATCTTGAGCTTTGGCCTTCATTTTAGCTCCGCACACCGGTATACCCTTCAAAGGAATGCCAAATTCGGAATGTTGATGTAATACCAGTTCACATGTAACCCATACATGGGGTGAACGTCGACTTAGTATTTAAACATGTGAAGGCCACAAAATATTTTCTCTAAACAGGGGACCCTTCCTTACTGAATGTGACCTACCTATGTATTTAAGGAGAAGCGTATGACTAAGAAGAAGGCCTAGCCCACAAACATAGGATAGAACAAATCCAGGGACGAGTATGGTTCAATAAATGGGCAGTTGGAAAGTGACGAGCCATGGATGAGCAGATCACCACAGCATTTCAGACGTGCAAAACTACTAGCTTGGTGCATCACTTTTCATGTTTAAGGTTGCTAATAAGGTAAAACACTTAAGAGTTAAGACCTCATGACTTAGTTGATTGTTCTCATGGAACTAAAATCAATCAACCATATAAACAAGACTTAAATTTGCTTAACAAAAGCATTTCACAAACATAAACAGTTGTGTTTGATTAGAATGCCGAAGCACAAGTAGAGATATGATGCACTTTAATTTTTTTTTACGTTTTTCATATAAACAAGACTTGAGATTAGTACCTTGGTGAGTCCGAGAAGAGTTTTTTCGGTCGCTCCATATATAGCCATCGTAGGCTTGTAGCTTGAAGTTGGTCGCACCAAATGACGAGACAAAGAAGACTGATGAGCAGTTCATCAAATGGGAAGTATCATCCTGAAATAGAACATATCAATGACTATCGATGAAACTTGAAAGCAGTTAGACCACAACTCAAGTGGATCAAACATGGGGCAATCTGGGAAGCGGAGAGCGTTACTATGCCAGATCTAAGTATAACCATTACCTAGACCTTCATTAATTCTTCATATAAAGTTTAAACCAAGTGCAACTGCAGGAATTTGTATCTGCCTTTAGCCAATTTCCTATTTACTTATCTGTATCCTCAAAGACTATTTCCTCTGTTTTTCCCCACACCTAGGAACTTGCAATGGATGTGTAAGTAAGAATCAAAAAGAGTGAAAAGCAAAAAAGAGTGAGTGGCTTAAGAGCCTGCAATTGTGGAGCCAAACTTTTATTTGTCTAGGCTCAATATCAGAAAGAATAGGTAGTCTCGAATTAACTACTAAAGCGTAAAGAGCTGGGTTGTGGGCACTCATTACACTCTCGCCAAAGCTTCCACCTGCTCTGATGTGTATCTAACGTACTTTTCCACCGTCTGTTGATGAAGCTGCTGTTGCCGTTCCGCTACTTCCGCCACTCTATCTGTGAGCTACCACCATCACCATTCTCTAACTCGCTTCAAATTATGGCGTGCGAGAAAAGGAGTAAGTGGGGCCAAAAAGAGAGAAAACCTGATTTACACAGATCTGGAACACAACTCAGTCACCCCCTGAAAACCGGCAACAACCACCACTAAACCAGCCTTCATTCACCTACGAACCAGCAGTCGAGAGCCTTTTAAAGCCTACAAAAGCACAGCTTAGTCACCCACAAAATAGCAGCAGCAACCACCCATCATTCCACCCTGAAATCAACACAACATAGTAGCTCTAAAACCCCTTGAAAATACCAAGAATTTGCAGCGATAAACCCTACAAAAAACTGTAGTAAGGAACCTCCAGACAGCCAAGAAACACCTGTAGTAACCAGTACCCAAAACCCATAAAATAACAAGTATTTAACCCTCTAAGACAGCAACATATTACCTCTGAAAGCAGCCCCAAAAACAGTCCTAAAACGAGCAACTTAAGATTGTTGCTTAGAAGCTAATCACATGGGGAAAACAAAAGAAACCAATAAGAATATTTATATGGAAAATATAAGTAAATCTCTACTTATCCCTATCAACTATAATGCACATTACAGAGTGGAACTTTAGATATATCGAGTACAAGTGGCCTAGTAGTTTCATTGAGATACAATAGCTCTATAGCAAGAACACTGCAATTACTTAATAATGATGGAAATCGGAGTCACTTAATACATTTAGTATGTACTTGACTCAATTTCTATATCATTTAAGGAATAAAGTACCATAGCCTTTAACATAATTACATAAACAACATACAATATTATAAACCCTATGTTTAGCTGATATACAACAGGTTGATGATTAATATGGAATATTGACTAAACCCTATGTGCTTAATCCTACCACACACAAAGTACTGGATGAATCAAAATATACATCTGAAATTGAATCCTTGAGTTCAAAACTGCTAATGTAATCTACAAATAAACAGATTTACCATAGATACTAATCAATACAGAAAAAGAAACAAAGAACTCCAATTTCAGCCAATTAAATGAAAAAGAAGATTAACTAAATCAAAAGAAACCTAAATCAACTGCTAAACTGATAATTGCTTGGTATAATCATAGAATTTAATTAATATGAATTGTGGTTGATGTGAAGGTAACAATATCATACAGTTATATATAGTGTTTCTCAAAGAGAGATAGTGTAGGGAAGGTGGATAAAGGATATAGAATAATTCAAATTTTGAACTATAAATAAAGCCAAACAACATTAAATTTGGAATACAATGACAGCAACCATAAGTTAACAAAAATTGAGCTAGTTCAGAGCTAGATACCTTAAGGTATATATTCACAACTTGAGGAACATAGAAACGTTTCAGATCCGATAGAGGATTCACAACCAAGCAACTTCTATTTTCACCTTTGATAGATTTATTATGAAATATTGCTGCTCAGTGAACCATATGCAATCAAATGCTTTCGTCAAACCATTTAAAGATTTTCGCAAAAAGAATACTTCTAACAACTACTAGTATATGCCTAAGAGTGAATGACTAATATTAATCGGGGCAGACTTATTTATCAATAAAACCATGAACATGAGTGTGAAAGAATTATAATCAGCAAGCGTGAGATGATTCGGTACCTTGTATATTGGCAAATATGACATTACTTGAATAATACTTATCCAGTTTGCAGAATACATGTAGCCCAAGGCCCCAAATCAACAAGTTATTAATGATAGAGATTTTCTACAAAATTAAGACAAATATAAGTTTATAAGCTTAGAATATACCAAATAAATACAACAAATCTCAAGCAACAACACATCCTTATCAATTTCAAACAAAAAATAGTGCATAAGAGATTATAAATTTATTCAATGAACTCAGGAGTAACATAAGCTTCAATACATGAAGTTTTCAGTAGACATTGAAATCATAAAATCCACAGAATCATAGGAAGATACAGATGAATTCTTAATTGAGGAAAAAAAACTTCTAATTTGATAAGAGAAAGAATTTAACCTTTGTTGAGCAAAGCAGTTATTCATTCAAAATTCAAAACAATAATCGTAGGCTAAGAATTACTATGTGATGTAAGCTTCCATTAGCCAGTTCACAAAATCAATCAGCCAAAATCGCCAAAAGTGAGGGAATGGGAAAATATATTCATGGCAAAATAACACCATTGAACAAACAATCAATTTTATGAACAAAAATATACAACATCAAAACAACTGCATTGCCAAAAGTTATTAACAGTTAAATATATAAACGGGAATTCCAAGGAAATAACAAAATTCGAATACGAATTTACCAAAGCCATTTCAACTTTAATTTTGTTTTTCCCATGGCAGAGCCGTTTGAGCGATTTTCGAACTGAACAAGAACACTGTTTTGAGATACAGATGTCGTGTGAGAGACAATGAGTGGGATCATAGGGTTTTTTTTGTTTGAGCAAGAGAGAGATAGACATTGGAAATTTTTGGGTTACGCGTTTTTTCAATTTTTAATTTTGGGTGTGAAATTTTTGGCTCAACTTAATCCCGCTCTTGATCTTTATTTTAGCCTACATTAGCGACGACAAAATGCCTTTCCTTTATCCATCTGTAACCTTTTACGACCAACATAAGAATTTCCTGTTAATGCTAACGAATATTTGCTTTTAACGTCTAAAGTTTTATCCTGTCGTTATTGGATGGTCGTTGATGATGTAAATTCTAGTAATGTTTCTCAGGCACAATAACTAGAAGTCATCATTTTCTCCGGCGTGACACAGCAGCAAAAGCACATACAACATGACTCCCCTCACCGGAGGTAGGAAACCATCGTTCTAAAACTCATACTCAGGTGACACATTATAAATCTCTTTTTTTCTATTTCGGTACAACCTATTTCCTGTAATTGATCGTTGAAAATATGTAACTCCATTACTTCTCTTTGTTTCTCTAAAGAACAAAATAAAGACTAAAGAGAGTAAATAGAGATTAGACAGAAAAAGAATAAAGAAGGATGGGACTAAAGAGAGTAAAGAGAGATAGGACAGAAAGAGAATAAAAATAGATGGGACGAAAGAGAGTAAAGAGAGATAGGACAGAAAGAGAATAAAGAAGGATGGGACGAAAGAGAGTAAAGAGAGATAGGACAGAAAGAGAATAAAGATGGATGAGACTAAAGAGAGTAAATAGACATAGGACAGAAAGAGAATAAAGAAGGATGAGACTAAAGAGAGTAAATAGAGATAGGAAAGAAAGAGAACAAAGATAGATGGGACTCAAGAGAGTAAAGAGAGATAAGACAGAAAGAGAATCTCTATACTGTAAAGAAAGATAAGACAGAAAGAGAATCTCTATACTGTAAGGGAAGAGGGGTGGGACACCAAACTTAATGTATAGCCTAATTTACCCTTTGTTGTTTAATTAATAATTTATAGAAAAAATAATTTATCATAAATAAAAAATTAATGAGAACAATTGCATAAATAAACCACCTATAATCATCCGACAATCCCACTACATCACAAAAAATAACTACTCACGCACTCACACAACCTCAATAAATAAATAACATTAAAAAAAACTGATTTAAAATACTAAAACTACTATGATATAAATTTTGCACACATTGTGTGCATATAAGGCTAGTAAAGATGGATGGGTCTAAAGAGAGTAAGGAGAGATAGGACGGAAAGAGAATAAAGAAGGATGGGACTAAAGAGAGTAAAGAGAGATATGACAGAAAGAGAATAAAGAGGGATGAGACTGAAGAGAGTAAAGAGAGATAGGACAAAAAGAGAATTATGATGGATGATACTAAAGAGAGTAAATAGAGATAGGATAGAAAGAGAATAAAGATGGATGAGACTGAAGAGATAATAAAAATGAAGGGGAGGTACAAACAAAACGCTACTATAAGAATAACGCATTTCATTCGTTTTTTTTACAGTAAAATAATACTTAAATTAGTAGGTTGTTATTTTGGAACGATGAGGCAAAGATGTTAGTGGCTAACTATTTTCCTAAATAGAAGTAGTTGGTTATGTCCAAGTTAGTTGTAGAATGTTAATGGAGTAGATAGTGGGGACATTATCTTCGTATTCTTAGTTATGTAGCAAGCTTTCCAGTTTGCATGTTGCCTATTTAAGAGGCCAACTATTAGAGTTCAATTAGTATGAGAATGCCAGTTGAAATAAGTTTCAAATTCTGACCATTGAATACCACTACTACAAACTGAGCCTAATATA
Source organism: Patellifolia procumbens (assembly GCA_947645195.1). Taxonomy (NCBI): domain Eukaryota; kingdom Viridiplantae; phylum Streptophyta; class Magnoliopsida; order Caryophyllales; family Amaranthaceae; genus Patellifolia; species Patellifolia procumbens. The sequence goes on along the minus strand of CANSGD010001328.1, from coordinate 30,618,429 downwards.
ACACCCCAAAAATGTTACATAAAGGCTTGAAAGTGTTGCTTTAGGCTATAGGTAACACTTTTATAAGTGAGACATTTGTTCATGCTACCTGTTATTTAAAGTAACACTTTCCAAGACCAATTGTATCACTTTTTCATGTGTTACTTATCATCTTATATAACACTTTGAATACTTAATGTAGCATTCTCTAAGTGTTGCTCATGATAATTTATGTAACACTTATTGCACTATTAATTCTCTAAGTGTTACTCATGATAATTTATGTAATACTTCTTGCACTATTAGTAGCACTATCTATTTCCATCATTTAACCTTTAGTAACACTTAAATCAGCATTACGTATCACCTTTCATGTAACACTTTACAAAATATTATGTAACGCTTTAGATAATTATATTGGTATTGAAAAACTAACAATTAAAATAAAATATCTAAATAATTAAATATAAAGCGATGAGAGTACAAAATTCGATATTAATTTATAATTAGCTAAAATTTATTTATATACAAAATCATGAGTACGAAGGTTTGCTTCATCTGATAAGACACACATGTAGCTAGTCATGGAAATCCTCTAAACTAGACCTAAATTGATCACTAATATGACTCAATTTCTCTATCTCCAGTCAATTTTGCAGCATGTTTCCCATGGCCACCATCACATAGCTCCAATCCATTGTCTTCATCCTAATGAAGGAAAAAAAAAAGTATAAATAAGATAAAGTTAAAGAGATACCATTGCATAAATATTGCATGATACGTAGTTTCCATTAAAACTAAAATTAATACCCCAAAAACAAACATGAAGACCATTTCATTAAAAGAAGTACAGATCAACTCAGTAATTACAAAGCAATTTCACTCTATTTGACCACAACACTTTCACTAGCTATTGCTTGCAGCACCAGGCCTTTGCACTCACCAAATTGCAGCGGTGGAATAGGCCACAAAAATCCCCAATTTGCGGCCAGGGGAAAAAAACAGCATAAAGTCAATCAATAATACAGCAGCAGCTCAGCAACAACACAGTATAGATTAAGCAGCAAAACAACCCAAAACAACCTGCAGCAACACTGACACAAAAACAATGAATTGAGACAGCAGGTGCAACAAGCTACGGAAGACCTCTCCTGCTTCCCCTTCAATCTGACAGAATGCTAAGGATAATGTTCAGCAAATTAGCAGATAAAAACTGAAAGTTCATCAATACATAACTCCTACCAAGGCTTTTTCATAGATGTGTTCAGGTTGGGGCAAAATAAACTGTCATAATATATAACACATAGTAATTCCAGCGCTAAGGCATATGAGAGCAACATGTACAAGTTTAAGATATCATATAAGCAAAGATAAAAATCAATGCTGCTATATAGTGTAACTAGCAATCAATCATTTCATATGTCATACCACCAACAAAAATGACTTAAAATCTAGTTTATTATGCAAGACTTGGAACAATCACAAACCTTCTCTGCCAGGGTGGAAGGGGCCTTTAGGTCCTCCACTAACTTCGACAGCCACAACTCCAGCCAACTACACCAAATTAAGTCAAAGCTTGAAGTTGTAGTGGTCATACCAGTAGAAACTAGCAATTCAACGATATATTGTAAAGTAGAAGTCGCTAGGGCCATAAAGTTAGAACTCAGGAGTTGTTCAGCAAGTCAATCTTATTCTATGATATAAGCATTTTATTCTTCTTCTAATTCATCTATTATTTTCATCCAAAAAAAGACAATAAACACTGGGAAAAAAGACACATTTATTTTCATTCAATATACATTTATTCAAGAAGAAAGGGGCAATAAAAAGCTAGCAACAGACTTTGCAATGAGTAAAGAGCTACTGTGAGATGTTCAGCTTATCACAACTCAGCTAGACTGCTCACATTAATCAACAAATAAGGTAGGGTGTATGACTTGGTGCATAGGCTTTCGAATTCATGTCCAGTAATTAACTTGAATTACACTTGAAACATCAATTAATATAATCATCCTCTTTGATACTGATATATGCACTGGATTGCAACCCCTAAATAAGTCCAAGTAACCTAAGAAATGAATAAACCTACCATCCTTAAAATATGCGTACAATTCCTTCATTAACAAATATAAACATCAACGTAATCCTTCTCAATAGCATAGCACATCCCCTAATTATGAAGCTCTTATAACCCTCCAACGTCCCAATGTCTTCAAATTGATTGCTTTCCATCCCACATTTTCAAAAAATCAAATCAATTTCCCAATTTTCAGAAACATCTTCCTCCGAAAAAGGCATTATTTTAATATAATACAAACTTACATCAATTAGCATACATACCAAAAACAAAATCAAAATTAAAATTCCCCAATAAACCTAGATTCCAGTGCAGTTCTTGCTCATACTAATTATCATCATTAACCCCAAATTAAAAGACCCAAAGTACAAAATTCCAGAACAAATGAAAAACCCACAACAACAACTATAAGATAAATGTTTTTACCTTTCTGGGGAGAACACGAACATGCTCAATAACATCAGAAGAATCGAAGTCGAGCTTAACTTGAAGATCAAAGAGGCGAGACAAAAACAAAGAACGACCGAAATGATTAACAAGCTTTTTGATCTTTTAGTCTAAACAGAAATCAACCTATTGTTACCACCAAAATTTACGAACAAAAACGCCCAAAAAATTACCCATAAAAGCCCCAAGATATACGAACCAAAAGCCCCAAAATTTTCAAACTAAAACCAAAACAATTTCGACTAAAAATCCAAAAAATTGGAAAAAGAAAGAAAGAAAAGACAATCAAAAATCAAACAAAAAAATGCAAAACATCGAACCACAACCACAGAAATTCAACCCTAAACCTAAAAAAAAACTTAAATTCTACCTTTGAAGAGAAGACAAAAAAACGAGAGTGAAACAATGTGATCTCTTTTGGAGGGCGACAAGAGTGAAGACATCAATATGAAGTGATCGAGAAGAGAAAAGAGAGGAGAGAAACACTAGGTGAGATTGAGGAAAACGAGGATATAAAATGAAGCAATGAGGAAATGCGGAAATGAGGATTTTGGGAATTTGGGTATTAGTAGTATTATTAAAGAGGCGCGGGTTTAAATTTTGGGTAAATTTTTGGAATAAACTGCCATATGGCACGGGTTTAAAGGAGTTTAAGGTATTACTAGTCGAGTTGGGATCCTCTAGTGTTAAGAATTTGTGGATTTGTAGAGTTATGAGAGTGAGGTTTTTTTATACTTCCTCCGTTTCTAAATAAGTGACACACTTTTCTAATATGAAAATGTCACAATAAGTGACACCAAGCTCAAAATAGAATATTTTGAATGATAAAGTTACATGATTACCCTTACTCAACAATATATATCCAATTGTTTATTTAGTTAAAGTACCCTTTCTCTTTTAAATTGTGGTCCCCAACTTTCTCTCTCTAACCTCATTGGTTTTCCCCCACTTTCTCTATGTTCCACTTATTTAAAAACGGAGGAAGTATTTTTTAAACCCAAGATGCAGTCACTACTACTACTTAGTGTCAACAACACATTGGCTACTACTTACTAGTTGTAATGTGCAAGCATCAAGATATATCAAATAGGAATATGGGATAAAATACCTCCTTAAAGAGTAGTGTCATTAAGAGTCCTTCTACCAAGAAAGACAGCATTTTTATGAGTGTCCAAGTAGACAAGAGCTCGTGATGGTACCACCCCACTTTTTTGATCCAACTGTATGTACCATAACTTGGCTTCCACATCTCTTTCGATTCATCTAACTATGTTTCTACATGTAATAACCCAATGTTGGAAACATAAAGTAGTAGAGCGGCGGATAAAATCATAGTTAACCAATTGAAACAATAAATATTGAAACACATACCTTTCCCTTTGGAGAGTTCCAATAAGTCACTAGCTTAACATGTACCTTAGTAGTGGGTATGTAGTAGTACAGGGTTGTTTTGCACTTTCTCTGGAGTTCATTGGCAAACCAAATTCCCAAGTCATACAACAATTATAAAAGCATGTACCCTATTAATTTCCTACTAGTCTTTTATTGTTAAGTACCATCTAAACTACGCTTACCTTCTTGATTTTCTATGATAGATAATATAAATTGCAAGATACTGCTACTTGCTTAACATGAAGTATGATAATTTTTGAGATTTATTTAAGGCTTTATATATTAAAGCATGTAACCATCTAAGGTTTTATTTTTTGTGATTTCTGATGGGCTCTAATCAACAGAATCTCAGTCCTCGCATTTACATGAGCTCTTTTGCGATTTCAGTTGCCTAACTAGTTCCCTTTTTGCAAGGTAATCTCATGGTGCTCTTACAGAATCTGCATATGGTTTATAAGACTGATCTCGAAGCTCACATTCAAAGTTAGATGGCTCCAGATTTCCATAGAAATACACAGTATACAATTTCACCTTTTACTTCAAGCTGATGTTTCAACTGCATCCCCTACAAGTTACAACTAAGATCCTACTAAAGTACTAATCGCATCCTAATTTCAACCAATATCAGCAAATGGCCAAGTTGAGTGTACATTCACCTTATTCATGTTCAAGAACATTTAGCTCCCATCTAGAGCCTGCCATCCATCTTGAAGCTTCACTCGTAATCAAATTTTGAGTCATCTACAAAGCTCAACCAGTTTCATACCAAATTTCAAGTAATAATAACACAATGAAGGTATAAGAAAAGGCATAGTCATCCCAACTTTATACAATTCAAACAAAAATTCGTATAGGATTACAAGAATCAACAGCAACCCAAGTAATTTCCAAAATCTCTCATGAAATACAAAATTTTCAACTAGTCAATAATACACTGTAAAGAAACAACTTATAAACGAAACTGTATTTAATTAATCGGTACACAAACAAAATTAATTGAGGAAACCCCCCAAAATTTCACCTGATTGAGTACCAATCTTGCTCAACCTAACAAATAACATACAAATTCAGGGGGAATAACAGTAAATTGCAAGGAATTAAGGAAAACATAGGGAAACCCCCAAATTCAAGGAAATTGAATCAATAAATTAAAAGAAGGTTCACTTACAAAGCCCAAAAACTGCAGAGGCTCGATTACTCCGCTAATGAATCCCAGCTGTAGGAGTTTAGATGCTTAGAGCGGAATTTCAAGAATCATATTCTTTACCTCTAACCAAAGAACAAATTGCATAAACTAACATGAATCAAATAATATATAATAATATATACCTTTGATGCGTGAATCCACAGAAGTACTAGCTTCCAAGTGAGATCTTGTAAGAACGTCAAGCGTCGTTCCTCTAGTGTTGGTCCACGAACAACGGATAGATCACCACGTATGCTAGTACGGAAAGAGGGAACTTTTCACTCCTTACTTTGTATGGTGTTTGGCCAAAAGATGATGTATTGTATATTCTCTTTTGCAACCTCTACATCAATATATAGATTGGTTACATTGGTGGTTTCATGAGGCTTAATTGACCACATAATGTCATACATTATGAGGCTTAATTAGGTACGTAAAGCCACTCTTTATGAGTCATTCAATCACAAGAGTTACAACTCTTTTCCTACCATCCATATGACCATCCAAAATGAATTTGGATGAATATCTAACCTTTGTTACAATGTGTGACCTCATAGGACCCAATCAATATTAGTAGTTAGCCTAATCTCAATAGTCCAACAAACCGTAATTTAGCTTCTAGCAAAACGTTACGGTCTCCTAATATTATTGAATATATTATCTCTATAAACTTGTCCAAGTATACTTAGATTATTACACTTGATCGAAGGACAAAATCCTTCAATCTCCCACTTGTCTAAGAACAAGTGTGTAATCTTCAAACTCCTTAAGTCACTTAATGTCCAACTTGATGATATGTTAACATCCAATGTTAACAGTATCATTGTTCAAGTTGATTCCTGAAATCCGAGTTCGAACTGTCGAAACAAATGATTAACTCTTTAATTCATTTGAGCACGGCCATGCATTTTTCAGTTCTCGCTCTTCAAGAGGCCAAGACACCAATCCTAACTGTTTAGGAGGACTTATCCATTCTTGCATAACCAAAACTCCCACTCAATTCCTAGCAATTCCGATCACTGCCTTTATAACCTCCTTTTACGGCACGGCGTTTTGCAGTGTCATAAATATACTAATCCTTAAGCGAGAATAATGTCATACTCATGTCAAAGGAATCCACTAAATATAGTGACGAGATTCTCAAAACACTTTAGAGAAATCTCTGTGGGTCTGTCCGACACGTATCCATTATACATGTCTATGTAAATGACTAGACATCTCCATGTCCCCATAGCCAAGGAAACTGTGCTATCAATCATCTTACAATCTAGTCTCGAAACTGAATCATTTACGTCCAATTTAACGATTCGGACTAGGGACTTAGATATATTATAACTCCTTTTCACCAAATAGGGTTTCATTTGTCAAATCACGTATTTGACAAACCTATCAAATGTTATAAAATATCTTGGACGTTTTATTTAATACTAAACCAAGATTAAATAAGATCATAGACCTTTATTGATAAACATAATGAAATCATTATAAAGAGCAAATATAACTGTGAACTACTTTAAAAGTAAATAGCGCACAATCAAACCCACTCTCCTATATGCTTAACCCCTATAGCCCTAGTGTGACTCTCATGCTTGGGCTGAGGCAACGGTTTAGTCAACGGATCAGCAACATTTTGATCCGTATGAACTTTCCTAACTATTACATCCTTTCTCTCAACGATTTCTCGGATGAGATGAAACTTCCTAAGTACATGTTTACACCTTTGATGTGACCTTGGTTCCTTAGACTGAGCAATGGCACCATTATTATCACAGTGTAAAACAATGCCATCTGAAATGCTAGGTACTACTCCTAGCTCAGAAATGAACTTCTTCATCCAAACAGCTTCCTTTGCTGCATCTGCCGCAGCAATGTACTCAGCTTCTGTTGTATAGTCTGCGACAGTGCTTTGCTTTGAACTTTTCCAGCTCACTGCCCCTCCATTTAGACAAAAGATGAAACCAGACTGGGATCGGAAATCATCTTTGTCAGTTTGGAAGCTCGCATCTGTGTAACCCTCAACAATTAACTTAGTTTCACCTCCATATACTAAGAAATTATCCTTAGTCCTTCTTAAGTACTTTAGGATATTCTTAGCTGCACTGCAGTGTGCATCACCTGGATTTGATTGGAATCTGCTACACATGCTCAAGGCATATGAAACATCTGGACGAGTACAAATCATGGAATACATAATGGACCCTATAGCTGACGCATAAGGAACATTACTCATTCGCTTAATCTCATCAGGTCCAGAAGGACACTGAGTCTTGCTAAGCGACATACCATGTTGCATGGGAAGAAAACCTCTTTTAGAGTTTTCCATGTTGAACTTAGTGACGATCTTATCTATATAAGTCCGTTGGCTAAGTCCAATCATCCTCTTAGATCTATCCCTGTAGATCTTGATTCCCAAAATGTACTCCGCATTTCCAAGGTCTTTCATAGAGAAACAACTTTTCAACCATTCCTTGACTGACTCAAGCATGGGAATGTCATTTCCTATGAGAAGTATATCATCTACATACAAGACCAAGAAGACTATGTTACTTCCACTCTCTTTCTTGTAAACACAAGACTCTTCTCCGTTTTTGAGAAAACCAAACCTTTTGATTGCCTCATCAAATCGGAGATTCCAACTCCGGGATGCTTGCTTCAATCCATAGATGGATTTTTGAAGCTTACATAACCTCCTAGGATTTTCTGGATCTACAAAACCTTCCGGTTGTGTCATATACACATCCTCTTTCAAGAACCCATTCAAGAAAGCGGTTTTGACATCCATCTGCCAAATTTCGTAATCATAAAAGGCAGCGATCGCTAGGAGTATCCGAATGGATTTAAGCATTGCTACTGGTGAAAAGGTTTCGTCATAGTCTATACCATGAACTTGCTTGAACCCTTTTGCAACCAACCTTGCTTTGTAAACCTGAATGTTACCATCCTTGTCTGTTTTCACCTTGAAAACCCATTTGCAACCAATAGGTGTAACCCCATCGGGCAAATCCATCAAGTCCCATACTTGATTTTCAGACATGGATGCCATTTCGGATTTCATGGCTTCAAGCCATTTTTCGGAGTCTTCACTCATCAAGGCTTGCTTGTAAGTAGTAGGTTCCTCGAATTCTAAAATCATTATCTCAGAACTTTCGGTCAACAAGAAATCAACAAACCTTTTGTTTGGTATTCTTGGTCTACTAGACCTACGAGGGGCTGCAACAGGAGAAATTTTCTTCTCAACAATTTGAGAATTTTCGCACGAATTAAATTCGGGTGGGACAGTAGAAGGTTCGTATATGGAATGCACGTCCTCCAACATTTGGTCAGTTATGGGAGAAGATTCCTCCAAAGGAGGAACTACTTCAAGCTCCACAGCTGGCACTTGTGTTTCTGACTCTGACATAGGTTCAACTATGTCCATTTGTTGCTTTTCTCGAATTTCTTCGGGAAATACATTACTCCCACTTGCCTTTTTGGAAATAAAATCTTTTTCCAAAAAGACACCACGACGAGCAACAAACACTTTGCCCTCGTTTCGATTGTAGAAGTAATAGCCCTTGGTTTCTTTGGGATAACCCACAAAGAAACACTTATCTGATTTAGGGGCGAGTTTGTCTGAAAGTAAACGTTTTACATAGACCTCACAACCCCAAATACGTAGAAAGGACAAGCTTGGAATTTTTCCACTCCATATCTCATATGGTGTCTTTTCTACTGCCTTTGATGGAGTTCTATTAAGTGTGAAAGCAGCAGTTTCGAGAGCATATCCCCAGAAGGATATTGGAAGATCAGCAAAACTCATCATAGACCGAACCATATCAAGTAGAGTCTGGTTCCTCCTTTCAGATACACCATTCAATTGAGGTGTTCCAGGCGGCGTTAGTTGTGAAAGAATTCCACAACTCTTTAAGTGATCACTAAACTCTTGGCTTAAATATTCACCACCACGATCGGATCGTAGTGCTTTAATTGTCTTGCCAAGTTGGTTTTGGACTTCATTTTGAAATTCTTTGAACTTTTCAAATGATTCCGACTTATCCTTCATTAAATAGACATATCCATATCTACTTAAATCGTCAGTAAAAGTAATGAAGTACCCAAACCCTCCCCTAGCTTTGGTGCTCATTGGTCCACACACATCAATATGTATTAGGCCCAATAGATCACTGGCCCTCTCACCCTTTCCAGTAAAAGGTGACTTTGTCATTTTGCCCATCAAACACGATTCACACACATCAAATGGCTCAAAGTCAAAGGATGTGAGAAGTCCATCTTTATGTAACTTTTGAATGCGTTTCACATTTATATGTCCTAAACGACAATGCCATAAGTAAGTAGGATTAGTATCGCTTGATCTTGTTTTTTGCTGTCTATGTTAAGGACATCTTTGTCTAAGTCTAGAAAATATAGACCATTAGACCTTTTAGCGATGGCATAAAACATTGAATTCAAATAAACAGAGAAACAACCTTTCTCAATTGTAAATGAAAACCCTTCATTATCCAAAACAGGAATAGAAATAATGTTTTTGGTAATAGCAGGAACATAATAACAATTACTAAGCTCTAATATTAATCCAGAAGGCAAAGGTAGACTATAAGTTCCAACTGCAACGGCCGCAACTCTTGCACCATTTCCAACGCGCAGCTCTACCTCTCCTTTAGCCAAGTTTATACTCCTTCTTAGTCCCTGCACATTCGAAACAATGTGAGAAACACAACCGGTATCAAATACCCAAGAAGCAGATGTTGCTAAATTAATGTCAATGACATAGATACCTGAAGAAGAAGCACCAGACTTCTTATCCTTCAGATACTTCGGGCAGTTACGCTTCCAATGACCTATTTGATCACAATAGAAGCACTTGGCATTTGCGGCCACCTTTGGCTTTGCCTTTGCCTTTGGCTTATCAACAGTCTTAGTAGCAACTTGCTTGCCCTTATCTTGCTTTTTCTTGCCAGCCCAAACCTTCTTAAAACCCTTCCCCTTTTGAACCATAAGAACTTCCTTCTTAGGAGCAGCGGGGATGTTTTGCTCGGCAGTCATGAGCATCCCATGTAACTCAGCAAGGGTCTTCGTCACTCCATTCATATTGAAGTTCAACCTAAACTGATTGAACCCATCATGAAGTGAGTGAAGGATGATGTTAGTAGCCAACTCTTGGCTATAAGGAAAGCCCAACCTCTCCATTGCCTCGAAATAGCCAATCATTTCGAAGACATGAGTGGCGACCGACTTGCCTTCAACTAACACACACTCAAGAATAGCCTTGTGAGTCTCGTACCTCTCAATCCGAGCTTGTTGCTGAAACATAGTTTTCAGTTGTCGGATAATACTGTAGGCATCCAAGCTAGCAAACCTCTTTTGAAGGCTTGGTTCCATAGCCGCGAGCATAAGGCAAGTAATAATTACCGACCTTTCCTCAATGGCCTTATGGGCCTCCTTTTCGGCTTCAGTAGAGGTGGCGGTTAAAACTGAGATCGGGGTTTCAAGAACATCCTCTCGACCTTCGGACCTAAGAACAATTCTTAGATTCCTTTCCCAATCAAGGAAGTTGTTCCCGTTCAATTTATCCTTCTCAAGGATTGAACTTAAGTTAAACGGTGAATTATTGTTGTTACCAGACATGATATCTACATATAAGATGCAAAAGTAATAAGTATGTTTATCATAATAGCTCTTAACATATTTTAAACATTTCAAAATAAAAGCCATGCACTTGATCAATTTCAAAGTGTCCCTTTTAATCAAGTGATTCTAAGATCCTATCAAACATGAATTCTAAGTGGACTTTGGCCTCAACTTAAAATCAAGTTTAAAAGGTAAGTAAACTCTTTTACTAATTACAACAATTGTAATTCTAAGTTGATAGGTGATTGACAAGGTGATTCTAGCTTCCAGGTAAGGAAGTTACCCACAACGTTGGGGAGAGCCTTCCTAATCCTAGACAAAGCTTATCACCAAAAACACAAAACCCATCACTATTGCTTCAAAATCCAAAACTGTTTTGATGATTTTGTTGGGCCAAACCAAACTAAACATGCAAATTTCGGAAATTCACTCTACTTAGCCCAAGATTGGAAGTAACACTCTGCTTTGGCAGAACCTATTACTAACGATCAAGTTTTAGTAGGTGTTTATTTGGAATAGCAAAAACCCAGTATTTCATTTTAAGGGACCTAAGTAAATTATTATGTTGATTTAATTACTAGTGAATATTTAGCATAATTAAATCACAAGCATAATAAACTTAGAAAGCATTTAAAAGAAAAAATTAAAATGCAAAATTAAAATGTGATCCTAGTATGGCCCCTAATCCTAAAGACTACTCTTTAAGGCCTCCATTGTTGAATCACCATGGATCTCCATCCTTGTGCTTCATGGGTACTTGAATAAATATTTTTTGGAATTTAAACTAAAATATTACAAAAATACCAACGATGCGCAGATCGTATTTAGATTACAAAAATACATTAACAATACGCAGATCGTATTTTCTATCCAAGTTTGGGTCATACTAGTCACCGCATGTATCCATAATATCAATGTATATTATATAAGCATGCGTTTTAATCAACTATTAAAAAATAAAAAATATCATGTTATAACAACTTTAAAACATAATATCACCATCAAGATTCAATCACATATTAAATCATATGGCTAGTACCTTAGAGGACTTTAAATCATTAATCTTATAAATTTAATCTACTATTAAATTTCAAGAAAAGATACCAAAAGACACTCTTAGTAACCTCCATATATTTTAATCATATTAAAATATGATATTTCATGACAATTAATCACATATATTAAAAGCAAAAAAGCAATAATCAAATTAATTGACATGAATAACAATGGTTACTAAAATATAGTAACTCCTCAAATTAACTAGTCAATTACTACAAATAATTAACCAATTAATATAAGTTTTATTATTTTAATTCAATTATGACTTAAATATGCAATTAATCACCATTAATCAATTATTTGTAATATTGGAATATGCTCAAAAACATTAAACTTAATGAAATTAAATTTAATTTAAAAAAAAAGAAAAACTGCCAAGGCAGCAGCGTGCAGGAGCACCACTGCCACCCCAGCAGCGTCAGCGGAAACCACTGACAGCCGGCCACGCAACTCAGAACGCCGGCCACGGCATCTCATGCCACCGACAGCGCATCCAGCCGTGCCAGGTCGAGGCAGCCACGTGTGCCCAACTGCTGCCATGCGTACAACAGATGCGTGCAGCCACCCAGTGACCACCACAGCCGTCGACTTCCGGCGGTCAAGCCGCTTGACCACGGCGGTTTGTTTTCAAACCCTCTCCCACTCAATTGCTCACAAGCCTTGTGCACATTTTAAGTGAAATTAACAACAATTGAATTGGGGAAAAAAATTAGGGTTCATATCAATTTAACAAATATGAATTCTTGAATCTAATACACAAAATCTGACATTTTGTGATTTTAGGTTTTGACATAAAATCTATTATTCATCAAACACCTCAAATAATTAAATTCAAGAACTAGGCATATATATATAATTCAATTTAAATAAGAAATACAACAAACTTATTTTTCCTACAAAATTCGAATCATATATAAAAGAAAATCAGAATTTTCCGGTCACTTGGTCGAATTTTGAGTATAATATATACATAAAAATCCAATTTTTATGTTTCCAATCAATTAATATCATAATATTAATTATGCAAATAAACTCATATATAAATCCCTCCTTTAATCGAATTAAAATAATAATAAAACACATCAAACAAATGATCATATTAATCTATGCAATAGGCTAACTGATACCACTGTAGGAGTTTAGATGCTTAGAGCGGAATTTCAAGAATCATATTCTTTACATCTAACCCAAGAACAAATTGCATAAACTAACATGAATCAAATAATATATAATAATATATACCTTTGATGCGTGAATCCACAGAAGTACTAGCTTCCAAGTGAGATCTTGTAAGAACGTCAAGCGTCGTTCCTCTAGTGTTGGTCCATGAACAACGGATAGATCACCACGTATGCTAGTACGGAAAGAGGGAACTTTTCACTCCTTACTTTGTATGGTGTTTGGCCAAAAGATGATGTATTGTATATTCTCTTTTGCAACCTCTACATCAATATATAGAGTGGTTACATTGGTGGTTTCATGAGGCTTAATTGACCACATAATGTCATACATTATGAGGCTTAATTAGGCACATAAAGCCACTCTTTATGAGTCATTCAATCACAAGAGTTACAACTCTTTTCCTACCATCCATATGACCATCCAAAATGAATTTGGATGAATATCTAACCTTTGTTACAATGTGTGACCTCATAGGACCCAATCAATATTAGTAGTTAGCCTAATCTCAATAGTCCAACAAACCGTAATTTAGCTTCTAGCAAAACGTTACGGTCTCCTAATATTATTGAATATATTATCTCTATAAACTTGTCCAAGTATACTTAGATTATTACACTTGATCGAAGGACAAAATCCTTCACCAGCTGCTTTAGAGAGACGAAGAGGAGAGAGAATATGTGGAGTTAGGGTTTTTTTATTTGTCTCAGTTCTTTGAGAGAGTTTGGGGGTGAAATTTTTGTTTGTCCCAACTTGGGCGCCACAAGCTTAGTTTGACCCGCCAAACTGTGTTTGGCCAGCATTTAAGTTAAATGCCACTAGAAATGACGCTTAAAGCATATATATGGTGACCTTTATTTAAATGCCACTAAATAAGTCCCACTAGAAGAAATTTGTTGTAGTGAATAAAGATGGATGGGACTAAAGAGAGTAAAGAAAGATTGGACATAAAGAGAATAAAGAATGATGAGACTAAAAAGAGTAAAGAGAGATAAGACAGAAAGAGACTAAAGATGGATGAGACTAAAGAGAGCAAAGAGAGATAGGACAGAAAGAGAATAAAGAAGGACGGGACTTAAGGATGTCAATGGGGCGGGGCGGGACGGGGCGGATGTTGGCATCCTATCCCCATCCTTGCCTAAAAAACTCATCCCCATCCCCGCCCCATCACCCATGGCACGACACCGCCTCGACAGATTGGGAGGTAGAAACAAAACAGTACTATAAGAATAACGCATTCCATTCGTCTTTTTCTTTGCAGTAAAATAAAACTTAAATTAGTAGGTTGTTATTTTGGGTTGATTAGGCAAAGATGTTAGTGGCTAAATATTTTCCTAAATAGAAGTAGTTGGTTATGTACAAGTTAGTTAATGGAAATGTTAGTAGAATGTTAGTGGAATAGATAGTGGGGACATTATCTCCGTATTCTTAGTTATGTAGCAAGCTTTCTAGTTTGCATGTTGCCCGTTTAAGAGGCCAACTATTAGAGTTCAATTAGTATGAGAATGCGACAATTTCAATCTTAACATTCTTAATCTCGTGTTTTAGTCTTCTATCAAAATACATTATTAATTCAACACTTACCGTCGCTAAACGAAAATTTACAAGAAAGCTTATCGAGCAATCAAAGTCACAATGAAATGAATTGATCAACACCTAACTAGAAGAAAAATATAATTCACCATATAGCCATGTATATTTCATCTGTTCCCTTTTGTTCTTTTTCAATACAATGTCTCAAACTCCCGATCACACACTTATTTTTACCTTTTACAATGTCTCAAATAATCCATTACTAACTCATTGGTCGTACCTCACATCAATCAAAATTGTTCAAGAAGAACATGAGGCATTGGAGCGTATCCTTGTGTTAGGTCGCTGAATTCTCTTCTTCTTGTTGGATTACATATCTTCTTACAATAGTAGCAACACATACATGCCTCTTCTTAAGCTCCATTGCAACGTCTGCCCCCATTAAGAAAGAAAAAAGACATAATAGATAAAAGAAAAGGGGTCCCGGTGGGTTAAATTTAGTAGGAGGAAAAGAAGAAGCACATGACATGGTGGGGCTTGGGCTAAAATTAGTGGGAGGAAGAGCTCAGACATTCTCAGAAGTGTGATGTAAACAAGAGAATCACATATGTGATTGATGTAAACAACAGTGGGATAGGCTGAGATTCTCAGGTGAAAGAGATAATTTTCTTTTATTTTTCAGAAAGTGGACTCTATAAAGTATAAAGGAGTGGAGTGGGGAAAACAGATACATGTTCCCTAATCCTACTTGTACTACATACCATAAAGAGAAAACTACATCAATGCTTTATGAGGAAGGGGAGCCTGGTGGAGTTGCTTGGGAGTTGTGGTGGTGATATCTTTGTATTGCAGTTTTGGATGATGGGTACTACTTTATCTAATATGATTTGTAAGGATGATGTCAGTAAACAAGGGTAACTATCTACTTATCACTTTTGTTATCTGGTTATTCCATGAAAAAGATCACCTACATGTGAGTAAAGGAAGCATAAAGAAAAATATGGAAACGGGGGACTCCGCACTTATGATGGTTGTCACCAATCACCATTGTTATCGTCATTGAAATGATCTCTACTTACCAAGACCATAGCAATTTTTATTTTTTTTATATGTTTCACCCGTAAAAATGACAATGAAAATGAATAGTGTAGTGCAACAACCACCATAAAGGATGCACGATGGTGTCTGTTTTTTGAAAAACGTCGTCTTCACCTAGAAATAAAAAGCCGAAAAGTCACCTCGAGGTATTCGAGATGATCATTTACTACAATTAGGCACAAGATTCACTCAAATACTCTCTTTGATTAATCTCAAAAGACTATTTCTAAAGTACTCGATCTCTAATTGACTCTCTTAACCTCATTTGCTTTTGTGGCGAAGTATTTTGGGCGCTTAAAGTATTTCTGGGATGAATTGCCTCAATATGAGCCTCTTTTGGGGTATGAGTGAGACAAACTATCTTAGTCTTGGGTTCCTAATTTATTACATTTCCATGCACTAGTTCAGTAAAAAGAATTTGCAATGGTTAACACCTTGTTTGATTAATAAAGTGATGTTCAAAGACTAATCGTTTGTCTCATAAAGAAAACATTCAAGTTGGATCTTTTAACGGAGTTCAGTGAGTATGGTGGGATCTATATGTTCCCTTAGTAATGAATTGAGTTTTAACTAGTTTGTGGCCCCGACGATGTCCCGGGTCTATTTTTTATATTAATTGAATTAAAATAATATCTTCATTGATGATAATTTTTTTATTTTTAAAAATAAAAATTTAAGGGCATAATTTTATAAACAATTAACTAATTTAAAAGGATCATGAAAAATTATAATGAAAAAAATTTCTTTACTTTTTCACAAAGTTAGATTAAGGTAAAAGGAGATGAAGACTGAAAATGAAATAATTCATCTGATCTATATTATGCATTCTTTTTTGAAGGTAAAATTAATTCTATGGTTTAATTCTCATCTATAGTATGCTTCATTGTTGTTTCATTCTTGATTGTCAAACCCCATAATAATTTTTTATTTGTGATAAGAAAAAGCATTAAGAGTTTGGTAGAATAGCGATTAAAACTCTTTATTTATTTCACGTGCAGGGGTCATGGGTTTGAAACTCCATAATGATAACATTTATAATTTTTCTTTCTTAATTGTCATTTAAACCCAATAATAATATTTTTATCCGTGATAAGAGAGCATTAAGAGTGTGGTAGCGCAATGGTAAATCTCTTTGTTTCATATGCGGAGGTCATGGGTTCGAAACTCCAATATAACCAACATTTATAATTTATTTTTTCTTTCCTTTGTTTCACATGCGAAGGTGTCATGGGTTTCAAACTCTACGATTATTAATATATATATATTATAGATATATATATATATCTATATATATATATAGATATGGAAGAAATTGAGAAGCAAATTAAGTTAAAGATTCTATTATTTAGCTGGAAAATTAAGTGGGTAGTTACTAAATACTAATTATCAATGTTATTAATGTTAAGGTGTACTGTTGTAGCATTCGCTATGCAAAATTGTGGGTTATTAAAGATTACAGTGATAGTTTTTAAATCAATGACAAAGCTTTTAAGGTGAAAAGCGAGGATCGAATTATGGAAATCTAGTTATGTTAAAGACCGAGAATAAAGGATGAAAAATCATTGTCAAGATTTTTTATGGGAGGGTTAGGTACACATTGCCCATCCACCTTCAAAGTTGTGTTTCATACTCCCTCCGTCCCCCAAAGGATTGCTCATTTCTTTTGGGCACAAAGTTTAAGAAGGGAGGTAAGTGTGGGGCCTAAAGTTGCATTTTATGATTGAAAAGTAAGGTGGTGGGTATTATTTAGAATTGTTTATTAAGAGAGAGAGTAGGGTCACATACTTTTTGTAAGAAAAATAATATTCTAATTAGTGGGGCATATCCAAATAAGGAAATGAGAAATGTAGTTGGGACAAACAAAAATGGAAAAATGGGAAATCCTTTGGGGGACGGAGGGAGTATGTTTTAGAGGAAATTATAATTATATGAAGGAATTGGATTACTCTAGGAGTAGAGTTATTTTACTATCATGATATATACTTCATCCGCTTCATTGGGAACTTTCACGCTTTACGGTGCACAACTTTTATCGTGTATTTCTTTGATTGTGTTTAAGAAAAAATTACAAAATGTGGAAATTAATTAAGCATATGAAACGAATCTAACACGATCCCACATGACTATTTTTGTCGTTTTGTATGTATAAATCGTAATAGAAGGTTAAAGAAGGCTTTGTGAATAATGTAAAATTTTCAATCTTGCAATTATAATGAAACAGAGGTAGTATATTGGTGTTGTTTGAAAAGCAGTTTGGAGCATTGGATAATGCTTTTGTTAACAATTCAGTTAACTTAACTTTATGTGATATGCATCTATATCGAGGAAGTTAAGAATCCTTAATATGGGCCATGAAACAAAATAAGTGAATTCTATTAGTGGAGAATTTGATTTGTAGTATATCAAGCCTACGTTGACATGATATACGTTAAGAAAAAAACACTTATACATTGTTATGAGTCAACTTAGAACCTTATATATATAGGAAAGTATGACATGTTTAGATTTCAAAATATCTCGTATTAGAAATTACTACTATATTTAAATTTTATGAAAATATATATGACTTTGGTTTAAGAAAGAAATATAATATGTATCGTACACCAACTTACTTCTTCATAAAAATAGTTGTACCATTAAGTATTTGCTTGAGAGAATAAGTCTTCAATTGAATAGAACCATTGCTAGTATAAACAGAGGCTTTGCTTGCCCATTTTGTTGCACCCACCGTAAGCTCTCCTTGAGTATTAGAAAGAGCTACTAGCTTCTTTGTGGTAATTTCTCAACTAGATATGAGAATATAAAAGTTTGAGTGTATTATCTTATATGCTAATAATGTTATATTTTGTGAGATATTAGGAGAGCTAGCTTTTATTATTCTAAACTCAATATTAATCTTTCTACATAAATACTCCAAAAATACCCTACAACACCAATATACTTTAGAAAATAGTAGTAATTTGGGGAACATAGCTCAAGGGGTGTGAAGATTGACGTTATATTACCCCGTTTCAGGTTTGAGCTAAATTATTTTAATCTTCTTAGTGTATATCTCGTTCTCGCAATTTTTTTCCAATTTGTTATTAAACACGTTTAACATATATGTGAGATGATTTACTAAAAGACATATAAATTTTATGATAGTAAAGAAGTATATGGAAAATGTGTTAAATTAATGGGGGTGTTATTGAGGATAGCATGTTTATGTTCGGGGGAGGGGAAAGAAAGCGAAAAAACGGTGAAGCAAAAATAAAATTAATCATTAATTAATTCCAGTTAGAAAAGGTAACCTCATCATGAATACTAATCTAATAACAAAAAAAATAAAACGAGAGAGATTACATTGTCGACCAGAAATTTGCAACAATTAAGTGGAGAGAAATTCTGATTCATGATATGAGTGTGGAGTGAGGGAGTGAGTGCATGGTGCAAATTTAAATCTTTCTCTGTGACCATACTTGATAATACTTGGCTATGATTCCTCCATGATCATACTTGGATACTTTGATATGATTTCTCCCTAACTCGGTTTGAGCTTCAAAATTTGTTTTCATACCATAAGAAAGAGGAGGATCAGTAGTAGTTGGGAGGAAAGTACTAGCTTGTAGCCTAGCTTGTAGGGGTCGGGAGAGGAAATTGCTGAAAAGCAAAAGTTTTAAAAACAAAAAAAAATTAATATGGAAAAGCAAAAGGAAATCAAGTGCCCTAGCCTTATATAAACAAGTGAACAACCTAGTTAGAATCTTGAAGGAACTTGAAGCTTTGATTAACATCAATTAACACCATTTTAACATAACTGTTTGGGAATTTTGTTTATTGTTGCATACCACTGTGGCGCTAGCTTTTTAAGTTTAAATGTCATTCCTTCATTACTTTTACCTATATTATATCAGCAAAAGATAAAACTTTTTAGTAGTAAATCCTTTTAAAGACAAGTATACCATTTTCTTTTCTTATTGGCATATGAATGGATATATTGTTATTACATAACAATGATGGAAGTTTGACACAAAAAACGAAAACAAGACTTATTGTGAATGAAGATTACCAAAAATAAAGACCAATTGAGCATATAGTAATAATAACTAATGAAAGAGTCATAATTGTAAATAATATCTATCAAATACCAAGTTATGTCGTATCTATTTTATGAGTAAGTGATAACTAGCTGTCTAGCAATGATTTGTAAAACTCATTACAATCCAAACAACTTGTCCTTTATAAAAGGCCGGTGTCTGATAGTGTCCACCAAGCTCAAAGCTTGGCTTAGCTAGCGTATAATTCCTAGTCCAGGGTTAGAGAGGATGTATTTTCATCCTCTTACAAGGGCATTTTACAAAATGGGTGTCAAGTCACGGTTATGGTATTAAATACCAATAACATATTTGTGGACTTCAATCTGATAATTAAGATCATGTCTGGGGTTATGCATCGAAATGTCGTTAGACTTATTGGATATTGCTTAGAAGATGATCACATGATGCTTCTGCATAAGTTTGTTGGGGACTACACTCTGGATCAGTTATTGTTTCAGAACTCTGAGGCAATATATTTTGATCTCAATTGGGGCAGGAGAGTGTCCTTATGCTGTAAGGTCGCTTGTGCTCTTAGTTATCTTCACGATGGGATCAATCCTTGTGTTATTCATCGTGGTGTCATGCCTAGTAATATCTTAATGGATTCAAGTTTCAACCCCAAATTAATAGGATTTAACATTGCACGTCTTCTTGAGGACGATGAATCACATGCTTTTGACGATACTAGTTTAATCTATGGAACTTATGGCTACGTGGATCCTGAATATGCAACGACACGAAGAAATTCGGAGAAAACAGATGTGTATTTTTTTAGGCTTACTCTACTTGAAATCATTACTGGTAGGAGAAATTTTTTGTATACACAAGATGGTGAGTGGATTGATTTAGTGGCACGGGCTTGGGAACTACAGAGAAGTGGTAGGATTCCTGAGATTGTTGACTCTACCATAGTACTCGAATTTCCTGAGGCTGAGGTGATACGCTTTGTTAATACTGCTCTCTTTTGTGTCCAAGAACAATCTGAACACCAGCCAAGCATGCTTGAGGTAAGGCTAATGCTCTCGGACAACGATGTCTTCCGTAATTGGGAACTATATAGAGAGCCAAGGCTGTCTTGGCTCTATTGCACGAGCAACAGTGATGATGATTGATGAACTATCGTAGGCTGTTTATGTGTATTCTTTAGAATAATATCTTGTAGATACTTTCCTATGTAAACCTAGTTATTTTAGGTAGTTTAGCCCATTAGTGTTGTATATATTCTTAATGAATGCAATTACCCTAATGAGGGGATTACATCATCTTTTACATATAGCTGAAAATTTGCAACATTGGTTGCACATCTCTTGCTATTTTTGATCCATATGACTAAGACTCTAGCTAGTAAAATGAGACTCTAGCAAGTATGTTAGTCTGGGTACTGAAAATCTTCCTTAGTTCCTCTTGAGTACTATGAGCAGCATCTGCGAGCATGGATAATTATCATAATACTACAAACTAATGTTGAAATAGAGATTCAAATATGACTACAAACTAGTATAATGTTTTCTTTTTGACAGGAATGAGACTTATTAATTTATTTAACAGCTTGTATGTCTATGATATTGGACGTTACGATTTTAATGGAATTTTTTAAAATATGGACTACAACCTGACACATTATAATCTACAAAGTGATAGCAAAGTATTGACATTAGTTTTAGTGCAAAGATGGAATCATGGTAAATGTAATTCAAACAAGCAGAAACCATATGCATAATTAAATTTCTGAAAATGCTCATAGTAGGAGTCATAGCACAACATCTCGGTTAACAAAATAAAATACCTGTACATGTCCATGGTATGTAAGTTCACCACCACGTTTAGTTCTAATAACATCGTAAAGAGGAGGGTGCCTAGAGTATAAAGAGGAGAGTGTTGCAAGATAATCAGACTTATCAGAGTATCACGGCACTTTTCGTTTCTCTCAATCAAAGATTTCTTCTCTTTAACTATGGCTTTCTGTAAAGCCCACGTCTAACCATAAGGTACAAGCTCATCATGGAGATCTACGTACTCACACCTATTGGACAATGGTAACACTACCAATTGAGATAAAGAAACTATGTTAAACTCCAGCAGAGTTTATCTAATCAATAGATTAAGCTTGTCTAATTAAGTCTTACGTGTCTTTATTTTAGTCTCACCTTTTCCATGTCGAGCATTTTAATTGGGAGTTTACGCTAACTGAGACCTGGTTGTATGTGCATAAACCGCGAGCATAGGAATATTGGTTACACCACCATTTATTGTGAATTGGGTAAAAAATAACTAAGTCAAGTGTGGCAGTAGAAATATAATTATAAGGAAATTCCATACTTTGAAAGCAAGTAAGCAGATTATTCAAGCATCTCTAGTTATGTAACTTGAGGGGACTGGTAAAGAGGTTATTAGGGTCTGGAATTAGTGGAACCAGTGATGCAAATTGATCTTCGTTGGCTTTAAGTTTTTTTTTTCTTTGAGAGAAGGCTTTAAGATTTGGTATAGCTGAAAATTGTCTTGCGTCAATGTCTCATGAAGCTAATATTGAAATGTGTACAGAACATAAGGTGCTAGTGAAGATGCTAAATCTCTCACTTTTGTATCTCTCATGTAAATAGACTACTGTATCAAGAGCGTCCCATTCCGTTGCAACATGGTTTTTTAATTCCAATTATTACGTTTTCTTCTTTTGATGCGTCTCTTGGTGTTTGTAATAATTTTTGTTGTTTTTTGTATTTTTAGGATGCTTTTTTACAAGACAAACAAGCGGCTAACATTTTGAGTGATGAACCCAAAACCAAAGAGGAAGGGTATATTATGAAGTTGTTGGTGGGTTCGATGTGAAAGGAAGGGTGTATAAGATCGGTTCCGCTGCAGAATCATATTACGAGAAGCCTAGTGCAAGTAAGAGAGGTCAAAGGGCTCCTTCACAACATGTAATTAATATGGAAAATTGTGTTGTTCAGCTTACTTTAGGAAATTTACAACAACAACAAACCCTTAATGATATGTAAACCAGATGAAACTTCTTCAAAGATAAGTCGAGTTACTTACTCAACAAGTGATGGGATGCTCTTCCAATACCGATGTATCACAACCTCCACCTCCTCCTTTTGCTCCAAGTACTTTTGTCTCTTATAGGAGTTGGGTGTGATGTTAAACTTCTATAGGAATTTGCTACAATTTGTGAATATTTATTATAAGTAGCAGTAGATCCTACCATATTTACTCGAAAAAGTGTTTCCAAGGCTGCATTTTCAAGCCCAATGTAGGATTTGTTGGGCGGCTCAAGGTGATATCATCTTCAATCAGTGCATTAGGAACTATAAACACTTTGTACACTCAGCAAAAACGTAACAAAAATTGAAGCAGAGTCTATAACTATTTCTAGAACACTGTAACTGACATTGATTGAAAACTTTTCTAGTTCCAGAACTTGGTAGGGTATAATTTATTCATAAACACCAATTGGTGAGCAAAAATATAAAACATTGCATTGCTCAAATTCTAAGCTTGATTTGTGAATGAGAAGATTCAAAAACGGATAAAGTATATTTCCTTGTGTTTTTTTGGAAATTTGTACTTCGTCATCCCATTAGAAGTTCTTGCAATCTTATGCAAAAAGCAAGTTAGTGTTTGTAGAAGTGTCTATTAGAATATTAATAGGTGTGATAAGGTAATTGAAAGCATAATTTTCACCAAAGTATACACTAAGAGTAATTTTATAATGCGATCCGTAATTGATTAGGAAACTATGAGCGGAGACCTCTGTCAAAAAGTAAACTATGATAAGGTAGTTGATGAATATTTTTCTTAACTAACAACAATAAGAATCAGGTATTGCAAATTAACATTCGAGGGTAAGAGGAAAAAGAATGGCCAAACAAGGAAAATCTTTGCAATTACAACAAAGCAATCAAAATAAATTCTCCAAAAACTGGGAATCAGCTTAAAGAACAAAATGAAACCAATTCAGATTTGCAAATCCCAACTTGCGAAATTAACATGAAAAAATACGAAATTGGAAAAAATGGGAACCCTTTCACTTACAGAGGAAAAAAAGAAAACCAAATCCGCTTGTGAATTCTCGATCTATAACACAAAGAAAAGGGATGCAATCATATCGTGAGAAATAGAGAGAAAAATATATGAAATTGGCAAAAAGAAAGATTAACTTCCTTGCACTTACATGGAAAAAATGAAATAACCACGGCTTCTTCTTCTATTTTTGTGCTTCTCTCTCCTCTTGGCTAATGGCTTTATCTATCTACCCTTTGATGCTTGGATAGATTACTGCTTCATTTCGCAGTTCTTAATAACCACCCACTAAAATTGAAAACATATAAGTATAAGCTAAGATTACAAATAAGAAGATTCAATAACCAAACTCACAGAACATAACTACCTCTTTTGTGAAGCATTTCAGCAAATCGGGCAAATGCTCAAGAATGCAGGTTGCAGCTACATCTTTAATTTGATGAATGATATATATTCTGTACATCAGAGTATAGAAAATTCAAATAATTGTTACAAAAAACTCACAAAACTCAAACGGCATGGTGCACCCTTTTCTTATACGCATGCTACATAACTTCTCCCTCGAACCAAGAAGAGTGTGACAATGATGAGCAAGCAAAGGATAATGTAGTCTCAAGTAGGAAGCAAACAACAGCAACAACAACAAAGTCGTCATCAATACAAAACCCGAAATCCCAAATAATATACTTATATAGTTATTTTTAAGAGGACAACAAATTCCATAAAATTCGAAAAATTGGCTGGAAAATCGCATGATTGAAAAATTGGCTGATAAATTGAAGGAAAAATTGATAGGAATAATCCCACCTTTGGCCGGTCTTCCACTACTGGTACCACCTTCAATTAATCCAGGTATAATCCGACCTTTGACTCTCATCTGCTCATATTGGTCCGTCACCTGTTGGTGACCTACAATCATAGGTAATCTTCCTAATTATGTGATTAATAGCTAATTAAGTATATTTTAAACTTAAATTTTTAATTAAAGTTTTAAATTAGATTTAATTAAAAAAACTTTTAAAAAAAAACCACCCCCTCCCCTCCCCTCCCCTTCCCCCACTGCTTCCACCGCACCCTCTCCAGTCCCACCACCGGACTTTCCTTCCGACAGCACCACCTTCACCAGCCCACCGCCGGCCTTCCCTTTCGCCAACACCTCCCTCACCACCCTCAGCAACACCACTCCCTCAAACTGTTTAATGGTTTATTTTGACAGAGATAGTACCAGCAAAGGCATCAAGGTCCTCAAGCAATTTCCTAATCCTCATTTCATTTCAAGGATCCCTATATTGTTCTCTAAGAATCAAATCAGATGAGAAATTGTAAAGAACAATCATTCTAGATTGAGAAGGAGTTTTAGTAAGCAAATTGGTTTGTGAAGGATGATCAATTGATGGGTCATTCAAAATCTCAAATATTTTAGTCCGTGTTTCCCATAATGCAATTGTTGGTGGTGAATGATACATTCCATGCCACAAACTTAATGGCTTATGATTTCCATCACCTTCAACTCCATCTTGGTCTTGTTTTAGGGGCAGCTGCATTAACGGGAAGGGGGGAGGGTGGCAGGGGAAGGGGAGGGGAGGGGGTGGGGTTGCAGCAATGGGGTAGGGGGAGGGGAGAGGGGATGGGTTTTTTTTTTTTAAGTTTTTTATAAAAGTCAACGGTAATCTTGGTTGGTCAAACAGGTTACCATCATCTCGTACCAATAGGAGAATATGAGGGTCAAAGGTCGGATTATACCTGGATTAATTAAAGGTGGTACCAGTCGTGGAAGACCGGCCAAAGGTGGGATTATTCCTATCAATTTTTCCTAAATTGAATCATATGCATACTATCAGACTACATAATCATAAACAAAAGGATGATAAATTCTGTACAATTAAAAAGTGGCTCGAAAATCGCATAATTGAAAAATTGGCCGATAAATTGAATCATATGCATACTATTCGACTATATAATCATAAATAAAAGCATATTAAATCATGTAAAATCCAGAAATTTGGCTGGAACATCGCATAACTGAAAATTTTGCTGACAAAATGAATCATATGCATACTATTTAATTCGACTATATAATCATAAAGCATAAGATGCATACAAGATTAGATAGTTAAATGATGAAAGGAAATTGAAGAGCATTTCTCTAAAACGGTACCTTGAAGCTTGTAGATGAAAACCGATTCATCTAATTGCCAACAAAATGGAAGAATTGGTAGAGAGCATTAATCTAATTTCCAGAAAAATGTAAATGAGAGGAGAATGGAGAGGGAGAGTGGAAAAATGTGGCGTGGAAAGAGGAAAGAAGTAGGAAATTAGGTTAGAGAGGAGAATGGAGATGAACGATTGAGACGAAAACCAGGAGAAAAGAGATGATAGAGAAAAGGAAGCCAAGGGGCAATTCCGTAGAGGAAACCAAGTTACATTTACTTTTTCATGCTTTTCTCACTCAAACAACGAGGGCTGCCCAATCCATAAATAGAAAACTTAAAAAAATGCTTTTGGTTTAAGTTTTCTATTTATGGATTGGAATTGGGCCCTGGTGGAGTTGCTTGGGAGTTGTGGTGAACTAGTGGTATCTCAATTTTGGATGATGGGTAAAGATGAACCAACATATTCCCTTACAGCTTATAGCTTACAACTTACACTTTTCTTTCCCTTTCTTGAAAAATGTGCAATCCTCTTGGTTTTAAGTCTGTAACTAGCCTCCTAGTTCATTTGGATGATCGGGTCTAAAGTTAGCTTTGCTAAACTACTAAACATTGGAGATGATTCCTTTGTATCATAACTTATTTATACAGCCTAATTGCTTCCTTGTGTCCCATGCAGGCCACCACTTCATCTTGTGTGCCATTGCTTCTAAGATCGTTGTAGGAGATGGTGGATCGATGCGAAATCGATTGTCTATACTTTAGGAAGATTATGTATATACCCTTCCGTACGTTCTGCTTAACGTTCAAATTTTTTGTGTATTAACAAATTCTGGTTGGAGTGCATACAAAAATTGAGACACCTTTTGCCAACCATCCTCTAGTAAACTCACCATATTTCCACATAAGAAATAAAGAGGTCCATAAACCTCTTTAATGATGCTTCTCCCAGAAGAGCATTAACATGGGCATTCGCATCCCATATTTGTCACCTAGGAGTTTTCTAGGTGGTAAGGGGTTATCACTAATGGTCGAATATCTTGATTTTTTTCGTGTATAGCCACCAAAAGTGCCCAAGCCATATTCATCTTCTTCTTTCGGCCTTTTACCGTACCCTTAATATCATCTAAGTTAAAATCATCATACTATTCTTCTTTTTGGTTTTATGTCCCATTACATATTACTAAAGTCCATGTTACTCCCTTGACAAGATTAGTCTTCATCAAGTTTCTCAGCCTTAACGGTAAATATATCACCACAGTGACTATGCATCCCGTTAATATGATATCAAGAACCATCATGAGATGGGCATTTTGTCTTTAAGGGCACCATAATATTCTGCATAGAAAATAGGGCAAAAGAGAAGAAGTAATCAGAACAATGATGCCATACATATACGATCTACCTTATATATATATATTTTTCTTTTTTCTTTTTCCGTAAGGTTTTGTTGTTGTTGTTTTCATGTGTGAAATTGTTTGAAATTTTGTATTTGATATCTAGAAGTATAGGATTAGAAATTGTGTTGGTAGCTAATATTAAAAATCAATAAATTAAGTATCTAATCCAATGCAAAATCAATTTAGGATTGTGTATCCAAAATTTTGGATAAAATTTCACAATAAATTCTAAAAGTTTCGAAAGAATTTTGCGGGCCTAATACATAAAGCACAATACAAAAATCATGCTTCCTTAATCTGAAAAGAATGATAGTCTTCCATTCTAGCCTTATAGGCAGTCTAAAAAGTGACGATGTTATCAAAGCATATATTTATTTTTAATGGTTCTTAGAGTCGGAAGGAATTAACTTCATGCACTATCACTTTTGCCCTTTCATGCACTCTTCATTCTCTTAGAAGCGCATAAGTATGCAAGTCACATGAATTACACCACTCCATTGAAAAGGGAATCAAAAGAAAACTTCTTGGGATTTTCATGATAAAAAATAAACTCAAGAGCATCAACAATGCAAAATACTTAATCCTAAAAGATGAGATAGGCCGCATGAACCAAAAAATTATTCATGTGGTCATCCTCATATCATTGCATCCCTTCACTCCTATGCAATGTCATGTGTTCCTAGAAACTCATCTTCCTCATATCCGATTCTTTTTATATGTCTCCAATCAGATAATCTTTGATTTCCCTCAACTTCCTCCGAAATCCTTATTATCCCAATCTCTACTTTCCTTACCAATGCATCCTCAAACCAACATCAAAGTGTGCCCAAAACAACATAGCAAGTCTCAAGAGAAACTCCAACCTTTCCCTTATAACTTAATTCTGAATTATATAGCTTAGGATATTGTTAGAACTTAGAAGTGCGGAACCCTGTTAGATAAATCTTGTTAATATGCTTCTTCTAAATGCCCAACTTTTCAACTCATACAACATTTGTCCAGGAGATGTCATATAAAGTTTGCCCTTCAATACTAGATTTACGCGACGGACATATAATCTTAACCTTTAACATCAGTCATCAGATGTGTGTGATGGTGACACAAATAGATAGTATCCTCATTGGTGTTGTCCATTTGGGCCACCTATGAATTAATATCTCAGTTCCTCTATAATATCAATCCAAAGATACTTACAACGCTCATTTGAGGATATAACGAAGAAGCACATGGTGGGGTGTTGGGTTTACTGGGAGGAAGAGCTTAAAGAACAGATGGGATGTGAATTGTGATGTAAACAAGAGAACAGATGGGATGTGTGTTAGAAATAATGGTCGTAAAATGGCAAGATAATGATAAAGCAATAAAACCCGGAACACTTCTCTAAGGCATGTACCAATACACTTTCCTAATAGTGTAATATCGACCCTCTACAACGAAGTAACCGGGTTACACGATATCACTATTGAGATACAATAGAGAAGTACAAATAATCTAAGTTACTTGTTTAGATTATTCAACACTAGTATTATGTATTTGGTTTTGTGTTTACACTCTCAAATATTAGTTTATAAGTCTAACAAAGAGAGAAAGCATTGAATAGAAAAATCAGAATTTTTCTTATGATTTACACAAATGAGACAATGGGTATATATAGAGTTTCAATAGTTAGTTATTAGGAATAAATAACTAACTATTATCTCTAATAACCAAAACCCACCAATTAAAATGCATGGCATGGTTGGTTTTAGTGAAGCATCACCTTGTTTCATTACTCCATGAAATTGCATGGCAATTGCACATCTTATATCATGCCACATCATTTAGCATGGCAAATGATGGTCTTAAAATTGTGCCACATCAAAGATGATCAAGCAACACAATGTTTCACCTCATCCAACAAATTAGTGCCATATGCATTTAATTATTAAGATATTATTTACAATAAATACCTTAAATAATTAATTACATAAACTATAATTAATTATTAACTCAATATTATATAATGTCATTTTTACACAACTCCATAACATTATAAAATATACATGTGTAAGTTAATTGAGCCTTACTATACATAAATATCCAACAATGTGATGCAAAAAATGCGCCTATGGAGCAAATACATCAGGATAGGGAAAGTAGTATGAAAACAACTACTACCTCCGTTTGTTTTTAATTGTTACAGTTTGACATTTTACACTATTCACTAATGTCACTTTGACTATCATTTGCGATGTATGCGTAAGGAAAAATATATTCATGTGTGATCTAGTTTGATTCGTCTCGATATGCACTTTCGGAATATATATTTTTCATAATTTTTACAAATACACAACTAGAGATATTAACGTTCAAATATTTGCATTGACAAGCGTGAAAAGGTAAAGTGTAACAATTAAAAACAAACGGAGGGAGTAGTAAGCTATGGCGGAGCTACATAGATGCAAAGGGTAGCATTTGCTATCCCTCTTTTTCCAAAAATAAAAAAACACTCTATTTTTATCTTTAAGTGTTGTACGTGTTAGAAAGTGGACAACTAGTGCTTTGGAGCTAGTGGAATAATATTATTCCTTTGTATTTTTGTGCTTTGGTGCTAGCTCGTTATTGCAGATTGTAAAATCTTTAAAGTAATTAGGAAACGGTAGGAGGAAGAAGGGATAAACAAACCTGCTACCTACATTTTCCCGCTAGAGGAGATGATTTGTTTAAGAAGGGAGAAAAATCGATCAAGTGCATTATTTAATTGTATCAGGAGAAGAGGAAACTAGGAAAGAGGATGAAGGCAAGTGCATGGCTTTAATTTCCCATTATACTACTATTTCTATTTTTGTTCTATATTGCATATTTTATCCAATAACTAGTATCTTTATAGATTTGTAATCTTTGCTTAAAGAACTAGTAATCCAATTGTCCATGTTAGTTTCATTCTAATTTTGTAATTTGGCTTAAATAATTAGTGTCTAACTTACTTGTTTGACGTTTTATACAATTTTCCATTTAAATTAAAATTTTCTATTACATTGATGAATTTAATAAGTCAAAATTATATATATTTGACAACAAATCAACTATTACCTAAATTATCATCTAATTAAATGTATTTATATTTTCCGAATATTGCAACATAACGCCTGTTTTCCCAAGCTTTACCCTAACATTTCAATATTTGTTTAGTTCACTTCAATTCAATTTAGGTTAATTCAATTTAGTTTAGGTCAATGCAATTCAATTAAGCTGTTTTGTTTTCAACCGATGATAACAAGCCCTAAATCTATGTGCAACTTTTCAACTCCAAGCTTTTTGTCGCAAATAAAATTACGTTCTCTTTAGTATTGAAATAGACTATGTCCATATTGAATTTGTTTTCCCAATTCCACAGGAACAAAGTAGAAGTATATCTCATTTACTAAAGTACTCTAAAGTTGTACTTGAATCTTTATAAATTTTGTATATAATAGTTTATGGCCTTTGATATACTCGCTATTACTATCGCCAAAACAACGCTACCCCGTAATCCTAGATCCAACATAGTGATTCAATTACGTGATTTGAGGAAAGTTTCTAGTTAAGCTTTGTGTAGCACATGACATTTTTTAATTTGAATAATAAAAACAAATTGACAAACAATCTTTTCTTTTTCTTCTAAAAAGATTAAATTATAACAAAATGTCATGTGCTAAACTTGATAAGCCTCATGATGTGATGAATAATGGTATGAGTTCAAAGTTGAATAATTGGAGTGATTGTATGTGGTAAGCCTACAAAGGTGTTAGTGTGTGGCTTTAGGTGGGAACCGTAGGGTAGTGATAGTTCATTTCCTTTCAACTCGCTACATTTCTGACTAAACGAAACCTTAGCAATTGTAATGTGATACAATAGCCTCAGTTTGAACCTTAGAGATAATGTATTGACTAAAAAGAATAATGGTCAGTGTTTGAGTATATCTAGCGGCTTTATTTCCAATTAGTCCTATGACTTCCACTAAAAAGTTTAGTAGTCTTGGAGAAATGGGTCATCATTTCATAAGGTTTCAAGTTAGATGTAAGGCAATTTTGTTCCCTTGCATCATATTAACTTGGAGGTGGTGACGCGGAAACCTGTGGAATAAGGGAAAAACCGCGGGTGGCTTTGAGTCCACCAATCCACTATGATTTTTATTACAGCCCTGATGCTTTCGCAACTAAGTAATTCGTAGTTTGTAAACTGATAAAACAATGCTTGTACTTATGTAATTGCTCTAATGTATCAACTTGTGTGTTTACAATTATTTCGAACGTATATATATAGCTAAGATGATTATGCCCGTTTGAACCCAGCAACGTTCTTGAAACGGCTCCAAATCTTTCATTTATGTCTGCCATTAATGTTAATCAGCATGATTCTTGCTCTTTTATTGCCTTTGCATTTATGGCTTTAATCATTGTGCGGATCTTCAGGCCTTGATGCTTTGACTTTTAACGCTCTCGAAGTTAAGCTGCGTTTCTCAAGCTGGGTGGTATTTAGCTGATCCTTCTTAGCTGGTGTATTCCAAGCTGAATTTCCTTAGCTGGAGGTCTCAAGCTGGAAGCCCATAGCTGCAATGACTTTCAACCTGCATCAGTAGCTATGTAAATTTCATGGTGTAACAATTGCCCCTAACTTGTAGCTTATGCTGCTGACCTGGCGTAGCTAAGCTGCAAGTTAATGTCAGTGTAACGTTTGCTATAAAGGTTGGCCTTCCAAAAGGCGCAGATATTAAATAGAACATATTGTAGCTTTACTGAACTAGGCTTAATTACGCACTTAAGTTCATTTATTCTAAGTAATAAATACTAGCCGTTTGCATGTCAGAGTAGGTTTAAAAATCAAAAGATTGCGTGAAGATCTTCATTTCCGTTTATTGTTTTTTCCTTTTGGTAAGTCTATTCTCTCTCTCTCTCTCTTGCCTCTTCTCGACTTTTTGCATGCCTTTTAAGCAATCCGCTAGGAAAAAGGTTTTTATTCCTAAACCTACACCAATGGGGAAGGCTAAAGACGACGTAGCTTCTTCTATTACTTGGGAAGACATCGAAAATATTAGGGTTAGAGGTGGTTTTCCTGAAAGTACTGAATTTGTGGTACCTGAGGAATTCGACCGGCCAGAAAATAATCATGAAGACCTAATTTGTTTCTATGAGTATCCCTTCCTCCTAGGTTACAGCTTTAGTTTTACACCTCTAGTGCTTTCCTTCGTGGAGGTTTTAAACTTTTCCCCTGGTCAATTGATGCCAGGTTTCTGGAAGATCTGTTTTACTATAGAATCTGCTACTAGGGATTGGAGCCCTCCTTTCGCCCTAGAAGATCTACTCACCCTCTACAGCTTGAAAATTATTAACCCTAACAAGGTTACCTTAAAGCAAAAACCTAAGTATCCCAGCCCTGTAGAAGGGACTGGTGCCTCTGAGTCTTTCTGGAAGACTCGTTTTTTCTTCGTTGCCAAGGACTCTCTTGGCGAACCTGGGGGGCTTCTTCCCTCTGGCTGGCCTACTGGAGGTATTTGACCGCTTTTCTCTTTCTTTCCTTTAGAATATTCTATTAACTATGACCTTAACCCTGCTTCTACTCAGGTTCGTCTGAAGCTGTGGAGACTTTAGAGGTACGGGACGAAAGAGCCAAGGTGTTCCTCAGTATTTCTTTGGAGAAAAGGTCTTACACTCCTCCTTTCAAAGCGATTCCTGTTTCTTCTTTGACCCCCACCACCTCCGGGACAGATTCCATGACTTCAGGTAAGGCAGCCAAACTGTTCTTATTTTTAGGGTTTCCTAGGCGCAAAAAATGCTAAACATGTTTTTACTGCTCCTGTGTAGTTAAAGGTAGTACGCTATCCCAAGCTGATGTTGTAGCTCGGTTGAAAAGAAAGAGATCTGGGGTCCCTGCTAGTTCTAGCCAACCTAAGCCAGCTACCCCTGCCAAGGTGGCCACTTCTACTCCCAGCATGCAGCCTCCCGTAATCAAATTGGATTTAGATCCTCCCCCTCCTCCTAGCACCTCGACGGTCAACCTGCCTATGCCAGCGAATTTCCTATCTGAGGATGGGTTAAACAACGGCATATGGCCGCATGCTGAAAGGCTGTTCTTTCCTGCAGCAGCTAAGCGTCTCAGGTCTGAAGATCCTGAGGTGATTGTGAACCACGCGGTTCAATACTCTCTGCAGGTATGGCTTACCATTCTTTCCCTTGTCCTTTTGATTTCAGCACTCTTAGCTGTTCCCCTCTCTTATATGTCTAATTTTTTCTGCTCTAGGCCCTACAGAACTGTCTAGCAGCACGCTCCAGCTTGAGAGCGGTTGCCACGATGTCGTCTCAGCTTAAGGCTTCCCAAGCTGAGTGGCGGCCCTAAAGGAAGAGGTAGAGAAGGCCAAGAGGGGGCAGGCTATAGCTGAGGAGCAACGTAAGGTTGAGACGTTGCTCTTGGAGAAAGAGAGGGATGCGAAGAAACTCTTCGCAGCTTCAGCTGAAGCTGAAATTGCTGCGGCTAGGGAGGAGGCTAAAGTGGCTAGCTACAAGCTGGCGGAGATGAAGAAGTAAAAGGATGCTGTGGACGCTCAGCTGGCACACCAGAAGGACATCCATCTGGACAAGATGGCTGAGGTTCAAATTGTCGAACCTGCCAAGCTGGCGTACCTGATGCTCTTCAAGAACCTAGGTACTAGGGAGCTGCACAAGTATACTGATGCCTTCCTAGCTACTATGGGGAGCATTGCAGATCTTGAAGCCCTAGCCTCGGGTTTGCTTCCTTCTGGGCAAGAAGTTTCTACTGCTGACTCGTCAGCTAAAGACTTAGCTGAACCTTCGGCTAAGGTCGCAGCTGATGCTATAGCTGAGCCTTCTAGTAGTTCTGCGCCAGCAGCTGAAATGTCCAAGCCCACACCTGTAGTTGAAGGAGCCCCAGCCGAAGATGCAGCTTAGTTTCCCCCTTTCTAAACTCGTTGCTTTGTTTTGTCGAACAATTTTAATTTCTTTGTGCTTTGGATAATTTTACCGCCATCCAAGGGGCTGGTGTGTCTTTTGAATATTTTACTTTGATATATGCATATTCTTAGATCCTTATTATAAATGAGCTAGCTGTTTTTTACCTGGCGTTTTGTGATGCCAATGTCTTGTGTGATGGGCCCTGTTACCTAGGCGCGTAGCCCTTAGCTGATGTAACCTTGGTAGCTTAATTTTCCATTGGTAGCTACTTTCCAAGGTGTCTAGGTGTTCTTACGCCTTCTGATAGCTTAGGAAGCTAGGTAATACTTCACTCGTAGCCAGTCTCGCTGTACTTGCGTGTGTTGGCTAGGCCAAGATAGTCGTTGGCGTAACCAACGACTCTCCGATGCCTAAGTCAGTATAGACTCTAGAGAAAAATCTTTATAGGTGAAAAAATGCAAGGAGGAAGGTCTAACCTGGTGTTCCTTGGCTTTGCTTAGTAGTCTGTCCTCACCTGGTGTGACTGTTCTATACCTGATGTTATATCATGAAATTTACATAGCTATTGATGCAGGTTGAAAGTTATTACAGCTATGGTCTTCCAGCTAGGAACCTCCAGCTAAGGAAATTCAGCTTGGATTAAACCAGCTAAAGAAGAACCAGCTAAATATCGTCCAGCTTGAGAACAGTAGCCTCACTTCAAAGGAACGTTACAAGTCAAAAACATCAAAGCCTGAAGATCCGCATAATGATTAAAGCCATAAAAGCAAAGGCAATGAACGAGCAAGAATCATGGTAATTAGCATTAATGGCGGACATAAATGAAAGATTTGGAGCTGCTTGAAGAACGTTACTGGGACAAACGGGCAGAAGGATCTTAACTATATATAGATGTAATCACAATGATTGAAGGGACAACTAGAACAATTTCATACGAAAGCATAAGCATTGTTTCATTAGTTTACAAACTACGAATTATATAATCGCAAGAATACTAGGGCTGTAACCAAGATTATAGTAGATTGGTGGACTCAAAGCCACCCGCGGTTTTTCCCTTATTCCACGGGTTTCCGCGTCACCACCTCTGTGTCTTGTCTCTATTTCTTTTTACTTCTCTTTTACTTAGAACGTGTTAGTTGCTTCAGCTAGCTCCCAGCAACCTGATAGACCCCTAGCTGTAGCTCCCAGCTAAGTTTTGCCCTTGCAGAATTTGGCATAAACACCTGATGTCTTACGTGTTCAAGCTGATTACCTAGCTCTTTAGAAATGGTACAGTTTAAGGTGTGTGGCATTCCAGCTTCTAGGTACACCTTTTCCTTCTACCGTAGCTAGACGGTATGCTCCTTTGCCTACTACCTGTTCAATCAGGTAGGGGCCTTCCCAGCTAGCACCCATTTTTCCTGCGTTCAACTCCTGTGTATTTTGAAAGACTTTCCTTAATACCCAGTCTCCTTGCTTGAAAACCTTTGCTCTCACGTTTTTGTTGAAGCTGCGGGCCACAATCTGTTGCTGAGCAGCCATCCTGACTAGTGCGTTATTTCGCAGCTCTTCTATGGTATCTAAATCATAAGATAATTCAGAGTTATTTAGCTCAGGGGTAAGAGCCCATACCTGGCAGTAGGTACAGCTACCTCTGCTGGTAACACAGCTTCACAACCATAGACTAATGAGAAAGGGGTTCGCCCTGTTGCTACTCTAGGTGTTGTCCTGTTGGCCCAGAGGACCCTAGGCAGCTCTTCCACCCATTTACCTTTTTTGGCTTTTAACCTCCTTTTGATACCGTTGATGATTACCTTGTTGCTGGACTCAGCTTGTCCATTAGCTTGAGGGTTCCTGGGTGTTGATGTTATCAGGTTGATGTTCCATTCGTGACAAAATTGCCTCGTCTTATCACTTATAAACTGTGATCCATTATCGCATATAATCTCACTAGGTACCCCAAACCTGCAGATGATGTTAGTATGTATAAAAGCAATTACTTCCTTATCCCTTACCTGCTGGAATGCACCAGCTTCAATCCACTTAGAAAAGTAGTCAGTCATGGCCAACATATATACTTTTTGACCTGGCGCAGCTGGCAGCTTACCTACTATGTCCATGCCCCACCTCATGAATGGCCAAGGTGACAACGTGGGGTGCAATGGTTCGGAAGGCTTGTGTACAATACCTGCGTGTTTTTGGCAACTTTCACATTTAGCTACGTACCTCTTGGCGTCCCTACGCATAGTTGGCCAATGATAACCATAGGATAATATTTTGTTAGAAAAGCTCCTTCCTGCTGTATGTGAACCACATTCCCCTCATGAAATTCTTTGAGGGTAGCTTCCCATTGTTCTTTCTCCAAGCATCTCTGCAAAATGTCCTGCTTGGCTGCACATTTAAACAAGACTCCAGCTATTACCTGGTACCTGCTAGCTTTCATGCGTATCTTTCTTGATTCCAGCTTGTCATCTGGTAGTATGTCCCTTTCTAGGTAATCCAATAGTGGCTTTGTCCAGCTATCAGCACCTGTCTCATTACCAATGCTAAGTATATGACTCGCCTCTCTGTTAATAGTTGGCGCAGCTAAGTGAGCGATAGGGACGTTGCTGAAGCTGCATTTGCTGAGTGCGGAACCCAAGTTAGCCAGTGCATCAGCTTTCGTATTCTGATCCCTTGGTACCTGTTGTATTGTGAACTCCTGAAAGAGCAATATCTTTGATTTGACCAGCTCCAGGTACAGGGACATCTTCGAATCCTTAGCTGCATACTCTCCTTTTACCTGGCTAACTATAAGCAAAGAGTCACTATATACTTGCAACCTGGTTGCCCCCAGATCTTGAGCAACAATCATACCTGCAAAGCCTCGTACTCGGCTTCATTGTTAGTAGCTTTAAAATCACAACAAATAGATCGTACTATCATGTCCCCTTGTGGCGATTTTAGGACTATACCTAGCCCAGCTCCTCTAAAGTTGGAAGAACCATCTACGAATAGCTTCCAACTACCTGCAGGTGTTACCTGATTAATATGCCGTACTTCCTCATCTGCTGAAGTAGCTAGATTAGGACTAAAATCTGCCACAAAATCGGCTAGGGCTTGTGATTTTATAGCCGTTCGTGGTTGGTACCTGATGTCATAGGCACTAAGTGATACAACCCATTTACTCATCCTGCCAGTGTATTCAGGTTTGCGTAACACAGCTTTAATAGGATAATTAGTTATAACACAAATAGGATAAGCTTCGAAGTAGTGTCGGAGTTTCCTCGAAGCTGTATACAAAGCTAACACTAGTTTCTCCAAAGAGGTGTACCTGGTTTCTGCATCAAGTAAAGATTTGCTGATATAGTACACGGGTAGCTGCTGGTTGTCAGCTTCCCTAGCTAGCACCGCGCTAACAGCTGTGCTACTTACAGCTAGATAAAGCTGTAAAGTCTCACCTGGCTTCGGTTTGGATAGTACAGGAGGCGTAGCTAGGTACGCTTTTAGCTTTTGTAAAGCTGCTTCGTGTTCTGCAGTCCAATCAAAACCTTTATTTTTCTTAAGCACATGATAGAATAAATGACACTTATCTGATGATCTGGAGATGAAACGATTAAGCGCTGCTACTCTTCCTGTCAGCTTCTGAACCTCTTTCAGGTTCTTGGGGGACTGGATATTGATAAGTGCTTTGATTTGATCTGGGCTAGCTTCGATTCCTCTTTGTGTTACTATGTAACCTAGGAACTTGCCAGCTGGTACTCCGAATGAGCATTTTGTTGGATTCAACTTCATGTTGTACTTCTTCAAAACATCAAAGGTATCCTGCATTTGAGATATATGATCCCCAGCTTGTTTGGACTTGACCAACATATCATCGATATAGACCTCCATCGTGTCCCCAAGCTGCTTTTCGAACATCTTGTTCACTAGGCGTTGATAGGTAGCGCCTGCGTTTTTTAGACCAAATGGCATAACTTTATAGCAATATATACCTCTTTCGGTCATGAAAGCTGTTTTCTCTTGATCTTCTGGGTCCATCAAAATCTGGTTGTAGCCTGAGTAAGCATCTAGGAATGTGAGCCTCTCGTGTCCAGCTGTGGCATCTACCAAGGCGTCAATGTGAGGTAGGGGGAACAGATCTTTTGGGCAAGCCTTGTTTAGATCAGTGAAATCAATGCAAACTCGCCACTTGCCATTCTTTTTACCTACCACAACCACGTTAGCTAGCCAATCAGGATATTTGACTTCTCTAATTTTACCTGCTTGCAACAATTTCTCTACTTCCTTGTTAATGATGAGGTTGCGTTCGGGTGCAAATTTCCTTCTTTTTTGCTTGATTGGTTTGTGATGGGGGTCCACGTTCAGCTTGTGAGTGCAAATAGAAGGGTCAATCCCAACCATGTCTTCGTGCGTCCATGCGAAGCAGGTGATGTTGTTCTTGAGGAACTCAATGATCCTGGCTTTCTCCTCTGGTGGTAGGGATGCTCCAAGCTGTACTGTCTGTTCCGGCTTTGCAGGATCCAGCACCACTTCCTCTATATCATGTTCTTCGGGTTTGCTGGATGCTGGATGCTGCTGTAATTGCTAGATGTCTTCCTTTTTGGGTTTGAGAGAGATGCTATAACATTCCCTAGCTACCTTCCTGTCCCCCTTGATCTCTTGTACTCCCCATTGGGTAGGGAATTTGATGGTTTGATGGTAGGTGGACGCTACAACTTTCATCCTGTGAATCCAAGGTGTACCCATAATAACATTGTAAGCTGAAGGACAATCAACGACACTAAACCTGGTTTGTAGATTGACTCCTTTAGCGTAGGTTGGCAGCGTGATTTCACCAATGGTGATAGCTGGTTCTCCGTTGAAGCCGTACATGACTGTTGACTTTCTGATGATGTCTTCGTCACGTAGCCCCATGCTTTGTATGGCATTCTTGAAGATGATATTAGCTGAACTT
Source organism: Patellifolia procumbens (assembly GCA_947645195.1). Lineage (NCBI taxonomy): Eukaryota > Viridiplantae > Streptophyta > Magnoliopsida > Caryophyllales > Amaranthaceae > Patellifolia > Patellifolia procumbens. Next base: position 30,579,364 of record CANSGD010001328.1, on the reverse strand, counting down.
CCATTATCTACCAGCACTCTCTTGATCAGGCAGTTGCTGATTGTAAGTGAAATAACTGGTCCATCATGATGGTCAGCTTCCTCAGCTTCCTCTTCTTCTTCGAAGCTGATGGTCATGCTACGTAGCTTGTGTTCCTCCTTGCTCCTGTGCTGGATAGGAGCGGATTTGGAACCTTCCCTAGCGAATCGCTTAGCTGCAGAATAGTCCACAAATTTCTGAGCCTCCTGAGATAAAGTTGACTACCTTGTCATGTGTTGGATCAGGTGGTGGTCCAGCTGGTTTGCCGTTGCAATCCTTGCTAGGTTCATCTTTTTGATCCTTCTCTCCCATCAGATGCTCCAGGTAGCCCTTCTTCAGTAGCCAAGCTACTTCTTTCCTAAGAGCTTTGCAGTCTTCAGTCAGGTGGCCATGGTCTCCATGGTAGCTGCACCACTGGGAAGTGTCTTTTCGCCCATCAGGCTTGTCAGTCTTCCTGGGCCACCTAGCTGCCGAGCCTAGCTTTTCCAACGCGTTCACCACACCACCTGCATCGACATTAAAGCAGTAGGAAGATATAGGAGGGAAATCCGCATTACTAGGCTTGCGGGGAGCTTCTCTAGCTACATTGCTAGCTTGGTCACGCTTCTGGTATGGCTGATGACACCAATCGTTTCTTTTGTTGTTGTGGCTGTTATTATGAGTTTTCCTCTCGTAGCTAGATTCTCCTCCATACCTGGATGCATCATCTTCTTCTACGCGGATCTCAGCCATAGCTCTAGCCCTGACTTCCTCAAAGGTACTACAAGGGTATCTAGTTAGTTCATAATACAAGCGGGATTTAGGTATCAAACCTCTCCGGAATGCTTCGATAGCTGTGGGAATGTCCAGGTTCTTAACGGAAATCATTTCCCTGTTAAACCTGTCTAGATACTGACGAACAGCTTCACCTGTTTTCTGAATAATGCGGTACAGGTCGCCTGTATGTTTCTCTAGCACTCTGCTGCTAGCAAACTGTTGATAAAATTTGTTAATAAGAACAGAGAAATTAGGGATAGTACCAGCCCTGAGGGTTATAAGCCATTGTAGGGCAGGTCCACCTAAGGTGGCCCCAAAGGATTTGCACATCGTAGCTTCAAGGAGGCCTTCTGGGATAGGAAGGTCCACATCTTCTGCTTGTATTGGTTTACATGATCGTATGGATCCGTAGTCCCATCATACAACTTACCAAGCGGGGCTAGATGCAGCTTCTTTGGGATCATAGCTCTAGCTATCTCTTCTACGAAAGGTGACTTGGTGTAACCATCATGTGTCTCCTCAGCTACAGGTGTTGGTGCCCCTGGCATCTTTGCTAACATTCGCATCATTTTCCGATTCTGGGACTCAAGGAGAGCCAGCTTCGAAGCTGTGGGATCTAAGTCCTCTTGGTAGGGTTGCTCTGGTGTTTCCTCAACGTCTTCCTCAGCACTAGCTTCTGCATCATCCAGCTCCAGAACTCGAGGTGTCATACCTGGGGGTCGTCGTGAAGACTTCTTAGCGTTGCTCTTCACTGACTCTAGCTCTTTCTGTAAGTTTTCAATGATTTCATTGGATTTCGTTTGAGCCTCTTGCAAAGATGCTAGAGCTTCTCTCATTTGCTCGGGAGTTAATTCGGCCATTTGGTAGTTGGGTGTGTTTCTCTCTGGGAAGGGATTGATTTTGAAAGATTAGATATGAAATCTAGCTGTAGGCCCCACGGTGGGCGCCAAACTGTTTATGCCAAATTCTGCAAGGGCAAAACTTAGCTGGGAGCTACAGCTAGGATTCCACCAGGTTGCTGGAAGCTAGCTAGAGCAGCTGGTACGTGCAAGTAAAGAGAAAAATAGAGACAAGACAAAGAGGTGGTGACGCGGAAACCCGTGGAATAAGGGAAAAACCGCGGGTGGCTTTGAGTCCACCAATCCACTATGATTTTTATTACAGCCCTAGTGCTTTCGTAACTAAGTAATTCGTAGTTTGTAAACTGATAAAACAATGCTTGTACTTTCGTATGTAATCTCTCTAATGTATCAACTTGTGTGTTTACAATTATTTCGAACGTATATATATAGCTAAGATGATTATGCCCGTTTGAACCCAGCAACGTTCTTGAAACGGCTCCAAATCTTTCATTTATGTCTGCCATTAATGTTAATCAGCATGATTCTTGCTCTTTTATTGCCTTTGCATTTATGGCTTTAATCATTGTGCGGATCTTCAGGCCTTGATGCTTTGACTTGTAACGCTCTCGAAGTTAAGCTGCGTTTCTCAAGCTGGGTGGTATTTAGCTGATCCTTCTTAGCTGGTGTATTCCAAGCTGAATTTCCTTAGCTGGAGGTCTCAAGCTGGAAGCCCATAGCTGCAATGACTTTCAACCTGCATCAGTAGCTATGTAAATTTCATGGTGTAACAGTTATTGCTTCTGTTTTGGCAGGGAAATTGTGATTCATGTAAAAGTATGACCTCAGTTGTCTAGCACAGTAATCCCACCAATTCAAACTTCTTAAGCACTCAGCTGCAGTATCTCCTTTCGTCTATATTCTTTATCATGAGAACATCATATCATTTGCATTTTTATTTCAACTATGTTGTCAACCTGGAAACCAATAAGCCTCTTAGTCTAGTGGTGTAATTACCCTGACACTTGTTGGCCATCAGTTGATTGTAGACTTCAAAGGAATAGATTAAGATAAGGGGCTAACTAGAATAAGGAAATGGGAACAATCAAGCTTCCTAATGCACCACCTTCTCCATTTAATATACCTCCTAACTACCCAGTGAACGCAACTCACCAGTAGCTACCATGTTGTGTCAAAACTACTATAGCAACTCATTATCCATATCGAAATCTATTAACGGAAAGACGACAGGACCTGTGAGCTCCAACTTGATAAGCAATCGTCTGCCTAGCCAGTCACAACTTTCTTCACAAGGCAGCCAAGCATCGGTTCGCAACCATGTCTCTCCTTTAGAGCACAGAGGGGAATCAGGGGATGAATTGGGTTGAGGCATCAGATGTAGAAGGTTGCGCATATTTGATTCCCTAATATATGCTAGACCAACAAGAACACTTATCATCTTTTGGTCTATGAAGGTTGTGATCCGCTGTTATAAACAACTTAAGAAAAAAAAAAGTAGTACATCTAATAAAAAAAAGTAGTATATTGAATCAATATAAACCTTTTCTATGTATATTTGTAAACTTGTATTAACAAAAAAATGTTCATAACAGTTATGTACTAGACATTTCTCCCGTGAGCTTGAATCATAGCTTGTTTGAAAGCTGCATTAACACTAATGAAGCAGAACATTAAGTTTCACCATACAGCAAACACATGAGATCATCATCAACAAATCCACAGATCGAATTTCCGGTGTATACATTTCAAAAATACTTCATATCCAATCCTGAAACCCCTAACTAAATATGTCACCACTAGTCCACTACACATAAGAAATAATCACCTATCTGATCTGCTGAAACATAACATTACTAAACAAGCTTGCAACTTCAGTTTCTTCTTAATTGCAACAAGCACTACAAAAAGAACCTTATACTCCATAATCCATATAGTGGATTTACTGGAATACACATAACAATTAACTAATCAACGACCAAAAAAGAAAATTATGATGCCATAATTCCAACATATAATTGGTGCAATATTGAAAAGAATTCCAACAAATGGCGCTTATGACTTTATGAGGCGTTTAAATTAAAAAAATGCTTCGAATGATACATGGATATCTTATTTTATTATTTTTAAAGGTTTTTTTCGCTGTTATTTGAATAAAACGATTCAAAGGGCCGCAAATTAATGTTTTTCTACTAGTGACGTGAACCAATTGACAAGACAAAAATAAAAGTAGTTAGAGACAATAATGGAATTCAGTGCATGAGCAACAAGAATACTTGAGAAATATGAAAAAGAACAAGGGTTCAGTAATTATATGAATGCAGGATATAAACAAGACTTTTGAAATTATGATTGACATACGAGCAGATGTCAGTAGTCACTCAAAGAGCATTCATACATACCATGCTTAAACATTCATTGACATTATGTAACATTATCTAATAATAATCATACTCACAGTCATTTATTGACAACTTAATAGTACAAGAAATCTAAATATCCTTAATAACCATTGCGGAGGCCACATAGGAAGAGGTATCATCGGACCCGGAGTCAAGATCTTGAGCATTCTATGTTAAAAATTGGAGAGTGTTTATGAGTAAACCACTTAACATTCATCCCATTATGAATAGAGATTATATACAACCCTAACAATTAATTAACTCCTAAAAGATATTAACAAATATAATCAAGATACACAAGATAACAAACTTGCTAAAAGACAGGCCTTTACACTCCAAAAACCAAACTCGCCTAATACTTCCCCTCAAGTTGGAGCATGAAAATCACGTATGCCCAACTTGCGAAGTAGAAAGCTGAACTGTTGTCTGCCAAACGCCTTGGTGAGAATATCAACTAACTGATGACCAATAGGAACATAGGACGTACAAAGACGACCAGCTAACAACTCATCTCGAACAAAATGACAGTCTGTTTCTATGTGCTTGGTACGATCATGAAAAAATGGATTCTTAGCAAGATGGAGAGCAGAATGGCTATCACAGAACATGCGCATAGCAGAAGTATGAATAACACCAAGGGAAGCTAATAAGGACTTCAACCATTTCAACTCACAAGTAGTCACGACCATAGAACGATACTCAGCCTCTGCAAATGAACGAGACACCGTAGGTTGCTTCTTTGTTTTCCATGAGACAAGAGAGCAACCCAAAAATACCAAATAACCAGACAAAGACCAACTTGGTTTTGGACAAGCAGCCCAATCACTATTACAATAGGCTGTCTGAGACAAAACATTTCTAGAACGTAACAAGATACCCTGTCCAGGACTACCTTTGAGATAACGAAGCACACGAGTAACGCCATCCCAATGCGCAACCTGTGGATCACTGAGAAACTGAGCTAAAGTATGAACAACATAGCTAAGTTCCGGGCGCGTAACAGAGAGATAGACAAGACGTCCCATAAGAACGTCGATAGGAATCAGGATCGTCCATAGGCGAACCTTCAATAAGAGCCAACCGGTAATTTTGTTCCATCGGAGTATCAATAGGCTTACACTCCAACATTCCTACTTCAGTCAACACATCCAAAGCATATTTGCGTTGAGAAAGAAAAATACCCTCTGGGCTTCGCGCAACTTCAATGCCCAAAAAAATTTCAGAAGGCCCAAGTCTTTCATATGAAAACAGGAGTTCAAATAACTTTTGAACTTAGAAACAACATATATGTTTAATCATTGTGAGGGTATTCTGACCCATTTTTTTGCTATGGAGGTAGGTTATGTTGGAGGGTTCGAATTATAACTCCAATGATTTTGGCAAGTTTCGTTTGAGCTTGATTTCAAGGAATAATTTTGGGTATAATAGACCAATTATAAGGTGAGTACTTGCCTCTTTTCGTGTAACCGAAGTTGTTCATTGCATCTAATTATAATCTTTCTAAGAGCTAGTTCATGAATAATGTTGTAAGTATCATTGTGAAAAGGCATTGGCAGTAAGTATCAAATTAAGGATCAATTGGCAACATTTTCCCTATCATCACATAGGTAACAGCTTAATGTCACAGCTCGTCTTCCGAGCATCAACACAATCCGCACTTCAACCGGAAATTCTAATGGACAGCTTCTCTGGTATGTACATTACGAAAGATTCTAGAAGAACCTAGAATTCCTTAGATTTCTCTAGAGAAGCCTAGGACCATCATGTAAATACAAGTGTTATATAGATTTTTGTAGAATTGTGTAGAAAACTCTAGAGCATTAATAGGATGGTGCCACATGGCACAATCATAGCCCTCCATTGAGGAGATTAGGAAGTATTTAGCTAACTTGACTCCCCTATAAATAGGAGGAGGCTTATTTGTACATCCATCACTTTGAGAACATTCAATACGAAACATTCTTAAAAGCATCCATTCATCATCTCTTTGCCTTACTTAGCCTTTTCCACTTAGCTTCCTTAACCACACAAAAAGCCTAGCCAAGCCTTTGAGTGCCTTGATTTGCCTTTCGACGGGAGTGTGAACCAAGTAGGCCACGTATAGCGACGTAACAAAGAGTCGGTACGTGACATTAAGCTCACTCACCCAATTTTGCATGAACTTCGCCAAAACCTAAAACATTGACGGATAGATGTCGAAATATAATAAAAACATGCCATAGTATCCAACCATGAACTCAATTGAACATTCGAAAACGAAACCCAAGTCTCCTAAGCAAAAATTTTGATTATATCCCCAAAAGATTTCGACTTGATTAACCAGATACACCCAACAAAAATACAAGGCAATAATCAACAAGCAAAGTAGATCACTAGAATAGTAAATTCAATAAAAAGGAGAAAATAGATTACTTTCTTGAAGACCAGCGAAACAATACACCAAAACAGCCCATGATAATTTGATAAAAAACACATATTCCAAACTTCACAAATTGACCAGTATTATAAGAACTTGAACTATTAAAAGAAATACACAGAAATAGAAGAAGTCTTACCTAAAGTACAACTCCGGATGAAGAAAATAAAATGTAAGGTAAATGAATAGGCAGTGATAGTCTCTCCATATTGAGGTAAAGAATCACAACAGTATAGTAAAATGTGAGAAATCTTGAATGAGATCTTGAAGCGCCATTAAAAAAGCAAAAAATAAATCAAGAAAAAGGAAGAACGATAACCTATGTGACGTACCACCTAGCTATTCGAGCTCTACCATAATTCCAATACGCCATAGAAAAGATGAACGAGCTCTAATGCATGAATGCTAATATCAATACCAAGATAGTGCTGACAGAGTAGATGACAAAACATGCCACTATTAAATAAAAAAGTTTCTGTGCGAAACCCCATAAAAAAACTTTACACCACCTCCACCGACATTTATTTTGACTTTAGTAGCCGGAGAGGGTGCGGTGGGAGAGGCGGTGGCGGGAGAGTGTGGAGGGGACTCCATGTAGTTGTTGCGACGACGATGGTTTTAGCTTCTAGTGGTCGGGTGGCAGTATGGTAGTGGTTCTGCTGGTAGGGGCTGGTGGGTGATGAGTGATATTGATGTGGATTTGTTGGGAGGGATGTAGAGAGGGATAGATCGATAGGAAATGCCAGGGGTTTTAAACTTCTAATTAATGAGAGTGTCGGAGAAGGGAAGAGAGTGAGGAAGGAGAGATTATTTATACTTGTGCCATTTGTCTTACCTTGGCTACAATCCGAGCTATGTGTGGAGAAGTCTGGGGGGAGCCAAATCTCTTCTCTTAGATAGTCTCAAATGGAGGGTTAGGAAAGGTGATAAGATCAACGTTGGAGTGATCCATGGATATCTAGGGACTCGTCAAAAATAGTTCTGACGCCCAATATAAATAGTCCGGTACACCTGAAGGTTGCGGACCTTATGAGTCGTCAGGGAGAGTGGGATGATGCAGTGCTTTTCATTCATTTTACGGACCAGGATATTGCTCGCATTATGGAATTTCCTCTTTGCATGGAGCCTCAGTAGGATGTGGTGTATTGGTGGCCTTCTTGTGATGGGGTTTATTCTACGAAGTCGGGATACTTGCTTGGTAGATTGGGTCACATTCGCGGCTGGGCACATTTATTCGGAGGAGCTACAAGTGAAACGTGGAGGAGGATATGGGCTATTGATGCCCCACCTAAACTTCATCACTTCCTTTGGCGTGCTTGTACAGGATCGTTGGCCACTTTGGGGAGACTTTGTGATAGACACATGGTGGAGAGTGGTTTATGCTCTATATGTTCCAATGCATACGAATCTATCATTCGAGTGCGACGTGGTGAGACCTATATGGGATGCATCTCCGTTCGTGGATCTCTTAGGTGAAGCTCCAACTTCATCTTTCATGGAGAGTCTGGCATGGTTCATGGAGAAGCTTGATGGAGAGAACGTGAAGCAATTTGCGACATTGGCATGGGCGGCTTGGTCCTTTAGAAATTCCATTGTCTTTGACGATCCATGGCTGAGTGTCGAGGGAGGTACTGTTGGTTATTTAAATATGGTGCATGATTTTTGTGCGTATGCCACCAAGGTGTTTGTGAGGCGAAACCCAACTAGTTTGGACTATGTTTCACGAAATGGGTGAATGCCACCACTAGAAGGCTACGTGAAAATCAATACAGGTGCAACTTGCTTGGCTGAGATTGGAGTGGGTTTGGGTGCGGTGGTTCGTGGACACAATGGGGACGTTGATGTGTGGTGTTGTGAAGAGAGTACTGGTGCACTGGCCTGCTGCTCTAGCCGAGGCAATTGCTGCTCGTGAGGGTGTTTTATTGGCACAAAGAATGGGCTACAATGAGGTTGAGCTCGAGTGTGATGCGGCTTCGGTGGTGCGTGCTTTGGCGAATGGATCGTTGGGAAAGTTGTTTATACTCTATATGTTCCAATGGATACGAATCTTTCAGTCGAGTGCGACGTGGTGAGACCTATATGGGATGCTTTTCCGTTCGTGGATCTCTTAGGTGAAGCTCCAACTTCATCTTTCATGGAGAGTCTGGCATGGCTAATATTAAAAACCAATTCTCATCTCTTAGGTGGACCTCTTTAGCTGCCAACCTTCAATACAAAAATCTTGTTAAAGTTCATAGGTTTTGCGTGGAAGGAGATGAGAAGTTGTTGGGCCATAAAAAATGGCCTATTATGAGTATGAATCTTTATGATTTGATATTATTAATGTGCAGTCATAAGCTTATTTCATATCATTCTTTTGGTTTAATTTAGTCAAAATGAAATATTGTTTCGGGCCTAAAACCATTACCTTAATGAAATTTGATTTGTAATGTGTCAGAAATACTTAACCATTATAGTTAATCATTATTGTTTTATAAGCTAAAAATATACTACCTCCACTTTTTATTACTCGCATCATTCAGAGCTTTTACACTTTTCTATGCACAATGTAAATGTTACTCCCTCCGTTTTTATTTAATAGGGGCGGTTTGACTTTTTTTTACTATTCATGCACTCTTTGACCATCCTATGTTATTTATATATGAGGAAAAACATAGTCATGCGGGATATTGTTTGATTCATCTCAATGTGTAGTTTTTTAATATCAACTTTGTATAATTTTACTCATGCGTAAGTAGAGATATTTGTGATCAAAGATGTACATTGACATGCATGAAAAGTACAAATGTATCATAATAGAGGGAGTATATATTTTTTGTTATACATAAGAAAAAATTATGCAAAATAGATACTCCCTCCGTCCCGTATTAGTTGCAACACTTTCCATATATGGTTGTCCCATGTTAGTTGCAACACTTATATTTTAGGCATGGGCCCACCAATATTTTATTATATATCAACCAACTAATATACCCCACTCATTCATTGATTTATGAGAAAAATATTAAAATATTACTTCCTTACTCTATTAACTTCCTAAAAGTACCAAATCACTTTCTATCACATCGACTTTTACAATAAATTAATATAACCTACACCCTACTCTATTAACTTTATAAAACTATGTGCATAAGCTATTGTTGCAACTAATATGGGACGGAGGTAGTATTAATAATCTACACATTGAGACGAATCTAACAAGATCCTACATGACTATAATATTCTTTACATATAAGTCACAGCTTTGATTACAAGGGATATTTTTGAATAGTGTCAGGTTGATGCGACTATTAAAAAGCGGATGAAGCTTGTTTTATTTTTTCCATATCATGTGTTTTAATTAGAGCTGTCAAAAGTTTACACGACACGACAACACGACCCACTTATAAGGGTCAACACGGGTTTAATCGTTTAGGTCGGGTTAGTGTTGAGATTTTCAACACGAAACCGACACAGTTTTATCCGTTTTATTAAAAAATAGATATTTATAATATGATATGAAAATAACAAATAGAAATTTTATACTTCATGCTTTAAATTTCAATATGTGAAAAGGTTGGTGGTTAGCCAAACATGAATTTATACAATGACTGAGCAATAATAGGCACGAAAAACTGATTTACCATCATAATTTTCTAAATTGTATGGCTTAAACGGGTTAAGTGAGTTGACAGAACTAACCGTTTAATTAAACAGGTCGGGTTAGTGTCAAGGTCTTTGACATAATTAGTTAAATAGGTCGGGTTAGTATTAAGGGTGTTCGACCCGTTTATTTTTAACACGAATACGAAATCTACACGACACGACCTATCTAACAAATCTAGTTTTAATCTACCTTATATAACATTTATTTTCTTAAAAATTATTTATACCTTATGGATCCACGCGCGTAGTGCACGGTCCAACAATTAATTAATAACCTGTAAAAAGTGAGGTTTGATTTAAAAAGAATGAAATACACTATTTGCTTCAATTGTCCCCTTTCATATTTGCTTTGTCATTTAGACATTTCTCTCTCCTTCATATTTTCCTGATTTGCCTCCCCGCCACATACTCCTCAGTGTCTGATTTTCCTTCATAACTACATCCTCTACGGCCTCCACCTCCTTAGTCCTAACCCACTAATCAGTACTAATCACTATGTAGTCACCTTATCTCTATTATCATTATCTTCTCAATTCTAGGTAATTTCCGAATTTCATCTTCTTAACTTTACTTGGGGTTTTATTTGATTTATGTTTTATTTTTTCATCAATTAAACTTGTTCGTCTTGTATGTTGGATCACAAGGAGACACTCAAGAAGGGGGGGGTTGAATTGAGTGTGGTATTTTCTAAATTTTATCGAACTTTCCTTTAAAATCTCAGAGACCTTCTCTGAGCTTTTGAGTTGTGTATATGAGTATTATTAAATCAATAAGACTTTCTAGAATAGTAAAGAGCAAGACTGTAATAAAGAGAAGAGACAAGCAATTTACCGTGGTTCAATCTCACCTTTGAGATCTACGTCCACCCTAACTATTCTTTTTATTACTTTTGAATTGCAATTATCACACCCTTGATACACAATTCCCCCACTACTAACCCTAGTAGTGCACCCCAACACCTAACTCTAAGTGTTGCCAAATTAAGTTTGATTTCCTTAGAAATTCAACTTAACACTCTCTATCAAATATGAAATTACAGAAAAGTTTGAATCCTCTTTTTGTGTGCTTCTTAGTTAAGCAGTTTAGAGGTATTTATCGAGCTTAAATATGTGTTTTTCTGTCACAGATCTCAGTGCTGATCTCAGAGAAGTCAAAGATATGTTTCCGAAAAATGCTCTCTGGAAAATCCGTATCTTTTATAATTCTGATCTTTTTATTCTTTATCAAGGCTCACGTTTTCAAAATCAGTTTTTAAGCTTTACAAAGATAGAATTGTCCACTTGATATTTTCCTAAACTTAAGCAAGCAATTATCTTTTAAAGAAGATTTTATCTTCTTTAAGATATTTGTTTCCTAAGTATTAGGGCTGATTTTTATAGACAGATTCTTTTATTTAAAATCAGAGATTTCTAAAAACCTTTTATTCCAAAATTTATCTTTTCCGAAAAAATATATTCCAGATTTTTTAAAACAATTTTTTTCCAAAAAACGATTTTTCCCTTTTTTTCTGTTTTCGCAAATCGTTTTATTTAGGTGTTATATTATAGATTGCATTTATTTTACTATCTCAAGTAAAATATCTACAATCTCTAATATTACACCTTAGCACTTTGATCTGTTATTTACAAACACACATTTTTACAAATGTCCTTAGTCTAAAGCTTTTGACAAGAGTTTCTTCGAGACTTCGTCTAGGCATCTGCAACAAAAACTTCACCAAACATGTTAGATCAACTATTTATGTTTATCATCATCAAAAGTATATAGGACATAAAGTCCCAAGTCTAACAAATTCCCCCTTTTTGATGATGACAAACATATTCAAATATTTCCCCCTCAAATGATGCATCATGTATTATAATTACTTGGGGAAAACAACAGCATATAACAATAGGCCCAATAGCATATATACTATAAAGAACATGGGATCTTCTTAGGAAACAGTTATGTAAGTGCCTAGTCTTCCCCCTTTTGACATTATCAAAAAGGAGGATCAAAAAACTACATCCAGTGCCAAGCATATCAAGAGTAGACAAATAAAGGCAGAAATGGCTCTAGCACAATAATCTAGTGATGCTGGTGCTACAGTTAAACCAACTCACAATCCCAAAAGTTAGATCATTCTTCACAAAATATTTCCAAAAGCAGCTAAGAAAAAAAGTTTGTTAAAGATAGTGCATCACCAACAGAGCAAAAGAAACCACAAGCAGCAATGGAGTTAACGAGGTGGAGGACGAGAAGCTGATATGGCAAGAAGGGACATGACTTGGCGATGGCGCCTCTCCTGAACACGTATCTGTGCCACAAGCTGCTGTAACTGCCTCCCCTGTTTTAGAACACAATCATGAAGTTTCAAGCAACCCACACATGCCTCACGAGGCCGAAAGCCCAGATAATCCTTTTTCAGCAACTCGCCACCCAAAACACACAAGTCCATCTTGGTAAGAATCCCATCATGCATGATATCTTTAGGAGACATACCCTGATCATCATCCTGAATAACCTTAGCAGCTCTAAACAATCTAGTAAGCCAAACCCCATAGGGAAGAAAGGAACTATTTGAGGATTGAATGTGTTTAATATGTTGAAGAATGAGATGGGGCAGACTCACAGGCAAGTTTTGAGCAAAGTGCCAAAGAAGCACTTGATCCATGATTAAACAATCCCCTCGATTTTCAGTACGAGGCAGGAGGGTTTTGGTGATCAACATTCGAGAGAGCTTGAAATCAGCCGAAAGGTAAGAGGAGGAGAAATTTTGGCCATGAGTGAAGGGTTGGCCAGAAAGAGAGGTGCTGATTGATGCATTGTCAATACCAGAAAGTAAAGGCCAATGTTTGGCATTATAATCACTTAAACCAACACAAGGAACTCCAAGAATTGCTGCAAAGTCTTTAACAGAATAAAACAAATTCTTCCCATTAACTTCAGCACCAAAAGCCAAATCATCAGTTATTATCACAGTATTGTAGAATTGACGAACTTCAGACTCAAAGACATAATCAGAGTAACTAAGCAAAGCATTCCATCCTTGTAACGCAACCAAATCAGAAAGAGTATGAAATTCAGGCCTACGAAACCAAGAATTAGGAAAAATTCGACCATGAAGAATATTTGGGTCACCTTTGGATTTTTTTGTAGGGTTTGAACTTGATGGGGAACCAATGCCAGTACTTTGAGATGCAGCTCGTTTTCTCTTCTTGACGACCTTAGGAGAAGATGGTGGTGAAGATCGAGCAGGGGGCGACGACGGTGGTGAAGGTGGAGCCGGCGGCGACGATGGTGGTGGAGACGATCTAGCCGGCGGCGATGTGGTCTGAGTAGCGAGCATGGTCTCGTGCAGCGGAGAGGAGGATGTCTTTGCGCGTGTGGTTCGACGCGTGCCAGGAGTGGTGGTGATGGGTTTTTGTTTTGGTGGTGGAGTGGTGGTGAGGGGTTTTGGTTTTTGAGGTGGTTTGCGGGTAGTTTTGCGTTTGGGTGGTTTGTTGAGCTTGACCCTCACCATGGTGAGATGAAGGGTTGAGAGTTGATGACGGTGGGAAGAAGGGAGGAAGGTGGGAGGTCGAGGGAGTGAGAAAGGTTTTGGGAGGGTGGGAAAGAGGAAATGAAGTGGGTTTGCAGGGTTTAGGGGGGGTCGGTGTGTGTGGGATTTGGGTAGGTTAGTGGGCTTGGGAAGTGGGCTAAGTAAGTGGGATAAGAAGAGGAGTGGGCTAAAGGGAAATTTTGTGAGAGTGGGTCTGCTTTATGTTGGATCTCCATGCTTGTTAGCTTTGCTTCCTTTGTTAACAGAATTTTCGAAATCAAGTAAAACTTTTTGTTTGGAAAAACAGATTCAGGATATTTTCGAAAGCACAGAAATTACAATGTTCTGGATGATCTCACAAAAGGGCAACTTAGGTTTTGACTATGAGGACAGCATCAATAGACTAGGCGAGTTTTTCATTGAATATTTCATTTGCTCTATCACACAACAGGCACATAAATATGCATTTGAAATCCAAGTGCACATGAGTTTTAGGAGAGTCATAGGCACATTACGCACACTAATTTCCATGGATTAATCCCAAAGCCACTCGTAATTTTTCAAAACGTTCTCGAGCAAGTGGTTTTGTGAAAATATCAGCTATTTGGTCATCAGTGTTGACGAATTCAAGTGATATATTACCCTTTTCAACATTGTCACGCAAAAAGTGAAATCTTATTTCAATATGTTTGGTGCGTGAATGTTGAACCGGATTTTTTGAAATGTTAATTGCACTTGTATTGTCACACATGATAGGCACATTGTCAATAATTACTCCGAAATCACGGAGTTGCTGCCTTACCCAAAGTATTTGAGAGCAACACGATGCAGCAGAGACATACTCAGCCTCAGCGGTGGAAAGGGCAACTGAATGCTGTTTTTTCGAGGCCCATGAGATTAAGCATGGTCCTATAAAAGTTTCCATCCCGGAGGTACTCTTTCTATCTACCAAAAAACCTGCATAATCAGCATCTGAAAAACCAACCAAGTCAAAGTTCCCTTCTTTGGGGTACCACAGATACAGACTAGAAGAGCCTCTTAAATAGCGAAGGATTCGCTTCACAGCTTGAAGATGAGACTCTTTAGGACAAGATTGAAATCGAGCACAAAGGCACACACTATGTAAAATATCGGGTCTACTAGCAGTGAGATAGAGAAGTGAGCCAATCATACCTCTATAGACCGTCTCATCAATTTTATTACCTTTGTCGTCAATACCCAGTTTGCACGCTGTTGCCATGGGAGTGGTATGAGTTTTCGAGTCTTCCATCCCATATTTTTTAAGAATTTCCTTCACATACTTTTGTTGATGTATCATGATTCCTGTGGAAAGTTGTTTAATCTGCAAGCCTAGGAAGAAACCTAATTCTCCCATCATTGACATTTCAAACTCACTTTTCATTAGTTCAGCAAAATAATGTCACATCACATCGTTTGTGGCCCCAAAAATGATATCATCCACATAGATTTGAACAACTAACAGTTCTTCCCCCTTAGTTTTTAGAAACAAAGTTCTATCCACTGAGCCGCGCTTAAATCCATTTTCCAATAAAAAATTTGACAAGCGTTCATACCAAGCTCGAGGAGCTTGTTTTAACCCATATAGAGCTTTGTCCAGTTTAAACACATAGTTAGGAAAATCAGGGTCAACAAAACCGGGGGGTTGTTCAACATAAACAGTTTCTTTCAAATAGCCGTTAAGAAAGGCGGTCTTAACATCCATTTGAAAGAGGGTGATATTTTTATGGGCAGCAAAGGCAATCAGAATTCTTATAGCTTCTAGACGTGCTACTGGAGCAAAAGTCTCATCAAAGTCAATTCCCTCTTGTTGATTGAATCCTTGACATACAAGTCTGGCTTTATTTCGAACAATCATCCCACTATCATCCAACTTATTCCGAAAAACCCATTTTGTACCAATAACGGATTGAGTAGTGGGACGAGGTTCTAAATGCCAGACTTCATTTCTTTTAAATTGGTCAAGTTCATCTTGCATGGCAAGAATCCAATCAGGGTCAGTTAAAGCAACTTTGAAATTTGTAGGTTCAATTTCAGATAAAAAAGCGTTGAAAGCACAAAAGTTTTTAAGAGATGATCTTGTTTGTACTCCTTTTGCAATATCTGTCATAATCAGATCAGTAGGATGTGAGCTTTGATGTTTCCACTTTCTCGGAGTGAAAGGAAGATGTGTAGGCACAGTGCCTTTTTCAGAGAGCTGCTCAGTGCCTTCCACTGAGATTGAGGTTGGAGTTTGATTTTCTTCTAAATCAGAACAGTTTATCTCATCTCTATTAATTCCTGTTTCTGTATTCTGTATAGCATTGACATTTTCAGGAATATTGTCCATTTGATTTTTCTTTTGAACTTCTGACTGTGCCTCTCTCAGAGCTTCTGACTGTGCCCCTGATTGTACCTCAGATCGTTTTTCAGCATGACGATCGTCTGGTGCATTTGATGATTCTAGTATTAATCCAATTGAGAAGTCCTCATCATCAACCTGCACTACTTGCTCAGTATGGTCAGTTTCATCAAATATTATGTGGATACTCTCCTCCATTCTCATTGTTCTTTTATTGTAAACCTTGTAGGCTTTACTATGGGAGGAGTATCCAATAAAAATTGCTTCATCACTTCTAGGATCAAATTTTCCCAAATTGTTCTTACCGTTATTATGCACATAGCACTTGCAACCAAAGCATCTTAGGTGAGAAATATTTGGTTTTCGCCCCTTTAAAAGTTCATGGGGGGTTTTGTTTAAGATCTTTCGAATCATAGTTCTATTGTAAATGTAACATGCCGTATTTACCGCCTCGGCCCAAAAATTTCTAGGTAAGGCACTATACAATAACATAGTACGGGACATGTCTTCCAGAGTACGATTCATCCTTTCTACCACTCCATTTTGCTGTGGAGTCCTTGGAGCGGAGAAATTATGATCAATACCATTCTCATTGCAAAATACTTCAAAATTAGTGTTTTCAAACTCAGTGCCATGATCAGTGCGTACTGATAGTAATTTGCAATTTAGTTGATTTTGGACTTTACGAATATGGACAAGAAATACCTCGAAGGTTTCATCTTTTCCACCAATGAATAATGTCCATACATATCTAGTGAAGTCATCCACAAGGACTAGCACGTATTTGCTACCACCTCTACTTCTAACTCGCATTGGCCCACAAAGATCCATATGGATTAGTTCCAAGGGTTTAGAAGTGCTAACAAATTTCTTTGATTTAAAAGATGATCGAACATGTTTACATCTAGCACATGCTTGACAAACCATTTCCCAATCGAAGTTTATTGAGGGTAAACCATCAACCAACTCCAATTTTCTAAGTTTGTTAAGCAATCTAGAACTAACATGTCCGAGTCTTTTATGCCAAAGCCATGGATTGTCGTGCAAAACGCTCATACAAGAGATGGTATTATCAGGGAGATTGCTTAGACAAGTCATGTAAACGTTATTTATTCTCTTCCCTTCTAATATCATCTCTTTTGAGTCCTTGTTTATAATTTTACAAAGATTGGCATGAAATTCTACTGTGTTACCTCGATCACACAACTGTGATATGCTCAACAAGTTGTGTTTCAAACCACTTACTAACAAGACATTTTCTATGGAGTGTGTCAAGCATTTGCCGACTTTTCCAATACCAATGATTTCTCCCTTTTTATTATCGCCAAATGTGACACACCCTCCTTGATAGGCTACTAATGAGAGGAATTGTTTTTTGTCTCCAGTCATGTGTCGTGAGCAGCCGCTGTCCAAGTACCATAAGCTGCTCCCTCTCATGTTCACCTGCAAAATTTTCAAACGTTAATCTTGGGAACCCAGATTTTCTTGGGTCCCTTCTCTTTCTTTTGCGCATATAATATGTCTTTTCTTACCCATATTTGTTTTGCATGTTTCATATTTTTTTCCATATAATTTTTCTTGACTGTGCATTTATCTTGGATGTGGCCATTTTTTCCACAGAAATAGCAAATCAAATATTCGGGAAGATCGACATACTTTCGCTTTCGAAAGTCTCTTTCATAGTTTTTAGCTCTGAGACCTGTACTGAGCTTCTGGTCAGTATATCCTAAACCATGTCTGTTTCGATTGTTTTTTTGAGAGATCATATGGTCTAGGATACTACTACCAGGGGTGGCAATCTTTGACTTCTGCAGTTGCACCTTCAAAGACTCAATTGTTGCTTTCAAGTTTTCATTTTTGTCATTTAGGGTGTTTAAGTCATGTTTGGCCTTTTCGAAATCTTCATAAAGTTTTGTACCTTGTCTTTCATTTATAAGGTCAACCCTGGAGTTTTCATTTTCATTTTTCAGTTCCAGTAGTTCAAGGTTCAAAACGTTTATTTGTTTTTCAAAGTTAAGATTCTTAGCCTCAAGCTCAGTATAGGGCACAGTGCTGTCTACAATTTCTTTAGCGAGAGCTTTTTCATATTTTAGCGCACTTATCTCAACGACTTGGTCATTTATCATTTTGTCCAATTCTTTATTTCTTTTGACCATGTCCTTGTTATCATCCAGCAATTCCTTATATTCCAATTCCAACCCAATTTTTTGCTTAGTGATGTTTTTCAAATCCTTTTTCATGTTTAAAAATTCATCACGCATTTCTTGACAATCGTCAATAACATTGCTAAGCAAGGCAATTAGTTTTTTTTTGATAATAGAGGAATCTTAGATTTCAAAGAGGTGAGATTTACCTCTGTATCGTTCTCCTCATCTTGAGAGGTGGATGTTTTTGCCATAAGACATAGATGCGAGTCATCTAGGTACTGAGACCTTCTCTGAGATCCTTCAGTTGCATTTAGGCAAAGTTTTGCCTCTTGGCTCAGTGCCTCTGACTGTTCTTCATCAGACTCGGATTCTCCCCATACGGCTGCTACCATGGCCTTCTTGAACTCCCTTTTTGATTGTTCTCTTTTGTCTTTGGGTCTTTCATTTTCCCACAAGGGACATTCCTTGATCCTGTGGCTATATTCTCCACACTTAAAACATCCAGAGTTAGTAGCACTTTTCTTTGGAACAAAATTGGTGTTTTTGCCTTTAAAGTTTCCATTTTTGTTGTTAAAATTTTTGTTCTTTTGTAGAAAACTTTTAAATCTTCTAGTTAGAAAGGCAACATCCTCATCACTATCACTTTCATCATCATTAAAATCAGTTTTCAAAGCAAGACCTTTGCTTTTTGGTTCGGGAGCCTTTGTATCAAGAACAAGTTCATGTGTCATAAGTGACCCAATTAATTGTTCTAGAGATAGGGTTGTCAAGTCTTTGGCTTCTTGAATAGCCGTTATTTTGGGAAGCCAACGACCTGACAAACTCCTCAAGACTTTCCTAACCAGATCTTCCGAAGCATAGATCTTTCCAAGAGAACGTAATTCGTTAGTGATTATGGTAAAACGAGTGAACATTTCTTTTATTGACTCATCTTTATTCATAGTAAATAACTCATATTGTTGTACTAATAAATCAATACGTGATTGCTTTACCTCGTTCGTACCTTCGTGGGCTAACTCAAGAGTGTCCCATATTTCTTTTGCTGTAGAGCATGCGGAGATTCTTGAGTATTCTTCTGGTCCAATACCGTACTGAAGAATACTCATGGCTTTGAAATTCTTTTCGGCCTTCCCATAGTCAACGGAGTCATAGTCATCCTCATCCTTCTCGATCATCTTTCCTTCTTTGTCTTTCGTCTGGATGGAGATGGGTCCTTTTCTTATTATCTTCCAGCATTCAAAGTCGGACCCTTGAATGTATATTCTCATTCTGGTCTTCCACCATCCGTAGTCTTTGCCGTTGAAGATGGGACACTTCGAGTGTCGGTCTCGGGAGTCTTCTTGTGAATTCATGCTAGTTATTCTCTAGGGATTAACCTTACAAGAATATTAGGCTCTGATACCAATTGTTGGATCACAAGGAGACACTCAAGAAGGGGGGGGGGGTTGAATTGAGTGTGGTATTTTCTAAATTTTATCGAACTTTCCTTTAAAATCTCAGAGACCTTCTCTGAGCTTTTGAGTTGTGTATATGAGTATTATTAAATCAATAAGACTTTCTAGAATAGTAAAGAGCAAGACTGTAATAAAGAGAAGAGACAAGCAATTTACCGTGGTTCAATCTCACCTTTGAGATCTACGTCCACCCTAACTATTCTTTTTATTACTTTTGAATTGCAATTATCACACCCTTGATACACAATTCCCCCACTACTAACCCTAGTAGTGCACCCCAACACCTAACTCTAAGTGTTGCCAAATTAAGTTTGATTTCCTTAGAAATTCAACTTAACACTCTCCATCAAATATGAAATTACAGAAAAGTTTGAATCCTCTTTTTGTGTGCTTCTTAGTTAAGCAGTTTAGAGGTATTTATCGAGCTTAAATATGTGTTTTTCTGTCACAGATCTCAGTGCTGATCTCAGAGAAGTCAAAGATATGCTTCCGAAAAATGCTCTCTGGAAAATCCGTATCTTTTATAATTCTGATCTTTTTATTCTTTATCAAGGCTCACGTTTTCAAAATCAGTTTTTAAGCTTTACAAAGATAGAATTGTCCACTTGATATTTTCCTAAACTTAAGCAAGCAATTATCTTTTAAAGAAGATTTTATCTTCTTTAAGATATTTGTTTCCTAAGTATTAG
This sequence comes from Patellifolia procumbens, assembly GCA_947645195.1. NCBI lineage: Eukaryota > Viridiplantae > Streptophyta > Magnoliopsida > Caryophyllales > Amaranthaceae > Patellifolia > Patellifolia procumbens. The sequence continues at coordinate 30,559,101 of CANSGD010001328.1, read as the reverse complement.
GGCTGATTTTTATAGACAGATTCTTTTATTTAAAATCAGAGATTTCTAAAAACCTTTTATTCCAAAATTTATCTTTTCCGAAAAAATATATTCCAGATTTTTTAAAACAATTTTTTTCCAAAAAACGATTTTTCCCTTTTTTTCTGTTTTCGCAAATCGTTTTATTTAGGTGTTATATTATAGATTGCATTTATTTTACTATCTCAAGTAAAATATCTACAATCTCTAATATTACACCTTAGCACTTTGATCTGTTATTTACAAACACACATTTTTACAAATGTCCTTAGTCTAAAGCTTTTGACAAGAGTTTCTTCGAGACTTCGTCTAGGCATCTGCAACAAAAACTTCACCAAACATGTTAGATCAACTATTTATGTTTATCATCATCAAAAGTATATAGGACATAGAGTCTGGCTCCGCTCATCCATTTTTTTTCTACTTTGATTGGGTCACTCAATCAGTGAGTGAATCTGTACCAAACTATGGCCAATTACCAATGTAAGAAGGTGAGCATCTTTTGTTTAATTCACTCTATATTTGTAATTGCTAATAGTCTAGAGTCTTTGAGGCTTGACTTAGTTTTTCTAGTACTGTAAGGTGTGAGAACTTTGTGTGATTATTTACAGGTTTTGGTTTGTTGCTCCATGAATAATAATTGACTTTCTCGAGCTTTCAGGAAGTAACTTCAATTTTGTATTTTAAAGATGAAACCTTAATTACATTGCCACTATAGGAGCAGTAGGCAAGTACTTCAAACATGGTGATTGATAACGTTAATGCTCTAGCTCTTTCGTTCATGATTGATGTGTTGGACAATCATGTGATTTAGAAGGTAGCGACACTTATGTCTTTGCCCTTCTTGTTAAGTAACTGTTGCATTATGTCCAGGACATAGAAAATGAATTTTGTATTAATATGTGTACCATTTATCTCTATGTACTAATGTGCAATACTTGGAACACCTTCCAGTTTTTAAAGAATGGTTCAGCACATTATACACATGTCCTTATTTCAGCTGTTTTTACTTTGTATAAATTCTACTTTGCTTATCTACTTTGTATATGGTAGCCTGATAAACAAAATTTTAAGTTTATTAACCTGGGTTTTTGTTTACTAGGGTTTGTAGGTATAGGTCATTCTCTGTGTTTCAGTTCACAAAATCTGTACAAGACTTGTGCTCTTTCTTGTCATACCTCAATCTAGTTCAATTCTTTGTCGATCTTAAAATATCATATTTTTCAATTTTGTAGGTGGATCTGGAGGTTGTAGAAGAAGAGAGTTTTTAAAGAACCATATGGTTAGTTGACAAATTATGCATCAATCACAAAGCTTTGGACAATTGGAATTGCACCGGCCATCTCCAAAAACATGTAAGCCCTACCTTGTTATTGTCGCGACTATCTTCCTTTTTAAGAAAAATAATAAAAGCTTTTGCATAAGTTCAAACTTATAAGCTATTAGTAATAACACAAGGAATGCTCTGATTTAACTCACATTAAAGTAGCATATGTATTTGGTACGATTTATATTGTTTTTTGGACTATTATGTTTTATAGTACTTTGGCAAAGTTCCTATAACTTATCCACAACAAATGATTGACGATAGTATGAATTCGAACTTGTAACTGATTAATATTATAAAATGTAATTATTGCATTCTAGAAAAGAACTCGCTCTTTAGTTAGAAAATTTATATTTCTCAGTGCTAAGTCTTGTCAAGGTATCTAAACTTTTAGATTTTTATGAATTGCGAGAAGGATGGCTAGATATTAAGCGTAATGTCATATTCATTTATATTTGACAAACCCTATGGTGTATCTTATATCCATACATCTCAATGCTTGAAAATCATTTCATAGTGATGTGATAGAGGGAACAAATCATAGAGGTGGATAAAGTATGATTGAATTCGTTCATTTTTTTGCCAACCAATGATTCGAATATGAGTCTATATTCTCTACTTACCATGTGTATTAATCTACCATATTTACATGTCTGCTTATTAGAATATTTTTCTTTCCTAAAATGGTTATTCTAATGATTAACATTTATTCGCTAATTCCTTTTTAATACCATGGAGGGCCTCGCAGATCTTAGGTAAGAATGACAATTCAGCTCGAATCTGATCTCATGCGTACCACTTAATCTTGAAGGGAAGTCTCATAGGACAATGTTTGAGAAAATATTAGACATAGGGGTGTAGGACCTAAATTGGAAGACTGTAATGAGTTTCGGTGATCCCTAGCACAGTCCTCTGTACAGCACAGTTCTTCTAAGCCTAATGTTCTTTAGCTTGACCGCAAGAACATCTTTCAGGACTAATTGCTGATATATGTATTCTTTTCCTTTTTTCTCACTTTTTTCTTTCATCACTTTTTTCTTTATATTCTTTTCCTTTTTTCTCTAAAACTTACAAAATGACATAAGTACAGTGATAGCTTTTGTTTATAAAATACAAAAGACACTTTATAGAGGGAAAGTATAGAAAACTTTTTTGAATAAAATATAATTAGATGATTCTATATGCTAAAAAAACATTGAAAATTAATACTTTATTTTTAAACTTGTAGGAATTTGACTCTAAGATCATTAATATCGCACAGGGCTTTCGTTTTCTATGAGAAGGCTCTGATATAAAGATAATACACTATTTAACTACATGGAGCTAATGTGCTCTGTGTGGGTCGTATAGTAAATTGGTGATAGTGCGGAATCAAAAAATATATTTTCATAAAAAAAGACGATATCTATTACTATATTTTACTACATTTTTCTTATGTGCTCCGTGTGACTACAAAAAAACGTTAAAGTTGAAAATTTGTTTCTAATTTGGTTTTACAACGGAAGTTGATACGGAAGCAAGCCTTAGCATGCAAAAGGGGGCGTAGCAAACTGAAATTTCCTACGATATACAAGCATCCATTTCTATTTTGAAGCGGTAAATTATTCGTAGAAAAAGGAATTCTGTAGCAAAACTTGCAAGGGATAATCTAATCTGTAGCAAATTTCACTATGGATTTATAAACCGTAGCAAAAAATTGGAGGGAAATAAATGTATAAGCGGCTTACTTTGCTACGGAAAAATGTATAATTCCGCAGCAATTTTTGCCTCTATAATTTACAATTCCTGTTGGCATATTTGCTAGGGTGATCTTCTGTAGCACTTTTTGACTAGCATTATAGCATAATATTGACTTCCGAAGCACTTTTTGACTAGCACTTTTTTTACAGAAAGCCATAGTTAAAGAGAAGAAAGCCTTTGCCAAAAAAAAAAAAAAAGAAGAAAGCTTTGATTGCGAGAAACGAAAAGTCCCCTGATAGTCTCATTATCTTGCAACACCGTCCTCTTTATACTCTACGCACCGGTAGCTCTGAGGAGTACTTAAATTTTAATATGAAAGACCCCCCTTACGATGTCATTAGAACTGAAAGTGGTGGTGAAGTTACATACCATAGACATGTATAGGTAATTTATCTTGTTTACTATGATTGAGATGTCTTTCATCTTCAACTTCTTTATGTATAGTATATTATTTTCTTAACTGAGATGTTGTGCTATGACTCCTACTATGAGCATTTTCAGAAATTTAATTATGCATATGGTTTCTGCTTGTTTGAATTACATTACCATGATTCCATCTTTGCACTAAAACTAATGTGTCAGGTTGTAGTCATATTTTAAAAAATTCCATTAAAATCGTATGTCCAAATATCATAGACGTACAAGCTATTAAATAAATTAACAAGTCTCATTTCTGTCCAAAAGAAGACATTATAGTTTGTAGTCATATTTGAATCTCTATTTTAACATTATAGTTTCTAGTATTATGATAATTATCCATGCTCGCAGCTGTTGCTCATATTACTCAAGAGGAACTAAGGAAGATTTTCAGTCCACAGACTGACATACTTGCTAGAGTCTCATTTTACTAGCTAGAGTCTTAGTCATATGGATCAAAAATAGCAAGAGATGTGCAACCAGTGTTGCAAATTTTCAGCTATATGTAAAAGATGATGTAATCCCCTCATTAGGGTAATTGCATTCATTAAGAATATATACAACACTAATGGGCTAAACTACCTAAAATAACTCTGGTTTACATAGGAAAGTATCTACAAGATATTATTCTAAAGAATACACATTCTATTAATAACCAAGATGGCAGCACAAACAAAAATATATAAACAACCTACGATAGTTCATCAATCATCATCATTGTTGCTCGTGCATTAGAGCCAAGACGGCCTTGGCTCTCTATTCAGTTCCCAATGACAGAAGACATCGCTGTCGGAGAGCATTAGCCTTACCTCAAGCATGCTTGGCCGGTGTTCAGATTGTTCTTGGACACAAAAGAGAGCAATATTAACAAAGCGTATCACCTCAGCCTCAGGAAATTCGAGTACTATGGTAGAGTCAACAATCTCAAGAATCCTACCACTTCTCCGTAGTTCCCAAGCCTGTGCCACTGAATCAATCCACTCACCATCTTGCGTGTACACAAAATTTCTCCTACCAGTAATGATTTCAAGTAGAGTTAGCCCAAAAAAATACACATCTGTTTTCTCTGAATTTCTTCCTGTCATTGCATATTCATGATCCACGTAGCCATAAGTTCCATAGATTAAACTAGTATCGCCAGAAGCATGTGATTCATCGTCCTCAAGAAGACGTGCAATGTTAAATCCTATTAATTTGGGGTTGAAACTTGAATCCATTAAGATATTACTGGGCATGACACCACGATGAATAACACGAGGACTGATCCCATCGTGAAGATAACTAAGAGCACAAGCGATCTTACAGCATATGGACACTCTTCTGCCCCAATTGAGATCAAAATCTATTGCCTCAGAGTTCTGAAACAATAACTGATCCAGACTGTAGTCCCCAACAAACTCATGCACAAGCATCCTGTGATCATCTTCTAAGCAATATCCAATAAGTCTTACGACATTTCGATGCATAACCCCAGACATGATTTTAATTATTAAATTGAAGTCTACCAATATGTTATTGGTATTTAATACCATAACTGTGACTTGACCCATTTTGTAAAGTGCCCTTGTAAGAGGATGAAAATTCATCCTCTCTAACCCTAGTGCAGAAATTGTTGGTTGCCGTTTTCAATGAATTGAAGGAAAAATTCATATCTTGTTGGAAATTAGTCTGTTCATTAGGGTTTTGATCACGGGCAGTCTTCAATCTAGAAGAAAAACAACCCCCCATATCCCTCACTAGATACGCAAATCACCAAATTTCTGATTGTAGTAATACGAATGCAGTCAGAAATTGATATCCAGTTTCATCAAACGAATTGAAGCTTCAAACCTGGGAAATAGTTCAATCACAAGTATAGGATAGATATGTCTCAGATACTAGAATATAAAGAGGAAATTAATTGAATTGAGGAATCAAGTGAAATTATGCAAGAAACTAAAAATCAACACCTGTATGTTCCTGGGAAATGGGAATTGGGAATAAGGAAATGAAAAACGCTAGCTGCCTAAGCCAAGCTTTGAGCTTGGTGGACACTATCAGCCATTGGCCTTTTATAAAGGGCAAGTCGTTTGGAATCTTTGGATTGTAATGAGTTTTACAAATCATTGCTAGACAACTAGTTATCACTTACTCATAAAATAGATACGACATAACTTGGTATTTGATAGTAGATATTTTTTACAATTATGACTCTTTCATTTATTATTGTTACTATATGCTCAACTGTTTTTTATTTTTTTGTAATCTTAGCTCACAATATGTCTTGTTTCGTTTTTTGTGTCATACTTCCATCATTTTTATGTAATAACAATATATCCATTCATATGCAAATAAGAAAAGAAAATGGTATATTTGTCTTAAAAGGATTTACTGCTAGAAGGTTTCATCTTTTGTTGATATAATATAGGTAAAAGTAATGAAGAAATAACATTTAAACTTCAAAAATTAGAGCCAAAGTGGTATGCATCAATAAACAAAATCCACAAACAGCTTTGTGAAAATGGTTTATGCTGATCTTAATCAAAGCTTCAACTGGGTTGTTCACTTGTTTGTATAAGTGTTAAGATAATATTGATATTGTTGAGATAATATTTAGGAGCAATATCTTTTAGAGTATAATATCTTTAATATCTTTTAGAGTATAATTAGGAAATTCTATCTTATTGTTTCCTAGTGTGTATATATATACTCCTTATTGTTTAATGAATGGCAACCTTTGCCATATTCTTGTCATGGTATCAGAGTTTAAATGTCTTGAGGGTTATTTTCACAATGTGGGGATCATTTTTCAAAAATCATGTGTAGGCACCCCTCAACAAAATGGAAGGGTAGAACGCAAGCATCAACACATCTTGAATGTTGCTCGCGCTCTACGCTTCCAAGCCCACCTTCCTATATCCTTTTGGGGTGAATATGTGTTAGCTGCGGCTCATGTGATTAATCGGACCCCATCCATGTTACATAACAAGAAAACCCCGTATGAATTGCTCTTTGGTGCTCCTCCGATGTTTGATGCTTTGAAAGTCTTTGGCTGTCTTTGTTTTGCTCACAATCAAAGGTCTAAAGGGGACAAGTTTGCTAGTCGTAGTCGCAAATGTGTGTTTGTTGGCTACCCCTTTGCAAAGAAAGGATGGCTACTTTATGACCTTGAGTTGCATGAATATTTTGTATCTCGTGATGTCAAGTTTTTTGAAGATGTGTTTCCATATTTGGATCATGAGGCGGTTAATTTTACATGACCATGTTCCGTGTGGTGATTGGGAGGCATACCCCACGGAACCTTTTTATGGGAATAGTGATGATGTTGGTGCTGGCCCAGGCAGCCCGCAGGCGCGGGAGTACCCTGCGGGTGGGCAGACGTTTGGTGACGACTCCACGACTGAGCCCGCGGGTGGCCTGCGGGCGCGGGGTGAGCAGCCTTCACCCATATCTCGGCGGGCGCGGGAAGAAACCGCGGGTGAGCAGGTTTATGATACTACACCCTCATTGGGTAATCATCATGTAAATAATGGTGTGGATGACAATGATAATGTGGAGAACAATGATAAAATGGGGAGAGGCATGCGTGAAAAATGGAAATCGGTTCTTCTCAATGACTTTGTAAGCTACACTACTACGGCTTCTTGTACCAAAAGTCCATCTCACTCTCAACCTGCTCCAACGGCATACTCAGGTACACCATTTCCTATAGCACATTATGTTAATTGTGATAACTTTTCTGTGAAGTATAGACATTTCTTGGCAGCCATCACTGCAGGTTTCGAGCCTCAATCCTTTAAGGAAGAAATGAAACACCCTGAATGGCAAAAGGCCATGCAAACTGAGATCCAAGCACTTGAAAATAATGGCACGTGGACGATGGAAACACTTCCAGCAGGCAAAAAGGCACTAGGAAGCAAGTGGGTGTATAAAATAAAGTATAACTCAGATGGTAGCATTGAGAGATTAAAAGCTCGCCTTGTGGTCTTTGGGAATCACCAAACCGAAAGCCTTGACTATAATGAGACCTTCGCTCCTGTGGCAAAGATGGTTACTGTTCGAGCTTTCTTGTCCATTGCCGCCTCTAAAAATTGGGAACTACACCAGATGGACGTCCATAATGCCTTCCTTCATGGGGATTTGAGCGAGGAAGTGTACATGAAAATTCCTCCTGGTTTTGGACCTTCGTCGTCAAATCAGGTTTGCCGTCTCCGCAAATCTCTTTATGGTCTAAAACAAGCTCCTCGTTGTTGGTTTGCAAAGTTGGTTTCTGCTCTTAAAGAGTATGGGTTTTGCCAGTCCTACTCTGATTACTCATTATTTACATACACTAAGCAAGGTGTGTAGATTAATGTTTTGGTGTATGTAGATGATCTTATTCTCTCAGGAAATGATTCTGCTGCTTTGAAGGACTTTAAAACCTATTTGGGGCGTTGTTTTCATATGGAGGACTTAGGTGTTCTCAAATATTTCTTAGGGCTTGAGGTTGCTCGTAGTTCCAAGGGGATCTTTCTGTGTCAACGGAAGTATGCCCTAGATATTATTTCTGAAACAGGATTGCTTGGGTCGAAGCCCGTAGCTACGCCTATTGAACAAAATCATCATCTTGGTCGGGATGATGGTGCTCTCCTTGATGATCCAGAACCATATCGACGCCTCATGGGTCGTCTGATCTATCTTGCCGTTACACGCCCTGATTTGGCTTATGCGGTTCATGTTTTATCTCAGTTTATGCATGCTCCCACACAGACACACTTGGAGGGCGCTCATCGTATTGTGCGATATTTGAAAGGATGTCCGGGTCAGGGCATCCTTCTCAGTTCTACTAGTGATCTTTCTCTCCAGGGTTGGTGCGACTCAGATTGGGCAGCATGTCCTATATCTCGTCGATCTCTTACAGGATGGTTGGTGTTTCTTGGTGCTTCTCCCATCTCTTGGAAGACTAAGAAACAACATACAGTTTCCCGCTCCTCTGCTGAAGCTGAATATCGATCTATGGCTTCTATCACTTGTGAGCTTAAATGGCTCAAGGGTCTCTTGTTGAGTTTAGGAGTTCATCATCCTAAAGCTATTCCTCTCTTCTGTGACAGTCAGTCAGCTTTACATATAGCACAAAATCCTGTATTTCATGAACGTACTAAGCACATCGAGGTAGATTGCCACTTTGTGCGTGATGCTATACAGGAGGGTCTCATTGCTCCGTCCTATGTTCCTACCACAAATCAACTAGCAGATGTGTTCACCAAAGCTCTTGGGAAGAAGCAGTTTGAGTTCTTACTTTCCAAGTTGGGCATTTCTGACTTGCATGCTCCAACTTGAGGGGGGTGTTAAGATAATATTGATATTGTTGAGATAATATTTAGGAGTAATATCTTTTAGAGTATAATATCTTTAATATCTTTTAGAGTATAATTAGGAAATTCTATCTTATTGTTTCCTAGTGTGTATATATATATATTCTTGTCAATAAGGCTAGGGCACTCGATTTCCTTTTGCTTTTCCATAATAATGATTTTTTTTGGTTTTTAAAACTTTTGCTTTCCGCAATTTCCTCTCCTAACCCCTACAAGCTAGGCTATAAGCTAGTACTTTCCTTCCAACTACTCTTGACCCTCCTCTTTCTCATGGTATGAAAAAAAATTTTGAAGCTTGAACCGAGTTAGGGAGAAATCATATCAGAGTATCAAGTATGATGGAATCATATCCAAGTATTATCTAGTATGGTCATAGAAAGATTTAAATTTGTACATGCATTCACTGCCTCACTTCACACTCATATCATGAATCACAATTTCTCTCCACTTACATGCTGCAAAGTCCTGGCCGACAAGGTAATCTCTCTCGTTTTCTTTTTTTTTGTTGTTAAAATTAGAGTTCATGTTGAGGTTACCTTTTCTAACTGGAATTATATAATGGCTAATTTTATTTTTGCTTCACCATTTTTTCGCTTTCTTTCCCCTCCCTCGAACATAAACATGCTATCCTTAATAACACACCCAATAATTTAACAAATTTTCCATATACTCCTTTACTATTACAACGAACTTGTAAAATTTATATGTATTTTAGTAAATGATCTCACATGTATGTTAAACATGTTTAATAACAAATTGGAAAAAAATTGCGAGAACGAGTTATATACTAAGAAGATTAAAAAATATATCTCAAACCTGAAATGGAGTAATATAAAACGTCAATCTTCACACCCCTTGAGCTATGTTCCCAAAATTACTACTATTTTTCTGAAGAAAGTATATTGGTGTTGTAGGGTATTTTTGGAGTATTTGTGTGGAAGGATTAATATTTGATTTTAGAGTAATAAAAGCTAGCTCTCCTAATATCTCACAAAATATAACATTATTAGCATATAAGATAATACACTTAAACTTTTATATTCTCATATCTAATTGAGAAACTACCACAAAGAAGCTAGTAGCTCTTTCTAATACTCAAGGAGAGCTTACGGTGGGTGCAACAAAATGGGCAAGCAAAGCCTCTATTTATACTAGCAATGGTTCATTTCAATTGAAGACTTTTTCTCTCAAGCAAATACTTAATGGTACTACTATTTTTATGAAGAAGTAAGTTGGTGTACAATGGAGTGAGAATGAATGAACCTTATTGATAGCGACAGCTGAAGAACTAAGGCCTCTTAACTCAAAGATAAAGTATTTGATGCTCTCTTTAGCATATTAAACCATATCCATTACTTTAATGATTCTTCTTTTTTTAGTAGCTAGAATGTTTCTATTTTTGACCATACACTCTACGTGATTTTTTGATGACAATCCTAAGCTGATGATATCTAACTTTACTCTTTATTTTATTGTTTCAGCAAAAATTGTGGAGCTGCACAAGTAGTCGATCCCTCACTTAGATTTTGAAATTAATAATATTAATTAGAACTTTCTAAGAAATTAAAAGTCCACAAACAAGTTGTATTTCTATCTTTGGCTTTTGTATAACAAAAAAATGAATTAAATAGATCTCCCCTTTTTTAAACACTAAGATTCAAAAGTTCTGAAATTTAGTTTGTAAACGTCATGGTAGAAATTCGTAAACTATGTTGTTTAAAACGAATGCTTTTGATGATTAATTACGTTCTCCCATATGACGCAAAAATAGTACTCCCTCCGTTTCCTAATGTTCTTCCCATTTCCCGAATTGGTGTTCCTTTAAGTTATTCCCATTTAGAATCTTTCTAATATTAACTCATATAAAGTCAACATAACTCTTAATTTTATTGGTTGTAATACTAAAATAACACATTTATTTTGCATAGTATTTTGTAATTTCCTTACGTTAAATACTTCTTTTACATTTACCTATGCTTTGGTAAAATAAAACAACCAATACTAACCCACAAACACGTAACTTTAAATATTTTTATCTTAAGATTCCATTTTCTTAATTCTCTCTCCCGATTCCAAATGGGAACAACATTTGGGAACGGAGGGAGTAACATTTTTAACATAAGAATTAATATAACGCAAGATATAAATACATGTGCAAATCTATAAGCTTAATAAATATATGATTATCCTTCTGAAATAGTTTCGAGCGTAACCAACATTCCAAAACATTTATTGATTAGGCAATAGAGCTCTTGTTACTCATTTACTCAATCAAATACATATGTCTTAGTAAATAAACTTAATAAACTTACATATTATTTCCTTAAACCAAAGTCATATATATTTTCATAAAATTTAATTATAAGTAGTAATTTCTAATACGTGATATTTTGAAACTAAACATGTCATACTTTCCTATATATATATATATATATATATATATATAAGGTTCTAAGTTGACTCATAACTATTTATAAGTATTTTTTTCTTAACGTATATCATGTCAACGTAGGCTTGATATACTACAAATCAATTTCTCCACTAATTGAATTCACTTATTTTGTTCATAGGCATTCATGGCCCATATTAAGGAATCTTAACTTCCTCGACATAGATGCATATCACATAAAGTTAAGCTAACTGAATTATTAACAGAAGGATTATCCAATGTTCCAAACTGCTTTTCAAACAACACCAATATATTACCTCTGTTTCATTATAATTGCAAGATTGAGAACTTTTACATTATTCACAGAACCTCCTTTGACCTTCTATTATGATTTATGCATAACGATAAAAATAGTCATGTGGGATCGTGTTAGATTTGTTTCATTTGTAATTTTTTCTTAAAGGAAAAATTGATAATAAATACATAGCTTTCACCCCTTTTTTGAAATAAATACCTAGGTTATTTTTTATTTTAAATAAATACCTAATTTGCTACTTTTTTTTGAAATCACTACCAACTAACAGAATTGACCTAAAAACTGACGGAATTGACCAGATTGTAACGGAGATTCCTAGTTGGGTAGTTAGTGGGTCCCACCATATTATTTCTCTCCAAACATGAATTATCTTTCTTACCCTTTCATCTTCTAAAATCACACTTCTCTCTCCCTCGTCAATTACCCCAATTCTTGCAATCTTCCTCTCTAAATTCGTCTGACTAAACCATTTTAACCACTTAAATTCCTCACCTCTCTCTCTTATCTCTCTCTCTTTCTCATTGTAATCTTCGAAAATCCTCAGTAACTAGAGGAGTAACCGTGGGTTCAAAAATGGTAAAGGAGAAGGGCATAATCCCTATATACTTCAAATTTCAAAATAAAGATGAAATCTTTTACCAAATCTGCCCTAATCAAATAATTTTCAAAACCCTAATCCCACAAAAAAAACCTAAAGTCGGCAAAATGATGAACGGATTTCACAAATGGAGAAGATTTACCTTTTGTTCTTCAATTTTCGAACCAATTTCTTCTCTTCTAGTTTATCTGTGCACTTTCAAAATGGAAGAAGGATTCCAGAAATTCAAATGGGGCAAATGAAACAGAGTTGTGGTAGGTATATATATATGGTTAATATGGTGGGACCCACTAACAACCCAACTAGGAATCTCCGTTACAATCTAGTCAATTTCGTCAATTTTTAGGTCAATTTTGTTAGTTGGTAGTGATTTCAAAAAAAAAAAGTAGCAAGTTAGGTATTTATTTAAAATAAAAAATAACCTAGGTATTTATTTCAAAAAAGAGGTGAAAGCTAGGTATTTATTGTCAATTTTTCCTTTCTTAAACACAATCAAAGAAATAAACGTTAAAAGTTGTGAACTGTAAAGCGTGAAAGTTTCCAATGAAGCGGAGGAAGTATATATCATGATAGTAAAATAATTCTACTCCTAGAGTAATCCAATTCCTTGATATAATAATATTGTCCTCTAAAACATATGAAACAGAAACACAACTTTGAAGGTGGATGGACAATGTGTACCTAATCCTCTTATAAGAAATCTTGACAATGATTTTTCATCTTTTATTCTCGGTCTTCAACATAACTTGATTTCCATCATTGGATCCTCAAGTTTCACCTTAAAAGCTTTGTCATTGATTTAAAAACTATGACTTTAATCTTCAATAACCCACAATTTTGCATAGCGAACGCTACAACAGTACACCTTAACAATAATAACATTGAAATTAGTATTTAGTAACTACCCACTTAAATTTACTGCTAAATTATAGAATCCTTAACTTCATTTCCTTCTCAATTTCTTCCATATTAAAACTCAATTCACTTACTAAGGGAACATATAAATCCCACCACTGTACTCACTGAACTCCGTTAAAAGATCCAACTTGAATGTTTCCATTGTGAGACAAACGATTAGTCTTTGAACATCACTTTATTAATCAAACAAGGTGTTAACCATCGCAAATTCTTTTTACTTATAGTGCATGGAAATGTAATAAATTAGGAACCCAAGACTAAGATCGTTTGTCTCACTCATACCCCAGAAGAGGCTCATATTGAGACAATTCATCCCATAATGACTTCAAGCGCCCAAAATACTTCGCCACAAAAGAGAATGAGGCTAAGAGAGTCAATTAGATATCGAGTACTTTAGGAATAGTCTTTTGAGATTAATCAAAGAGAGTATTTGAGTGAATCTTGTGCCTAATTGTAATAAATAATCGTCTCGAATACCTCGAGGTGACTTTTCGGCTTTTAGTTTCAAGGTGAAGACAACGTTTTTCAAAAAACGGACACTATCGTGCATCCTTTATGGTGGTTGTTGCACTGAACTATTCATTTTCATTGTCACTTTACGGATGAAACATATAAATAAAATAAAAATTGCAATGGTCTTGGTTAGTAGAGATCATTTCGATGACGATAGCAATGGTGATTGGTGACAACCATCTTAAGTGCGGAGCCCCCCATTTCCATATTTTTCTTTATGCTTCCTTTACTCACATGTTGGTGATTTTTTTCATGGAATAACCAAACAACAAAAGTGATAAGTAGATAGTGATTTGTGCATCAATTTAGTTAGCAGGGATAGGCGTAGCTAATAGGCCATCCTTATATCTCCTTCTATCTTCATCGTCCTCTCCTTATTATGTGGAGATAAGTATAGGTGATCTTTATCTTTGTGCATCAAAGAATAGGGAGCACCTTTAAAGCTAAAACAATCAATTCTGTCCTTTTTTCGGACTGTAACATAACTTCAAAGATTAAGGATCTGAGTGGATACAAAAATGATAAAAAAGAGTTAATAATGGATTATTCGAGACATTGTATAAGGTGAATTTCTGTGTGTGATCAGGAGTTTGAGACATTGCATTGAAAAAGAACAAAAAAGAACATATGAAATCTACATTGTTTTATATCCTTCTAGTTAGGTGTTGATAAATCCATTTCATTGTGACTTTCATAGCTCATTAAGTTTTCTTGGTACATAGACAAGTTACAAGAGTGTTTTTTTTTTCCATGGACTTCTTGTGTATGTGAGATGCTCTTTTAATGTTAATGTCGACACTTATGCCAATCTTTTTGTTAGTGGGGTTTGCTAGAGATTTGTCTTGTCTTAATTGCAGATGAATGTCTCTCCATGTTGTCAATTTATGTTTTATATATTGTTGTAAGAAGATGATGACACTTAAAAAATAATAGAGATAAGAAGTACTAGCTATGTAAGTGTGAGGTTTAAGAGTACCTATGTAAGTGTGAGGTTTATAGCTGCTTCAAAGAGCTATAGGGGCATAACTTTGATACACTTACGAATTAATACATATAGCTATAAGTGTCAAGTTATAATGAGTTTAAGTAGTTAATCTTGTGTGTATAGGATCTATAAGTTTTCCACTATGTATGAAGGTTGATTCAATTGCTAGCAACACTAGTCAGATACAGATGCTTAGAATGTGTATCGTTCAAAGTGGAAGTACAAGTCTTTGTATAATCATGCATGAGGTTGTTTCTTATGATGATGTACATTATTATTAATCTTTTTAGAATACTCTAAATGGGGGAGGATTGTTGAATATTTAGAGTATCTGGTAGATTTGATTCATGTCATGTTACGTTAAGCAGTTTGGTTAAGGTGTCACTCCTTAAGTAAGATTAGGATGTACGTTGTTGGTTTAATAAGTTAGAAAATAAGTTAACAGACAAGGTTTATGCCGAGTTTAAAAAGCAAGCAGCCGCAACCTGGGTCATCCCCGCAATTCGGTCGCTCCCGCTCAACCAGGGTGCCGCGCCCGCGAAGTGGGTCGCCCCCCACGACTGACTATGGTCACGAGTCGAAATCTATTGCACGATTTGCAACACTGCTTCTGTTCCGCACTGGCTTTGGTCGCGAGTTGCAACCTATTTCGTGACTCGTGACATTGATTCTTTACGTACGTCTCTATTTGACGGTTTTATGCTCATTGAATAGTTATTGTCAATTTTCTAGCTTAACAACGTCCTAATAAAGAGGTTTTCCATGACCCAGTCCAAATTATAATTACCCTTGTTTACTGACATCATCCTTACAAATCATATTAGATAAAGTATTACCCATCATCCAAAACTGCAGAACAGAGATATAACCATCACAACTCTTAAGCAACTCCACTAGGGCCACCTCCAATCCAATTATGGAATTTCTTAGGCTCCCCCTCCTCAGAAAGCATTGTTGAAAGTTTTCTCTTTATGGAATGTAGTACAAGTAGGATTAGGGAACATGTATTTGTTTTCCCCACTCCACTCCTTTATACTTTATAGAGTCTACTTTCTGAAAAATAAAAGAAAACAATCTCTTTCACCCGAGAATCTCATCCTATCCTACTGTTGTTTACATCAATCACATATGTTATTCTCTTATTTACATCACAATTCCGAGAATGTCTGAGCTCTTCCTCCCACTAATTTTAGCCCAAGACCCCACCATGTCATGTGCTTCTTCTTTTCTTCCCCCTAAATTTAACCCATCGGGACCCCTTTTCTTTTGTCCATTATGTCCTTTTTCTTTCTTAACGGGGGCGGACTTTGCAATGGAGCTTAAGAAGAGGCATGTATGTGTGGCTACTATGGTAGGAAGATATGTAATCCAAGAAGAAGAAGACAATTCAGACCTAACACAAGGATACGCTCCAATGCCTCATGTTCATCTTAAACAATTTTGATTGATATGAGGTAAGACCAAGAGTTAATAATGGATTATTTGAGACATTGTAAAAGGTAAAAATCTTTGTGTGATCGGGAGTTTGAGACATTGTAGTGAAAAAGCACAAAAGGGAACAGATGAAATATACATGGCTATATGGTGAATTATATTTCTCTTCTAGTTAGGTGTTGATAAATTCATTTCATTGTGACTTCAATTGCTCGATAAGCTTTCTTGTAAATTTTTGTTTAGCGACGATAAGTGTTGAATTAATGATGTATTTTGATAGAAGACTAAAACACGAGAAGTAAGAATACTAAGATTGAAATTGTTGCATTCTCATACTAATTGAACTCTAATAGTTGGCCTCTTAAACAGGCAAGATGCAAACTAGAAAGCTAAAAAGCTTGCTACATAACTAAGAATACGGAGATAATGTCCCCACTATTTACTCCACTAGCATTCTACTTACATTTCCATGAACTAACTTGTACATAACCAACTACTTCTATTTAGGAAAATAGTTAGCCACTAACATCTTTGCCTAATCAACTCAAATTAACAATCTACTAAGTTGAGTATTATTTTACTGCCAAAACAAAAAAAAAAGAAAAGGAAACTGAAAAAAAGACGGATGGAATATTATTCCTATAGTACTGTTTGTTTTTACCTCCCTTCTTCTTTATCCTCTTTATGTCCCATCTCTCTTTACTCTCTTTAGTCCCATCCTTCTTTATTCTCTCTCTTTCTATCTTATTTCACTTTACTCTCTTTAGTCTTTATTCTGTTCTTTAGAGAAGCAAAGAGAAATAACGGAGTTACAGATTTTAGGATGTGTCACCTGAGTATGAGTTTTAGAACGATGGTTTCCTACCTCCGGTGAGGGGAGTAATGATATATGTGCTTTCGCTGCTGCGTCGCGTCGGAGAAGATGATGAATTCTAGTTATTGTGCCTGGGAAAGGGTAGCAAGCAGCCTAGCATAGCAAATGATCCACTGCCCCAATTGTTGTTTTCTTTCACCTTATTCTTTGTCTTAATTAAACTAAATAGTAATATTGAAAGTTATTCTTATTGGAGGAATACCTAATCAATATCGGATATATGTATATATCTATCGGCTCACTTTTTTGGCAGTACATTTCATGAAAATGGCAGTACATTCCATGAAAATGGCAGTATATTTATTGAGAAACGTAGTATATAACAATTGATATTTTCACAGGTATATAACTATATAGTTTGTATTTGGCATATAATTTTTCATTAAAAAATGTACTACCATACATATCAGAATATACTACCATACATATGAAATGTACAACAATTTTCATGGAATGTACTGCCAAAAAAGTGAGGCGATAGATATATACATATATCCGATATTGATTAGGCAACCCTCTTCTTATTGAAAGTTATTAGAATATAGTAGAGGCAGCTTAATTAGATCATATTTCTAATTATTTTATTAAATCCAAACATTATTTTTATGATAAAGAACACATTTTTAATGGTCAGAATTTGAAAGTTATTTCAACTGCATCATGTATTTTAGGTGTCGAATTTTAGTAGTTGGATTTCTCAAATTTACATCAATTCTGCTTCTACATGCTTAACTTGATTGCAATTTGACTGTCTTTCCAGCTCTTACTTTCACTAATAGTTAGATAAGAGTATTTATTTCGCCAAGTATACTTTTTTCTTATGTTGATTTGGATTTGTTTTGGTTGGAACTTGGCTTTATACCTATTTCATTTTCTCTCCTGCAGACTGTTCGTACTTGATAGATTTACTGTTCAATGAACTTAAGAAAAAAGCTTCAACTGCAAGTATAGGTGGTGAATTTTGGCTTCTTTTCCTTTTTTCATTATTTACATTTGTTCTTGAATTTGTTCGTTATCTGTCACTCTGTCCTGTGATCAAAAAATGGGTAAATCATTCCTAGTCATAAATTTGATTTTGTTGTAGAATATTAATACAAATATTAGAACTTGATATGTGGGTAAGATAAATATTAAGGAAGCTAAAGTTTCCTCAACACCGAAGCTAATGTAGCTTACATTTTCAGCGACCCAACACAAGGATAATATGCTCCAATGCCTACTAGTCTTCTACTCTTCCTGCCGTTCATTCCAGCGACCCGCCTCAGGTTCTTCTTTCTTCTTCAGATCTTCAACTAAATATCCCCAATTAAATGTATCGTCTGTATTATAGTATCAATTTTTATTTAAGTAGAATGATATTATATGCCAAGTTTTGAGATTCTAAGACAAATTAAAGAGACTAATCTTATTTATTGTGTTGCTGAGGATTGTGTTGAATGAATTATTGTAGTACTAGTAATATTTGATTGTTTGAGACCATTCACCGTACACCCGGGTGCACCGTGCGCACGGTGCACCCGGTGGCATTTTGGTGATTTTCGCGAACTTCAGCAAAACAGCTCTAATACTATTTCCTTCCATTTTACATCACTAAGTGAAAGCTACCTCAGTGGTTGGGCCTCTATGCTCTCTCCGCGTTAGAGGGTTGCGGGTTCGAATCCCCCCTCTACCACTCTTTGTTGTTGTTTTTTCCTCCTTCAACTCATTTTTTATTAATCTTCTTTTTATTCCTATTTTTTTAAAAGAAATATATTATTGATCATTTAAAAGTTATATTGCTCATTTGAAAGTTACGATGCTCATTTAGTTATTTTTCAAGTTCAAGTATAATCAATTTGCTCATTCGAAAACAATATTGCTCATTTACTTGTATTATAACTGATTACTCTATTTGGTATTTATTTTAACACATTAGAAAATATATTTTCTCATTTTAAGATATATTTCTCATTTGAAATATATAATGCTCATTTAGTAATATATTCGTCAATGTGACACTGTATATACATGTTTACTAATCAATAAAGAATTATATAATTGCTCATTTAAAAGATAAATTACTCATTTATTTATTTTCCACGTACCATTGTTAAGCTACTACAAATTAGAAAATAATATTGTTTATTTTCTTCTTTTTTCTGACTATTTATTTTTTATTTTTAGACATTAGAAATAGACATTTAATTTGCTCATTTAAGATACATCGCTCATTCGAACTATGTATTGTCCATTCAAGTGATATATTGGAAGCTTAAAAATTAAAGTGGATTTAAAATAATTATATATTCTACACCGTAAAATAAGACAATGTTTGCTCATTATAAGGATGTTTTACTCATTTAAATTATTTTTTGCTCCATAAATATTCAGTGATTTTTTTTTAATAATTTCATTAAATGAGCAATATTCTAAGAGTTTTTTGCTCATTTAAGGACTTTTTTGCACTAAGTAACATATTTACTCATTTCAAAGCTATATTTCTTATTTCATTAATTTTTTAATGGGTATCTTATTGTTTGTTTAGTTTTTATTTCTCCACATTGAAAAAAGAATTGGAAAAAGTTAGAGAGTGGAAAAGAAAAGAAGAATATAATAAGAAAAATTTAAGTCAGAGTAACAACTCATTTTGTGAATGAGCAAATTTATTACCTCACTCAAGATCAAAATGTTTACTGATCTTCCTGTGTAAAAAAGATTGTTCATTTGATCAAATGAGTAAAATAAAACTGCTCATTCGATCATATGAGTAAACTAAAACTGCTCATTTGATCAAATGAGTAAAATAGAACGACTCATTTTGTGAATGAGCAGATTTATTTTACCTCACTTGAGATTAGAATGTTTACTTATCAAAACAAACATGCTCATTTGTCAAAATGAGCAGATTGATTTATCTCCAAGACAAAATAAACTGCTCATTTGATCAAAATGAGTAAAATAAAATTGTTCATTTTGTAAATGAGTAGAGTTAATTTAACTCACTCAATATCAAATCATAATGTGAACTATATCAAACAAATTTTTCCATGTTTTCCTTTGAAAATCATGTTGCTCATTTCCTTATTTTTTACTCTCACTATTTGTTTTTAATTGTTACAAAATGAGTAGATTTATTTTACTTCACTCAAGATAAAAAATCTTTACCGATCTTCCTTTGCAAATAGATTGTTCATTTGATCAAATGAGTAAAATAAACCGCTCAATTGTGATCAGAATGTTTACTGATCTTGCTGCACAAAAATGATTGCTCATTTGATCAAATGAGTAAAATAAAATCGCTCGATTGTGATCAGAATGTTTACTGATCTTGCTGCACAAAAACGATTGACCAAATGAGTGAAATTTATTTTAAGAAATGAAAAAAGTTAGTGAGTGGAGAAGAAAAGAAGAATAAAATAATTTTTTTATTTAAAATTTTTTTAAAAATATATTGTAACAGAATATGGAAAATATTAAAAAGAAAAAAGACGTGTTATAATAATTATATATTCTACCCGTAAAATAAATTTAAAAATAACAATCATAATACAATATCCCTCCAAAAATAATTATAGTACAACAATATGCAAAATAATTGAAAAAGATAAAATAAAAAAAAAGCTAAAATAAGAACTAAGACTATGGAAGAAACATGAAAAAAAAATTAAACAGTGAGATTCAAAGCCAAAAGAGGAGGAAAAGACAAACGTAAAAAAAATTATAGATGATTGGTATGGGAGTCGAACCCATGACCAACTACCAAACACATAAACCTCAAGACCAACTGAGCTAAACTATCTACATGGTATTACGGCAAGCTTTTAATACTTATACTCTTGCCCAGATTTTTGCATTAATTACAATAATGCCACCGGGTGCACCATGCGCACGGTGCACCCGGTGCATGATAATAATTGTAGATTGTTTTGCTGAGGATTCCCATTTTAATGACATTTCTGGGCTTTACTTTTTCCACTACTATTAAAAGACGCAAAAAATTCCCTAATAACCCCCCTTAGAAACCATTCAAGAGGTGGTCTCTAAGTAAGTTTCCGTTAAGCGCTTATAGACTAACTTAAAGACTGAGAAGTTCATTTGCAACTAATCCAATTTCTCAAACATTTTCTTTATTGAAAGCTAGATGTCATTTCCAGCATTAAACAATAGTGCTATATGCCTATATCTTAATTTTCTAAAACAAGGGGTATTGAAGTACACCTTTTTCTAACCTTTGTTCCATGTAGTCTGTACTTTCTATCTCCCTGCACATTGTTTATGATGGCATATCTGTTCGCATTTTAAACGATTTTTAATCACCATAAGGATTTCTCCTGACTTAGAAAAACCGGGAACTCTCCTTGTTTTGGTGGAGAATTGTTTCTCATTTATCTTCCTTGTTATCGATTTTGATGGTTAATCATGTTGATGGTGTTAAAAGGAGCACCAAGCAGCAACAGAATGAACATAGTAATATAGAGATTCTTAACAAATTTTCGTCTTATCTTTAGATATTTATTGTTGGAAAGGATCATTGATTAGAAAAATGTATTTATCCATTGCATCTATGTTTGATTCATTCCATTAATAAAATTAAACTTGGTTTTATTTTTTTGGGTGGAAATCAGTTTGAAAATTTTGAAGTCCAAGTCCAATTTGATTTATTACTTGTTAGATCGAAAATCCAAACTAATACAATTGTTTTGTGTTGTATCACAATTCACATCATCTGTACTCTTGTTTGGTTTACATCAAAATGATGAGAATATCTGAGCTCTTCCTCCCATTAAACCCACTGGAAAAAAAAAGACGGATTGGAAGTGTCATTTTTATACTAATATGTTTGTACATCCCTTTTTCTGCATCTCTCTTTAGTCTTTAGTCTCATGCTCCTTCTTTATTTACTTTATGTCCTATCTCTCTCTTTCTTCTCTTCTATTCCTCCCACTAAACTCACTGACCATGCGTTTCTTCTTTGTAACGAATGGGATGTGTTATTTTTATAGTACTATTTTGTTTGTTCGTCCCTTCCTTCTTTATTTTCTTTATGTCCTATCTCTCTCTTTATTCTCTTGAGTGTCATCCTTCTTTATCTCTTTACTCTGAGAATCTTGGCCTCCATTTCTTTTGTGTTACATCACAATTCACGTACTATGTTGTTTGTTTGGTATACATCACAATTTCAAGAATCTTTGAGCTCTTCTTTGTCGTTCTTCTGTTCTTTTCGTCCCACTAAACCCACTGACCCCTTTTCTTGTGTCAACTCTGTCCTTTTTCTTTGTTAATGAGGGTTGCAATGGAGCTTATGGTTGGAACTAACCCAACAAGAATAAGAAGATAATTCAGCGACCCAACACAAGGATGTTTATGCTCCAATGCCTACTGGTATTCCTGCCATTCATTTCAGTGACCCGCCTCAGGTTCTTCTTTCTTCTTCATTTTCAATTTCATTTCTTTAACTTATCTGTCCCAAATTAAATGTATTATCTGTGTTGATTGTTGAATGAGAATTTTTGATCGTCTAAATTACGGTTCCAGTTCCGCTGACATGGAGATTATAGGGAGGAATTTATGGGTTGGAAAAGGTTGACTTGGACTATTAATTAAAATATTGTTAAGGGCATTAGCATTTCCATGATTAGTGGTAATTAACATAATTATTCAGATACTCCTACAACCCTATGGAGTAAGGACAGTTTCCGTAACATTATCTTCCCTTTATGGAAGGCATGAACAGAGGGGTCTGTGGGAGTGACTAGTGAGGTGGGACAATTAAAGTGTAGTCTTAAAATTTTCACATGTTATTTGTACTGTTGTTAACTTTTTCTGAATAATTGTGACTAATCGAAATGTTGAACTTATGCAAGTCTAGGAGTTAGTTTTCATTGGTGTGGTCCTGTGTGGATTTGGGTCTTGTTATCATGGGATTAGACAAAGGACTTTCAATATGGGTACTTTTAATTTTAAACAATCAATATTGTGGAGTTGAGATACGAAGACATTAAAGCTTATAAAGTTATACCATAGAATCTTACATGCTCGAGGTATCTAGGGAACAGTAGTGACTCTAGATGGGGTGCAATCATGGTGCAAAAATACGGCCGTATTGGAACGGTTTGCCCGAGTTGGAACGGTTTGTCCGAGTTGGAAAGGTTTTCAACTTTGGCGAATCGAATTCGACCGATTCAACAAGGTGGATTAAAAAAGCCCGACATTTTGGCCGTTTCGGCCGTATTACCCGTGACAACAAGGGTTCGCCTGTTTTTTCCGCTATAAAATGTCACTTTGCGAGTTTCTTGTAAATCTGTTTTAGAGATTTCCTATTTTTACTAATACATTGGCACTGATCTCGTTCAATAATGACTCAAAGACAAGGGAAAAGGAAGAGAAGAGGCACCACCGCACTATTCAACCCTATATAACTCCACTAAGATATAAGAATAATTGAAGCAAAAAGGCAAAAAAAAAGTTTAAAACTAAATTCCTGCCGCGATAACCGCAACGCGGTCCGCGATTAACGTATCCGTTCCGTTACCCCGTAACCGCGACCGTTCCCGTTTTCGAAACCTAAACTGTATTTTCGAACCATGGGTGCAATGACAAAAAAGGTTCTCATTTCCTTGCTTAGCTTAACAAAGATACATTAAAGGTTCAATTTAGGCACTAGCTACTGCTAAAGTTTCCTCAACACCGAGCTAAGGATGAGAGAAAAAAATTAAACTAGAGATCAAAACAATGGGTTTCTCATTCCTATAGTCATAAATTTGATTTGTTGTAGGATATTAATACAAATATTAGTAAGATAATATTAAGGAATATAACTACAAAGCTAATGTTAATCTACTGTTATAGCTTACAAGATTATCTTTTTGGGAAAGCAAGTACATTAGATTCGCACAAAGTGTCCATAAGTACATACGAGAATATCTCAACTGGGTAATGATTCTCCCATCGGCAAGCATATAAGGTTATATACTAACATAGACGTCTCAAATATTGAACTTTTAAGTATTATATATGAATTAGCCAGTGGACCAAAGTTGATCGGGTGATACTTTAAAGAATAATTTTAACACCTTATGCATTATACATTGGCAAGTGTGTTATTAAAAAGTAGATAGAACATTGGGGTTCGATTCTTTTTAGGACACTTTGTTAAAATAACCTTTTAAAAGTTTATTTTTGGGAAAAAAACCTTTTAAAAGTTTTTACTGCATATATCTTACGTGCTCTGTATAGACCGTATAGAAAATTGGTGACCTCAAATTTGTATTACTACAATGTCCATATATGACATCATTTTATGACATGTATCTGAAGTGTTATGCATGGTTCATCTAAAGAATTGGTTACCGTAGATGAGGCGCAATCACAAAGAATATTCTCATCTTAACAATCTCTTTATACAACATTTTTTTGCTAAATATAACTTACGTGGTTTGCATCGGCCATCTAAGGAACTGATGACCCTAGATGGGGCGCGATCACAAGCAAAATATCATTATAACGGTGTTAAGACACTGATAAGTGGAATTTAAGTCAACTCATCTTTAGTTGGCTTGAATTCGATTTATTCAAAGTTTTTGTGGTTCGGTATTGAAAATGCCAAGCTTGGGGGAGGGTTACTTTGAGTCTATGCTCCACTATCACCCTTTTTATAGCACCACATAGCCCAAAACATTTGTCCCCACCTTGAACCAGAGCCAACGTTACAAGCCCGAAAGACCTCCTCGATCTCTTGAGTTGTTTTGTCCCCATTTGGCATAGGGTTAGATTTTGTGCAAGCCCTGACGAGGATCATCAAACTAGAATCGAGGTAGAGCAAAATAGTTGAGCATCTTTTGGGAGGTTAGTGCATGGGGTAAGAAATTACTCCTAGAAACTTGAGTTGCCAAAGGGTGCAGTCGATCGGTGTTTCATGTCTATAGTTCATGCTAGTGTAATGAGTAAGAGTCGTGCATGCATCCTAGGTTTAGTTTAATTAATGTTGAGTCTGTGTGTGTCTATAGTGTTGCTCGAGGACGAGCAAGAAGGTAAGTTTGGGGGAGTTTGATAAGTGGATTTTATATCCGCTTTTAGAGATTTTTATACTCATGTTTCCCCTCATTTCCACCTTCTTTTCCCTCATTTCACACCATTCTTCTCTTCTTTTATCTTTTCTTCTCATTTTGGTGCACTCGCGTGATTTTTGGTATTTTACCATGATTTTAAGCTAAATCTTGTGTTACGCGATGTGTCTTGGTGTCTCCTCTTGTGTCTTTTGTTCATGTGTGTAGGTTGGAAGATATTTTGATGATTTTGGAGCTCTTGAGGAGAGGAGATAAAGCTTTTAGATCGAGTGCGAAAATGGAAGAGGCCATGAATAATCATTTTGATGATTTTAGAGCTTTGTATTTTTGATGGCGTGAAGGTGCTTGTGAATGTATAATAGAATTATTTCTATGCCAAGGAAGACTTATGATGGTTGTGTATGCATGGAGTGAAGCTTTGGACTTGTCAAGAGTTCATAGAAGCTACATTTTGACCCATAAGCGTCCGCTTCAGCTATTATTAGCGTCCGCTTATGCCATAAGAGTCCGCTTAAGCGGACTCAAGTGTCCGCTTATTTCCATGGTTTTGTTGGCAGGGATTTTTGAGCACTTTGGAGCGTCCGCTTAAGTTATGTAAGCGTCCGCTTAAGGCCTGCAACGCGGATTTCCGACTTTTCCTATTCGATCTAAAGCTTTGTTAGACTCATTTTTACGTTATTTTTAGAGGGTATAAATACTTTTTAGCCCTAATTTTGTAGAGACACTTAGTTTTTTCAAGTTTTTGAAGAGATTAGAGTGAGATTATTGAGTTCTCTTCTTCTTCCATATTGAGAAACTCCACTGTTGATCAAGAATTATAGCTTGGATTACTTGCAAGTTTATATATTTTGTTTCCGGAATTTCATTCTCCATCCTTTGGTATTGTTTTCATCTACTTTCTCTCGAGTATTTCTCATCTCTAATCTAATTACCATGTTTTCTTTTGTTATTCTAAATCAATTTTATACTCAATTTCCTTGCATAATGTCTAGTGAGTAGTCTTTTATGCTAGGAATGTAGTGAAACATGGTAAAGGGGAGTTAAATTATTGTTCTTGAATTGTTAGGGGATTGTTTATCAATTGTTTGTATGGATTGATGTTTTAGGGCTTGTTACTAATCGTTGGCCATGATTGTGAACTTGTATTGTGGATTTTGATTATCATTGTCTATGTTTATTTCAAAATTCATTCCTAAACTCAATTTGTATTTTAATTTATGACCAAGAGATTGGCTTAGATTAAGAAGGAATACCTTTGAAGGACTCTAGATTATTTGCGAGTTTTTAAGTGATTATAGACTATTCGAAAGAGGTCTATTGTTGTTTATTTTCTCTATTTTGCTACTATTCGAGAGAGGTAGTGAGAATTTATGAAAAGAGTATTTTCCCATTCGATTGTGAAGCATGTTTATCCCTATATTTCTTGAGTTGGTTTCTCGTTTGTCTCCCCAATGCCATGTGTAGCTGCATTCCTAGTGTCTTTATTCTCATATTATTAGAACCACCTTTTAATTGAGTCATTTGTGCATTTAGTTTAATTTAGAGTACTTTTAGTCATTATTCTCTCCCTCAACCAAAAACAAAAACCTTAGAACTAGAATTAATTGGACAAACATAAGTACTACGTTCACTTCCCTGAGGATTCGACCCTGACTTACCCTTGCTATATGTTAGTAGGAGAGTTAGGAAACTTAAATTACTTTTGCATCGGCTTTAGAATCTAACGACACTTTTGAGGCTGATCAAAATTTGGCGCCGTTGCCGGGGAAGGTACGGTTTAGAACTTGTGTATTCTAATTATTTTAGTTCTATTTAAATTGCTTTCATTTTCTTTTTCCTTTTTACTTCCCTCATCCTTGTCAGTGCTAACGTGTTTCTTAGCTTTGGTTTTGCATGCATACTAGATCGCGAGGGAAGCCTTTATTACCCTTGGATCTCGAGCTTGAGCGAACTCTCAGGACTCGTATTAGAATACTTTACCCAAGCAGTGACAGTGACACAGAAAGTACTAGCACAATGGATGACGAAGAGGTACCACCACCCCCACAAAGGTTATTCAGGGATTTTAGGACACCAGGAAGCTATGATTCCCCAGGTCCCATTGTTCTTCCAACCACCACCACCAACTTTGTAATGCATCCGCAATTTCCAAACATGGTGAAGGCTGAGGCATTCAGTGGGAGGATGAATGAGTGTCCATATGAACACTTGGATCGATTTCTTGAGATATGCTCTATGGTGACCACAAATCTTGTTTCTCCAGAATACATCAAGCTCCACCTTTTCAGAGTTTCTCTCTCTGGGGATGCAAAGAAGTGGTTCAAGTCACTTCCGTCCCAATCATTGATAACATAGGAAGAAGTTATTGATGCTTTTCTTCACAAATACTTCCCTGAGTGGAAAATAGCTGATATGAGAAGAAAGATTTCCCATTTTGAACAAGAAAGTGGAGAAACATTATATGAAGCTTGGGAAAGATTTCGGTCTCTAGTGCGAGCATGTCCTCATCATGAGTTTGATCCAATTATGCTCAATCGGTTCTTCTACGATGGTTTAGATCACTTTTCTAGAGCCAACCTTGATGCCGGATCTGGAGGTCAGTTATCTAGCATTCCCGTTGACCAAATTGAAGCGAAAATTGACGAGGTGGTGAAAAATGATTCTTGGGGTGGTCAAAGAAGAAATCAGCAAGCCAAGAGTAGTGGCAAGTTTGGAGTTGAAAGCATAGACCAGATAAATGCCAAGTTTGATATGTTAGCAAAGCTAGTGAAAGAAGGGCAACAAAACAATGTGAATTCTACACCAGTCATGCAATTTTCATGTGATTTATGTGGTGGCACAGACCATGCAAGATCCTATTGTGGAGGTCGAGATTCAGAACATGTTGCTGCTGTGAATTCTAGGGATCAATTTCAATCCAACAGAAATAATTCATGGAGGAATCAAGGGTTTGGGCAAAGTTCTTTTGGCAATTCACAAGGTCCTTATGGAAGCAACTCCTATGGACAAGGAAGCAATAGTGGTAACTATGGGAATTTTGGTCAAGGGCAAGGTCAAGCATTCAATCAAGCTCCACCACCTCCTAATACTTATCAGCATCCCAATGCCAATAATAGGGGAAACTTTCAAGGACAACAACAAACGCAAAGAAGCTATCAACCCAATCAAACTCCCTACAAGAATTCTTCAGAGCCTCCTAGTAATGAATCATCTCAAATCTTGCAGCAACTTCATATCCTCATCAGCAGCTCAATCAGCAAGGTCAACAACTTCAACAACAGGAACACAGATATAATGAGATGCAGGCACATAATAAGATGTTGGAAACCCAAATTTCACAAATTGCATCCAATCCTAACAATGCACCTGCAACTCAGCTTCCTGGACAACCTTTGCCTAATCCAGCTCAACATCAAGCCAAGGCAATTACATTGAGATCTGGAACTTCTTATGCTGCACCTCCTCATCAAAGTGCTCCGATTTTGGGTGATGTATCCACAAATGTTTCAAGTGACGTGAGAATTGAGGAAGAAAATGCAGAATTAGAGGTCGTGGAAGACTTGGATGACACGACAAAGAAAGACAAAGATCAACCTCTAGTGAAAGCCTATGTTCCTCCTATTCCTTACCCTCCTAGGGTTGCTCAAAGAATCCTAAATGACAAATTTGCTAAGTTTCTCGAAGTGATGAAAGGGCTCCAGGTGAACATTCCATTCTTGGAAGCTATGAGCCAAATGCCTACTTATGCAAAGTTTCTCAAGGATTTATTGACCAACAAGAAGAAGTTAGAGGAAAATGTGGCCCTTCCATACCAAGTTAGTGCTTATATCTCTAAGACAATTCCGAAAAAGCCTAGAGATCATACTTGCTTTACTTTGCCCGTGAAACTTGGAGATATGGAAGCCATGGGAGCTTTAGTAGATCTAGGGGCGAGTGTTAGTCTTATGCCCCTTTCTATTGCAAGACAGTTGTCTTTTGAGATGAAACCGACCAGGAAAACTATTCTTCTAGCAGATAGGTCGGTGCGGATTCCTCATGGAGAGTTTGAAGACATTCCTATCCAGATTGGGCATGTTATAGTACCATGTGATTTTGTGATTATGGATATGGAAGAAGATCCACAAACACCGCTCATCTTGGGTTGGGAAGCTCTGAAAACTCTAGGCATGACCATTCATTGTAAGACGGACACCATCACGCTTGAGGTGGCCGATGAGAAGATGAACTTTCAATTCTCCAAAACAATCAAAAAGCCTATGATGGAGCAAGTGAGGAGGATAGATGTGATAGAAGATGACATTGAAGCATTTGAGGGTAGGTGTACATCTCAGGACCCTCTGCATGATTGTTTGATTGGTGATTTGTTCGATCAAATCCATGAGATACGAGCAATTTCTGATGTGCTTGATTCTACTCCGGTGATGAGTCCGGAGGAAGAGAAAGAAGAGTTTGAAGAGCTTACATATGTAGTAAGGGGTGTTAATGAGGAAAAGGAGGAGAGAACCACGCCTCCTCCACAGGTAGATTTAAAACCCCTTCCTTCTTCCCTTAAATATGCTTTTTTATATGCTAATGAGACATATCCTGTGATTGTTAATGCTAACCTCAATGGCACCAAGCTTGAAAAATTGTTGGATGTTTTGAGAAAACACCGTAGTGCCTTGGGGAAGTCATGCACCCGGCCGAGACGGATAAGGGAAAGATTCTTTTTCTGCCAGTTCGAGCCTGGCGAGGCGCTCCTTTCTCGTGTGGGCAGTCTTCAATGCGAGTTGTGCGTGGAATGTCGCCTAAAATGAAGTGACTCATGGGTGTGGGGCACAATCGTGTTTACAAGGAAGTAGTGTATGGGGCTTCTCTTGCATTGCCAGGAAGAATGAGTGGGTACATAGTGAGCAGTCATTACGTTAGCAAGCCTGCAAGCAATTCATCCGTTTTAGTTAGTGGTTTTTCAGTCTTATCTGCTAGCGGCCACTGGTGAGAAAGAAAGGAAAACTAGGTGAAGAGGGTATAGTAACAAAGAGCATAGCGGACCTGAGATCAAAGACGGAAGATAAGTTTCAGCAGTTCCCTTCCGCGAGGAGTATATAATGTAAGCTGCAGCCATTTGTCTTGATTCAGCTAACGAAGAGTGTAGAAACAACCGTAGTATAATCTGTATGAAAGGCAGTTTCCTTTTATGGTCCATAGAAAAAAAGCAGAATGAAATTGGGTATAGTATTGAGGATCTTAAGGGTGTGAGCCCTTCATTGTGCATGCATCGCATTCATCTTAGCGATAGTCAAGCCTCCTCTATTGAGTCCCAAAGACGTCTTAACCCCAACATGAAAGAGGTGGTTAAGAAAGAGGTTCTTAAACTACTTGAGGCGGGCATTATCTACCCTATCTCTGATAGTAAGTGGGTAAGCCCGGTTCAAGTCGTTCCAAAGAAGGGAGGAATGACAATTGTTAAGAATGATAAAGGGGAGGATATCTCTACAAGAACGGTCACTGGGTGGAGAATGTGCATAGATTACAGAAAATTGAATAAATCCACCCGGAAAGACCATTTTCCTCTCCCCTTCATTGACCTAATGTTAGAGAGACTGGCTCGTCATCAATATTATTGTTTCTTAGATGGTTACTCGGGATTTTTTCAAATACCAATTCATCCCGCTGACCAAGAGAAGACGACTTTCACATGTCCATTTGGCACCTTTGCATATCGAAGGATGCCTTTTGGATTGTGTAATGCGCCTTCTACTTTTCAACGATGTATGACAGCCATTTTTTCTGATATGTTGGAGGAATCCATTGAGGTGTTCATGGATGATTTTTCTGTTTGTGGTTCATCTTTTGACCATTGTCTTGGTAATTTGTCATTGGTGTTGAAAAGATGTCAAGAGATGAATTTGGTGCTTAATTGGGAAAAATGTCACTTTATGGTCAAAGAAGGAATTGTCATGGGGCATAAAGTGTCACATAAAGGGATCGAAGTAGATTCGGCAAAGGTTGAAGTGATTGAAAAGCTTCTCCCGCCCACTAATGTCAAAGGAGTTCGCTCTTTCTTAGGACATGCGGGGTTCTATAGGCGTTTCATCAAAGATTTCTCAAAAATCACTAAACCTTTGACGAATCTACTTTTGAAGGATGCAGAGTTTAAGTTTGATGAAGCATGTGTTCGTGCTTTTCAAACTGTGAAAAAGGCTTTGATATCGGCACTTATTGTGCAAGCTTTAGATTGGAGCTTGCCATTTGAGCTAATGTGTGATGCCAGTTATTTTTCAGTTGGAGCTGTGCTAGGACAAAGAAAGAATGGAAAATTACATGTCATTTATTATGCTAGCCGCACCATGGATGAGGCTCAACGGAACTATGCCACCACTGAAAAGGAAATGTTGGCGGTTGTATTTGCCTTTGACAAATTCAGGCCATATCTCATGTGTTCTAAAGTGGTGGTATATACTGATCATTCGGCACTCAAATACCTCATGGAGAAGAAGGATGCAAAGCCGAGGCTTATCCGTTGGGTTCTGTTACTTCAAGAATATGACATTGAGATCAAGGACAAGAAGGGAACTGAAAATTCTGTTGTTGATCATCTCTCACGACTCCCTCTTGATCCTAGCACATATGGAAAAGATGAAGTTCCTATAGATGAGTTTCTAAAAGAGGAGCAGTTGTTTGCTCTGTTGGTTGATGAACCTCCTTGGTTTGCAGATTTTGCTAACTTTCTTGCTTGTGGTATCACTCCATATGGCTACACTTCACAGCAAAGGAAGCGGTTTTACAAGGAGGCAAAGAGGTATTATTGGGATGATCCATTTTTGTTCAAGCAATGTGGGGATGGAGTGTATAGAAGATGTGTTCCAAATCACGAGTTCGATGAAGTTCTAAAACACTGTCACTCTTATGCTTGTGGTGGCCATTCTGGAGGAGCTAAAACTGCCGCCAAGGTTTCTGAGAGTGGTTTCTTTTGGCCATCTTTGCACAAAGATGCATACT
The DNA here is from genome assembly GCA_947645195.1 of Patellifolia procumbens. Lineage (NCBI taxonomy): Eukaryota > Viridiplantae > Streptophyta > Magnoliopsida > Caryophyllales > Amaranthaceae > Patellifolia > Patellifolia procumbens. Next base: position 30,527,213 of record CANSGD010001328.1, on the reverse strand, counting down.
CTTTTGTCCAATCTTGTGATAAGTGCCAAAGAAGTGGATGATTATCGAAAAGAAATGAAATGCCTCAAAACCCGATCTTGGAAGTGGAGCCTTTTGATGTGTGGGGGATCGATTTCATGGGTCCCTTTGTGTCATCTTGTGGGCATCAATATATATTGGTGGCGGTTGATTACGTTACAAAGTGGGTGGAAGCCATTGCCTCACCCACCAATGATCACAAGGTGGTTTTGAAGCTCCTAAAGAAGAATATTTTTCCTAGATTTGGAGTCCCTAGAGTTGTCATCAGTGACTGTGGTTCCCATTTTGCTAAGAAGTAACTCAATTCTCTCTTGGCAAAGTATGGGGTGAATCACAAGGTTGGGCTCCCTTATCATCCGCAAACTCAAGGACAAGTTGAAGTGTCCAATAGAGAGGTGAAGAAAATCTTGGAGCGGGTGGTAAATAAGTCTAGGAAGGATTGGTCCTTAAAGCTCGATGACGCACTTTGGGCTTACCGTACAGCATACAAGACTCCTATTGGTACTACGCCATATCGACTAGTGTACGGAAAAGCATGCCACTTGCCCGTGGAGTTGGAGTATAAGGCATGGTGGGCGATTCAAGAGCTTAATATGGACCCTACTTTAGCAGGTGAACTTAGATTGTTAAAACTCAATGAATTGGACGAACTCCGATTTGATGCATATGAGAGTTTCCGGCTCTATAAAGAAAAGACAAAAAAATTGCATGACCGTCGTATTCTCCGGAGAGAGTTTAAGGTGGGGGATAAGGTACTCTTATTCAAAACCCGTCTAAAACTTTTTCCTGGAAAGTTGAAGTCAAAGTGGTCCGGACCATTTGAAGTTACAAAGATCACTCCTTACGGTGCAATTGAGGTGAAAGATAAGGAGAATAAGTTTATGGTCAATGAACATCGGCTCAAGCTTTATTATGATGGCCATCAAGTTGGTTTCATAGGCCAATTGGTCTTTGAGGAGGAGGCTCTTGATTCCTCTTTTCATGAACGGTGAAACTTTGCACGGTCGAGCTAAGGACCTTAAAAACAAAGCGCTTTTCGGGAGGCAACCCGAGCCCTTATCTTAGTAGTATTTTAGTTTTCTTTTTAGTAAAAAAAAAAATCAAAAAAAAAAGACGAAGAAAAAAAATAATAGAAAAAAGTAGAGAAAAAAAACAAAAAAAAACAAAAAACAAAAGAGCAGCGAAACACAAAAACGAGTTTGAAAAAATAGAAAGCATACGTCCGCTTCATGTGCTTAAGCGTCCGTTTAATGTGCTTAAGCATCCGCTTAATGGGCTTAAGCGTCCGCTTAAGTTGAACTACAGAGGATACAGGAAGTTTTGTAAGGAAAAAGAAGGAGGCTCTATTTTGAAAACCAAAAACAGAGAACCCCCTCCACACTTCCCTCCTTCTCACGCAGCCCTCCCCCCTCTCGCCCCCACCTTCCCTGACCCCCTTTTCCGTCAGTCGTCGGCCGCCCTCTACCCGCCGCTCCGCCAGCAGCCACCACATCACAGACCGCCTACCTCTCTCTCCCGCAGCAGCTTTCCCCTCCCTTTCCTCTGTTTTACACGCGACCCCAACCTCCACTTCCGCCTTCTCTCTGACGACCGTCGTCCGGCGTCCCTCCCAGTCCTACAGACACCGCCGGCCGGCTGGTTCAGTGGCCGTGCTCCGACCCTTTTCCTTCTTTGCTTCTATTTGAGTACTTTGGTGAGAAATTTCTGATTTTTTTGCCTACATTGGTATTTTTCTACCCCTCTATGAATACTTTCTGAAATTCTTTCTTCATTTTCATCACTTGTTGTGCTATTCTTGTGATAAAGTGTGAAACTTTGAAAGATGTTATTGTTGTGGGTTGGATTATACATGATTTTGGTGATATGGTGACTTGTTGGATTGTTGGTATTGTAGGTTGTTACTTTGCATGTTGGAAATTACTTGCTTTAGCATTTGCACAATGTTGCTAGTGATTTTCAATGCTATTGGTTGTTATGGTTCATATGAGTCTCATTGCTAGGTTGTTGCGAACACATTTTTTGCATCCTAGTTGGTTTTTGATTGAATTCTTGGCCTCTTGATTGCATTCCTTTGGTTGTGGTGGTACATTCTTCAAGGCAAAAACAAGGGGTGGTCCCGCTCTTCTTCGTCCCAACCTAGGCAAGCTTCTAAAGGTCCCTCTTCTTCTAAGCCCAAGGACTATAATGTTGTGTTCAAAAACAAATCTCAAGAGCAAAAATATAATAAATTGGACTCCAGAGTTATCAAACCCACTCGGTTTTTCTGTGCCACTACTTGTGATAAGCTCGGGATAAAAGATGGGGTTCGGAAACTTTTAAGGGCTTTGGGTTGGGGAAAATTTCTATCCTTGTCTCCTAGTACATATCGCACATTGACCTTGGAATTCTTGTCTTCCTTTCGATGCGACAATCCTAGTGAGGTGGAGGACCCTACTTTGTCTTGTAGGCTCTTTGGACAAGACTTTTCAATCACCTTAATGGCCTTGAATGGTCTACTTGGTTGGGATACTGAGCATGACCCTATTGACCCTACTACTCATCCATGGGAAGTGTATGTGCAACAAGATTGGTGGGAACGTATTATTAGTGGTAACACCTCTTATTCTGCTAATACAAGCAAGATTTCTGAAGTTCTTAGCCCTATTCTTCGATATGTGCATAGAATTCTAACCTCTGTTTGTTTTTCAAGGCATGAATTGGGCCAGGCTAAACCACAAGAACTTGTTATTCTGTGGCGAGCAACTGATGGTCGTTTCACACAAAATTCTCACATTAATTATGGGTCACTTTTCCTAAATAAGCTGATTGACATTACAGACAACCCCGAACAAACTTCTGATATCCAATGTGGGGGGATTATTACTTTGTTGGCTGAGCATCATGGATTGGCCAACAAGTTGAGTGGGTAGCCATCTGTGTCTGGGAGTCCTTACTTGGATTTGCCTACTTGTCGTCTGTGCTATTTATGCAGGAGTGCTGTTTCTGACCCTAATCTGTAGGTATTATTGGTGCGAGAACGATCATATTGCTATTTGCCAAACAAGTTCCTTCTTGAGCCTCCTCCACTAGAGGTGAACCCTTGGAGAATTCCCGTTGATGGAATTCTTGGAGAGGATCTCACACCTAAAGAGCGTCTTGAACAAGGATGTAGTGCACTTCCCCGAGCTAAGAGAGCTCGATCCTCAACTAAGGAGGCAGGTACGTCTTCTTCCGGATCTCCGGCTCCTGATTTAGCCACTGTGATGGGTGTTTTGGCTACTCTTCAAGCCCGTCAAGAAGAGCATTATAGGGATATCATGTCCGAATTGGAAATCATGCGTCGCATTGCTTGGCGCACACATCTTTCGATGGTAGATCGGGAGGAATCTCCAGGTTTTCCTAACCACCCGATCTACCCTCTTGCACTTGACATGGATCCCTCTAATCTTGCTTATTATGAGAACCCCCAACTTTACCCTTACTATTCTCATTATTGTCTTCCTCGTGGGCGCAATAATGAGGACGGTAGTAGTGCTTAGCACCTAGTTTCCCCTCCCCCTTTTCCCTCCCTTGTGTGTTTGTCCTTTTCTCCGAGGACGGAGTTCATCTTATGCATGGGGGGCGATTCTTGGATTATTTTGGTATAAAGGGGGCTGGTACTCATGTGATGATTCATTGTTCCTATTTCATGATCATGCATTTGAGATTATAGTTTTAGGGTGTTTGCATTTTCTTGATGTACGGCTTATGAATAGCCGACTTGGAACTGCTGGTTTCCCCTTCCCCTTGCTATTATTCTCTTGTTATGCAGGTACCTTTGGGATGGAGTATCATGATGAGGGGTGTTGTTGTGGTTTCTTGGAAGACACTTGATTGTGTCCTATTGTGATTAGATGGTGTATATTCTCTTCATCCCTGACTTTATGAAAAAAAATGAAAAAAAAACTTCTCTGTTTTCTTTCTTCTCTCATGAGTGGTCAAAAATCCTTAGTTTCGTGTCGTCGTCCTTGAGTGTTTAGGAGCATTCTAGGTTGAGTCAGTCTAGTTGAGTCTTCCCTTTTATTTTATTTTTGTCGAGTCTCCCTTCCCTCCATCATGTACATTCTCAGAGTCAAAAAAAGAAAAAGAAAAAATAGAGTCTAGGCTTTAGGACTGCATTGTTAGGTAGACATGGTATCGATGACTTTTGGTGGACCTGGCGGCACTTGGGGAGTTGGTAAGATTGGTTGTTTCCCGAGAGAGGGCCACGAACCTCGTAAGACTCATTTTTGAACCCTCATTCTTGATCGTTCAAGTTGGGACTTGCACTTTAGCTTCCCAATGCCTTGACTGAGCATCTTAGGAGAGATGAAAGGAGGCGTTCACTTGGCTAGTTTTAGGTGAATTATGATTATAGCTACATGTCTAAAAAGCCCAATCCTGCATCTTTTTTGTGTTTTCACTGTCCCTTGTCTGAACCAAATCTGAGCCTAATTTTCGTTTTTCTTGGAACCCATATCTTGAAGTCACATGGCCAAATTTTATCCACTAGTGGAGCATTTGTAGATTGACGAGTGTGGGTGGGTTCAAAGGGTTTAGTGCAGGTTATTCTTGGTAGCTTCTCATGGATGGTTCATTATGTTGAAGAGAGATTGTTGTTGAAGGAATAAAGAAGAATTCACATGTTTAATTCAAGATTTATGATCATTAGTGTGTGAAATATCATATTCGAGATTTGTGAAAGAGAAATTGAATTGAAAAAAAAACTTCAAAAAAAAAAGGGTGAAAAAAAAAGAAAAAAAAAAGAAAAAGAAAGAAGTGTTAACGTTGTGTCTAATAAGGAATTTCTTGGTTAATGGGATAGGAATTTAAGTCAACTCATCTTTAGTTGGCTTGAATTCGATTTATTCAAAGTTTTTGTGGTTCGGTATTGAAAATGCCAAGCTTGGGGGAGGGTTATCTTTGAGTCTATGCTCCACTATCACCCTTTTTATAGCACCACATAGCCCAAAACATTTGTACCCACCTTGAACCAGAGCCAACGTTACAAGCCCGAAAGACCTCCTCGATCTCTTGAGTTGTTTTGTCCCCATTTGGCATAGGGTTAGATTTTGTGCAAGCCCTGACGAGGATCATCAAAATGGAATCGAGGTAGAGCAAAATGGTTGAGCATCTTTTGGGAGGTTAGTGCATGGGGTAAGAAGTTACTCCTAGAAACTTGAGTTGCCAAAGGGTGCGCTCGATCGGTGTTTCATGTCTATAGTTCATGCTAGTGTAATGAGTAAGAGTCGTGCATGCATCCTAGGTTTAGTTTAATTAATGTTGAGTCTGTGTGTGTCTATAGTGTTGCTCGAGGACGAGCAAGATGCTAAGCTTGGGGGAGTTTGATAAGTGGATTTTATATCCACTTTTAGAGCTCTTTTTACTCATGTTTCCCCTCATTTCCACCTTCTTTCCCCTCATTTCACACCATTCTTCTCTTCTTTTATCTTTTCTTCTCATTTTGGTGCACTCGCGTGATTTTTGGTATTTTACCATGATTTTAAGCTAAATCTTGTGTTACGCGATGTGTCTTGGTGTCTCCTCTTGTGTCTTTTGTTCATGTGTGTAGGTTGGAAGATACTTTGATGATTTTGGAGCTCTTGAGGAGAGGAGATAAAGCTTTTAGATCGAGTGCGGAAATGGAAGAGGCTATGAATAATCATTTTGATGATTCTAGAGCTTTGTATTTTTGATGGCGTGACGATACTTAGTGCTTGTGAATGTATAATGGAATTATTTCTATGCCAAGGAAGACTTATGATGGTTGTGTATGCGTGGAGTGAAGCTTTGGACTTGTCAAGAGTTCATATAAGCTACATTTTGACCCATAAGCGTCCGCCTGAGCTATTATTAGCATCCGCTTATGCCATAAGCGTCCGCTTAAGCGGACTGAAGTGTCCGCTTATTTCCATGGTTTTGTTGGCAGGGATTTTTGAGCACTTTGGAGCGTCCGCTTAAGTTATGTAAGCGTCCGCTTTAGCATCCGCTTAAGGCCTACAACGCGGATTTCCGACTTTTCCTATTCGATCTAAAGCTTTGCTAGACTCATTTTTACGTTATTTTTAGAGGGTATAAATTCTTTTTAGCCCTAATTTTGTAGAGACACTTAGTTTTTGCAAGTTTTTGAAGAGATTAGAGTGAGATTATTGAGTTCTCTTCTTCTTCCATATTGAGAAACTCCATTGTTGATCAAGAATTAGAGCTTGGATTACTTGCAAGTTTATATATTTTGTTTCTGGAATTTCATTCTCCATCCTTTGGTATTGTTTTCATCTACTTTCTCTCAAGTATTTCTCATCTCTAATCTAATTACCATGTTTTCTTTTGTTATTCTAAATCAATTTTATATTTAATTTCCTTGCATAATGTCTAGTGAGTAGTCTTTTATGCTAGGAATGTAGTGAAACATGGTAAAGGGGAGTTAAATTATTGTTCTTGAATTGTTAGGGGATTGTTTATCAATTGTTTGTATGGATTGATGTTTTAGGGCTTGTTACTAATCGTTGGCCATGATTGTGAACTTGTATTGTGGATTTTGATTATCATTGTCTATGTTTATTTCAAAATTCATTCCTAAACTCAATTTGTATTTTAATTTATGACCAAGAGATTGGCTTAGATTAAGAAGGAATACCTTTGAAGGACTCTAGATTATTTGCGAGTTTTTAAGTGATTATAGACTATTCGAAAGAGGTCTATTGTTGTTTATTTTCTCTATTTTGCTACTATTCGAGAGAGGTAGTGAGAATTTATGAAAAGAGTATTTTCCCATTCGATTGTGAAGCATGTTTATCCCTATATTTCTTGAGTTGGTTTCTCGTTTGACTCCCCAATGCCATGTGTAGCTGCATTCCTAGTGTCTTTATTCTCATATTCTTAGAACTACCTTTTAATTGAGTCATTTGTGCATTTAGTTTAATTTAGAGTACTTTTAGTTAATATTCTCTCCACTCAACCAAAAACAAAAACCCTTAGAACTAGAATTAATTGGACAAACATAAGTACTACGTTCACTTCCCTGAGTATTCGACCCTGACTTACCCTTGCTATATGTTAGTAGGAGAGTTAGGAAACTTAAATTACTTTTGCATCGGCTTTAGAATCTAACGACACTTTTGAGGCCGATCAGACACTACACTATTTTATTGCATGTACCTTGCGTGCTCTGTGTGGCCTGTCTAGGGAATTGATGACCCTAGATAGGGCGCAATCACAAAGAGGATTGTCATTATAACAATGTGCACACTACTTATATCTTTTGTGTTTTCATAAGACACAGAATTGGTGATCGTTGATGGAGAACAATCATAAAGCAAATTATCATTATAATTGTACTGGAATATCACATGATTGCATGTATCTTACGTGTTATGCATGGGTCGTCTTGGTAAGTATTGATCCTAAAATGGGAGCAATCAAAGAAAAATTATCATTATAATTGTGTGTGGATGATACAATATTTAAATGTATCGTATGTGCTCTGCGTGGTTCCCCTAGTGAATTGATGATCGTAGATGAGGCGCAATCAAAAACGAATTCTCATTATACTAGAGTGTAAATATTATATTGTTTCGATGCTTTTATCATATGTACTCTGCCTGCAAACTAGGGAAGTGGTAACCCTAGGGTTTCAATCACAAAGCAATTCGCAATACAAATACATAATTTTATTGTAAGTATCTTACATGCTCTATATGGACGTCTAGGAAAGTAGTGACCCCAAATAGGGTGCAATAAAACAATCTATGAAATACATATCTCACTCTTAATTTTAATACAAATTTATATTATTTTTACGCCTAGCTACTTTTACGTGTGTGTATAATTAGGACATAAAAAATCAGATTATAGTCACTGTTAATACTCTTTATACCAGCCTAGTTGTTATTTATAGTTGTTGACATTATATTGAAACTAACATTATTATTGAATGTGTTTTTTTATGTGTGGTGAGTCCACGAGATTGCCTTGAAGATTTGTTAACAACGAGCTTGAAGCTTGTACCAAGTCAATTTACAAAGAAAGAACAAAACTCAAAAGGTACTCCCTCCATTTATTTTTAATTGTTAAACTTTACCTTTTCATGCTTGTCATTGAAAATGTTTGAACGTTAATATCTCTAGTTGCGTATTTGTAAAAATTATTAAAAAAATATATTTCGAAAGTGCATATCGAAACAAATCAAACAATATTCCACATGAATATATTTTTCCGTACTCATACATCACAAATGATAAAGTGACATTAGTGAATATTGTAAAATGTCAAACTGTAACGATTAAAAACAAACGGAGGTAGTATGATCCTTATCTTAATGCTCTAAAAATCATCTTAGTCCACATATGTGTGATACTTTCATTTTATCCAAGTATATAAGAAATTAGTTACATGTCGTAAGTTCTTCATGTTAATGAAGAAATTTGTGAGATTATATGATGATAAAATAAATAACACACTTATAATAACACACTTATGCTTGTATAAAAAAAGTTGTGAGTTAAAAAAACAATCCTCCAATGACTAAATTTGGTGTATATATGTATAAAAAAGCCAGTGATTATAAATAACATTGCCTATGAGGAGGTCTTCACTACACGAAATTATAATTGCAATACTACACTCCATACAACAAAATTTTACAGCATATATCTTACGTGCTCTTATGTCCTCTGCATGGGCCGTCTAGGAAAGTGGTGGCCCTAAGTTCGTAGTACTGCAATGTGCGACATTATTCACTACAAGAATTAAGCTTATTTACGACCACATTTTACGGCCGTACGGAAATATAGTCGTAAAAATGTCTAAGTAACGTCGGTTTTTGAATCTCGTCGTAAATACTGATGCTTTGTTGCAAAAAGTCTTATATCTTGCGGTAATAAATTAAATCCGGTATAAAAGTTAGCCTAAAATATGAGCGGGAGCGTTCGCGGGTGTCTACATAATTTCAGCGTCCACTCATTTAGTAATTACAACAGTTTTATTGATTGCAAAAGATAATTTAATTAATAAAAAATAGCATCAAGGTAAATTAAGCGTTAATCCCAAAAAAAAACCTAACACTCCCCAATCCCTTCCCACGAACTTCCTCCATCACTGTTCCATTGAAATTCCTCTCGAAATTCTGAGTTCCTCTCAAAATTATGGCCAAAATCAAATCTTTGTTTTTATTCCTCTGAACTTTCATTATTGTTGTTTGGGTTTTGTTTGGGTAGCTTTGATTTTTTCTTTGTTCAAGGGGTTGTATGTTCGATTTAGTGTAGAGCTTCTTCTTGGTAAGCTTTTTCTTCCTTTGAACCCACAATCAAATCTTTATGTTTTTGTTTTTGTTAACCTGAATTGATGGATGTTATTACTTACCAGGACCATAATTCTCAATTTGAGCTCCATTGTTGATAGAAGATTGAGCGTTTGTTCGTCTAGGGCCAGAATTCTCCAATTTGGGGTCCAAATTGTTAGTCGCTTCAATTTCTCAGGTATTATTGAATTCCCAAACTAATTGTTAATTACCTTGTTTAGCACTGTTCGTTCACAATCAGCCCCCGTCATTGAAGGCGCCCATAAATGGTGAAGTGTTAACTGAACTGTATCACCTTCAATTTTAATTCCATAGTTAAGTAACTCGATTGAATATTTGCGAATCTTTGTGTTCCTTGCTGCATCTAATTTCTATCAGATAAACGAATTGGGGATCAAAATTACATTATTGTGACATCATGAATTGGCTGCATTTTAGTCTCCTTCAGAATAGTCAATTTGAGGTTACTGTTTCTGTTAGTGATATCATCACCCTTGCTTTCTTGGTTTTGCAGATAGTATCATGGAATGTCTGGACTTCAGGTTCTAACTGTGTACAATGTTGTTAAATGAAGTGTGTGAGACGACCTGTGATGTAGCTCAGTTCGCACCCGCCCACCCAACACCCCAGGAAGGAAACCAAAAAGGGTTCACATTTAAAGTTTACTAGTTGGATGTTTGAGACTTCCTTTGCTGTTTAAACCTCCAGAATTGATTAGGGGCAATATTGTTATGATTCTCATTCTGTCTTCAGTTTGATCCTATACAAATTTTGCCTGATTAATTTCATTGGGTATTTCTCAGGTCACGTACTGCTGTAGCTCCCTTAGAACGTCTGAAGATATTGCTTCAGGTATTCCTTCTTTATGCTTAGCATTTGTCAAATTGGTGTAGTACTTGTCAACAATACATTAGCTTGAGCTGTGAGACAATCTATTTGCATGCATTTTTTTAACATAAATCCTTCTCTTGAAATCATATCAGTGAGCATAGTAGTTCAATTGCGAATCTTTGTGTTCCTTTGCTGTTGATCCTTAACATATCACTCATGTTTTTTGCTCCAAAAATTTGTGAAATCTAATGTTTAAAATCTAGGGAAGGAATATGTAAAATTGACTACCTTCAATTGGGGAACTTGGGTAACTTTTTTAATAAAATGTTGTTCGTTATGTATGATAATGGGGGGATTACTAGTCTTGGATATTGGTTCAATCAAAAGGCTGAGAAAAGCATCTAAAACTTTGTTCTAATTATGAAATAGTTTCCATGCATTTTCATTAAATATGGTCAATTATCTGTAAAAGATATGGAAGCCCTTTTTCTATTACACTCTTTACATAATAAATTAACGATGGTGATGTAATGAAGTTTTTGTTAAAATAATTCTAACTCTCTAAGCCTAAGTGAGTTTAGGTACATTTTAGTCCAGCACGACAAGACCCCAAACCATGAAGTGAATTCGGGTCATGATGAAACGAAAATGCAGCCTAAACGAAATGAAATTGGCATTGTCAGGGTACATCGTTGCACTTACGTGCAGGATGCTGTGACGGGTAAAAAGGAGTAGAAACTTCCTAGGAGAACCGACAAGTAGGGATAGCAATGGATCATACACTCTACCATAATCCGCTTGGGCCCTATCCTATTTTAAGGGTACGGGTGTATAAAAAGAGACGGGTTGAAATATTTAAGTAAATATCACAAGGAATATGACCTTCATCCATAAAAGAAGTGATTAATTAAATGTAACATAAAGTTTGTTGTCCTACATAGCCCTTCCTGCTGCCTTGTCCTGCACAGCCTCCCCCTCCTGCCTCCTCTTCCTACACCCCCAACCCTCCACTTCCCACACATCCTGCACAAAATTGAATTTATCCTAAAAGTTACAAATATTTCATCATATTAATATGCCTATAAACCATCTTCTTGTCTAGCTAATGGTCTTCAGATGGATACACATTTATGAAAAGTATGTCACATAAGTACATTCTATTTGCAAAAATGGATTAAATTCGTTCTTAGTTGTTTATTAGCTTTTCAACATGCTTTTTTCGAAGTTACAATCTGTCATTGCTGGGTTAGAAAAAGAAAAATAAAGATCCCTTGAGTTCTTGGATTGGCTAAGTAAATTTGGCTAGGTATAAATTTCTTTTGTATATAGTATGTTTTCTAACATTTTTTTGTGTACTATTTGCTTGGTTGCTTCTTTCTTGTTGAATCTTGTATAGGATGATATGAGATGGCCATGGTTGATATTGATTTATTTTTAGATGCAGCAATGTGTTACTCCGATACAATAACCTTAGAACCTATTTGCTGATGTATCATTTATGTTCTAACTTGCTTATCTCTTAGTATTTTCTTGGATTTATTCGCTGCCATGGCTGAACTAGTGTGACTATTTGTGCATTATTTTACCTCCTTTCTTTCAATTAAGTTTTTTAAGCATGAACAGGCTGTGATTTTAAGATACTCTGCCTTATTATGCTTTGTTAATATGCTGATTTTTGTGTTCAGTCACCTAGGTGCTTGGATTTAACATTATGATGAATTTATCTTGAAAGATGCACCTATTTACATTAAAGAACTTTCTATAATTTTGAAAAAAAAAGCAGTGCCCTGACCTACAGGAAAAGAGAAACTAATGAACTAGCTTGGGTGGATTGTTTAGGTAATTTGATAGAATAGTATGAGTTGTTTTTTTGTTGGATTTCTTATAAAATAGTGTATGGGTTGTTATAATCAAAGATAAGATTGCCTAATACTATCATATGTGTAGATTAAGTTTGATTACAATGCACTTGTAGCCTTGCTTATTTTTCCCCATTTATTTCACTTATTTAAATAAAATTTTCATCTGTCTTTGTAGAATATAATGGTGCCTTGTAAGCAATGGATGAAACTTTCCCGAGATGATCGTCTAAATGATGAGTATGAAATAGGTGTTGATAAATTTATAAATATGCATTTGAACGGACTAGGGAAAAAGAGGAAATTAGATGTCCATGTGTAAAATGCAAAAATTCATCATGGAGACCTTCAAATATAGTTAGAGATCACTTATTAGCCTATGGAATCATTCAAAGCTATACCTTTTGGTACTACCATGGGGAAAGAGTAGGGGAGAATACCTTTGAATCTGATGCTTCTGAAGAATTAGAAGGAGATATCGAGTTACTAGAGAATGATGGAGAAAATGAGATTGAGGCAATAATTGAGGATCCTTTTCCTAATTATAATAGTTTTGATGAAAATGACCTCCATGGTGATTTAACGCCTAATGATCCGAATGATGATGCTAAGAAATTCTATAGATTATTTGATGATTTCCAAAAGCCATTATATGAAGGTTCTAACTCTTCTAAATTATCAACAATCGTTAACTTGCTTCACATCAAATCTCTTGGGAGGTGGAGTAATGAGTCATTTACTATGTTGTTGAAATATATGAAATCTCATTTGTTACCACAAGATTCTATCCTTCCTGATTGCTATTATGAAGCAAAAAAAACCACTAAAGATTTAGGTCTCTCTTATGAAAAGATTGATGCATGTGTTAATGATTGTATGCTGTTCTGGAAAGATGATAAAAAGTTAGACTATTGTAAAATTTGCAATGCTTCTAGGTGGAAGCAAGGTAAGCATAGTGGGGAAAGTAGAACAAAATAAAATGGTTAAAAAATACCCTAAAAGGTGCTCCGATATTTCCCCCTTAAGCCAAGACTTCAACGTTTATTCATGTGCTGCAAAACCGCTGATCATATGAGATGGCATCATGAAAGGACCGTCAAAGATGGGGTTCTTGAGCACCCCGCGGACGGATTAGCATGGCAGGAGTTTGATAAATAACATAAGCCTTTTGCTTCTGAACCTCGTAATGTTAGATTAGGGCTTATAAGTGATGGATTTAACCCCTTTTCGAATGTTGCAAAACCATATAGTATCTGGCCTGTTATGCTTGTTCCCTATAATTTGCTTCCTGAGATGTGCATGAAACAGTCTACCATGTTTTTATCAATGCTTAACCTGGTCCAAAAGGTCCAGGTGATGCTATTGATGTATATTTGCAACCTTTGATAGAAGAGTTGATAGAGTTATGGGAAGTGGGGGTTGAAACTTATTATGCATCAAAAAAAGAAAATTATTCAAAGCATTAATGATTTTCCTGCATATGGAATGTTATCTGGATGGAGCACTAAGGGGAAGAGGGCATGTCCTTATTGTCACAAACAAACTTCTTATTTGTGGTTGAGTAATTATTCAAAGCATGTATATATGCGTCATCAATGTTTTCTTCCTATAAATCACCCATGGCGTAGGAATAAAGATATTTTTGGAAAGAAAGAAAAAGGAGAGTCACCAAAGCCATTATCAGGGGAGGAAATTCTTGAACATGTGGCAGATCTTGATGGTTTTTGTTTGTCTAAAGATCCTACGAAGAGGATGAAAGTGTCACATAAGGTTAGAGAGGATAACTAGAACAAAAAAAGCATCTTTTTTCAGTTACCTTACTACATGACCCTATTGTTACGACACAATTTAGATGTAACGCACGTCGAAAAAAATATATGTGATATTATCTTAGGAACCAGCATGAACATTAAAGGTCAGACTAAAGACACAATTAATTCTCGTCTTGATATGGAGGCACTAGGTATAATGTCTAAGCTACATCCTGTCTCGAAAGGTGACAAATTTGAATTACCTCCTGTACCATACACTCTATCTAAGAGTCAAAAAGAAATATTGTGTCGATTTCTAAAAGAGTTGAAAGTTCCTGATGGTTTTTCTTCTAATATATCTCGATGTGTTAATGTAAAAGTTTGCAAGATTTCGGGATTAAAGAGTCATGATTGCCACGTTTTGTTACAAACCATACTTCCTCTTGTGATTCGTGGACTTTTGGTGAAAGATGTTTCCGAGCCTTTGATTGAGTTGTGTCAATTTTTTAGTGTGTTGTGTGCTAAATCTGTGAAAGTTGAACATCTGGATCAAATCAAAACCCAAATTCCTTTAACCCTCTCCAAGCTAGAAGCATGGATGCCACCTTCTTGTTTTGATGTCATGCTTCATTTGAGTGTCCACCTAGCTGATGAGGTAATGCTTGGTGGGCCGGTCCATTTTCGTTGGATGTATCCCGAGGAACAATATCTTCATACACTCAAGTTATAAGTGCGTAATAAAGCTCGTCCGGAAGGTTCCATAGTTGAGGGTTATATTGTGGATGAGTGTATGACTTTATGCTCAAGGTACTTAGATGATGCTGAAACAAAATTTAACCGTCTTGAGCGTAATCATGATGGTGTTGATGATCCTTCCAAAAAGCTATCCATATTTTCTCATCGAGGAAGACCTATAGGGCGTGGAAAGGTCAATAAGCTGGATGTGTATGAAACAGAGCTAGCCCACATCTATGCTTTAAAGAATTGTACTGATGTTGAACCATTCTATATGTAAGTTACGACCAACTCTTTTGTGCATAAAAACTTTTCTTTATTTTTTTATTTTGTTTTGTGACTTGTTTACTTTCAAAATATAGAATATGCTGAAATGATAGAACATGAAGGAGTTGAACTCTCCCCTAGTGAACAAGATGTGAACTTTGTGCAATGGTATAAAAAAAGAGTAAGTTTTCATAATTTCATACTAGATTCATTGGTTATTTTAATAATTCAAGATTTTTCATTTTAATCATGCATTATATATATTTTTCTCCCAGGTGGAAAAGTTGAACGAAGTTAACAAAAGTCCTTACGGGGAATAATTTCTGTCTTTATCACGCGGACCCATTCAATATACTAGGTCTTATTCTGGTTATCTAACTAATGGTTTTAGGTTTCACACATCACGTCGTGATAGAAACTTACGAACACAAAATAATGGAGTGGTGGTGTTGGGTGATACCGGTGATAAGCACAAGACTTTAGACTTCTATGGGGTGTTGACAGAAGTAATCAGATTAGAGTATTTGGGAGGCAACTATGTTGTGTTTTTTCTGTGTGAATGGTACGATGTGCTTGATCCTAAAAGAGGAATTAATGTTGACAAATTTGGGTATGTTAGTGTTGATATCCAAAGAAACCTTAAAACTGATGAACCATTTGCACTTGCTAGCCAACCTTCACAAGTTTTCTATGCAACAGATGTTGTAAAGAAAGGTAGTTGGCGTGTTGCGGTTAAGACAAAACCTCGAGTTACATATGGGATGCCAGTGGAGAAAGACAAGGATTCTCAAAGCGTGGAGATTTTCAATGATGTCGAGGATGCGTATCAGGAACATAATTCATTTGGCTTTACAACATTTACATCTACATACACACATAGCGAAATGAGTAATGAAGTCAGAGTCGACGTGGAACCTGAGATCGTTGATGCTTCTGTTTTAGTGAAGAAACGAAAAAGAAAAACTTAAAGATGTTGGAGATCGTCTATGTAGTTTATTGATGGTTTAGTTAGACTTCTTTTGTCGTCGATCAATTCTTGTACTTTGCTCTGTCACCCTCAATAATTTGGATGATTTTTGGATAACTCTAATTATATTATTGGTTTTCCTGCATTAGTTTGATTCCATTATAGATTTCCATATACAATGACTTGTACTTGAAGCTCACTTTCGTATACGTTGATTTTGTTGATTTATCTAAAGTACATGAAAAATCCTCGCTTTTTTATAGTTTGGTCTCGGTATACTTACTTGACTATCAAGGAGATTAATAGAACTATGGAATTAATTGTTTCGTTCTTCTATTGTTGTAAACAGGTACTTATTTGCATACGGAGTGACCAAATTTCCGAAGACTTTAGTTACTATCAGCAGATCTCATGTCAGCCTTTGGATGACCTATCCCAAATGACTCTTCAGTCCTCAAGCAGCTTGTGGATTTAACTTCTGGAATAGTTAGCGTTGTTTATATTATCTTAAAGTTCACAGTTCTTCTAACTCTTCTGAGTAGCTGTAAGCTAATTCTTTCAGATACAATTCTGTGGGAGATAACAAATGGAAATTATTTAATGCACATCCAAATTTTGTCTTATCAAACAAGTTTTATGCTCTTAATCCCAAGATGTAATATGAATAATTTGAAGGACTTGTTAGGTCATAGGTGACAAGGCCAAATGGGCCTATCCACCTATTTGTAGTTCATGCACGGCCGAAGTTTTTAGGTTTATTTCTAACTATCTTCTACTCTGTAAAGCTACTACAATCACAGTAGTACTATCATTAGACTTGGAAAACCTGACCCATACGCAATATTGCAACCCAGAATTGTACCAGTATGCCTGCTAGTTTCTGTTTTTTATATAACATGCAACAGTCACTTGTGCAGTTATGAGTACTTCCTGCACCTCTTTTCATTCATTTCCTTTATATCTGATTAAGGAAAGTTAACCTTGTACAGTAACTGTTAAGTCTATTATACTTTCGTAAGTTAGTTATGAAGCTATTACATTGCTTATAATAACTGTTCTTTTGTATTCATATTCTTTTCACAGGTTTGAATTGATGTATACATAAGAATGACACCAATTGGGAAGAAAACTACATTTGTCCCACCTGGGATACTTGGTCGAAGTCGTGGTAAAGGATTCAAATCTACTTTATTTTTGGGTGTGAATGCAAAACAACCCTCTTTGTCCACTCTAGATGAAACTAACCAAGGAGCTACTAGTGAGATGTATAGGGAAAAGGAAATTACTGCCAGACATTCAACTTTCATACCATCTCTTGGCGATGAAGTTGATCATGAAATTGATCAAGATGATTTCATGCAAAGATCCATTAACAATGCCGCAATTAGTAACTTTCTTGATCAAAGTTCTGCACAAGATGCCTCAAGGATCCAAGAGGAAGGTATTATATTGACTTCTAATTTTCATTATACAATCTTTAATACGTTATGTTTCATAAATAATTAATCATCTTTGCTTCCTTTACATGAAGTAATATCCACCCCTATGGTTGGGAAGAGAACTAAAAGACCGGATGCAAAGCCGAGAGGTGTCAACAAGTGCAAGAAAGTGGCAAATCTCGAACAAGGTGAAAAGCTACTGGTTAATGTTTATAATAATGGTCCGGTTGGAGATAACCATAAGGATATGACAAGGCACATGGGAAAAATAGTTCGAGATAGCACCATTTGTCCGGTTAGAGTGCATTCTTGGGATGAGATAGAAGATAGTGCAAAGGAGCATATGTGGCAATCTGTGTTGGTGATGTTAAAATAACATTTCTTTCGTAGCTTTCATTGCTTAAATAATTAATCTTTTATAAATTAGTATTCTGATTTTTTCCTACAGAACAAATTTGATTGCAATGGCATTGAACTGGATCGTAACACACTCCTTACGCATTTGAAAAAATTGTGGCAAAACTGGAGAGGTATATGGATGCGAGATTCAATAATTAAAAAAGGTGGTCCAGAAAAGGCTTTAAAGGCAACACCTAACAATTTAACAAAGGAGGATTGGGAATGGCTGGTGAAGGAGCATTTTACAAGCGAGAATTTTAAAGTATTATATATTTTTAATATTCCGTAATATCTTTTGGAAATGATAATAATAAATTAGCAATGAATACTTTATGTTTACAGAAAGTTAGTTCTAGAAATTCTGGCAATAGAGGAGATTTAACAATGCCTCATCGCACTGGTAGCATGCCATTCAGACAAGTCATTTGGGAAGATATGGTAAGATTATTTACTTATAATCTTCACTTTATAATAAGCTTATTTGACATTTGAATGTTTTGTACGAATGGAGGTAAAGAAGGTAAGGACGCACCTCCAATATCCGCTATTTTTAAGAGGACAAGGAAGAAGAAATATGGAGATTTAGATGAAGTTGAAAGTGCCAAATATGTATGTATTCTAATGCATTTTCTGAAATATTTAGATACATGTTTCTATAAACTATAATATCGCTTGTTTTTTATGTGTTTCTTTTGTTTGTGAATTTTAGAATGAGACATGATGTTGAAAAGGATAACCCGTCACTTTCACATTTTAAAATTGTTGAAAAATGCTTTGGGAACAAGATCGTGGTAATGTTATTTGCTTTGGGTTTGGCGTAAGAGCCAAAGATGTCAGAGGGCCTTTACCTAGTAGAGCTGAACTTATGGCACGTCTTCAAGAGAAAGCACGAGAAAATGAAGAAATTCACAAGGACTTTGATGAATTCAAGGAGACGCACAACAAACGGGCATGTGTTGTTGAATAAAAATGAAACATGCTCATGGAAGCTCATGCTCAACAATCTAATCGTCAAGACCAAGCTATACACAACGATTCATGTGAAAATCAAGGTATAATTCTTTTGATCTGTTTTGCGGCATATGAAACCAATACTTCTTGCTGATTTACTGCCAGTAGTACTATGTTCAGCTTGTGTGAGTTGCTTTTGCTCTGCCTCATTTTAGGATATTAAGAAAGACATTGTGTGTTTTAGTTGATCTGGGTTGTGTTGTTAATATTACTGCTTTGCTAAAACTAGAATCCCACCTCACGCGAGCCCGGATAAAAGGAAGTCCATTAACCTTTTTTCAACCATAGTTTAGTATTATCCCTATCTCATATTGAAATTCTATTATAGTCTAGGTGAAAATTCTTGTGGTAAAGTTTTCCTGTGTGCTCAAAAAATTCCTATGGTATAGCCGATACCCCAGCACCTTCTTTTAAATGTTCCATGCACGATCTATAATGATCCTGCAAAAAGCTACGAGCCCAAAACGCAACATCATGCGTGCTCACAAATCTATGGTGCTTCTCATGGCGCAACTGTTTCTCAGATTCAGGAATAGTTAGTGAAGATTCCATTGCTTCGGCTACAGAGTCAATGTTCCAAGGGTTGAACCTAACTGCCCCACTAAGTGAAGGTGAGCAACCCATAAATTTTGGTACAACTAGCATGCTCTTTTTTGGCTGTGTGGATCCCAGTCCCAATGCTTGGTCTAGCTTTTCATTACCCTGTCGGATTATTACATAATCATAAGGTATAAGATTCATTCCATCCCTAACTGCTGTGACGAGGTAACATTCAGCAATAACATCGTTCATTGAATAACTAGGGGGATGGGGAAAAGTGCTAGTTATAGACAAAGACGATGCAGAAACGTGTTGTACAGCTATAATAGGACGAAAACATACTCTTGCCCATTATACATTCAATGGCATTTAGACAGTCAGTGTAAATAATCACATTCATATAGTTTTTCGTGACTGCTTGCTTAATTCCTTGGCTAATAGCCAGTGCCGTTCCTGACATTTTGGGGGCCCTAGGCGAAAAACCAAAAATGGGCCCCAAAAATATAGATTTTTTTTCTTCATATATCTGAAATTAGATATTAATTTTTGAAGTTGTGTCTCAAAACTATACAAAAACAAATAGGGCATTTGTCTTTTAGAAATATAGTACTATTAATACGCTTTAGTTCATTTCTTCAATAACTTCTTTTTCTCAAAAGAATTGGCATAAGTATTGAACTCCACCATCATTGCCGATAATCTAAAAGTCCTTCTCATGTTAAGGTCATCATTTATCACCAAAAAGAGAAAACTATGTATATCCATGAAAAATACACAAACACCCATATGAAAAATAAGAATTTGGAAAGGAAAAAAAATATTCAAAAAAAAATATTGGGAAAAAAATTATAGAATGTGTAAAGATATTACGAAACAACAACATTTAAAAGTAAAATCAAGAAGAAATCAAATATCAAAATTAATACAGAGACTTATGTTTGACGGTGAGTACATGGATAGACAGTATGATGGTTAAGTTAAAATGGTAAGGTTGAGTTCAAAGTTTTAAAATTTTAACACTTATGCTTTTAAGTAAAAACATCAATGATTATATGAGCTAAAGCCTTGTTACTTTAAATTAAAACCTTTTGATCTTAATGGTCTATCCCAAGACTTACTCAGTATAGATAATAGTTTTTCAATTGATTTTCCAAGCTCCTTGATCAGAATATTTTTTTAGTAAAATTGTTTTAGATGATTGAAACTAATATGAATTGGAGTGTGGTATTGTACAAATTATAGATGATAAAATTCTTTATCGCTATTCAATGGGAATATTGGACAAAAATTTGCTATTAATTGTTGAACCTTTTGGGGAAAATAATGTTTTCCATTTGAATTAAAGGTGGGATTATTGGGAATATACAAAGAAGTTCATGAGTTGGCAAAATATTAGAATTAAGAAGTGAACGTTTAGGAAAAAGAAAGTAATAAAGGTCCCTAAATATTTTCTTTCTTCTTTTCTTCTTCGGTATTCTCGGAGTATCCCCACATTGAAGCAAATTTTTTTACTATATATATGGCATTTGTAATTTGGGCCCCTTGAAGAGTTGGGCCCTAGGCAGTCGCACTCGAGGCCTACCCTGAGAACCGGCCCTGCTAATAGCAATAAGCTCTGCTTGAAGTGCGTCTATGGCATAGGTAGTGTGCTCGAGACCTTCAATCCATGTACCTGAGCCCATTCTAGTTACCACACCCACTCCTATTAACTCCCATTTCGTGTTGAAAGAAGCATCAACATGTATAGTGATCTGATTTCCATGGGCGAAGACATTGGCCTGGTGAACACAGCTTTGGATCACAGCCTTACTGGCACTCGCTACAAGGAAGAGTTTAGCAGTGTGTGTTGCTTGATTAATAATGGCCAGGGGTGCACATCTATTTAGTGGTGGCCTATGTTATTTAGTGGTGGGGTGATAGTTAATATGCGTTGTAACATATGGTTTGGCAAGGTGTCTCTTAGACTCTCAATAGACCACTCACCATTGCACACACAGTCACTCACTGTTTTCTCGATGTCACTGCCATCAATCGGACCGCAAGCAAAATCCTTGAGAGTACCCAAGTGTAGCCAGTTATCTGTCCAGAATTTTGCCCTCCTTCCATCACCAAGTTCCCAAAGATTGTCCTTGTGGAGTAGCTCTAATCCTTTTCCTATGTCTTTCCACACAGTATTACAGGTCTGTATCCTGGTTTACCAAAGCAACATTGATTCTCTTAGCTGTGGCACTGGTTTCATATTGAACTTCCAGCACATCTTTACCGCCTCCTCTTGCTGGATTAGCAATTTAAACCAAAGGACACACTAGTTATAGTCTAGGTGAAAGTGCTTGTGGTATAATTTACTTGTATGCTCAGAAAATTCTTGTGGTATACCACAGGACACACTACCATCTTCACCAAACACAAACTTGCGAATTCCTGTGGTGTAGTCTAGGTGAAAATTTTCCCCATTGGTGTGCTATAGTCTCCATGTATCCTCTTGTGGCCTGTTTGTAATACCCCGATTTTTTACTTTATTTTATTAAATAATTAAGATTATTATTTTAAATATGAACTTGTTATTTCAATCATTAAGTATTGAGATTTCTTATAAAAATATATTTGATTAAAATTTTAAGGTTATTTTAATTATATAAATTATTGATATTAATTAAGAGATTGAAATATTTTTGTAAACTTGGATCCATAGCAATCTTAGAGTTCATATTCAAGTCCAAGCCCAATTTAAAATTCCCAACCAACCCAAAGACCATTTAACCCAAAGACAAAATCAGAAAAAGGAAAAAGAAAAAGAAAATAAATCACCATCTTCTTCCACCTCCTGCTTCCCTTCTTCTTCACCTTCTTCTTCTTCATTGGACTATCAAGGAAGCAAATTGATAAACTCTATAAAAAGGCTGCTATTAGATAGCAATGAAATTAAGAGAAACTCATCTTCATCCTCACCTCTTCATGTTTATCCATTAGAGGAAGATTTCAATTTGTATTTGAACACCTCAAATTCTCTATAAATAGTAGCAATCTTCAACCAAATTTGAGAAACAATCAAGACACTAATCTGACTTTCCTTCTTCATTCTCAATTTCTCTACTTTCAATCAACACCATAGCACCACCGCGTCAAACGCCCAACCCCAGCTCTTTTGCCGTTGCCTGAAACACCGCCACCATCTCGCCACCTTCTTTCCGCCACTAGACCGCCACCAACAGGCCCTGCTCTATTTCGTCTTCCACCCGCATTAACCCCTCTCCCTTCCCTTTTTGTTGCGCCACATCGCAGCAGCAGCAGCCACAGAAGCCGGAGGTCCGGCCACCCAGAGACACCCCTTGCTGCACCCAACTCCGGCAGACCACGCAACCCAGCCCCACCTTCCTTCTCTCCTTTCCTGCCCTTCCTCTTCGTGTCTTGTAAACTGATTTCATCAGTTTTCTTATCTTGGCAAAACAAAAGCCCAAGTTGACTTATAAAGGTATTTTACTTATTTTCTAACTAATACATATCCACTCAAAGTAGTAAGTGTTTTGAAAACTTATTTCAAGAGCTATTACTATTGTTTTAGAAGTAGAAGGTTGTTTAACTAATGTTTTATATAAAGAATTGACATTTTAAAATGGGTTTTAAGGATAAAGTTTTAGTTAAGATTTCTGAAAAGTGGGTCATTAAGAAAAAGGACGTAATTTATTATTATGTGTTGAGTTAGTTTTGAATTATTATTTTATTGATGTTTATGGAGCGATATACGGAATGTGGGAATTCGAAAGATCTATAGATGACGTTCTTGGAGTTATGGCGATATTTTAGATTGAGCGGTTAAGGTAACCTTTATGTCCAGCATTAGACTATGTGCCCGTATGTAATGTGATTATATGAACCTCCATATAACGAATTACGAAATTTATGTTATATAAAATATATTAATGATAATACGTAGAGTTTATTGAATATATTATATTATGTAATTCATGATGCGTGTAAATTATGAAATCAATGTTGTTGTATTTGAGCTAATTATTAGGATGATATGATAAGTTATTATTTTATTATATGAAATCATGATATTTGTTAAAAGGGCATGATATATATGTTGTTATGAATTCATGCAATTTAAATGATTATTATATGCAATGAATAGTGGTTTATGTATGTTCATGTTATATGTCATTCGAGTAAAATAATGTTTAAAATAAGTTAAAGTAATTTATAGTATGATCGATCCATGACTCATGCTCACGTAAATAAAGTATATTTGAATTATTATTTATAACGTGAATAAGTGAATAATGTATGAAAGTATGATTTTATGTGACCAGTATGACTTATACGGCTTTATCCATGTTTATATAAAACTCGAGGTTAATGTGAGTTATTTATCTAATTATTGTTCACATAATTATTTAATGTTTAAGTAAAGAATATCAGTTCTGAGTTATGTGATACATATTTATGTGATTTCGTAAATATATATAATTAATACTTTTATTACAAGACTCAAGACTCATGACTCATGACTCATGTGTATTAAATGAAGTATGTAATTTCATACTGTTATCCATGAGTTACATGCTTATATGATTTATGAATACGTATGTTTAGTATTTCCATGATAGGCTTATGACCTATGATTCTACCTCTGTGACTTATTATAAGTAATCTTAAGTCTGAATCCATGTCCAATGTGATATATGAGGTGTTGTTGTCCATTTACAGTTATTATGAAATATGTGAGCTTATGTAAAGCCAGTGTCTGGGAACATGTTAATAAACTTATGAAATATTATAAGCGAAATAATGTGGATTACGAAATCTTAACAAGTTTCATATGATTATGTGAATGGATTAAGTATGTTGATTTATGAATCATGGGATGGCGTTATACTTTATGAATGACAGAAGTATGAACGCTTCATAATCCAATGTTACCATGAATGATGAATATTGTTTACGATATGATTTTACTACCTATATAAAGGTAGAACTGAATGAATGATTGAAGTATACTGAATATCACTAATGGATATTAAAAGTTATGAAACATGATAATTTCAAGTGAAAGAACTGGTTTGTTAGCTGTATATATCCTGACTGATGGTCGTGCATGTACCGAGCTGTATCCTGTTTCCTGATGAGCACTGGCTCTTATCCTGGGGCACTGGCCCGCTAATGTTATTCCTGATGAGCACTGGCTCTTTTCCTGGGGCACTGGCCCATTGTGGGAGACGTCCCACCCCTGAAATACAGACCAACAACCAGTATAAACCTAATTAAAATGGAATTATAGATCATTATGGATCACACTGTAATCATAAATGTTTGAATTATTCTTTCCTTCTGTTTAAAGTTTGAGGTTACATTTTAACGTAATTGATTTACTTAATGCTCAGTACATACTGTTCATGACACGTGCTTGTACTTAAAGTAATTAACGTGATTGTGAGATGCATGACGTCATATTCTAACATGGTTTAGCTTCCAAGTTCTACACAGTCAACGTATATTCTTATGAAGTATGAAAGTGTCCGTTAACATGATTACATGTATCGTATGAACGTGAGTATTATAGGTCAAGTATGATTTATATGATTATTGTATTATCTCAAGGAAGTATGATTTACATGTGAAGTACGTGTCTGCTTTATCTCCTGGATATATGCGCTTGTAAATGCAAATGTTTTCAAACCAAAACTGTTTTTACGGGCTAGAGTAAAGTTACGAGTTTTCCACTCATTTTGGAATGTTTTCTGTCTTTTCTTGTTTCCCTATTTTTGTTCTGAACGAAGTTTAGGTTATGAAATAAGGATCGAGATGGATCAGTGAAAAGCAAGTGCTTAGGATGAATTTCAAGAAATGAGATGAAGCAAGTATTTAAGGTTTTAGTTGTAATTATGAGATAATGAGCTTTTGTAAGAATATTATATTATTGGTGGGCCATAACCCACAGGTTTAAGGAAACGCTTCCGCAAATCTTGTGATTAGTTATAGTTAATGGTGGTTAATTAAGGCACTCGTTTTCGGGGCGTTACGCTGTTGAACAAGCAAGCTATTTGTCGTCTTGGACTAATTTCCTCACTATCTTAGCCTAAAATTCATCTTACTTAGCGGTCTATATTCATCTTATTTTAGTGGTCTATGATGCAAATTCGTGAAATTGGAGTGTTTAGCCACAAGTGATGTGCGAAGTTGAAATATAACAGTAAATTTTGTTCACTTTTACTCACTTTATCATTTGGTTACTTCTTCAAATTATCTTCTCTTGAGTATGCTAATTGCTCTTTTGTTTCTAGGTACAAGTTAGAAGCGGGCGATTGATCGTTTGGCCTTACTAATTGTAGCAAGGCAATGTCGTGGAGACCCTTATGTGAAGTTGAAAGTTGGTATCATTTTGTGTTAGAAATTCTGTTGGGATTGATAATAGATCAAATTATTTTGTTTTTAAGGTTCTTTTAGATTGGAAAAAATTGACAGATTAGTTTGACTTTCTATTGTTATTTTGGACCATGAACCTATAATATATAGGCGCTTTTGTTATTGGTATGTGTAATTCGACATTTACTCTAATTTTTTTTATAAAATATTATTGAGAATGGATATTACGATGCTTGGAGTGATATACGGTGTAAACAGGTGCAAAGATGGTTGTACTGTATGTCTACAGTCTAATTAGACAAAGCCAAGCCAGACGCTTACTTATAAATGCAATTGTGATGTGAAATGTGGTCGTAAATAGTGGTAAAAAAATTAAGTAAATATATTACGACGAGGAAAATGGTAGTAATTAGTGAAATAAAAAGTTACAGCAAAAAATTACGACCGAATTATTCGTCGTAGTTAAGTATACAAACATTTCTCGAAAAACATGTATTACGATGAGATATTTGGTTGTATAAGAACATTTGAATCTTCTAAAAATATGAATTACGACCGGAATATCTGGTCGCAAAAACAAACCTTTACACTATTTAAAAACTGAACAGCGCCATTAACCTCGTCGTAGATAGTTAGTATTTACGATGAGATAAAATTCTTGTCGTAAAAGGTTTATTACGACGGGTCAAATAACCCGGTCGCAAACTAGTATCATGTCTTTTGCGACAAAGCCTATAGCAACCGCTGACGACCGTACGGAAATTTCGTCGTAAAAGGTCATTTACAACGAGAAACGACTTAGTTACGACCGGATTTCCGGTCGTAGATGAGGCATTCTCTTGTAGTGATTCTACCACATGTATCTTAATTGTTGTCTGTGCGTCATCTAAACAATTGGTTACCCTAGATACAGCGCAGTTTCAAAGAAAACTCTCATTATAACAATGTGCAAATACAACATTATTTTACTACGTATATGTTACGTATAATACTTTCATTTTGTCAAAGTATATGAAAATCTAGTTATTTGTAGTAAGTTTTTCATGTTATTTGAGAAATTTGTGAGATTATATGATAAAATAAATGCTCATATAAAAAAAGTTGTAAGATAAAAAACAATCTTGTAATGACTATATTTGATGTATATATGTATCTAAAAAACAACGATTATAAAATAACAATACATATGAGTAGGTCTTAAATACATGAAATTATAATTGTAGTACTACACTCCATACAACATAATTTTACCGCTTATATCTTACATGTTCTGCATGGGCCGTCTAGAAAAGTGGTGACCCTAAGTTAGTATTATTACCACGTGCGACATTATTCTACATGTATCTTAAGTGTCGTGCATGAGTCATCTAAAGAACTGGTTACCCTAGATGCAGTGCAATCACAAAGAAGAATTTCATTATAACAGTTGTGCAAATTCAACATTATTGTACTACATATATCTTATGGTTATGCGTGGCCGTCTAGGGAATTGATGACTAATCACAAAGCAAAATATCGTTATAACAGTGTGTAGGTATAATATTCTTTTACTACATACTTCTCTGTTTCTAAATAAGTGACACTCTTCTTGTTTTCACGTTTGCCAACGCATTATTTTAAGCACTAATATCTACAATTATCAATAAGTAAAAATTATAAAAATTTGATATCAAAAAAATCCACGTTAAGACAAATTTAACAAGATCTCATATGACTATTTTTTTCTTAAAATGTAATCACTAAAGCTAATTAATGTCCAAATTGTGAATAGTAAACACGTATTATGCAAACGTGTCACTTATTTAGAATCGGAGGAAGTACATCTTAAGTGTTCTACGTGTGTTGTCTAGGGAATTGATGACCTTAGATTGGCCGCAATCACAAAGAGAATTCTCATTATAACACTGGCATACTACATATTTCCTCCGTTTTTAAATAAGTGGAACATAGTGAAAGTGAGGGAAAACCAAGGAGGTTAGAGAGAAAAAGTTGGGGACCACAATTAAAAAGAGAAAGGGTACTTTAACTAATAAAGAATTGGATATATATTGCTTGAGTAAGGATAATCATGTAATTTTATCATTTAAAATGTCCTAGTTTGATCTTGGTGTCACTTATTGTGACATTTCTATATTAGGAAAATGTTTCACTTATTTAGAAACGATGAAGTATATCTTAATTACGTGTTTCCATGGGACGTCTAGGTGATCGTGGATGGGGAACAATCATAAAGCAAATTATCATTATAATAATACGCAAATACCATATTATTTTACTGCATGTATCGTACCTGTTATGCATGGATCGTCTAGGGCAATAGTGACCCTAAAATGGGGGCAGTCACAAAATAAATTTATCATTAAATTGTGTGTGGATAATACAATATTTAACTACATGTATCTTACGTGCTCTACGTGGGTCGTGTAGTGAATTGGTGATCGTAGATGAGGCGCAATTAGAAAATATGTTCATTATAGTAGAGTGTAGATATTATATTATTTTAATACTTTTATCTTATGTGCTTTGTGTGGGCCTACTAGGGATATTGTACGTGACCCTAGGGTTTCAATCACAAAGCTAATTCACATTATAATATTATGCATATAGTACATTAATTTATTGTACGTATCTTAAATGCTCTACATGGGAGTCTAGGAAAGTAGTAACTGTAGATAGGGTGCAATGACAGAATATTCTAAATAAGAATCTATAAAATACATATCTCACTCTTAATTTTAATACAAATTAATGAAATTATTATTTCATGCCTAGCTACTTATGTGCCTGTATAAATAGGACATCAAAATTCAGATGATAGTCAATGTTAGTTAATACTATTAATACTAGCCTAATTTTTAATTGGATTATCTCTTTTTTTAAGTATTTGTTATTAAATGGGTTTTATTTATATGAGGTTTTCCTTGAAGATTGGTTAACAAGGGGCTTCAAGCTAGTCAATTTACTTAGAAAGAACAAAACTTGATAGGTATGTTCCTTATATTCATTATCTAATGATCATATTAGTCAAATTTGTTTGATACTTTCATTTTATCAAAGTACTGGTGTTTGAGGGCCCGATGTTGCTCGGGCTCCTCTCACTATATTGATTGTAATTCATATAAGAGGAATAAATATACATTATAAATTATCTTATATGTTGAAGGCTAGAACATACATTTTAATGTTGATTTTTTTTAATTTGTTTTTCATGGTTATAAAATTTGGTCAAGTGATGAAATACAAACTTTATGATACACCATCAAAGCCGATATCATCATCAGTTTTTCACAGTCGATTAGATGAGATGTTATGTTTAAGATCAAATACATTAATATTGTTACTATTGATTATCTAATTTGTATAAAGTATATACTTTCACTATATGCAAGTGTCACTTACGAATAATGTGATAAAGAAGAAAAACATTATTTATCATTAAATAATAGGTCACATTAGATTTGATGAGGGATTATATCTAAAATTTAAAAGTTTTGATAAATAATGTGCTAAAAGAAGGAACCACAAATCTAATTACGCATGAGCAAAAACTATAAAAGGTTTGATATTCAAAAGCTACACATTAAGATGAATAAAATAAGATCTCATATGAATATGTTTTTCTTCATATATAATTAATATAGGATGACCAAAGAATTTAATGTGAATAGTAACAAAAGTCAAAATGTACCTATTAAATAAAAATGGAGGAGTAAGAATTAACAAATGTAACTTTTCTATAAGTAAGTTACATATGTATAAATGGTATGTGAATATGTAAGTTTAGATAAAGGAAGGATAGAATTAACAAATGACCATTTTCTATAAGTAAGGGGTAATCTATGTAACATAAAGCAAAGATTAAGGGCAGAAAAGGAATAAAGAAATTACTACAAGTTCTGACTATGTTGACCTTATTCCCATTTTTATATAAGTAGAGGATATAAAAACTTAGTTATTTGACGAAAGTTTTTCATGTTATTTAAGAAATTTGTGAGATTATATGATAAAATAAATAACACACTTATGTTCATATAAAAAAGTTGTGAAATAAAACAACAATCTTCTAATGGCTATATTTGGTGTATATATGTATCTAAAAACAATGATTATAAAAAATAATACATATATATGAGTAGGTCTTAAACACATGAAATTATAGTTGCATTAATTACTACACTCCGTACAACATAATTTTACTGCGTATATCTTAGGTGGTCTGCATGGGCCGTCTAGGAAAATACTGACACTAAGTTCGTATTACTACAATGTGTAAGGAACATCATTTTACGACATGTATCTTAAATACTATGCTTGGGTCATCTAAAGAATTGGTTAACCTAGATGAGGCTCAATCATAAAGAAAATTCTCGGTATAACAGTGTGCAAATGCAATAATATAATATATCTTATGTGCTCTGTGTGGGCCATTTAGGGAATTAATGACCCTAGATGGACGTAATTACAAAGAAATATATCATTATAGTAGTGTTCAGATCGTAAACTATTTTTTTTGCATGTATCTTAAGTTTTCTCATGGTTCGAGGATCTAGTGACCCTTGATAGGGTGCAATCACAAATTGAATTGTCATTATAGCAGTGTGCACACTCCATCCACGTATTTATGTCATAAGGTTGTCTAGCGAATTGGTGATCGTAGATGGGGAACAATCCTAAAGCAAATTCTCATTATTTTTTTTTGGTAAGGAGAAGTGGCCCGGACCCTGCTCGGGTCCTATTGGGCCAGACACTTGAGAGTAGGGGGGAAGGGTAAGGGAAAATCCCCACCCTCAAAGTGCCCCTAGTAGGGATTGAACCCCCAACCTTGAGATTGGAAGGGTACAATCCTTTCCACTAGACCAAGTACTACTTGGTAATTCTTATTATAATAGTATGCAAATACCACATTATTTTACTGCATGTATGTTTCGTGCTATGCGTGGGGTTGTCTAGATAGGGAAGTAGTGACCCTAAAATGGATACAATCACAAAAATAATTTATCGTCATACTTGTGTGTAAATAATACATTATCTTACTACATGTTTCTTACGTGATCTACATGGGTTGTCTAGTGAATTGATAACCGTAAATGAGAGGCTATCATAAAACAAATTTTCATCATAACATAGTGTAGATATTATATTATTTTACTACTTTTATCTTATGTGCTTTACGTGGGGCTAACTAGGAAAGTGGTGACACTAGGATTCTACTCAACAAAGCAAATTCACATTTTAACAGTTGCATACACTATATTATTTTATTGCATTTATATATTTCGTGCTCTACATCAGACGTCTATGGGTTGCAACGACATAAAAAATTCTCAATAACAATCTATGAAATACCTATCTTCACTCATAATTTAATATAAGATAATCAAATTTCTTATTATTTTCATGCCTACTTACATGCTTGTATAAATATGGAATCAAAAAGCAAATGATAGTCACATGAATACAATTAAGGAAATATTGATTCTAATAAGACAACCGTTGGCCGTTCCACTATCAACAATCCCACCTTTGAGTAATTCGAAAATAATTCAACCTTTGTTAATTTTTTAATGGTCCATGACCTATTAGTGACCTCTTTTGAAGGTTAATGTGACACATGCATGCTATGATTGGTCCATATTTGATAGAATTTTAGAACAAAATTAAACAAGTAATAAAAAACATAACGAAAACTAAAACAAAGATGAAATCTGAATAAAGAAATTCAGAAGTTTTTTTCCAAATTAAATTTATATGAAAATTTTAAACAAATAATTAAACAATCATAATCTATTTAATTTCAAATCAAAAAGTCTTGATTTTTTTCCGAATAAAAAACAATTTATTTAAATAATAAAGCCTTAATTAAAACAAAATTTAACAACTTATTGGAATTTCTTAATAAACAAGATTTAAATCTTAATAAAAAAATTAAAGTAATTTCATTAAAAATTTGAAGAAACTGTTAAATTCAAACTCCTATCCCCAGCCGCCTCCACCGCCCCTTCTGCCACCTCCGTGCCGTCGAAAAAGCCCTCCCATCCTTAGCCTTAACTCATGAACGGTATTTTTCCACCTCCCCCACCCCCATTCAATTGCTCCTCCTCTCTCCCCTCGAAAACTCGCACAGGTCACCCGAAAAACCATCACCCTTCGAAAACAACCCTACTCCTTCATAATTAATGCCCTATCCACAGAAAGCATACCAAACATTGGATTTTGTGTGGGTGGGGGATTGGTTATCTTCGATGGAGACGGGATATTTTCAAAGTGTGGTGGTGAGATT
Source organism: Patellifolia procumbens (assembly GCA_947645195.1). Lineage (NCBI taxonomy): Eukaryota > Viridiplantae > Streptophyta > Magnoliopsida > Caryophyllales > Amaranthaceae > Patellifolia > Patellifolia procumbens. The sequence goes on along the minus strand of CANSGD010001328.1, from coordinate 30,495,455 downwards.
TCGGGTGGTATTTGTGAGTTTTTGGGGAGAAGGGGTGATTAAATGGGGGTGGGGAAGGAGGTCACGATACAGGGGGAGAAAATCGACCGACAAGTAGTGAGTTTATTGGTAGTAGCACTAGTAATTCTGCAATTTCATCAACCTTGGCTTTGTGATGAGTTGTGTTGTTCGATCACTTTTCCCGAAAATAGAAATATTCTAGTTTCTAAATATAGGAGAATTATTAAAGCAATGGCTATCCTCGAAGATGCTAAATCAAGCATCACATGCTGCTTTTACTTTTGAGTTGCCTTTTTGACAAGAGACCCACATCACACACTCACCTCTACAAAAGAAAGTCTAGTAATGTAAGGTAAAAGTTTTAGCTACAAAATTTCATACCTCCTACAACGTGTCATTTGCGACTCACTTTCGAGTATACACAAGTTCCTTGTTTGATGTAAAAAATGTCACCTTTTCCCATCTAAATGATTATAATTACTGTTGTCCTTATGGGAATTAATAACACCAATGGACGCATGATTCTATCATTAATTTCTATGCTATGAACATCTCAAGAAATATATTTAATGCTTATTGTTAGCCTTAAAAATGAACAATAATAGGAAAAATTCAAAAGTATGTATTTGCTTTAAAAAAGAATCAAAACTTTGCATGCCAGTAAAGATTTTTCATGTAAACATGTAAGAAGTAAGCTGACAATATTATCTTTAAAGAATAATTTTAGCACCTTATGTATGATGCACGGGCAAGTGTGTTGTTAAAAAGTAGATAGAACATCTGGGTTCGATTCTTTTTAGGATACTTTGTTAAAATAACGTTTTAAAAGTTTATTTTTCTGAAAAAAACCATTTAAAAGTTTTTACTGCATATATCTTACGTACTCTACATAGACCGTATAGGAAATTGGTGACTCCAAATTTGTATTACTACAATGTCCATATATGACATCATTTTATGACATGTATCTTAAGTGTTATGCATGGTTCATCTAAAGAATTGGTTACTGTACATAGATGAGGCACAATCACAAAGAATATTCTCATCTTAACAATGTGCTTATACAACATTTTCTTTTACTAAATATATATTACGTGCTCTGCATGGGCCATCTAAGGAACTGATGACCCTAAATGGGTCGTGATGATAAAGCAAAATATCATTATAACAATGTCAAGACACTAAACTATTTTATTGCATGTATCTTACGTGCTCTGTGTGGGCTGTCTAGGGAATTGATGAACCTAGATGGGCGCAATCACAAAGAGGTTTCTCATTATAATAGTGTGCACACTGCGTATATCTTGTGTGTTTTCATAAGACGTCTAGGGATTGGTGATCATGGATGGGGAAGAATCATAAAGCAAATTATCATTATAATAGTACCCAATTATCACATTATTTTACTGCATGTATCTTATTAGTTATGCATGGATCGTCTTGGTAAGTACTGACCCTAAAATGGGAGCAATCACACAAAAAAAATTATTATTATAATTATGTGTGGAGTATACAATATTTAACTAAATGTATCGTATGTTCTCTGCGTGGTTATTCCCCTAGTGAATTGGTGATCGTAGATGAGGCGCAATCAAAAACGAATTTTTATTATAATAGAGTGTAATTGTTATATTATTTCAATGCTCTTCCTGCCAACTAGGGAAGTGGTGAACCTAGGATTTCAATATCACAAAGCAAATTCGCATAATAAATAGTATGCATACAATACCTTATTTATTGTATTTACCTTACATGCTCTACGTGGACATCTAGGAAAGTAGTGACCCTAGATAGGGTGCAACGATAAAGAAATTCTCAATAACAATCTATAAAAGACATATCATATTCTTAAATTTGATATAAATTAAAAAAAATTATATTATTTTCACGCCTAGCTACTTACATGTGTGTATAAATTGGACATCAAAATTCAGATGATACTCACTGTTAATACTATTTATACTAGCCTAGTTTTTATTTAGATTATATCTTTATTTTAGTTTATAGTTGTTGATATTATATTGAACCTAATATTGTTATTGAATGTGTTTTATTTATATGTGGTGAGACCACGAGGTTTCCTTGAAGATTTGTTAAGAACGAGCATGAAGCTTGTACAAGCCAATTTACAAAGAAAGAACAAAACTTAAAAGGTACTCCCTCCGTTTTATTTTTAATTGTTACACTTTACCTTTTCACGCTTGCCATTGCAAATATTTATAAGTTAATGTCTCTAGTTGTGTATTTGTAAAAATTATAAATATATATATATTCCAAAAATGCATATTGAGACAAATCAAACAAGATCCCACATGTATATATTTTTACTTAATCATAAACCACAAATGATGGTCAAAGTGACATTAGTGAATAGTATAAAATGTCAAATTGTAACAATTAAAAACAAACGAAGGTAGTATGTTCCTTATCTTCATGCTCTAAAATCATCTTAGTCAACATTTGTGTGATACTTTCATTTTATCCAAGTATATTAAAATTAGTTATATGTCGTAAGTTTTGCATGGGCCGTCTAGTAAAGTGGTTACCCTATATTTGTATTACTACAATGTGCGACATCATTCTACGACATGTATCTTAAGTTCTATGTGTGAGTCATGTAAAGAATTGGTTACACTAGATGACGTGCAAACACAGAAAATTCTCATTTTAACAGTGTGCAAATTAAACTTTCGATTTCTGATTCTGTTTGTTGGTACCATGTAATCATAGGGAATAAATCTTGTTAATTCATGTTTCTTGGATAAAGGGGGTGCACATATATATTTGAATGACACGTATTTCTTGATTTTCAATGATGAGGATTTTGACCCAAAATGCTACGAGAGGATTCGTTAATCCAAGAAAATCCTTGATCATATTGCCATACAACCAAATGGTTTGGCACATCTTAGTCAAGTATTTAATACACGCAGGTTAATATGATCAAATTATTATTACAATACATTTATATATAATATTTGGTATATTAATAATTGATTGAAATTTCAAACATTGTGATTATACTACTTGTTGGTGGTTTTGGGAGAGTTACTTGGTTTCAAAGCATTTGACCGGGCATAATTTCAAGAATGCCTACGAACTAGTACCAACAAGTCGGGTTTTTCGGTACGTACATAGATACGACTTTTTCAGACTGAAAATGATATTTATTCGGAAAATAAACACCGCCGTACGCCCTTTCGGAGCACGAATTTCTAGATTGCCTACAAAATAAGTACCTATAAGTCTGGTTTTCCGCCACATACTTAGAGACAACTTTTTCAGACTAAAAATGACATTTTTTCCAGAAACGGACACCGTCGTCTGCTCTTGTTGGGACAAATTTTGAGAATGCTTATGAAACAAGCAACAACAAGCCGGGTTTTCGGGCACGTACTTCGAGACAACTTTTTCGGACAAAAAATGATGTTTTTTAGGAAAAGAGATATGCCCTTTATGGGTACAAACTTTGAGAATGCTTACGAAACGAGTAACAACAAGCTGGGTTTTCGAGCACGTACTTAGAAGCGATTTTTTCAGACTAAAAACGAAGTTTTTCCGTAAAACAGACACCGTTGAACGATCTTTATGGGCACGAATTTCGAGTATGCCTACTAAACAAGTACTGACAAGCCAGGTATTGAGGCACGTACTTAGACTCAACTTTTTCAGACTGAAAAACGATGTTTTTTCGGCAAACGGACATTGTCGTATGCCCTAACGAGCAAGAATTTTAAGAATCCCTACGAAACGAATACCAACGAGCCGGATTTTTGTATTCAGTCCAAAAAAGGTTGATTGGAATTATGTGTCCGAAAACCTGGATTGTCGGTTTTCATACTGTAGCATTCTCGAAATTGATGACCACAATAGGCGTACGACGGTGTCCGTTTTCCAAAAAAACATCATTTTCAGTCCAAAAAGTATTTTAAAGTACGTGCCTGAAAAACCGGCTTTTGATACTCGTTTCATAGACATTCTCGAAATTCAATAAAGGGTGTACGACGCTTTCATTTTCAGAAAAACAACGTTTTCAGTCTGAAAATTTTGCCTTGAAGTAAGCGCCCGAAAACCCGTCTTGTTGGTACTATTTTCATTGGCATTTTTGAAATTCGTGCTCGGCGTACTGCAGTGTTTGTTCAAAAAAACCATCATTTTCAGTCTGAAAAAGTGGCCTCTATGTACATGCTCGAAAACCAGATTAGTTGGTACTTGTTTCGTTGGCATTCTCGAAATTTGTGCCCATAAAGGGCATACGGTGGTGTTCGTTTTTCGATAGAATGTCATTTTGTCCAAAAAATTCGTCTCTAAGTACGTGCCCGAAAAACCTGCTTGTAGGTACTCGTTTCGTAGGCATTCTTTAAAATTTATGCCTTGTTAAATGCCTGGAAACTAGGTCAACTCTCCTAAAAACACCAACAGGTAGTATTGTGCAACTAACTAAGTGGTTTAAGGTAGTTTTTCACAACAAAAATTATAAAAGGTACTTTCCACAACTTTTCAACTTTAAAAGTTAGTTTCTGACAAAAAATCCATATAAATTAGGCTAGCTAAACTAATGAGATATATATCTTCTACCACACGAATATTGAAGTGGGCGACTAAACACCGCCCTAAATACTTTGGGTAACTCCCTAATACGTATAAACTTAAAAAAAATATACACTATTTTATCCCCTCTTCCCACCCCTCTCATTCTCTCTCCTCACTCTCCCTCTCACATTCACTCTCACCCTCACCCTCACCGGAGTTGGGTGGTCGCCGCAGCCGGAGTTGCCGCGTCGCCGGAGCCCCCGCCGGAGTAGGTTGTCGCCAGAGTTGGTGCGTCGTGCATCGCCAGAGCCACCGCCGGTACGTCACACGCCGGAAGTTGTGGGTCTTCACCGAAAACTAAGGTAAAATTTTTTTTAAAAAAAATATCCGGCCTTGTGTAACACAAGGCTCAAGGCTCGCCTCGTAGTGAGCCTTGTGCTACACAAGGCTCGCCTTATATGGCCGTTTTAACATAACTCACTAACTAAAAAATAATTAATTTCACGTGGTCAGCCTTGTGTTGCACAAGGCTCGGTCCTTTTTCAATTTCTTTTTTTTGCTTAGACTAACCTCTATAAGGAGTATCGTCGAAAATAATGGTGCCGGAATTTCTGTCGTCGGAGTTGTTGTCGCCGGAGATGTTGTCGCCGGTGGTGGAAGATGACGCCGGCGTTGAGCCGGTCGCCGGAAGTTCGGCCGTCGTCGGTGGTGGCGCCGCCACCGAAGGTGACGCCGGAAATGATGGTGAAGGGGTGGTTGTTGTGGGTGTGAAGACATGAAGAGGTGGACCACATTTTATAAAAAGATAAAGTATTAAATACATAGTTAGTAGTTAAAACGTATAAAATATAGGGCGTTAGTAAGAAAATACATGGCGACATTTAGCACCACCTCGTTACTTTTTAGGGAAGGGAAGGGGGGGATTGCTAATAAGAAATCACATGGGAATTTTGTACACCATTTTGGTGTAGTAGCATAAGGGCCTTTTTTAAAAAATATTTCACAATGGAAGCCACTTTTATCAATTCTATTTTTAAACTTGTATATACAAGGATTTATTTTAGTAATAATTCCTCAAAAAGTTAAGTCCTTGGTAACAAATATTTCTTTCGAAAAATTATAGGTTGATATTAGTTAGTTTTTGATTACTCCATCTCATTAATCATCATGGTTAAGCATATATTAGAATATCCAAGCCTTTCTTTCGAAAAGAGAGATTAGCTTACTTTTGAAATACCATTCCAACATGCAATGTAAAAACCTATTACAATAAAATTGTATGAATTCTACAAACCAAAATAATATTATTGAATTACGGAAACTAATTTTACTACCTTGCGAGACCTAGGCTTTCAATCACAATCTAATTCACATTATAATAGTAGCATATACTACATCATTTACTATATGTATCTTATGTGCTCTGCGTGGACCGTTTATAGAAATAGTGACCCTAGATGTAGTGCAATAAGAAAGAAGATTCTTAATAGCAATCTATGACATACTTATCTCACTCTAGATTTAACTTAAGCTAATTTATTATATTCATGCTTATTACATGCTTGTTGTATGATAGGGCATCAAAATCCAGATGATTTTCACTATTGATACTAGCCTAATTTTCATATAGATAATACCTTTTTTTAAATTTAATGTTAATCTTATATGCTACTAATATTATTTTTGAACGGGTTCGATTCATGTGAGGTGAGACGACGAGGTTTTCTTGAAGATTCATTACTAATGGGCTTGGAGCTTGTACAATTAGTTTACAAAGAAAGAAATGGGTATGTTTTTATTCTCATGCTCTTATAATCATAGTCAACATAAAACACAGTCTGGGAAAGTTGGATCCTAAAACCCTTTCCCTTATTATGATTTTCTTCAATTCTTTACTTGTGTTCTTTCACATAATGGATCTTTAGTTCCTCCTCACTATTGTACTTTTTTTTTTCTTAAGTGCCAATGGATAACTTTATATGTTGACTTTGCTCCCATGCTTTAATTCTCTTGAAACAAAAAAAATCAAATAATTAAAGGTTTTAATTGTTCAATATGAATTAATGGCTACCCATGGATTCCTACTACTTTCTTGTCTTTATTTATTATGATTTATTTGTAACCACAAATAATTAAATTTCATAAATTGGCTAATTAAATTCTTATTAAAGGAACATTTATATTTTACTCATCTTATCAATTTAATTTTACTTTTCATAATTTATTATAGGTATGCTCTTCTCATAAGCCATATCGCAGAACAATTAAATGCTTATCTATACCCTATATAAAAGTGACTAAGGGTTACTATTCTAATGAATAGTGTTCCTCAAAATGAATAGTGTTTTTCTTTTTTATTTCTTTTTGAGGAAAATAGTATTTCTCTTATATTTGTTTAGATGTTTAGGATAACTTTTTATTTTATTTTGCTTTTGCTTTTTGTCTTTTTTGCTTAGGCTAATTATTCTTGCATAACCAACTCGATAGACACGAAAGACGAGCTACTAGCCAATTAAGTATATACTAATGTTATGTGCCTACATTCGCTAACAAGCGTGAAGCTTTAGTTCTAATCTAATGTATTTTTGAATTGAGATTCTGACCTAGTATTATATGAGTTGGTTTTTATCAGACTAAACAAGACATTTGTTTATTTTTCTAGAGTTTTGGAAATGTGAAGTTATTCTCTTTTGGGATACAATTATTGTGATCTACAGTTTGCGACTTGCACAATCGGGGAGAATCCTCTTATCAAATGGATGAATCTATGCTTTTTTCGTCGTTATGTAATTCAGTTAGCGATGACCTTAGGTTTATTAACTTTATCATAAAGGTTGACAACTAAGGTTATAATGTTTGTCGCGAGAGATTAATTCCATGATTATAGCTATATCATCAACTTTAGAGCTTCTTCCAATAGTCTTCTTTTTTCATATATATAATGCAAATTTATTGAATTCTTTTTTGATATTTGTGAGGATGTTTGTTGAGATATTGGGGGGAAGGGTCAATGTAGAAAGGGAGGGAGGTTGTGAGACCATATTTTGAGATATGAAGGGGGTAGGAAGGAGAAGACCAGGGATTCATTTGTTTGAGATACGAGGGAACGAGGTAACAAGAGGGGAGGGCGGACAAAGTATGTTTTCAAGTGTATAATGTTTAATATAGATAATTCTGTAATATTATGCATACAAAGACAACACTTATAACAACCACACCAATATTATATCAACATAGAAATGCATTCCATAAACTGAATATCTTAATATATGAATTAACTGAATACCTTAAGATAAATATTAGCCGATTGTTTTATGCTGAATTTTATAAAGTATACTTATTGATATTTTGAGATATTAGATATTGTCTTTTGAGATAGTAGAGGTGTTGAGATAGTAGGGGAGAGGAACAAAGGGGAGGGAAGATAGGTAAGTTTTTTTTTGTTTGGTTTATTAGTTAATATATGAATTATGTGGTTTAGTAAGGATATCAGATTTTTGATGTAAGCTCAAAAAAGTTGCCCTCGTAAAAGGCTTATATAGTAGCACAACTATATTTTCTTATTATTTGGTTTAGCTTTTGAGTTGTGAAAAGGAGGGGAAGGAGAAAACAATGGTTCCATTTTTTTTTTAATGTAAGGGGGCGAGGAGCTAGAGAGGAGGGAAAAGAGAATGATCACTTCTAGAAATATGTGGAACCTAATCTGCCAAAGTCTTGGGGAACTAAGTACGTTGTCAAGTCGATAGAGTTTATTTGTTGCTTAGACATGGTTGCTTAGACATGGTTTTACATTACTATATGCTTAGATATTTCCTTTATAATTACTTTATCTCTTTTTTGGGTTGTAACGTCCTACGGAATGAGCTTAATTTGATTTTTTTGGTTTTGATGATGCTGGTTATTCATGGGAAGTATATTTAACCTATACTAATATCGTTTCTTGAATAATTGATTACTAGAATACTAATAATATTTTATGTTAGTTTATTTGAAGCATGATTGTGTATGATCATAATTATATATTCATGATGAGGACAATACTCTATAAGTTTTTAAAGGGCCCGGGATTGCTAAATGCAACCTATGTTTTAAAAATGGTTTAATAATTTTAGCATTATTAATATGTTAGTTTAACTTAAGTAGTAGAATGTTTGATGTGAGCTCAAAAAGAAGAGGATATTACCCTTAAAAGTCTTACATTGTTTATATATATATTAAACATATTTTTAGTCATCACAATGGTCCGCGTCCTTTTTTGGATTATCATAAAACAAGGGAAGCATATGTAGAAATTTCTACCTAATTTTCTATCTTAATTTATTCTAAAATTAAACTATTTTGGCTAATGAGCATATTGATTTTCTTAAATATAAATAATCTTTATCAATGGAGATACATAATTAGCATGTGCTTTGCCGGTTTGAACAATTTTAGTTTTTTATAGTGAGATGAGCATAACAATTTTGTAAGCTTGTGCATTTTACAAACCATAGCAACGAATCAAGTAGGTAATAACTTGTAGCAACTATTGATTTAGATGGCAAATTTGGTCTTTATACTGCGACTTTTATGATTATATATAATTTATTAGTCATAGTATATGTTAATCATTCGATTTTCTAAAACTACAAAAATACAAGCAGATAGAAAGGTTACAGAAACTACAAACCAACACTACACGACCAGATTTGTTATTTACAAGCTTTGGGGGAGGGGGGGCGCGTGCGCTCCAACAACTAGTATAGATAAGCGTGAATAAGCAAATGCGATCAATATTGAATAGACACTCCAAATAAAATTCTCTATCCTTATTTGGCAAGTTCATCCTCTTGGAGAAAGTTGTCCTAATTAAACACATATATTCCCTAATGCTTTTGGAGGTAACCCAACTTTGAAGGTGGATGGACAATGTGTAGCTAACCCGCGTATCCGAAATCTTGACAATATGATTTTTCATCCTTTATTCTCGATCTTGAACATAAATTGATTTCCGTAATTCGATCCTCGAGTTTCACCTTAAACGCTTTTGCCATTGATTTAAAACTATGACTGATGTAATCTTCATAACCCATAATTTGCTTAGCGTACTCTACAAAATTTTTCCTTCTCAATTTCTTCCATAATCAAACTCAATTCACTTACTACTGGAACATATAAATCCCACTACTATACTCACTGAACTCTGTCAAAAGATCCAACTTCAATGTTTTCTTTATTGTGAGACATTGATTAGTCTTTGAACATCAATTTATTAATTAAACAACCTATTAACCACCGCAGATTGTTTTTACTGACTAGTGCATGAAAATGTAATGAATTAGGAAGCCAAGAGTGAGATCATTTGTCACTCACACCCCAGAAGAGGCTCATATTGAGACAATTCATCCCATAATTACTTCAAGCGCTCAAAATACTTCACCACAAAAAAAAACGAGGTTAAGAGAGTCAATTAGAGATCGAGTACTTTAAGAAGAGTCACGTGAGATTAATCAAAGAGAGTATTGGAGTGAATCTTGTGACTAATTGTAACAATAAATAATTGTCTCGAACACCTCGAAGTGGTTTTTACGACTTTTTCAGGATCAAGACGACGTTTTCCAAAAAAATAGACATCATTGTACACCCTTTATGGTGGTTTTAGCACTGAACTATTCATTTTTATTGTCGTTTATACAGTTAAAACAATTAAAAAAAAGAAAAAATTGCAATGGTCTTGGTTAGTAAAGATCATTTCAATGTTGACAGCAATGGTGATTGGTGACAACCATCATATAAGTGCGGTGCCCCCCATTTTTCCATCTTTTTCTTTAAACTTCCTTTACTCATATTTAGGTGACTTTTTTCAAGAAAAAACCAAACAACAAAAGTGATAAGTAGATAGTACATGTGCAACATCAGTTTAGTTAGCAGAGATAGGCATAGCTCCTAGGCCATCTTTACATCTCCTCCTATCTCCATCGTCCTTTCCTTAACTTATGGAGATAAGAATAAGTTATCTTTATTTTTGTGCATCCAAGAATAGGAAGCATCTTTAGCAGATCGAGATAGCTATACTTGGTACACTAACAAGTGGCAAGTGACAAGTGACAAGTGACAAGTGACTAGGGTATTTTGTTTTGCCATTGCCTTAGTCTTCTTGGGTATGCGAGGACTCTTTTAAATTTACTTGTGAGCACTTAATCTCATTTTTTTTAGTGTTGTGGGGTTTGTTGGATATCTGTCTTAAGTGCAATGACTGTTGGTGTTGTCGATTTATATTTTATTTGGTACAAGAAGATGATAACACGTACATAATAACTGAGAACATAGTCTGTGAAAGTTGGATCCTTACCCTAATTATGATTTTCTTCATTTTTTACGTGGGCTTTTTCTCATAATGGATCATTAATTCCTCCCCGTTTTTGTACTATTTTTTTTTTAAGTGCCATAGGATAGCTTTGAATGTTGACTTTGTTGCCATGCTTTAATTCTTTTGAAACAAAAAAAAAGAAAAAAATTAATGATTTTAATTTTTCAATATGAATTAATGGCAACCCATGGATTAATATTGAATAGACACTCCAAATAAAATTCTCTTTCCTTATTTGGCAAGTTCATCCTCTTGGAGAAAGTTGTCCTAATTAAACACATATATTCCCTAATGCTTTTGGAACTTGTTTCTATTTTACATAATGATGCGATGTGCAAGAATAAGCTTTAGGTGGTAGTATTTATCATCCTTAGCTTTGTGATGAGTTGTCTTCTTCGGTCACTCTTCGCCAAAAATATAAATATTCTAGTTACTAAAAATAGGAGAATCCTTAAAGCAAAGGCAATGGTTGAAGATGCTACAGCAAGCATCACATGCCACTTTTCCTTTTGAGTTGCCTTTGTGATGAGAAGCTCACATCACACGCTCAACTCTGCAAATTCTCATTGATCATCGTTTATAGCTTATAACTTTCATTTTTACTTTACATAAATTATATTAGTGCTTTCATTTTCAAATCAACATCCAATATAATCATAAACGAGGCAGTATCTTCGGCGGCTCGCACTGCTCCCTTTTTATCCCCGCCCATACCCGAAGTCACTTTCCTTGTATCTTTTCTAGAAATACTTATGTATCATTCTTGTTCATGTACATTAAACTTGGCAAGAATTAATTTAACTTGGACCGGATTGAAGGTAATTCACCAGTTGTAATTGAACAAACAAGAAGCTCGTTTACGCCGGTAAAGACTTACCAGAACCAAAGCTCCTTGTTGTAGGATGATCAGGTCATATTCTTCAGGTTCTGACTTAAACAGTTCTCCATTGAATTAAATTAAAAGAATTGAGTTCTTGATCCTTAAATTTGATTTCTCTAATCTATAATTTGTTTATGTTGTAGTTAAAGAGAGAGAAAAATAGCAGAAAGAAAGATGTCGTGTTTGAAGCTTTGATGGCCTTACTTTGGATGTCTTGGTGTCTCCTGCTGTAACTGTAAGTTCTCCAATTTTACTTGGGATCTCTATTGAATCTTGATTAAATTATGAAATTGATAAATTATGAAATAGAGAATAGAGATAGAGGCATTAATATTAGTATAATGTAACCATTATCATTCCCATCAAGCTAAGAATGTAAGAGGGAAAATAAGGCAAGGAATAGTCGCAGTTCGGCCTTTACAATATCTTTTTTAAAATTGTTCATTATTTTCATATCTAGAAAATATATGAGTTGTTCCTTCTTTTAAGGAAAATACGTTCGTTATTGAGTTGTTTGATTATGGCCTAAACCACCTCTTTTTTATGTAGTATCTTCATAGCCTATTCGCTAATTTTTTGAGGGAGAGCCTATTCGCTATCATTAGTTGTTTGATTAGTCGTTGATTATCCTATTAGTTGTTACTCTTGTTAGCTGTTAGTATAATTAGCTTTGAGTTGTAATAGACCAGCGTTATCCAACACCATCATGAAGGTAAATAAAATTCTCATTACTAGAGTCGCTGTTTTTTTATTTTCTCAACAAAAAATGTTTGTTTTGGGCAACACATATTAGCTCTAAAAATATCGTCTTACATGCATTAATAAACGAAAAATATAGCGAGTATTATTTGGGAATTACTGTACTACATAGAATTTCACAAAAATAAACATGGTTAACTGGTTATACCAATTTGACAATAACATTAATATCTTTATTTTAAAATATATAAGCTTAACCAGTTACTACATTCTTTGATGAAATTGGATGGTACTGATTTGAGCAGCACATGGGTGAAAATCGAGGTAGGCGTGAGAGCCATAGTGTGAGTTGTCAGAGACTTTAGTTGGGTGGATAAAAATGATGATAGTAGTATTGACTATATGCAAATTTAAATAGTTATAAGTGCAAATAGCATTTACACTAAACAAATGATATAGTGGTGACACAAACATCTATTTTTATGTGGAATAATTCCAACATGCGATATAAGAAACTATTAATTATATTTGTGTAAGAGTATATTTTTTATTAAAAAATGTGCTGCTTTGAAAATCCTAATGTCTCGTTAAAAAATTAACGTCTAACAAAAGCGAAACTAATATGGATCTTAATGGCAATTTATAAAAAAAATGAATTGATATCTTGTCAAGGTGAGGGTAATAATGTAATCACTAAAAAGAAAAAGTATAAATATATGTTGATGATTGACATAAAAACATATAAAGGTATAATGAGTGTTAATGAATTAAAGTAAAAAATATGTAAAAGAATACATAAACAAAAAGGGAAGAAAGTCATTTATAGAAAGAAAAAAAAAAGGAAAAGGAGACATATACAAAAATGGAATAAAGATGATTCCAAGGAAAAAAAGTAAGGAAACATAACCAAAAATAAAAGAAAGGAAGACTATTATATACATATGATGATTTTTTTTTAAAAGGGAATTGTTGGATTTTTATCTTGTCAAAGAAAATGGTACAAAGTACTAACATAGTGAAACGTCATCTGTTACCAGTGGTTAAGGCAAGGTAACAAAATGGAGGTATTTGTTTCAGCTTGAAAACAGATTCAATTTCCTCTTCCTCCTAAGAAACACACAATAACGGTAATTGTTTCTTGATTCCGTTTCTGAACACTACTTCACCTTAACCAAACAAAGGCTAAGAGTGACACCGATACAACAGCTGACTCATGTTAGTCATAACAATGGTCCGCGTCAACATCCCAACAGACAATATAATGTTACACTTACTTTTGTATCTTTTCATTTGTGTGGATATAAAAGGACTCAAGTTCAACATATAATAATATCATATTTCTGGCTTGATCCTCTCTCATATCATCTATGACTCAACGGCGACTTAATTTCAAGAATTCAGCCCAACAGATTATCAAATGATAAAATGTAAAACAAAGCACTCACTTCACACTATCATAAACCCAACTAATCTAATTAAGAAAGCTTTTCTTGAAACCACACGTCTTTTACAGATACATTATTCAAATTCTCAATATCCTTAATAAGTATTTTTTTTGCACATGATCAGTTGCCTCCTTGAAACTATCAGAAAAGCCAACTTAAATTCTGATTATCCAAATGAATAAGGAGGCTAGTTACAGTCTTAAAACTGAAGACTCCGATTCCGCTCCGTGACAAAATTACTTGCAACCAAGAGGCACATTTTTCAAGAAAGTGAAAGAAAATAAGCTTTAAGGGAATATGGTGGTTCTTCTTTACCCATCATTCAAATTCCAAAATTGAGATTCCACGAGTTCACCACAACCCCCAAGCAACTCCACTTAGGCCCACCTCCTATTCATTTATGGCATTTCTTAGGCTCCCCCTCATCAGAAGTATTGCTGTAGGTTTTCTATTTGTGGTATGTAGTACATACAAGTAGGATTATGTTCCCCATTCAACTCCTTTATAGAGTCCACTTTTCCAATATAAGAAAGATTAATCTTACCCCGAGAATCTCGCCCAATCCCTCTGTAGTAGTGTTTACATCACAATTCATTTTTTGTGTTTAGCTTCTTGATTTTCAATTTCTGTAAAATATTTACTTAACTATTATGTTATTTTCCTCATCTGTTAGTCCTTGATCATGTCTTGAAGAAATCAAACTTTAGTAATGAAACTTGTTTTGTGTTTTTTTTACACCCAGTTGCTGTCCAAAAGCATGATATTGATTGTTCATTTTAACAGTAGCAACATTATTATTGTCAATTTTACTTTATTGTTATTTTTGGTTTTTACCCAACATTCTTTTAGATGTTCCCCAATTTCAGTGTCCCAAAACCAGGAAAAGAAGAAAGGGGGCTGAATGGGACGCCCTTTTATTCTTAAGTTCACTCGGCCTTTTCCTTTTCTTCTCTTTTGTTATCCTCCTTTCCTTTTTCCCAACTTACTTTTAGCTATTCCACAACTTACCGTCTACTCTTTGTCCTTCCCCTTTCCCTTTTTTTCATGCTTTCAAGGATGAAGATTATATTCTTCAAATCTTTCATCTTTCATAATTACTTGATGTTTTCTTCAATCCTAAATCTACAACCCAATTTCATTATTTTTCGGATTGTTTCTTCCAGTTATAACTCAATTAATTTAACTTGGACCTGATTGAAGGTAATTCACCATTTGTAGTTGAACAAACAAGAAGCTCTTTTACGCCGGTAAACAATGGCGGATCTTTAAATTAATGTTGAAGGGACCAAATTTTTTAGAATATATGATTTAGATAATTTAAATAATTTTATACGTGATAAATGTAATCAGATTAAAAAACTAACTCGATCCAAAATCGACGCAATATCCAATTAACTCAAACGAAATGAACTCCAACCGATTCTTACCCGAAATCTAAATTATGCCAATTCGAAATCAAATCCAAATTTAATCGACATAAACTCGATTTGAATATAAAAAAATTCATTACTCAAGATGACCCTATTAAAAATGGAATTTGATACTCCTTCTGTCTCAATTTGATGTTCTCATTTTCTTTTTTGGGATGTTTCAAACGATCATTACCCGAAATCTAAATTATGCCAAATCGATATCAAACACAAAATCAACATAAACTCGATTTAAATAAGATTTTTTCATTACTAAATATGATTAGGGATGTCAATGGGATGGGGGATGGGGAATGGGGGAAGGTTTCGCTGGGGATGGGGCGGGGATAGGGATGAAAATCATCCCCGCTATGGGTAATGGGGCGGGGGTGGATGTTTGTCCATACCCGCCCCATCCTCGCCCGTTTGCCCCATTACCCATCCCCACTCGCGGGGGTAGATGAAAACTATTAATTATATTTGTGTAAGAGTATATTTTTTATTAAAAAAAATGCTCCTTTGAAAATACTAATGTCTTAAAAAATTAACGGCTAACAGAAGCGAAACTAATATGAAACTTCATGGCAATTTTTAAAAAAATGAATTGATATCTTGTCAACAGTGAGGGTAATAATGTAATCACTAAAAAAAGAAGTATAAATATATGTTGATGATTGACATAAAAACATATAAATGTATAATGAGTGTTAATAAATTAAAGTAAAAAAAATAAATAAACAATAAGGGAAGAAAGTCATTTATAGATAAAAGGAAAAGGAAACATATACAAAAATGGAAGAAAGATGATTCAAAGGAAAAAAAAGAAAGGAAACATAACCAAAAATAAAAGAAAGGAAAACTATTAAATTTCATATGATGATTTTTTAAAAAAAACAAATTGTTGGATTTTTATCTTGTCAAAAAAAATGGTACTAAGTACTAACGTAGTGAAACGTCATCTGTTAGTGGTTATGGCAAGGTAATAAAATGGTGGTATTTGTTTCAGCTTCAAAACGGATTCAATTTCCTCTTCCTCTTAACAAACACACAATAACGGTAATTGTTTCTTGATTCCGTTTCTGAACACTACTTCACCTTAACCAAACAAGGGCTAAGACTGACACCGATACAACAGCTGATTCATGTTAGTCATCACAATGGTCAACGTTAACATCCCAACAGACAAGATAATGTTACACTTACTTTTGTATCTTTTCATTTGATATAAAAGGACTCAAGTTCAACATATAATAATATCATATTTCTGGCTTGATCCTTTCTCATATCATCTATGACTCAACTGCGACTTAATTTAAAGAATTCAGCCCAACGGATTATCAAATGATAAAATGTGAAACAAAGCACTCCCTTCACACTATCATAAACCCAACTAATCTAATTAAGAAAGCTTTTCTTGAAACCACACGTCTTTTACAGATACATTATTTAAATTCTCAATATCCTTAATAAGTATATTTTTTTGCACATGATCACTTGCCTCCTCGAAACTATCAGAAAAGCCAACTTAAAATCTGATTATCCAAATGAACAAGGAGGCTAGTTACAGTCTTAAAATTGAAGATTCCGATTCCGCTCTGTGACAAAATTACTTGCAACCAAGAGGCACATTTTTCAATAAAGTGAAAGAAAAGTGTAAGCTGTAAGGGAATATGGTGGTTCTTTTTTACCCATCACTCAAATTCCAAAATTGAGATTCCACCAGTTCACCACAACCCCCAAGCAACTCCACTTAGGCCCACCCCTCCAATTCATTATGGCAATTCTTAGGCTCCCCCTCATCAGAAGTTTTGCTGTAGGTTTTCTATTTATGGTATGTAGTACATACAAGTAGGATTATGTTCCCCCTCCACTCCTTTATAGAGTCCGCTTTTCCAAAGGTAGAAGAAAGATTAATCTTACCCCGATAATCTCGCCCAATCCCTCTGTAGTAGTGTTTACATCACAATTCATTTTTTTGTGTTTAGCTTCTTGATTTTCAATTTCTGTAAAATATTTACTTAACTATTATGTTATTTTCCTCATCTGTTAGTCCTTGATCATGTCTTGAAGAAATCAAACTTTAGTAATGAAACTTGTTTTGTGTTTTTTTTTACACCCAGTTGCTGTACAAAAGCATGATATTGATTGTTCATTTTAACAGTAGCAACATTATTATTGTCAATTTTACTTTATTGTTATTTTTGGTTTTTACCCAACATTCTTTTAGATGTTCCCCAATTTCAGTGTCCCAAAACCAGGAAAAGAAGAAAGGGGGATGAATGGGACGCCCTTTTATTCTTAAGTTCACTCGGCCTTTTCCTTTTCTTCTCTTTTGTTATCCTCCTTTCCTTTTTCCCAACTTACTTTTAGCTATTCCACAACTTACCGTCTACTCTTTGTCCTTCCCCTTTCCCTGTTTTTCATGCTTTCAAGGATGAAGATTATATGCTTCAAATCTTTCATCTTTCATAATTACTTGATGTTTTCTTCAATCCTAAATCTACAACCCAATTTCATTATTTTTCGGATTGTTTCTTCCAGTTATAACTCAATTAATTTAACTTAGACCTGATTGAAGGTAATTCACCATTGGTAGTTGAACAAACAAGAAGCTCTTTTACGCCGGTAAACAATGGCGGATCTTTAAATTAATGTTGAAGGGACCAAATTTTTTAGAATATATGATTTAGATAATATAAATAATTTTATACGTGATAAATGTAATCGGATTAAAAAACTAACTCGATCCAAAATCAACGCAATATGCAAATAACTCAAATGAATTGAACTCCAACAGATTCTTACCCGAAATCTAAATTATGCCAAATCGAAATCAAACCCAAATTTAATCGACATAAACTCAATTTGAATAAAAAAAATTCATTACTCAATATGACCCGATTAAAAATGGAATTTGATACTCCCTCTGTCTAAATTTGATGTTCTCATTTTTCTATTTAGGATGTTTCAAACGATCCTTACCCGAAATCTAAATTATTCCAAATCGAAATCAAACCCAAAATCGACATAAACTCGATTTGAATAAGATTTTTTCCTTATTCAATATCACTAGGGATGTCAGTTGGATGGGGGAAGGTTTCGTTGCAGAGATAGGCATAGCTCCTAGGCCATCTTTACATCTCCTCCTATCTCCATCGTCCTTTCCTTAATTTATGGAGATAAGAATAAATTATCTTTATTTTTGTGCATCCAAGAATAGGAAGCATCTTTAGCAGATCGAGATAGCTATACTTGGTACACTAACAAGTGGCAAGTGACAAGTGACAAGTGACTAGGGTATTTTGTTTTGCCATGGCCTTAGTCTTCTTGGGTATGCGAGGACTCTTTTAAATTTTGTTGTGAGCGCTTAATCTCAATTTTTTTAGTGTTGTGGGGTTTGTTGGATATCTGTCTTAAGTGCAATGACTGTTGATGTTGTCGATTTATATTTTATTTGGTACAAGAAGATGATAACACGTACATAATAACTGAGAACATAGTCTGTGCAAGTTGGATCCTTACCCTAATTATGAATTTCTTCAATTTTTACGTGGCCTTTTTCTCATAATGGATCCTTAATTCCTCCCCGTTTTTGTACTATTTTTTTCTTAAGTGCCATAGGATAGCTTTGAATGTTGACTTTGTTGCCATGCTTTGATTCTTTTGAAACAAAAAAAAGAAAAAAATTAAGGATTTTAATTTTTCAATATGAATTAATGGCTACCCATGGATTAATATTGAATATACACTCCAAATAAAATTCTCTTTCCTTATTAGGCAAGTTCATCCTCTTGGAGAAAGTTGTCCTAATTAAACACATATATTCCCTAATGCTTTTGGAAATTGTTTCTATTTTACATAATGGATGCGATGTGCAAGAATAAGCTTTAGGTGGTAGTATTTATCATCCTTAGCTTTGTGATGAGTTGTCTTCTTCGGTCACTCTTCGCCAAAAATGGAAATATTCTAGTTACTAAAAATAGGAGAATCCTTAAAGCAGAGGCAATGGTTGAAGATGCTAAAGCAAGCATCACATGCCACTTTTCCTTTTGAGTTGCCTTTGTGATGAGAAGCTCACATCACACGCTCAACTCTGCAAATTCTCATTGATCATCGTTTATAGCTTATAACTTTCATTTTTACTTTACATAAATTATATTAGTGCTTTCATTTTCAAATCAACATCCAATATAATCATAAACGAGGCAGTATCTTCGGCGGCTCGCACTGCTCCCTTTTTATCCCCGCCCATACCCGAAGTCACTTTCCTTGTATCTTTTCTAGAAATACTTATGTATCTTTCTTGTTCATGTACATTAAACCTGGCAAGAATTAATTTAACTTGGACCTGATTGAAGGTAATTCACCAGTTGTAATTGAACAAACAAGAAGCTCGTTTACGCCGGTAAAGACTTACCAGAACCAAAGCTCCTTGTTGTAGGATGATCAGGTCATATTCTTCAGGTTCTGACTTAAACAGTTCTCCATTGAATTAAATTAAAAGAATTGAGTTCTTGATCCTTAAATTTGATTTCTCTAATCTATAATTTGTTTATGTTGTAGTTAAAGAGAGAGAAAAATAGCAGAAAGAAAGATGTCGTGTTTGAAGCTTTGATGGCCTTACTTTGGATGTCTTGGTGTCTCCTGCTGTAACTGTAAGTTCTCCAATTTTACTTGGGATCTCTATTGAATCTTGATTAAATTATGAAATTGATAAATTATGAAATAGAGAATAGAGATAGAGGCATTAATATTAGTATAATGTAACCATTATCATTCCCATCAAGCTAAGAATGTAAGAGGGAAAATAAGGCAAGGAATAGTCGCAGTTCGGCCTTTACAATATCTTTTTTAAAATTGTTCATTATTTTCATATCTATAAAATATATGAGTTGTTCCTTCTTTTAAGGAAAATACGTTCGTTATTGAGTTGTTTGATTATGGCCTAAACCACCTCTTTTTTATGTAGTATCTTCATAGCCTATTCGCTAATTTTTTGAGGGAGAGCCTATTCGCTATCATTAGTTGTTTGATTAGTCGTTGATTATCCTATTTGTTGTTACTCTTGTTCGCTGTTAGTATAATTAGCTTTGAGTTGTAATAGACCAGCGTTATCCAACACCATCATGAAGGTAAATAAAATTCTCATTACTAGAGTCGCTGTTTTTTTATTTTCCCAACAAAAAAGGTTTGTTTTGGGCAACACATATTAGCTCTAAAAATATCGTCGTACATGCATTAATAAACCAAAAATATAGCGAGTATTATTTGGGAATTACTGTACTACATAGAATTTCACAAAAATAAACATGGTTAACTGGTTATACTAATTTGACAATAACATTAATATCTTAATTTTAAAATATATAAGCTTAACCAGTTACTACATTCTTTGATGAAACTGGATGGTACTGATTTGAGCAGCACATGGGTGAAAATCGAGGTAGGCGTGAGAGCCATAGTGTGAGTTGTCAGAGACTTTAGTTGGGTGGATAAAAATGATGAAAGTAGTATTTATTATATGCAAATTTAAATAGTTATAAGTGAAAATAGCATTTACACTAAACAAATGATATAGTGGTGACACAAACATCTATTTTTATGTGGAATAATTCCAACATGCGATATAATAAACTATTAATTATATTTGTGTAAGAGTATATTTTTTATTAAAAAATGTGCTGCTTTGAAAATCCTAATGTCTCGTTAAAAAATTAACGGCTAACAAAAGCGAAACTAATATGGATCTTAATGGCAATTTTTTTTAAAAATGAATTGATATCTTGTCAACGTGAGGGTAATAATGTGATCACTAAAAAGAAAAAGTATAAATATATGTTGATGATTGACATAAAAACATATAAAGGTATAATGAGTGTTAATGAATTAAAGCAAAAAATATGTAAAAGAATACATAAACAAAAAGGGAAGAAAGTCATTTATAGAAAACAAAAAGGAAAAGGAGACATATACAAAAATGGAAGAAATATGATTCCAAGTAAAAAAAAAGAAAGGAAACATAACCAAAAATGAAAGAAAGGAAGACTATTATATACATATGATGATTTTTTTTTTAAAAGGGAATTGTTGGATTTTTATCTTGTCAAAGAAAATGGTACTAAGTACTAACATAGTGAAACGTCATCTGTTACCAGTGGTTAAGGCAAGGTAAAAAAATGGTGGTATTTGTTTCAGCTTGAAAACGGATTCAATTTCCTCTTCCTCCTAAGAAACACACAATAACAGTAATTGTTTCTTGATTCCGTTTCTGAACACTACTTCACCTTAACCAAACAAGGGCTAAGAGTGACACCAATACAACAGCTGACTCATGTTAGTCATCACAATGGTCTGCGTCAACATCCCAACAAACAATATAATGTTACACTTACTTTTGTATCTTTTCATTTGTGTGGATATAAAAGGACTCAAGTTCAACATATAATAATATCATATTTCTGGCTTGATACTCTCTCATATCATCTATGACTCAACTGCGACTTAATTTCAAGAATTCCGCCCAACGGATTATCAAATGATAAAATGTAAAACAAAGCACTCACTTCACACTATCATAAACCCAACTAATCTAATTAAGAAAGCTTTTATTGAAACCACACGTCTTTTACAGATACATTATTCAAATTCTCAATATCCTTAATAAGTATATTTTTTGCACATAATCAGCTGCCTCCTCGAAACTATCAGGAAAGCCGACTTAAAATCTGATTATCCAAATGAACAAGGAGGCTAGTTACAGTCTTAAAACTGAAGACTCCGATTCCGCTCCGTGACAAAATTACTTGCAACCAAGAGGCACATTTTTCAAGAAAGTGAAAGAAAACTGTAAGCTGTAAGGGAATATGGTGGTTCTTCTTTACCCATCATTCAAATTCCAAAATTGAAATTCCACCAGTTCACCACAACCCCCAAGCAACTCCACTTAGGCCCACCTCCAATTCATTATGGCAATTCTTAGGCTCCCCCTCATCAGAAGTATTGTTGCAGGTTTTCTATTTGTGGTATGTAGTACATACAAGTAGGATTATGTTCCCCATTCCACTCCTTTATAGAGTCCACTTTTCCAAAGGTAGAAGAAAGATTAATCTTACCCCGAGAATCTCGCCTATAGTAGTGTTTACATCACAACTATTATGTTATTTTCCTCACCTGTTAGTCCTTGATCATGTCTTGAAGAAATCAGACTTTACTAATGAAACTTGTTTTGTGTATTTGGTTACCCCCAAGTTGTTGTCCAAAAGCGTGATATGGATTGTTCATTTTAAAAGTAGCAACATTATTATTGTCAATTTTACTTTATTGTTATTGTTGGTTTTTACCCAACATACTTTTAGATGTTCCCCAATTTCAGTGTCCCAAAACCAGGAAAAGAAAAGAGGGGGATGAATGGGACGCCCTTTTATTCTTAAGTTCACTCGGCCTTTTCCTTTTCTTCTCTTTTGTTATCCTCCTTTCCTTTTTCCCAACTTACTTTTAGCTATTCCCCAACTTACCGTCTATTCTTTGTCCTTCCCATTTCCCTTTTTTTATGCTTTCAAGGATCAAGATTATATGCTTCAAATCTTTCATCTTTCATAATTACTTGATGTTTTCTTCAATCCTAAATCTATAACCCAATTTCATTATTTTTGGAATTGTTTCTTGCAGTTATAACTCAATTAATTTTAATTGGACCTGATTATTCACCATTTGTGGTTGAACAAACGAGAAGCTCGTTTACGCCGGTAAAGACAATCAAATCCTCAGTTTAGTCAGACAAGAATCTGAGAACAAAGATATCAAATTCTCCACCATCAATGCACATCTTCCCCATTAAACCCATGTTGTTTGTAAACATGGTGAGTGAGCTTCAACGCTTCAACATGGCTCTATAAATAGTGAACCATTTGACATCAAATTTTCAAGCCAAAAACATGTATGGCTTCAATCATCTCCTCCTCTTTCTTTTCTCTCGCCACTGTTCTTCCTCCTCTGTTTCCCTTCTGCCGACCACCAACCGGAACCACACCGCCCAGTTTCCATAGAATGGCCAACCGCCACACCCCCGGCCAGAAGTTGCTCTCGCCCCGACCCCACGCTGCTCCTTCCCTTCTATGTTTCCTTCGTGCACCCAAGCAGGAGCACAAAGGTATATTTTCATACCTTCTAACTTACTGACTTTTCTGTTTATGGATCAAGAGGTTGAGTCTAGGTAATTTAAGTGAAGTAACGTATAGGCCTAAGTGAGTTAACTTAATTAAATGATTGGGTCTATTAGGGTTTAAATGCTCAAAAACATCAACCCTTTTGGGTTATATTTGACTAATTTTATGATTCTCACAGCATATGAACTATGACCAACAAACCCAATAATATAATACCATTTTATCTTAAGTCTATCATGGACCATGTATATGACAAGTTTGGACCATTTGGACTACCAACATGACATTTTCTAAGGCTAATAATATGAGTAAATATCTAAAAAGGGGTATTATTGAAATAGATCTTGGTTACTTATATTTATTCATGGATTTGATTATTTTTAGGAATATTACATTTATATTTATGCTTATGTTTTAATGTTTATTTCCATGTCAAAGTATAATACGAAATTCTCACAATGAGTCCAAGTATTTAAAAATGATTATTATTATTATAGTAATCTTTAATGATAAAGTAATATGTTTACTAGTATGAAAATTAAGTTAATAAAAAGTATAATCATATATTAGCAATGGAGTTTCAATTTTGAATCACTTGAAATTTCTAATAAATTATAACCTTATGTATCGTAGAATCCAACCAAGATATGATAATAATTTAGAAATCGAATGAGAAGCTAAACCGTTAAATTAACGCTTTCAAGCTACCAAGTGTGAACATACCTCTGACATATAAGACAAGTCATGTATGCACGCGATGCGTGCAAAATCATATAAAATTCTACATAAATATGTAAGAGCTTGTTTGTTTAGGGTATTTTGTATTTCTTTTTTCAAAATGTAAAAATGTGAAAACAGTTAGTTATGGATAAAGTTATTCCATTTAATTAAGAATTATAAAAAAGAGAAAAATGTTGATTTTTGGTGTCCCACTACTCTTCACTTATAGAATAGAGATAAGTCTAGTGACCAAGTGAGCCGAGAATCCTAATCATCTGAGTTAAGTTGAGAATAAGAAAGAAAAAATAGTTTAACACCTGAGATTTTGGGGAAAAGTAGGGAGTATAAGAAAGGAAGGAAAAAGTTTGATAAAGGTTTCTAATGAGTTATGTGAATCAAGTGTTAATTATATTATTATTATTATTACTGGAGATTATAGATCAAAGATTAGATACGAAGTTTGACAAATGGTAAGGAGCTACAGGTCATGATGGTAGCTTTGGGACACCAAGAAGATTGGTACGCGACTGGTTATCTGGTAACTTAGGAAAAAAGGAAAGTGCCTTGAGGTAACGTCTATTGCTAATACCCGCAAGCCCTTTTAATTATGTTCATGTTGGTTTATATATATTGTATATGCAAATGTGATTTCATGGTTTGCGAGATATGAAATGTTTGATCGAAATGTTGTTTATGTTACAATAAAGATATGAAAGCATGATTTTTGATACTTGACCCAATGTTATGAACGAAGGATAATTTATACGATGCTTATGCAATGATCCTGCTATGATTTATGCATAGAAATTAAAGTAAAACATATGAAACATGATAAAGAAAAGTGAAATATGGTTCTTGGCAGCATCCTGTTCTGTGGTCGTGCACGTTCCATCCCGGCGGATTTCTCACCTCCTGTGGGGGATATTAATCCTCTGTGACAATCCCATCCTGTTATGCCACCTCCTATAGGAGGACTATTGTTCTCCATGGCACCTGTATCCTGTTAAGCCACCTCCTGTAGGAGAACTATTGTTCTCCGTGGATATTCCTGTTATGCCAAGTTACCAAAATGAATGATACCTGTTAATAATCCTGATAAGGAAGATGATATCACATGCTATTCCTGGATGATTTCATTCTGTACTGGTTACATGTTTTCATATGAATTTACGTTATTTCTCTCCTCCCTGTTTTACAAATAAAATGAATTGAATTTACAATGTTAGAGTAGTATGTTACTTAGCCTCGGCTCATGACGTTTTGCTTTTTTGTTTTAGGTACTATTGGAAATCTTACACGATCCTAGTGCAAAGATTTTGATTATGAGCACTAATGATGCTAGATGAACAAGTTACTCAGGAAATGATTTGGGAAGTTATGTGTGACTCATTTATGTTTTAAGGGACACGTCATGGATGATTGATGATAAGGTAAATTGTCGGTTAAGGTAATATAGTTATCGAGTTGTATTATAAGAAATACTTATTGTGGGCCCAAAACCCACAGGTGTAATGTCAATTTCCGCTGTGTATTAGTGTTAATTATGATGAATTAAGGTTAATTATGGTCCCCTAAGTTTGGGGCGTTACAATTGGTGACCCAAGTTGGGTGCTATCACAAAATGACTACTCATGATAACAAATTGTGGATACTACAATTTCACATATCTTACATGCTTTGCTTGAGCCATCTCGGGAAGTGATGACCCTAGATGGGGAAATCACTAAATAAATCCTAATTTATTATATATCATTTATCTTATCTGCACTGCGTAGGTCGTGTAGGGAAATGACGACCCTCAATGGGGCGCAATCACAAAACAAAAATACTCATTATAATAATTATTGGATGTGACAACTTCACATATTTTAAGTACTTTCCACGGACTGTCTAGGGAAAAGGTGACCTTATATTATACTTTTTGTTATATTGACATAATATCAAAACTAATATCCTTTTTGAACAGGTTTTATTTATGTGAGGTAACATCACGAGATTTGCGTGAGCAATTGTTAACAATGATGGGATTGAAATTGAAACGGATCAATTTATAAAGAGCCAAAAATACTTCATAGGTATGTTTTTTTTCTTTATCATGCTCTTATTATCATATTAGTTCAATTATGTGCAATAAAACCATGTTTTATGTTTGAGTATATAAAAAATTTATTGTTTTGTTTTATTTTTGCTAATTAGTTACAAAATTTGTTATATTATATGATTAACTAAGGAATACTTACACTCATATAGGAAAAATTGTAATCTTCCAATGACTATGTTGCTTTATATGTGTATCTCAAAAATAATGCATTTAAATTATCAATTATAAGCGTAGGTCTAAAATACATGAAATTTTAACTGCAATATTGTGATGCTTCAATATCTTACTGTGTGCATCTTACGTGCTATGCATGGCCCATATGGGGAAATGGTAACTCAAGAGGACGAGTAACGACAAATAAAATTCACATTCTTAGAGCAATGTGAATATATATCATTATATTGATGCATTTATCATTCGTACAACCCAAAACCATCTAGGGAAGTGGTGACCCTAGTTATGACGCTATCACAAAACTAATACTCATTATAAAAATTTGTGTAAACGACAACTTCACATATCTTGCATGCCTTGCGTGCACCGTCTAGGGAAGTGATAACCCTAGATGGGGCGCAACCACAAAACAAATACTCATTATTACAATTAGTGTATGTGACAACTTTACATTTCTTACGTGCTCTGCGTGGACCGTATAGGGAAGTTGTAACCCAAGATTATAGTTTCGTTATATTGACATTATTTTCTTGAAACTAATATTCTTCTTGAACGAGTTTGATTTATGTGAGGTGATATCACAAGATTTGCGTGAACAATTGTTAACAAGGGGTTATGTTGAAACAGATAAATATATAGAGAGATAACAAAACTTCATAGGTCTATTTTTTATTTATCATGCTCCTATAATCATATTAGTTCACTTATATGCGATAGAACCATGTTGTATGTATGAGTATATAAAACATTTGTGTTTTATGTTATTTTTCTAGTTAGATATAAAATTTGTCATAATATACGATTAACTAATGAACACTTACGCTTATATAGGAAAAATTGTAAGATAAAACAAAAAAATTCTTCGCAGGACTATATTCCTTTATATGTGTATCTAAAAAAATGCATAGAAAAATAAAATTATATGAGCAGGTCTTAATCACATAGAATTTAACCAAGATGTTTCATGTATCTTAAGTGCTCTATATAGGCCGTATTGGAAATTGTAACTCTAGAAGAAGGGTCACGACAAAGAAAATCCTCATTATTACTATAGTGTGAATATATATCATTATATTCGTGCATTTATCCAACGTATAACATGTGGTCGTCTAGGGAATTGGTGACCCAAGTTGGGTTGCCATCACAAAACGACTACTCATTATAACAAATTGTGGATACTACAATTTTACATCTTGCATGCTTTGCGTGGACCAGCTCGGGAAGTGATGATCCTAGATGGGGGCAATCACTAAATAAATCCTAATATTATTTTATATCATTTATCTTACGTGCTCTGCGTGGGGCGTATAGGGAAGTGATGACCCTAGATGGGTTGCAATTACAAAACAAAAATACTCATTATAACAATTAGTGGATGTGACAATTCAACATTTCTTACGTCCTCTGCTTGGACCGTATAGGAAAGTGGTGACCGTAGATTATACTTTTGTTATACTGACATTATTATATTGAAACTTATATTCTTCTTGAACGGGTTTGATTTATGTGAGGTGATATCACGAGATTTACGTGAATAATTGTTAACAAGAGGTTGATGTTGAAACATATCATTTATAAAGAGACAACAAAACTTCATATGTATGTTTTTTTATTTATCATGCTCTTAAAATCTTATTAGTTCACTTATGTGCAATAGAGCCATGTTGTATATATGAGTATATAAAAATTAGTTGTTTATCTTAATTTTTCAAGTAAATACAAAATTTGTCATAATATAAGATTAAATAAGGAACACTTACGTTTATATAAAAATAATTATAAGATAAAACAAAAAATATTCTTCTCAAGACTATGCTTCTTTATAAAATTATATAAATTATAACATTATATGAGTAGGTCTTAAACACATGGAATTTTATTCATGATATTTAATGTATCTTACGTGCTCTGTATGGGCCATATTGGAAATTGGTAACTCTAGAAGAAGAGTCACGAGAAAGAAAATCCTCATTATTACAGTAGTGTGAAGACATATCATTACATTACTGCATTTATCCTACGTATAACACGTGGTCGTCTAGGGAATTGGTGACCCAAGTTGGGGCACTATCACACAAAAAAGTACTCATTATAACAGTTTATGGATACTACAATTTCACATATCTTGCATGCTTTGCGTGGACCGTCTTGCGAAGTGATGACCATAGATGGGGGCAATCACTAAATTAATCTTATCTTATTATATATCATTTACTTACGTGCTATGCGTGCGTCGTCGAAGTGATGACCCTCAATGGGGCGCAATCACAAAACAAATACGCATTATAACAATTAGTGGATAAATCATCTTCACATATTTTACGTGCTCTGCGTGGATTGTCTACGGAAATCGTGACCCTAAATTATATCATATGTTTTGTTTCAATTTTTCTAATTAGTTACAAAAAATTTCATATTATATGATTAACAAAGGAACACTTACACTCACATAGGAAAAAATTGTAATCTTCTAATGACTATGTTTCTTTATATGTGTATTTAAAAAATAACGCATATAAATTAAAAATTATATGCGTAGTCTAAAATACATGGAATTTTAACTGCAATATTAAACATGATGCTTCATTATTTTGCTTCATGTAACTTACGTGCCCTGCATGGGCCGTATAGGAAATTGGTAACTCTAGAGGAAGAGGAATGACAAAGAAAATTCTCATTATTATAACAATGTGAAGATAAATCATTATATTTATGCATGTGTCATTCGTACAACACATGACCATCTAGGAAAGTGGTGACCCTAATTGTGACGTTATCACAAAACAAATACTCATTATAACAACTTATTGATACGACAACTTCACATATCTAGCATGCTTCGCGTGCACTGTCTAGGGAATTGATGACCGTAGATGGGGCGCAATGACAAAAAAAATACTCATTATAACAATTAGTGGATGTGTCAACTTTACATTTCTTACGTGCTCTGCGTGGACCGTATAGGGAAGTGGTGACCCTAGATTATACTTTCTTTATATTGATATTATTTTTTTGAAACTAATATTCTTCTTGAACGGCTTTCATTTATTTGAGGTGATATCACGAGATTTGCGTGAAAAATTGTTAACAACGGGTTGACGTTGAAACCGATAAATTTATAAAGAGATAACAAAAATTCATAGGTATTTAATCATATTAGTTCACTTATGTTCAATAGAGCCATGTTGTATATATGAGTATTTTAAAAAGTTAGTGTTATATCTTAATTTTTCTAGTTAGATCCAAACAATTTCAAAATATATGTTTAAATAAGGAATACTTACGTTTATAGAAAAAATTGTAAGATAAAACAAATAATATTTTTCTCATGACTATGTTCCGTTATATGTGTCTCTAAAAAAATGCATAGAAATATAAAATTATATGAGTATGTCTTAATCACATGGAATTTTAATCCCGATGTTCGTGTATCTTACGTGCTCTGTATAGGCCGTATTGGAAATTGGTAACTCTATAAGAAGGGTCACGACAAAGAAATTCCTCATTATTACAGAATGTGAAGATATATCATTATATCAGTGCATTTATCCAACGTATAACACGTGGTTGTCTAGGGAATTGGTGACCCATATTGGGGCGCTATCACAAAACAACTACTCATCATAACAAATTGTGGATATTACAATTTTACATCTTACATGCTTTGCGTGGACCGTCTCGGGAAGTGATGACCCTAGATGGGGCAATCATCCAGTTAACAATAATGGGATTGAAGTTCAAACGGATCAATTTATAAAGATCCAACAAAACTTCATAGGTATGTTATTTTACTTTATTATGCGCTTATTTTTATATTAGTTCAATTATGTGCAATAGAACCATGTTTTATGTCTGAGTATATAAAAAATTATTGTTTTATTTAGTTAAAAAATTTTAATCTTCTAATGATTATGTTGCTTTATGTGTGTATCTAAAATATAATGTATTTTACTTATCAAATTATATGCATAGGTCTAAAATACATGAAATTTTAACTGCAATATTAAACACGATGCTTCGTTATTTTGCTGCATGTAACTTACGTGCCCTGCATGGGCCGTAAAGGAAACTGGTAACTCTAGAAGAAGACGTACGAAAAAGAAAATTCTCATTATTACAACAATGTGAAGATACATCATTATATTTATGCATTTATCACTTGTACAACAAATGACCATCTCTGGAACTGGTGACCCTAGTTGTGGCGCTATCACAAAACAAATACTCATTATAACAATTTGTGGATACGACCTTCACATATCTTCCATGCTTGGCGTGCACCGTCTAGGGAATTTATCACCCTAGATAGGGCGCAATGACAAAACAAATACTACTTTCTTATTTTATATCATTTATCTTACATGCTTTGCGTGGGCCGTCTAGGGAAGTGATGACCCTAGATGGGGCGCAATCACAAAACAAATACTCATTATAACAATTAATAGATGTGACAACTTCACAATCTTAGGTGCTCTGTGTGGACCGTATAGGGAAGTGGTGATCCAAGATTATAATTTTGTTACATTGAGATCATTATATTGAAACTAATATTCTTCTTGGACGGATTTGATTTATGTGAGGTGATATCACGAGATTTGTGTGAATAATTGTTAAGAAGGGGTTGACGTTAAAACAAATCAATGTATGAAGAGACAAAAAAACTTCATAGGTATGTTTTTTAATTTATCATGCTAGTTCACTTATATGCAAAAGAACCATGTTATATGGATGACTATATAAAAAATTTGTGTATTATGTTATTTTTCTAGTTAGATATAAAATTTGTTCATAGGAACACTTACTCTTATATAGGAAAAATTGTAAGATAAAACAAAAAATATTCTTCTCATGACAATATTCCTTTATATGTGTATCTAAAAAAAAGTGCATATTAATATAAAATTATATGAGTAGGTCTATACACATGGAATTTTAAGCACGGTGTTTCATGTATATTACGTGCTCTGTAAGGGACATATTGGCAATTGGTAATTCTAGGAGAACAGTCACGACAAAAAAATATCCTTATTATTACAACAATATGAAGATATATAATTATATTACTGCATTTATCCTACGTATAACATGTGGCCGTCTGGCGAATTGGTGACCTAAGGTTGAGCACAATGGCAAAACAACTACTCATTATAACAATTTTTGGATATCTTGCTTGCTTTGTGTGGACCGTCTCGGGAAGTGATGACCCTAGATGGGGCAATCACTAAATAAATCCTAACTTATTATATATCATTTATCGTACGTGCTCTGCGTGGGTCGTCTAGGGAAGTGATGACCCTCAATGGGGCGCAATCACAACACAAATACGCATTATAACAATTAGTGAATATGACAACTTCACATATTTTACGTGCTTTGCGCGAACTGTCTAGGGAAATCGTGACTTTATATTATACTTTTGGTTATATTGACATTAGGTCAAAACTAATATTATTCTTGTACGAGATTTATTTATGTGATGTGACATCACGAGATTTGCGTGAACAATTGTTAACAATAATGGGATTGAAGTTGAAACGGATCAATTTATAAAGAGCCAACAAAACTTCATAGGTATGTCTTTTTACTTTATCTTGCACTTATTATCATATTAGTTCAATTATGTGCAATAGAACCATGTTTTATGTATTAGTATATAAAAAATTATTGTTTTGTTTCATTTATTCTAGTTAGTTACAAATTTTGTCATATTATATGATTAACTAAGGAACACTTACACTCCTATAGGAAAAATTGTAATCTTCTAATGACTATGTTGCTTTATGTGTGTATCTAAAAAACAATGCATTTAACTTATCAAATTATATGCGTAGGTCGAAAATACATGGAATTTTAACTGCAATATTAGACACGATGCTTCATTATTTTGCTTCATGTAACTTACGTGCCCTGCATGGGCCGTATAGGAAATTGGTAACTCTAGAGGAAGAGGAACGACAAAGAAAATTCTCAGTATTATAACAATGTGAAGATAAATCATTATATTTATGCATTTATCACTCGTACAACACATAAACATCTAGGGAAGTGGTGACCCTAGTTTTGGTTATATCACAAAACAAATATTCATTATAACAATTTGTAGATATGACCTTCACATATCTTCCAGGCTTGGCGTGCACCGTCTAGGGAATAGATCACCTTAGATGGGGAGCGATGACAAAACATATACTACTTTCTTGTTATATATCATTTATCGTACGTGCTCTGCGTGGGCCGTCTAGGGAATGATGACCCTAGATGGGGCGCAATCACAAAACAAATACTCATTATAACAAGTAGTGGATGTCACAACTTCACATTTCTTACGTGCTATGCGTGGACCGTATAGGGAAGTTGTGACCCAAGATTATATTTTTGTTATATTATGATTATTATATTGAAACCTATATTTTTCTTGAAAGGGTTTGATTTGTGTGAAGTGATATCACGAGATTTGCGTGAACGATTGTTAACAAGGGGTCGACGTTGAAACAGATCTATTTATAAAGAGACAACAAAACTTCATAAGTATGTTATTTTTATTTATCATGCTCTTATAATCATATTAGTTCACTTATATGCAATTGAACCATGTTGTATGTATGAGTGTATGATAATTATTGTTTTGTTTAAATTTTTAATTAGTTATAAAATTTGTCATATTATATGATTAACTAACGAACACTTACACTCCTATAGGAAAAATTGTAATCTTCTGATGACTATGTTGTTTTATGTGTGTATCTAAAAAATAATTCATTTAACTTTTCCAATTATATGCATAGGTCTTAAATACATGGAATTTTTAACTACCGTATTAAACACGATTCTTCATTATTTTATTGCATGTAACATAGGTGCTCTGCATGGACCGTCTAGGAAATTGGTAACTCTAGAGGAAGAGTAACGACAAAGAAAATTCTCATTATTATAACAAATGTGAAGATTTATCATTATATTTATGCATTTATCATTCGTACAACACATGACCATCAAGGGAAGTGGTGACCTTAGTTGTGGCGCTATCACAAAACAAATACTCATTATAACAATATGTGGATACGACCTTGACATATCTTCCATGCTTGACGTGCACCGTCTAGGGAATTAATGACCCTAGATGGAGCGCAATGACAAAACAAATACTAGTTTCTTATTTTATACCATTTATTTTACGTGCTCTGCGTGGGCCTTCTAGGGAAATGATGACCCTAGAAGGGGCATAATCACAAAACAAATACTCATTATAACAATTAGAGGATGTCACAACTTCACATTTCTTACGTACTCTGCGTTGACCGTATAGGGAAGTTGTGACCCAAGATTATACTTTTATTACATTAAGATTATTATATTGAAATTAATATTCCATTTATGTTACGTGCTCTGCGTGGCCTTCTAGGGAAGTGATGACCCTAGATGGGGCGTAATCACAAAACAAATACTCATTATAACAATTAGAGGATGTCACAACTTCACATTTCTTACGTACTCTGCGTTGACCGTATAGGGAAGTTGTGACCCAAGATTATACTTTTGTTACATTAAGATTATTATATTGAAATTAATATTCTTCTTGAACGGGTTTGATTTATGAGAGGTGATATCACGAGATTTGCGTGAACAATTGTTAACAAGGGGTTGACGTTGAAACAAATCAATTTATAAAGACACAACAAAACTTCATAGGCATGGTTTTTTTATTTATCATGCTCTTATTATCATATTAGTTCACTTATGTCCATTAGAGCCATGTTGTGCATATGACTATACAAAAACTAGCTGTTTATCTTAATGTTTCTAGTAAATACAAAATTTGTCATAATATAAGATTAAGTAACAAACATTTACATTTATATTGAAAAAATGGTAAGATAAAACAAAAAATATTCTTCTCATGACAATATTCCTTTATATGTGTATCTAAAAAAAATGCGTATTAATATAAAATTAAATGAGTAGGTCTAAACACCTGTATTTTAATCACGATGTTTCATGTATATTACGTGCTCAGTACGGAATGTATTGGCAATTGGTAACTCTAGTTTAGGAGTCACGACAATAAATATCCTTATAGTAGTGTGAAGATATATCATTATATTACTGCATTTATCCTTCGTATAACACGTGACCGTCTGACCTAAGTTGAAGCACGATTACAAAATAACTACCTATTATAACAATTTGTGGATACTATAATTTCACATATCTTTCATGTTTTGCATGGACCGTCTCGGGAAGTGATGGACCTTGATGGGGCAATCACCAAGTAAATCCTGCCTTGTTATATATCGTTTATCGTACGTGCTCTGCGTGGGTCGTCTAGGGAAGTGATGACCCTCAATGGGGCGCAATCACAAAACAAATACGCATTATAACAATTAGTGCAATTGACAACTTCACACATTTTACGTGCTTTGCGTGGACTGTCTAGGGAAATAGTGACCTTATATTATACTTTTGTTATATTGACATTATACCAAAACTAATATTATTCTTGAACGGATTTTATTTAAGTGATGTGACATCACGAGATTTGCATGAACAATTGTTAACAATAAAGGGATTGAAGTTGAAACCGATCAATTTATAAAGAGCCAACAAAACTTCATAGGAATGTTTTTTTACTTTATCATGCGCTTATTATCATATTAGTTAAATTATGTGCAATAGAACCATGTTTTATGTATGAGTATAAAAAAATTATTGTGTTGTTTCATTTTTTCTAGTTAGTTACAAAATTTGTCATATTATATGATTAACTAAGGAACTCTTACACTGGTATAGGACAAATTGTAATCATCTAATGACTATGGGTCTTTATGTGTTTATCTAAAAAATAATGCATTTAACTTATAAAATTATATGCGTAGGTCGAAAATATATGGAATTTTAACTGCAATGTCAAACACGATGCTTCATTATTTTGCTGCATGTAACTTACGTGCCCTGCATGGGCCGTAAAGGAAATTGGTAACTCTAAAGGAAGAGGAACGACAAAGAAAATTCTCATTATTATAACAATGTGAAGATATATTATTATATTTATGCATTTATCATTCGTACAACACATGATCATCTAGGGAAGTGGTGACCCTAATTGTGGCGCTATCAAAACAAATACAAATAACAATTTAAGGATACGACCTTGACATATCTTCCATGCTTGGCATGCACCATCTAGGGAATTGATCACCCTAGATAGGGCGCAATGACAAAACAAATACTACTTCCTTATTTTATATCACTTATCTTACGTGCTCTGTATGGGCCGTCTAGGGAAGTGATGACCCTAGATGGGGAACAATCACAAAACAAATACTCATTATAACAATGAGTGGATGTGACAACTGCACATTTCTTACGTGCTCTGCGTGGACTGTATAGGGAAGTGATGACCCAAGATTATACTTTTGTTACATTGAGATTATTATATTGAAACTAATATTCTTCTTGAACGGGTTTGATTTATGTGAGGTGATATTACGAGATTTGCGTGAACAATCGTTAATAAGGGGTTGACATTGAAACAAATAAATTTATAAAGTAATAACAAAGCTTCATAAGTATGTTTTTATTTATTTATCGTGCTCTTACAATCATATTAGTTCACTTATATGCAATTAAACCATGTTGTATGTATGAGTGTTTGAAAAATTATTGTTTTGTTTTATTTTTTTAATTAGTTACAAAAAATTTCATATTATATGATTAACTAAGGAACACCTATAATCCAATAGGAAAAATTGTAATCTTCTAATGACTATGTTGTTTTATGGGTGTATTTAAAATTAATGCATTTAACTTATCAAATTATATGCGTAGGTATAAAATACATGGAATGTTTAACTACCATATTAAACACGATGCTTCATTATTTTACTACATGTATCTTACGTGCTCTGCATGGGCTGTCTAGGGAATTGGTAACTCTAGAGGAAGAGCAACGGTAAATAAAATTCTCATTATTATAATAATGTGAAGATTTATCATTATATTTATGCATTTATCATTCGTACAACACATGACTGTCTAGGGATGTGCTCACCTTAGTTGTGGCGCCTATCACAAAACAAATACTCATTATAACAATATGTGGATACGACCTTGACATATCTTCCATGCTTGTCGTGCACCGTCTAGGGAATTAATGACCCTAGATGGGGCGCAATGAAAAAACAAATACTAGTTTCTTATTTTATACCATTTATTTTACGTGCTCTGCGTGGGCCTTATAGGGAAGTGATGACCCTAGATGGGGCGTAATCACAAAACAAATACTCATTATAACAATTAGAGGATGTCACAACTTCACATTTCTTACGTACTATACGTGGAACGTATAGGGAAGTTGTGAACCAAGATTATACTTTTCTTACATTACAACTATTATATTAAAACTAATGTTCTTCTTGAACGGGTTTGATTTATGAGAGGTGATATCACGAGATTTGCGTGAACAATTGTTAACAAGGGGTTGACGTTGAAACAAATCAATTTATAAAAAGACAACAAAACTTCATAGGCATGGTTTTTTTATTTATCATGCTCTTATTATCATATTAGTTCACTTATGTCCATTAGAGTCATGTTGTGTATATGACTATATAATAATTGGCTGTTTATCTTAATGTTTCTAGTAAATAAAAAATTTGTCATAATATATGATTAAATAACGAACATTTACATTTAAATAGAAAAAATGGTAAGATAAAACAAAAAATATTCTTCTCATGACAATATTCCTTTATGTGTGTATCTAAGAAAATGCATGTTAATATAAAATTATATGAGTAGGTCTAAACACATGGAATTATAATCACAATGTTTCATGTAAATTACGTGCTCTGTACGGAATGTATTGGCAATTGGTAACTCTAGTTTATGAGTCACGGAAAAATATCCTTATAGCAGTGTGAAGATATATCATTATATTACTGCATTTATCCTTCGTATAACACGTGACCGTCTGACCCAAGTTGAAGCACGATCACAAAATAACTACCTATTATAACAATTTGTGGATACTACAATTTCACATATCTTGCATGTTGTGCATGGACCGTGTCGGGAAGTGATGACCCTAGATGGGGCAATCACTAAGTAAATCCTAATTTTTTATATATCATTTATCGTACGTGCTATGTGTGGGTCGTTTAGGGAAGTGATGTAACATCCCGAATCTACGACCAACATAATTAAGACCTAAATGCAGCGGAAAACCTAATCTGGGCTATTACCATCACACTCATCACGAGTGTGGAGCTCAAAAACCTTGACTTTTAAAACTTTTATATTGTAATGACTATATCAAAACCTTTAACTATAATAAACTATATTAAGTGATCCTAAAACACTTTAAACAACTAGATTTGTTATTAAAAATTCTACTGAAAATCCGGCGAGTTCCATTTGTAAAACGGACCGCCTAAAACTTAATTTAGGACTCGCGTCCACTTATAAAACTGTATTCTCAAAATCCTGCAACCAAAACCAGTCTAGACTTTACAACTCAAATTTTTTAATTTAATTACAATTTAACTATGAGTTGTACTATTACAAAGTCGATCGTCCTCGCCGCAATACAAACAGTAGGAACAATACATTTGAATCTTCTTCAACAATACTACCTTCATATACCTGCATATACCGGCACGTAGTATCTTCCAAACTCGCTGAGCAAGATTTCATACTGAAAAGCCAAACATATATGCAGGTACGATATATTTAATTATCCTACAAATCATTTTCTTTCAAAACCAAATAATAAGTAACTTTATAAAACCTTTTCCGTATTTCTTTTTATAAAACAAAACCGTGCTTTTCTGTTTCTAAATCAAATCCTTTCTATTACTTTTCTTTAAATCAAATCCTTTCTTTTTCCCTTTTTCAAATCTTTCCTTTCTAATTTCCTTTTCCAAAACAAATCCTTTCTTTCCTTTTTCTTTCACGAAGAAAGAGCCATAAACCTAGGGAATGGAACAAACTTCCCTTGCCTTTGGGCTAGCTAGGCCCTCCGGATAACTATAGACAAAGACCCCTAGTGTGCACACCCTACATACGGACAAACCGTAGCAAAAGATCTAAGTCCGATGTACTGATCAACGCACCCCAACTATTCTATTCCGTATAGTCGAGCCAAACCCGACTAGGTTCCAATTCATTGAGATACCAATTAGGTAATCCCCACAACTTTAAAAACATAAAACTATTCCCATGAGATACCACATAGGCAATCCCATCAAATTTAAAACATAAAACTATTCGAAATATCTTTCTATAACCTTTCCTTTAATTGCGGTTCGGAAACCAACTTTCTATCTTTTTTGGAGGAACATCCTCCCATTCAAACCAATCTCAACAAAGATTAGATAAAAACTCTTCTAAAACTCTTCTTTTAAACCATAAAAGATGCTTTTCAAACTAAACTCCCATCTTTTAAAACAAACTCAATCACAATGAGTTTAAAATTTCTATAAAACTCTTCTCGTAACTATAAACGTCTTAATAAGAAATCTTACCGTTTAAACTTACAAAACGTTTAAGTAAGAAATCTTACCTCTTTGTACTTATAATGTAAACTATAAAAGTTTTGAATATGAAACCTTATGTAACGCCCTGAAAATGGGGGTCCTTAATGAAACACCATTAGCCTTAATTAACTCATAATTGAATAACAATCAGCGGAAGCAAATCCTTAAATCTGTGGGTTATGGACCGCTAATAATACAATATCCTTAAATTAGCTCACAATGTCTCTATGATAATAATGACCTTATAAATGTTCGTAACAGCCTCAGTCAACACTTCGTGAAATCCACCTCAACGACTTCCTTTCCATGGGTCGATCCTGAGCCCTTTTCTTAACCTGAGCTTCGTTCAGAAGAAAAATAGAGAAACAAGAAAAGACAGAAAAACATTCCAAAATGAGTGAAAACTCTTAACTTTACTCCAGCCCGTAAATACAGTTTTGTTTCGAAAACGTTTTTCATGCACAGGCACATATCACATCATTTTGGTAATTGTTCGGAAATACTTTTCAGGAGTCATTAGTTTTACTTTGAACAAAATCTCCTGGCAAGGACCATTCACAGAGCTCAGATCGTTGGCAAGTACGGGCTTTGGACAGGACAGAACAGAACAGAACATGACTTTCATCATCTTTCGTTAACATTCGACCATCTCGGTCCATTCATATAGCATAAACATTTCCTCCACCCGTAACTTGCCCATTCATCAGTTCGGTTCATAACTCCAAGCTAGGGAGACCATTCTCTTTCCACTTTTCATTACAGTATCTTAATTATAAACTTTCAAATAACTTATATTTCCGAACAACACCCATCATTCAGATAATCATATAATAAGATATGACTTAATATACATAAAATCATAACTATACATATCCATGATCATAGCGCATTTAGATTTCACACATTCTTCATACTTCGCATAACTTCATGTACGTCACATTTTCTTATAGACACTTACAAGCAGTCATATATATATTCCGTATATAGCAGGATTTAACACATACAGGCATTCACGTTGAAACACCATAGGTTTCCATCTTCAACATTTCATTTACAGGTTCTTTTATTTTTGTATAAAGTAAATTCATTTGGAAACATATAACCGGTGCAAAATGAATTCATCCAGGAATAATATGTGGTAACATCTTCCTTATCAGGATTATTAACAGGTATCATTCGTTTTGGTAACTTGGCAAGTATAACAGGAATAGCCACGGAGAACAATAGTTCTCCTACAGGAGGTGGCTTAACAGGTTACAGGTGCCACGGAGAACAATAGTCCTCCTACAGGAGGTGGCATAACAGGATGCGGTTGTCACGGGGAATTATTATCCCCTACAGGAGGTGACAAATCCGCCGGGATGGAACGTGCACGACCAACAGGACAGGTAACTGCCAAGAACCATCTTCCACTTTCATTTATCATGTTCCGTACCTTTTAATATTGTTCTTTAAGCATCTTAAAGATCGTCAGCGGGATCATAACATAATCATACTTTTTATCCCGTAAATCATATAAGGATAACCGTGGCATATACTTTAGTCATAACCCATGTAATAAATTAGCATCACGCAATCACGGATCCTTGAACTTATCATTATAACGTCAATCATTAATATAAATATATAATCATATAAGCATATAACATAGACCATATCTCATGAACAATCATACTTTATTTAAACATGAATTCATTTAGAATTGTAATTAAATAAAGACATAGAGCATTGTAACATTTCAAATAGACTTTAATAAATGTCAATAGAGCGATTCAACTAACATTAAGGTAATACTAATTTCGTAATTCCCATAAGAGCATTTATGAAATACAAGTGATCATTCAATAGCATAATTGCATATAATATATGTAAACATGAAACTATACACATAAGGAATAACTTTAACTTTATAAAATATATCTCCTTAAAACCGTGTTAACATGAGATCATATTGCAAATTACCAGCTTTCACCTAAACATGAATAGTCAAGAGGTATTATTTAATTCGTGTAATTCACATTAACATATAACATTCTTTTTTCATAAATGTATGACGTAATTCATAGAACCTTATATTTAACTTAAAACGTTAATCAAACATGGAGCAACATATAAATAAGTCATTAATTGATATCACTAGTATTATGAAATAAATCAATAAACTTTAACGAGATCATGCCATAAGTATATTAATAACAATTTCATAATTCATATAAGAATAATATTCATATAATCATGTTTTATAAAATCACATTTTCACATACGGGCATGTAGTCTAATGCTGGACCCAAAGGTTACTGTCACTTCATACTTCGTAATTAGTCCTTCCAATTCATAATCATCGTTCATATAAATAATCATAGTTTCATAAACATACACATACGTGCATGTAGTAATGCTGGACATAAAAGTTACCTTAACCGTTCAATCCATAATGTCGTCCATAACTTCGAAAACGTCATCCTTAGACCTTTCGAATTCCCACATTCCGTTTATCGCTCCAAATACACCAATAAGATAATAATCAGAATCAACTCAACTTACCACTAATCACGATATTTTCTTAATGACCCATTTATCGGAAATCTTAATTAAAAACTTTATTATTAAAATCCAATAAACTCATTATAAATCTTAAAATATCATTTTCTTAAATCTAAAACACTAGTTAAATACCTTCATATATTAGACGCTAATGATAACTCTTAAATAACCCTTTTTGGTTTGATTTGTAAAACAATTCTATGGATTAAAAGAGGTAACTTTAAACAAATTCGTAATTACT
Organism: Patellifolia procumbens; assembly: GCA_947645195.1. Taxonomy (NCBI): domain Eukaryota; kingdom Viridiplantae; phylum Streptophyta; class Magnoliopsida; order Caryophyllales; family Amaranthaceae; genus Patellifolia; species Patellifolia procumbens. The sequence continues at coordinate 30,453,662 of CANSGD010001328.1, read as the reverse complement.
CAAAAGATGCTTAATAGATCTAATACTTGAGCTTAATAAATCAATTTAAGTATATACAAAAAGTCTAAGTCAACAATCATTAAGATAATTTAAAAAAACATTTTTCTTTATAAAACAAAATGAGTTTAAAAGGGGAAGCAATAACTGATTCATTTGAATCAGCTCAACTCAAAGAAAGAAAGGGAAAGAAGGGAAACAGTGGAGGAAGAGAGTGAGAGGCGGTGGGATTGCGGTGGCCGGAGTAAGAGGCGGCAGCGGACAGAGGTGGCGGCCGGTTTGTGGTGGGGTCGCAACGAAGAGGAGAGAGGAAAAGAAAGTGAGCAGCGAAAGAGGAGGACAGAGGAAATAAGCAGCGAAGGAGGGGGAGAGGTGGTGCGACGGTGCTAGCGGCGACGGTGAGGGGTTCTAGGTGGCCGGAAATTTTTCGGCGAGAAGGGGAGGGCGGAGCAGGGCTCCGATATCGCTGCGGTACAGCAGCAGCGATAGCAGCGAAGCGGGAGAGAAGATGATTCGTGGTGGCTGGGTGGTTCGCGGCAAGCACGGTAGCTTGGAAAACTTACAGGAGAAGAACATGGGAAGGAGAAAGAGAAAGCAGGAAGGTGTGGTGAGTTTGGGGCTCCAAAGCTCACTAATTATAGCGAGTTAATGAGATTAAGCAATTGTCAAAGAAATCTGATATTGTAGGTGGGAGTTGGGAGATTGGTTCAGTGGACGTAAATGAAGATGGAGGGAAGTGGTTTTATTTTCCTGGTTTTGGCAGACACAAGTTGGCAGATGATGAATGATGGAGGATGGGAGATGATAGGGGATGATGATGATAGGAGATGAGACATGATGATCATCCATCACATTTCCCTTTTTCTTTTCCTTTTTATTTTTGGCTCATTACTTTTGGGCTAACAAGTTATATGGGCAATGGACTTGGTATTATGTATTTTAGGCTCAATATGGGTTAGCTAGTGAATATGTAAGATAAGAATGTCCATCAAAAGTGAATTAAGATTTCAATAAAAGTTAAATATATTAAATCGTTTAAATAAACTCATTTATAATATAACTCGATATTAAATGAAATCATTTTTAATAAACATAATTATTAAATAAAACTAAGTTATTGGAAAATAATCATAATTGAAAATAATAAACCTTAATAACTAATAAAATAAGTTTTAAAAGTTCGGGGTATTACACCTTACCTTTTACGAATCACAGCATAATAACCACCTCCAAAACGACTCTTTAATGAACTCGAAAGCTACATAATAACATATATGTATTCAATAAATAACAATAGACTTGGCTAACTAGTAATGAGCTTTAACTAAATCTACACAATCCACTTCTTCTAACTCCATATAAATCATGTAAACAAACATATCATAAACCATATAAATGACTTTCATGTTCTAACATAAACTTCCATTTAACACTAATAACCGTCTAACTAAATCTTTTTCCCAAATTAATTAAAACATCTTACGTTATATAAAATCAACCTTTAATAATCATATATATATTTGGATACTTAAAATTTCATTATGAAACAATTATACAAAAATGTGGAGTTTCAAAATCAACTATAGAAAATATGAAGTTTGAGCAGAAACTTAAAATATAGCATAACTTACTCCTACTAAGTCCAAATCAAGCGTTTCTTAAGCCTATCTTGAGTAAAATTTTGATACGAACAACTTTTGTGAAATAGTAATTTTGCTAAAAATGCCCAAAAACTGTCAAAAAACGAAATTTACGAAACTGGTCTGTTTAGCCTACGAATTACAGCACGTCAATCTATTCCAACTCACAATAACAAGTTTAATAATCATACTAGTAATATAAACTAACTATTAAACATCTAATTACACCTTTCTACTTAATCAATTCATACTCAAAACCTTCAATTCAAAAACCCCCAATTCAATTTCAATCTACAAACCCTAACTTTATAAACTTGAAGAAAACTGAAATTAGAGTATGAATTCAACTTACCCACTACTATGGAAGATTAGAGATAAAAAAAGACTTCGAAAATCGCCCATAGAAATGTGCCATAAGCCCCAAAACGAGCCAAAAACGTCCATTGCTTCTTGTCTAGTATGCGCCGCCTACTTTGTGCACCATCCGTGTTGGTTATGGTGGTTGTGCTTAACGGAATCAAGGCCGAGTGGTCGACCTTCGCCCTCGCCTTCCCTTTCTTCTTCTACGTTCTCTCCTTCCCTTTCCTTCTTTCCTCCTTTGCTCTCTCTCTCCATTTTCCTGTATCTTCTATTTTAGTTTGGTTTTCTTTCCTTTTTGTTTTCTTTTCTTTCTTTTTCTTTTCTCTTTTTCTTTCCACTTAAATTGATTTTCTAATTTACTCTAATCTCCTATTTTAATCTATTTATCCCAATTACCTTAAATCCCTCTTTTTTTTACATATATCTAAATATATATATTGGAAAAATTGCCTAAAATAATGCAACCTTTTGGCGATTCGCAAATAATAATGCAACCTTTCGATTATTCTGCAATAATGCAACCTTAATACCCCATTTATTTTAAACAGGACACAACCGGTTATGACTTGTAGAATAGGTAAAATGGACACTTGTTGCATAATGATTGGCTCTAATAAACAATTTTAAAAAGTAAAATAAAAACAAAATAATAATAAAAAAATAAATCAAACCACCCCTTCCCCCCCCTCCCACCGTCAACCCTATAGCCCCAGCCTCACCCACATCCACCACCTCACTTTCCCAGCCACAAACCACCAAACCTGCCGCCAACTTCACCACCCCACCCCATTTTTGTCGGCGAGAGTCATCTGAACACCAAAGAGAAGACTAGGCGGCGCAGCTATGAGGAAAAGAGGGGAAGCGAAGGCAGGGGGGACATTTCGTCCGGTGGTGGCGCAACCACAAAGAGGAAAGGGAAGCGAAGGCGGGGGAGGGAGGTTCGTCCGGTGGTGGGGAGGTGGGTATGGCATTTTAGAAAGGGGGGTTCGTCCGGTGTGGGGAGGTGGGGGAGGTGGGGCTGGGTGGGGGAGTTTCGGTTGGGGCTGGGGTGGGGGGAATTTCGTGGGGGAGGTTGGGGGGGGGGGGCTGGGGCTGGGCTGGGGGGTGGGGAGGGTTGGGGCTGGGGTGGGGGAATTTCGTGGGGGAGGTTGGGGCTGGGGTGGGGCTGGGGATGAGGTGGGGAGGTTGGCGCTGGGGTGGGGTGGGTTGGGGAGGGTGGGTTGGGGTGGGGGGTTTGGGTTTTTTTTTTATATCTATATTAATATTTTAATTAAAATCTAAAGTTTTAAATAAAAAATGACCAATGCTTCATTTGTCCTGTTTAAAATAAATAGGGTATTAAGGTTGCATTATTCCAGAATAATGGAAAGGTTACATTATTATTTGCGAATCGCCAAAAGGTTGCATTATTCTAGGCAATTTTTCCTATATCTATTTACCTTTTCAAAATATAATTTAAATAATGATACGAATTCATATAAAACATCAATAACCAATACTCGTTTAAAGAATTAAACTCAATATTTCGTGAAGTCATTCCATTACAATATCAAAAATAATTAACTAACTAATATAATTAACTTTTTAACAATTGTTAATAAGGGGTTGACGCTGAAACAAATCAATTTATAAAGAGCCAACAAAACTTCATAGGTATGTTTTTTTTTACTTTATCATGCGCTTCTTATCATATTAGTTCAATTATGTGCAATAGAACCATGTTTTATGTATGAGTATATAAAAAATTATTGTTTTGTTTCATTTTTTCAAGTTAGTTACAAAAATTTTCATATTATATGATTAACTAAGGAACACTTACACTCCTATAGGAAAAATTGTAATATTCTAATGACTATGTTGCTTTATGTGTATATCTAAAAAATAATGCATTTAACTTATCAAATTATATGTGTAGGTCTAAAATACATGGATTTTAACTGCAATATTAAACACGATGCTTCATTAGTTTGCTTCATGTAACTTACGTGCCCTGCATGGGCCGTATAGGAAATTGGTAACTCTAGAGGAAGAGGAACGACAAAGAAAATTCTCATTATTATAACAATGTGAATATTTATCATTATATTTATGCATTTATCATTCGTACAACACATGACCAGCTGGGGAAGTGGTGACCCTAGCTATAGCGCTATCACAAAACAAATATTCATTATAACAATTTGTGGATACGACCTTGACATAATTTCCATGCTTGGTGTGCACTGTCTAGGGAATTGATCACCCTAGATGGGGCGCGATGACAAAACAAATATTACTTTCTTATTTTATATCATTTATCTTACGTGCTCTGCGTGGGCCGTCTAGGGAAGTGATGACCCTAGATGGGGCGCAATCACAAAACAAATACTCATTATAACAATTAGTGGATGTCACAACTTCACATTTCTTACGTGCTCTGCGTGGACCGTATAGGGAAGTTGTGACCCAAGATTATATTTTTGTTACATTACGATTATTATATTGAAACCTATATTTTTCTTGAACGGGTTTGATTTGTGTGAGGTGATATCACAAGATTTGTGTGAGCAATTGTTAACAAGGGGTCGACGTTGAAACATATCTATTTATAAAGAGACAACAAAACTTCATAAGTATGTTTTTGTTATTTATTATGCTCTTATAATCATATTAGTTCACTTATATGCAATTGAACCATGTTGTATGTATGAGTCTATGATAATTATTGTTTTGTTTAATTTTTTAATTAGTTACAAAAAATTTCATATTATATGATTAACGAACAAACACTTACACTCCTATAGGAAAAAATGCAATCTTTTCATGACTATGTTGTTTTATGTGTATTTCTAAAAACTAATGCATTTTACTTTTCCAATTATACACGTAGGTCTTAAATACATGAATTTTAACTGCAATATTAAACACGATTCTTCATTATTTTACTGCATGTATCTTACATGTTCTGCATGGGCTGGTCTAGGAAATTGGTAACTCTAGAGGAAGAGTAACGACAAAGAAAATTCTTATTATTATAACAATGTGAAGATTTATCATTATATTTATGCATTTATCATTCGTACAACATATGACCATCTAGGGAAGTGGTGACCCTGGTTGTGGCGCTATCACAAAACAAATACTCATTATAACAATTTGTGGATACGACCTTGACATATCTTCCATGCTTGCCGTGCACCGTCTAGGGAATTGATGACCCTAGATGGGGCACAATGACAAAACAAATACTAGTTTCTTATTTTATACCATTTATTTTACGTGCTCTGCGTGGGCCTTCTAGGGAAGTGATGACCCTAGATGGGGCGCAATCACAAACAAATACTCATTATAACAATTAGAGGATGTCACAACTTCACATTTCTTACGTGCTCTGCTTGGATCATATAGGGAAGTTGTGACCCAATATTATACTTTTGTTACATTAAGATTATTATATTGAAACTAATATTCTTCTTGAACGGGTTTGATTTATGAGAGGTGATATCACGAGATTTGCGTGAACAATTATTAACAAGGGGTTGTCGTTGAAACAAATCAATTTATAAAGAGACAACAAAACTTCATAGGTATGGTTTTTTTATTTATCATGCTCTTATTATCATATTAGTTCACTTATGTCCATTAGAGCCATGTTGTGTATATGACTATATAAAAATTAGTTGTTTATCTTAATGTTTCTAGTAAATACAAATTTTTCATAATATATGATTAAATAACGAACATTTAAATTTTTATTGGAAAAATGGTAAGATAAATCAATAAATATTCTTCTCATGACAATATTCCTTTATATGTGTATCTAAAAAAAATCATATTAATAAGGAAAAATTGACCAGAATAATCCAATCTATAGCCGTTCCGCCAATAATAATCCCAACAATAAGTTATTCCTGTATAATCCCAACTATTGAGGAGATCCGCCAAAAACACCCCCAGGTGACTTGCAACCTGTTAACAAGGCAAAAAAATTTATTTTTCTTTTTATAATCTACTCCCACCCAGCAACCCACCCACCACCAGATCATCTACCCGGCCCTCCCCTCCTCTTCCTCCCCATTCCCAAAACCTCCCAACAACCCCCTGCTCGGAATCCGTCGACCACACTGAAACCTCATCCCCTGCCTCCCCTCCCCTTCATCTTCCTCTCTGACCACCACGAATCGTCAGATTCGTTACCCTAAACCTAACCACCGCCATAATCAACACCCTAAGAACCCCAATTTGAAGATTTTTGAAGGTGGTGGTGTTGGTTTCGAAGCGAGGGAAGACGGGGGTTTGCTGTGGCTACAGCGAGAAAGAGAAAGTGGGGCGAGAGGGAGAATTAGCAAGAAAGAGAAGTGGGGCTGCGGTGGTTATTGTTGAGTGGGTTCGCAGTGGTGGTTTTCGTTGAGTGGGATCTCGATGGTGGTTGGTAGCAACGAGAGAAAGAGAGAGCATAGTGGCGGTAGTGAGATGAAGAACGAGAGGTTTGTTGGAGGTGGTTGCGGTTCGATCGTCCGTGGCTAGAGATAGAGGCGGGCTGGTTTGACGGGAGATGGGAAAGGAAGAACGATATGGGGGATGGGATTGTTGGTTATTGGGTGGGTTGCAGGGAGGGGAGAGGAATAGGGTGTTGAAGGGGTGGTGGCCGAGGGGAGGAGTGGTGGCTGGGGGTGGTGGTTGGGTGTAGCGGCGAGGGGAGGGATTGGATTATTCTAGTTATTGTGTTGTTTCATTTTTTCTATAACCGGTGCAAAATGAATTCATCCAGGAAAAATTATTGTGTTGTTTCATTTTTTTCTAGTTAGTTACAAAATTTGTCATATTATATGATTAACTAAGGAACTCTTACACTGGTATAGGACAAATTGTAATCATCTAATGACTATGGGTCTTTATGTGTGTATCTAAAAGATAATGCATTTAACTTATAAAATTATATGCGTAGGTCGAAAATATATGGAATTTGAACTGCAATATCAAACACGATGCTTCCTTATTGTGCTGCATGTAGCTTACGTGCCCTGCATGGGCCGTAAAGGAAATTGGTAACTCTAGAGGAAGAGGAACGACAAAGAAAATTCTCATTATTGTAACAATGTGAAGATATATCATTATATTTATGCATTTATCATTCGTACAACACATGACCATCTAGGGAAGTGGTGACCCTAATTGTGGCGCTATCACAAAACAAATACTCATTATAACAATTTGTGGATACGACCTTGACATAACTTCCAGGCTTAGCGTGCACCGTGTAGGGAATTCATCACACTAGATAGGGCGCAATGACAAAACAAATACCACTTTCTTATTTTATAGCATTTCAATGACGATAGCAATGGTGATTGGTGACAACCATCTTAAGTGTGGAACCCCCATTTCCATCTTTTTCTTTATTCTTCATTTACTCACATGTAGGTGATTTTTTTCATGCAATAACCAAACAACAAAAGTGATAAGTAGATAGTGATTTCTGCATCAATTTAGTTAGCAAGGATAGGCGTAACTAATAGGTCATCCTTACATCTCCTTCTATCTTCATCGTCCTCTCCTTATTTTGTGGACATAAGTATAGGTGATCTTTATCTTTGTGCATCAAAGGATAGGGAGCACCTTTAAAGCTAAAACAATCAAATGTGTTCTTTTTTCAAACTTTAACATAACTTCAAAGATTAAGGATCTGAGTGGATACAAAAGATGGTAAAAAAGAGTTAATAATGGATTATTAGAGACATTGTATAAGGTAAATTTCTGTGAGTGATCAGGAGTTTGAGACATTGCATTGAAAAAGAACAAAAAAGAACATATGAAATCTACATTGTTTTATGGTGAATTTTATTTTCCTTCTAGTTAGGTGTTGATAAATCCATTCATTGTGACTTTGATAGCTCAATAAGTTTTCTTAGTACATAGACAAGTTACAAGAGTGTTTTGTTTTGCCATGGACTTCTTGTGTATGTGAGACACTCTTTTAATGTTAATGTCGACACTTATGTCAATCTTTTTGTTAGTGGGGTTTGCTAGAGATTTGTCTTGTCTTAATTGCAGATGAATGTCTTTCCATGTTGTCAATTTATGTGTTATTTATTGTTGTAAGAAGATGATGACACTTAAAAAATAATAGAGATAAGAAGTACTAGCTATGTAAGTGTGAGGTTTAAGAGTACCTATATAAGTGTGAGCTTTATAGCCGCTTCAAGGAGTTATAGGGGCATAACTTTGATACACTTACGAATTAATACATATAGCTATAAGTGTCAAGTTATAATGAGTTTAAGTAGTTAATCTTGTGTGTATAGGATCTATAAGTTTTCCACTATGTATGAAGATTGGTTCAATTGCTAGCAACACTAGTCAGATACAGATGCTTGGAATGTGTATCGTTCAAAGTGGAAGTACAAGTCTTTGTACAATGATGCATGAGGTTGTTTGTTATGATGATGTACACTGTTATTAATCTTTTTAGAATACTTTAAATGGGGGAGGATTGTTGAATATTTAGAGTATTTGGTAGATTTGATACATGTCATGTTACGTTAGGCAGTTTGGTTAAGGTGTCACTCCTTAAGTAAGATTAGTATGTACGTTGTTGGTTTAATAATTAGAAAATAAGTTAACAGACAAGGTTTATGCCGAGTTAAAAAAGCAAGCAGCCGCAACCTGGATCATCCCCGCAATTTGGTCGCTCTCACTCAACCAGGGCGTCGCGCCCGCCACGTGGGTCGCCCCCCACGACTGACTATGGTCACGAATCGAAATCTATTGCACGATTTGCAACACTGCTTCTGTTCCACACTGGCTTTGGTCGCGAGTTGCAACCTATTTTGTGACTCGCGACATTGATTCTTTGCGTATGTCTCTATTTGACGGTTTTATGCTCAGTGAATAGTTATTGTCAATTTTCTAGCCTAACAACGTCCTAATAAAGAGGTTTTCCATAACCCAGTCCAAATTATAATTACCCTTGTTTACTGACATCATCCTTACAAATCATATTAGATAAAGTATTACCCATCATCCAAAACTGCAAAACAGAGATATAACCATCAGAACTCTCAAGCAACTCCACCAGGGCCACCTCCAATCCAATTATGGAATTTCTTAGGCTCCCCCTCCTCAAAAAGCATTATTGAAAGCTTTCTCTTTATGGTATGTAGTACAAGTAGGATTAGGGAACCTGTATTTGTTTTCCCCACTCCACTCCTTTATACTTTATAGAGTCCACTTTCTGAAAAATAAAAGAAAACAATCTCTTTCACCCGAGAATCTCATCCTATCCTACTGTTGTTTACATCAATCACATATGTTATTCTCTTATTTACATCACAATTCCGAGAATGTCTGAGCTCTTCCTCCCACTAATTTTAGCCCAAGACCCCACCATGTCATGTGCTTCTTCTTTTCTTCCCACTAAATTTAACCCATCGGGACCCCTTTTCTTTTGTCCATTATGTCCTTTTTCTTTCTTAACGGGGGCGGACTTTGCAATGGAGCTTAAGAAGAGGCATGTATGTGTGGCTACTATGGTAGGAAGATATGGAATCCAAGAAGAAGAAGAGAATTCAGCGACCTAACACAAGGATATGCTCCAATGCCTCATGTTCATCTTGAACAATTTTGGTTGATAAGAGGTAAGACCAAAAGTTAATAATGGATTATTTGAGACATTGTAAAAGGTGAAAATCTTTGTGTGATCGGTAGTTTGAGACATTGTAGTGAAAAAGCACAAAAGGGAACAGATGAAATATACATGGCTATATGGTGAATTATATTTTTCTTCTAGTTAGGTGTTGATAAATTCATTTCATTGTGACTTCGATTGCTCGATAAGCTTTCTTGTAAATTTTCGTTTAGGGACAATAAGTGTTGAATTAATGATGTACTTAGCTAGACGACAAAAACACGAGAAGTAAGAATACTAAGATTGAAATTGTTGCATTCTCATACTAATTGAACTCTAATAGTTGGCCTCTTAAACAGGCAAGATGCAAACTAGAAAGCTAAAAGCTTGCTACATAACTAAGAATACTGGCGATAATGTCCCCACTATCTACCCCACTAAAATTCTACTTACATTTCCATTAACTAAGTTATACATAACCAACTACTTCTATTTAGGAAAATAGTTAGCCACTAACATCTTTGCCTAATCAACTCAAATTAACAACCTACTAAGTTGAGTATTATTTTACTGCCAAAACAAAAAAAAGGAAACTAAAAAAAAGACGGATGGAATGTTATTCCTATAGTACTGTTTGTTTTTACCTCCCTTCTTCTTTATCCTCTTTATGTCCCATCTCTCTTTACTCTCTTTAGTCCCATCCTTCTTTATTCTCTCTCTTTCTATCTTATTTCACTTTACTCTCTTTAGTCTTTATTCTGTTCTTTAGAGAAGCAAAGAGAAATAACGGAGTTACAGATTTTAGGATGTGTCACCTGAGTATGAGTTTTAGAACGATGGTTTCCTACCTCCGATGAGGGGAGAAATGATATATGTGCTTTCGCTGCTGCGTCGCGTTGGAGAAGATGATGAATTCTAGTTATTGTGCCTGGGAAAGGGTAGCAAGCAGCCAAGCATAGCAAATGATCCACTGCCCTAATTGTTGTTTTCTTTCACCTTATTCTTTGTCTTAATCAAACTAAATAGTAATATTGAAAGTTATTCTTATTGAAAGTTATTAGAATATAGTACAGGCCGCTTAATTAGATCATATTTCTAATTATTTTATTAAATCCAAACATTATTTTTATGATAAAGAACACATTTTTAATGGTCAGAATTTGAAAGTTATTTCAACTACATCATGTATTTTAGGTGTCGAATTTTAGTAGTTAAATTTCTCAAATTTACATCAATTCTGCTTCTACATGCTTAACTTGATTACAATTTGACTATCTTTCCAGCTCTTACTTTCACTAATAGTTAGATAGGAGTATTTATTTCGCCAAGTATACTTTTTTCTTATGTTGATTTGCATTTGTTTTGGTTGGAACTTGGCTTTATACCTATTTCATTTTCTCTCCTGCAGACTGTACGTAGAACAGCTAGAAAGATGGCAAGGGTAAAAGAAGAGAAAGTTGTAGTTCGTACTTGATAGATTTATTGTTCAATGAACTTAAGAAAAAAGCTTCAACTGCAAGTATAGGTGGTGAATTTTGGCTTCTTTTCCGTTTTTCATTATTTACATTTGTTCTTGAATTTGTTCGTTATCTGTCACTCTGTCCTGTGATCAAAAAATGGGTAAATCATTCCTAGTTGTTGGAGTTAAGGCTTGCAAAGCCTACTTGTGTTTTTTAAAAACATCCCACATCTCCTATGGAAGGGAGCTTGCCTTTGTTTATTAACTCCCTTCCTCTTCATGTTTATTGAGTTGAGTACTTGGTTGGTTTTTGTGGTTGGAGATCAAACTTGGGTTTGGGCTTGCTATCACACACACGCGCGCGCGCCGCCCGCCCGGACCGGACCGGACCGGACCTGGGTTCTGGGAAGAGCTGAGCTGGAGCTTATCTTTTTGGACCCGAGCCCAACTGTGTGTAACGGTAACATGTAAAACTGAAACGTTGTTAAACGTTATAGTGTTAAATGGCCTTTATTACAGTGTTAATGGCCTTTATTGTCGCCCTTGATTTCCTCCCTCTGTTTATTACCTTCTTTATTTGGCCTGATTCTTTTACTATAAAATCAGTCCACTGCTACCTCAGTTTTGCATCTGAAATTCACTTCTCTTCTCTTCTTCTTTCTCTCTTCTAAACACTGGGTACGTGCTTATTCTGTCTCCAAGATCTTTCTCTGTTAGTGGTGACTTAGAAAGGTCGCTGTGTTAACCTTGGGGAGTTTTCCGGCCAGTTGCGATTACCACCATAGTCGGGCCGTAATTGCTTTCAAGTCAGTGGTCTTCTACCGCGACACAGCCTTGAATTTAGTCTTTGTTCAGTCATTGTAAACAGTCAATTTCTAACAATTTGAAAGCAATTACCTTAATTTGCAATGGCTGATTTTTCAAGCAAATCCGTGTCTCATCTGTCCAAGCTCGAATCTCTTGACGGAAACAACTACAAACGTTGGTCTTCCAAACTGCTGATGTTCTTTGAGCAATTGGACATTGACTACGTCCTTTTCAAGGACTGTCCCACTGCGCTTACTACTACAGGTGACTCATCCTCTTCTCCTTCTGCTACTGAAATTAAGAAGAAAGAGGACGAAATTGAAAAATATGTAAAAGATAATAAAACTGTCCGTTTCCACCTCCTTAATCTGATGATCAATAATCTGTATGATTTGTTTATGGTTCATAAAAGTTCAAAACTGATTTGGGAGGCCCTTGAGAAAAAATATGGGGCTGATGATGCTGGAAAACAGAAATATGTTGTTGGCAAGTGGCTGGCTTTCCGTATGGTTGATGATAAGCCAGTCATGGATCAAGTTCATGAGTTCGAAAATCTCTGTGCTGATGTTCTTAATGAGGACATGAAAATTTGTGAAGTATTTCAAGCTAATGTTTTACTAGAAAAATTTCCCCCTTCTTGGAGAGATTTTAGAAATAATCTGAAACACAGAAAAGAATTCCTGTCTCTTCAGGAATTAATTAGTCATATGAGGATTGAAGAGGCAAATCGCCTTAAGGACAATCTAGATTCAGTTTCTGTTAATACCACTAAAGCTAACCTGGTGGAATCTGCTGCTCCATCAGGCTTTGATAAGTTTAAGGGAAAAGGGAAAAAGGGTAATAACAAAGGAAAGAAGCAAGGCAAATTTAACAAACCGGATAGCAAGATTCAAAAGAAGTCTGTCCTCTGTTATGTCTGTGGCAAGCCAGATCATAAGGCTTACCAATGCCCTCAACGCCAAGGTTCTGTGCAAAAACAAGGACCTCAGGCCAACCTTGCTGAATCAAACGACATTGTCACTGCTGTGGTTGTTGAAGCAAATCTGATCGAGAACAGTACTGATTGGATTCTGGACACTGGGGCTTCAAGACATTTCTGTGCAAACAAGGAGCTGCTCCATGATTTTCAGGATGCTTCTGAAGGCGAGTGTGTCTACATGGGCAATGCTGCAACTGCTGGAGTACTTGGACGAGGAAAGGTCACTCTTAAACTTACCTCTGGAAAAACCCTCTCCCTTTCTAATGTGTTGTATGTTCCTACTATGCGTCGCAACTTAGTGTCTGGTGCCTTATTAAACAAAGCTGGTTTGAAAATTGTTTTTGAGGCTGACAAAGTTGTAATGACTCGTGGTGGGGAATTTGTTGGGAAGGGGTATTTAAGTGGAGGTTTATTTATTCTGAATGTTGCTTCTTCTATTTCTGCTGTTTTTAATAAAACTGTTTCTGGTTCTGCTTATATTGCTGAGTCTTTAAATTTGTGGCATGGTAGATTAGGGCATGTGAATGTTGCTTCCATTAAGAGACTAAGGACCTTAGCTTTAATTCCTAATCTGTCGACTACTGAGTTTTCTAAGTGTCCAGTTTGTGTTGAAGCAAAATTCACTAAGAAACCTTGCAAAACTGTGACTCAAAGGACCACACAACTTCTAGAGTTGATTCATACAGACTTAGCTGACTTCCAGAACACTAGAAGTAGAGGAGGAAAATTCTGGTATATTTCAGTTGTTGATGATTTTTCGAGGTACACTAAGATTTACCTTCTCAAAGCCAAAAGTGAGGCAGGGGAAGCTTTCATCAAATATAAGGCCGAAGTAGAAAACCAACTTGATAGGAAAATCAAGAGGGTTAGATCTGACAGAGGTAGAGAGTTTGAAAACTTCTCTTTGAATGACCATTGTGAGAAATTGGGTATTATTCATGAACTTAGTGCACCTTATGTACCCCAACAGAATGGTATAGCTGAACGGAAAAATAGGTCTTTGAAAAACATGATGAATGCTATGCTTGTAAGTTCTGGGTTGCCTGATGAAATGTGGGGGGAAGCAGTCCTTTCAGCCTGTCATGTTCTTAACAGAGTACCTCACAAAAGGTTAGATAAGACTCCCTATGAATTATGGAAGGGGTTTACTCCAAACTTGAGCTTCTTGAGAGTGTGGGGGTGTCTAGCTAAAGTTGGGCTACCTGACTATAAAAGGTCAAACATTGGACCTAAGACCTTTGATGCAGTATTTATTGGTTATGCTCATGCTGCCTATAGGTTCATGACTTTGAGTGATAGGTCTATTTGTGAGTACAGAGACGCTGAGTTCTTTGAACATGTTTTTCCCTTGAAAAAGGGTGATGTTGCTTCCATGCCTTCATGTTCTTCTCCTACGGTTGTTTTACCTACTTGTTCTACGCACGACGTTTCCTTACCTACTAGTAATGTTACTGCTGATTTGACTTTAAGTAGTACTTCAGTTGATTTGCATGTTGGTAGTTCTGGTGCTACAGATGAACCTAGGAGAAGTAAAAGACCTAGAGTAGCAAAAGACTTTGGTTCTGATTTTGTCACTGCTTTTCTGTCTGAGAGCTCTTGTATTGACTTGTTAAGTGATGAATTGGTCTATGCTTTCATGATAGAAGAGGAACCTAAGACTTTTGAGGAAGCAATGAGATCTATGGATGCTAGTTTTTGGAAAGAGGCCATTAAGAGCGAGCTAGATTCCATAGTGTCTAACTCCACTTGGGAGTTAACTTACTTACCTAAGGGATCAAAGACCATAGATAGCAAATGGATCTTTAAAAAGAAGTTGAGACCTGATGGGACCATTGAGAGGTTTAAAGCCAGACTTGTGATTAGGGGTTTCACTCAAAGGAAAGGACTAGATTACTTTGACACTTATTCTCCTGTGACTAAGATAGCCACCATTAGGACCCTGTTAGCTCTTGCTGCTATTCATGACTTAGTCATACATCAGATGGATGTTAAGACTGCTTTCTTGAATGGTGACTTAGAGGAGGAGATTTATATGTCTCAACATGAGGGTTTCGTGGTGCAAGGTCAAGAAGATAAAGTGTGTAAGTTTAGGAAGTCCTTATATGGTCTCAAACAAGCACCAAAATAGTGGTATGAAAAATTTGACAGTACTATTGTGTCAAATGGCTTCATTGTCAACAACTCTGACTCTTGCGTTTACTCAAAGCTAATAGGATCAGATTGTGTAATCATATGTCTTTATGTGGATGACATGTTGATCTTTGGTAACAATTTAAAGGTGGTCAATGATACTAAACTTTTCTTGGCATCGAAGTTTGAGATGAAGGATTTGGGAGAAGCTGATGTGATTTTAGGAGTAAGACTTAAGAAAACCTCCGGTCGCATCTCCCTTAGTCAGTCTCATTATGTGGAAAAGGTGCTTAAAAAATTTAACTCCTCTGATGTTGCTCCAGTGAGTACACCCTATGACCCTAGTATTCATTTGACTAAGAATTTAGGAGAAAGTGTTTCTCAAAGTGAATATGCGAAAGTCATAGGTAGTTTGATGTACCTCATGAACTGTACTCGACCTGACATAGCCTATGCAGTGAGTCGACTGAGTCGGTATACTCATAACCCTAGTAATGAACATTGGAATGCTCTTCATCGTCTTCTTAGATACCTGAAAGGAACAGTTGATCTATGTTTGCACTACTCTAAATTTCCTGCTGTACTTGAAGGATTTTGTGATGCAAACTGGGTTTCAGGTAATGATGAGATTAGTTCAACTAGTGGTTACGTGTTTACTCTTGGTGGTGGTGCTATTTCGTGGAAGTCTTCGAAACAGACTTGTATAGCACGCTCAACCATGGAGTCTGAGTTTATTGCACTCGAGTTGGCAGGGCAAGAAGCTGAGTGGTTGAGAAACCTTTTGTCTGATATTCCATTATGGGGAGGGCAGGGTGCTCCTGTCTCCCTTCACTGTGATTCTCAAGCAGCCATTGGCGTTGCTAAGAACAGTGTCTACAATGGTAAGAAAAGACACATACGGATCAGACATGGAGTCGTGAAACAACTCCTGAAAAATGGGGTGATTTCTTTGGACTATGTCAGGTCCGAAAGAAATCTTGCTGATCCCTTTACTAAGGGATTATCTAGGAGAGTTGTCCTAGAGTCGTCGAGGGGGATGGGGCTTAGGCCCATTAGTTGAGAGTTTATGGTGGATACCCGTTTGTGGTCAAACGAAGCCATAGAATCTTAACTTGCACTACATTACTCATCCCTATGGCATGTTGGTAGTGCTTTCTAAATCCATAGCCTGTTTGGTGGTGCTATTGAGACGCACTTGATGGATTTATATTGTGAGGTTGCGCTTTTGCTCTTAATAGTTTCATATCCCTCGGGGTGGTGTTATTGAGGAACACTTAATGGACTACCTACGTAAGTGTGGAGGTTAAGCCGCCTTCTATGAAAGACTGGGCTGTCTTTCTAGAGCACTTATGAGACCCAAGGTGTGCGCATGGCTATAAAGCGCTTGTGTTGTATCGCGGAGACTGCACGTTCTTAAGGTAGGTATGTGTTGTGGGGGTCTCAACGGAACTCTGGTGAGTTCAAGAGAAATTCACTCACTAGAAAGTAAGTTGTTGCCTCACTCCACTATGTATCAATTCAAATCGAAAGATATTGATGCTTAAGTACCTCCCTTTCCTTACCCAGGAATTTCTTTTGCTTTTCAAAGCCTTTGTGGGGGATTGTTGGAGTTAAGGCTTGCAAAGCCTACTTGTGTTTTTTCCAAACATCCCACATCTCCTATGGAAGGGAGCTTGCCTTTGTTTATTAACTCCCTTCCTCTTCATGTTTATTGAGTTGAGTACTTGGTTGGTTTTTGTGGTTGGAGATCAAACTTGGGTTTGGGCTTGCTATCACACACACACGCGCGCGCGTGCGCCGCCCGCCCGGACCGGACCGGGCCTGGGCCTGGGCCTGGGCCTGGGACCTGGGATCTGGGTTCTGGGAAGAGCTGAGCTGGAGCTTATCTTTTTGGACCCGAGCCCAACTGTGTGTAACGGTAACATGTAAAACTGAAACGTTGTTAAACGTTATAGTGTTAAATGGCCTTTATTACAGTGTTAATGGCCTTTATTGTCGCCCTTGATTTCCTCCCTCTGTTTATTACCTTCTTTATTTGGCCTGATTCTTTTACTATAAAATCAGTCCACTGCTACCTCAGTTTTGCATCTGAAATTCACTTCTCTTCTCTTCTTCTTTCTCTCTTCTAAACACTGGGTACGTGCTTATTCTGTCTCCAAGATCTTTCTCTGTTAGTGGTGACTTAGAAAGGTCGCTGTGTTAACCTTGGGGAGCTTTCCGGCCAGTTGCGATTACCACCATAGTCGGGCCGTAATTGCTTTCAAGTCAGTGGTCTTCTACCGCGACACAGCCTTGAATTTAGTCTTTGTTCAGTCATTGTAAACAGTCAGTTTCTAACACTAGTCAAAAATTTGATTTTGTTGTAGAATATTAATACAAATATTAGAACTTGATATGTGGGTAAGATAAATATTAAGGAAGCTAAAGTTTCCTCAACACCGAAGCTAATGTAGCTTACATTTTCAGTGACCCAGCACAAGGATAATATGCTCCAATGCCTACTAGTCTTCCACTCATCCTGCCGTTCATTCTAGCAACCCGCCTCAGGTTCTTCTTTCTTCTTCGGATCTTCAACTAAATATCCCCAATTAAATGTATCTTCTATATTATAGTATCAATTTTTATTTAAGTAAAATGATATTATATGCCAAGTTTCGAGATTCTAAGACAAATTAAAGAGAATAATTTTATTTATTGTCGCTGAGGATTGTATTGAATGAATTATTGTAGTACTAGTAATATTTGATTGTTTTGCTGAGTTTTCTAGTTTAATGACATTTCTGGGCTTAATTACTTCCACTACTATTAAAAGACGCAAAAAATTCCCTAATAACCGCCCCTTAGAAACCATCCAAGAGGTGGTCTCTAAGGATAAGAATGCATCTAAGCTTGACAAAGTAGATTATCTCTGAACTTTGATTGATAGCTGTAGGAAATAAGTTTCCGTTAAGCGCTTATAGACTAACTTACAGGCTGAGAAGTTCATTTGCAACTAATCCAATTTCTCAAACATTTTCTTTATTGAAAGCTAGATGTCATTTCCAGCATTAAACAATAGTGTTATATGCCTATATCATAATTTTCTGAAATAGGGGGTTCTGAAGTACACCTTTTTGTAACCTTTGTTCCATGTAGTCTGTACTTTCTATCTCCCTGCACATTGTTTATGATGGCATATTTGTTCGCACTTTAAACAATTTTTAATCACTCTAAGGATTGCTCCTGACTTAGAAAAACCGGAAACTCTCCTTGTTCTGGTGGAGAATTGCTTCTCATTTATCTTCCTTGTTATGGATTTTGATGGGTAATCATGTTGATGGTGTTAAAAAGAGCACGCAAGCAGCAACAGAATGAACATATTAATATAGAGGTTCTTCAACAGATTTTCATCTTATCTTTAGATATTTATTGTTGGAAAGGATCATTGATTGAAAAATGTATTTATCCATTGCATCTACGTTTGATTCATTCCATTAATAAAATCAAACTTGATTTTATTTTTTTGGGTGGAAATCAGTTTGAAAAATTTGAAGTCCAAGTCCAATTTGATTTATTACTTGTTAGATCGAAAATCCAAACTAATACAACTGTTTCTTTTTTGTTTTTTTATTTGTGTATATAACCTAGGATTCTTATATTCGTAAGTAGTCTTATATGCACATGATGTGTGTGAAACAGTGTTTGAAATACTTCGTTGCAGTTTATTTGTGTTTTTTTAATCTTGTATTTATTTTGTAGAGATAGACTAACATATAAGCATGAACAACATAAATATACTTGAGAAACAGATAAAAAAAGTCGCAAATATTTCAAACGCTCAAGAGTGAAAAAATGACAGCGTAACGCAATAGTAGAAAAATCAATTTAAGGTGTCAATTTTTGGCCCATTTGAGACATTTTGGGGGTAGCCTCAAATGGAGGGGCCGCAAAGAGGAAAGTCATTTGAGCCGTTTAAAAAAAGGCCTCAAATAGCAGTTTTTTGAGGCGCTTTTTTACCAAAACACCTCAAATAATTCCTTTTTTTTGGCTTACATGTGTGCATAATATGGTTGAGCAACAAGGAAAAAGAAACAAATTTGATGTAAATAAAAATCAATAATTTTATTATTAATCCATAAGCAAAGTTTTACACAGCAGTGAAGCTAATAGAAAAGAAAAGTAACTACTTAGAGTAATTCTCAACTTTAAGATTGTTTTACCAAGTAATCTAAACCAACTAAAAGCCAAAAACAGACGCCCAAGAAATTTTTCAATGAGAAACTTTCATTTGGTATTGTCGACTTTGTCGTTGATCAACTTCATGAGCATATCGCAGGCAACTGGTCAGTGTACAAACATCTGTTTAAGTAATCAACAACTAGTCCTTGAGCCAACAATAGTAGATGTAATCTTGTGGCTACGAAATTCAGTAATTGACGATCCATCCGCACCCGATCACCCTGAAATGGAGAAGAATAAACATTTGTTGAACAATAACAATAACAAAAACAAAACAAAACACCTCCCGTAGAAAATTTAGGACTATGGAGACCATTGGTTGAGGGTGAAATGTGAGTTTGACAAAGGCAAATATGAAATCAAGAGTCACAAAAGTTAAACTACAATTGAGAATTGATTATCACTCAAAGAAGGACAGTGTTCTCCTTACACTAAAAAATCACATGTTCTTAATTTCTCCACATGACGAATACCACTGATCACACATATTGAAATGAGCTCACATGTTCTTAATTTCTTCACCATTTTTTCGCTTTCTTTCCCCACCCCCGAACATAAACATGCTATCCTTAATAACACCCTCATTAATTTAACATATTTTTCTTATACTCCTTTACTATTACAACGAACTTGTAAAATTTATATGTCTTTTAGTAAATGAGCTCACATATATGTTAAATATGTTTAATAACAAATTGGAAAAAAATTGCGAAACGAGTTACACACTAAGAAGATTAAAATGATATATCTCAAACCTGAAATGGAGTACTATAACGTCAGTCTTCACACCCCTTGAGCCATGTTCCCCAAATTACTACTATTTTTCTGAAGAAAGTTTATTGGTGTTGTAGGGTGTATGGGGTCTACCTAGCAGACCTCCAGCTGGAAGCAGCCTGCCACTCCACGTCAGAGCGCCTGGAGCAGAGCAGACCTCCTCAGGCAGACCGCTCCGGACATAGCCTTTAGGCTGGAGTTTAATGAAGGCCTCGTTCCACCTTGGCCCACTTTCAAAGAGGCCCACTCACTTTACTAGGTCAGTTACAAGTCCATGTCTCATATAAATACCCATGCCCATGCATGGGTAAGGTACGTTGAATCAAACACTCACAAAATACTTGCACTTGATACTCGTTTTCTCTCGACTAGAGATCTTGTGCTCAATTTGGACTGACTTAGGCATCGGAGAGGCGATCCTCGGAACCACCCCCGAGGTTTCTCCTTGTTTTGCAGGTAACCACCACCACGAAGGACGTTTGGGAGCCACGATTCCACCAAGTACCCACCACCACATTCACTGTTGCTGTCTTGGACAGAAACAATTTGGCGCTAGAAGGAGGGTAAGAGTAGAAAAGCCCAATCTACAACTTCGTAATGGTGGTTCCAACCTCAGAAACGCTCGGTTCCGACAGTTCAGGAGGAGAAAGCAACTCTCCACTGAGAGAAACAAACACGAGATCAACAAGAAGGGGTAGTGCTGCTACCACCAGATCAGGCAGGAGGGAAAACACCATCACCCCTCACCGTGAAACCAGGCAGACCCCACAGCCAAGCAGCTTAGTAGTCATGCCCACACCGGAGCAACTTCAAGCAGCTTTTCAAGTGCTGCAGTCTGCTCAACAGTTTATGCAAACTGTTGGAAGCCAACCTGCTCGAAAGAGAAAAAGAACCGGAACACACGATTCAGTTCGAAGGCACCTGCGGCTGTCATCTGAAGAGGAGGCAGCCACGTCAGACCCCTTATGCGGGTACAATATGACGAACATTACACCCACCCCGACGTCGGAGTATGGCCTATCTAGCCGCTCTGGACCCGGGTACATCAGGAGGGGCTGGCAGGAAGCAGAGTGGGATACTGAAATAATGCAGCAAGATCATCCCAGTATGTTCAAAGAACAGACACCCACAGGGTATACGGCAGGCTCAAGTCGGAGATCTGTCCACAGAGGAAGTCCAAGGGGCGTGGCCCAGAATGTCCAGCCGCAACCCAGAACCAGGCACAACTCAGGAGCTGAAGAGGCCCTGTCTGCGCCTGGTGGCGGAACGGTCAGAAGGCATGTCAGCCTGAGGTTAGGAACAATACCAGAGGAGGGCTCTGGCGATAATGGAGCCCCCACAGACCTCAGAGGACTCATAGCCCATAGAGTCAACTCCAGACCCATTGTGGTCTCACCTGCAGAGGAGATTAGATCTCCTTCCAAGTCTCCCTTCACACCTGAAATCATTGCGGCCAGGGTGTCAAAAGCGAAGCTCCCGTCCAATCTCAAGTTCGAAGGGGAGGGAGACCCAAAGGAGCATGTGGCAGCCTTTGAGACCCACATGGAACTAGGAAATTACAATGAGGCCACATGGTGCAGACACTTCCCTGCCACTCTGACAGGGATAACACAAACCTGGTTCAGGACTATTCCCCAAGGAACGATTGCTAACTTTGATGAACTGAAGAAGAGATTCAAAGAGCATTTCGTTAGCGGAAGCAGGAGGAACAAATCCACACACGAGCTGCTATTGCTGAAGCAGACTCAGAATGAAAGCTTGCGGGATTTCATAGGGAGGTTCAACAAAGAGCTGGTGCATATCCCAGAGCTGGAGCAGAAGCTCGCTCTGCACGCTCTGAGGAACGCCCTACCCCACACCAGTAAATTCAGAGATGATCTTAAATGGGTCACCATGAAAGAACTCAGCGAGGCCCTGGCCCTGGCAGAAAAATACATAGCCGTCGAAGATTTCAACAAAGCATCGACGCACGGAGCAGAAGCAGGCAGACCTGCTATACAGGGTACCAGGCGGAATGAGCACCAGTTCATGGGAGGCAGACTGAATTTTGGAGGCCCCAGGCCCCATCAGAACAGAGGGAGAGAAAAGCAAAAAGAAGCAGAGAGAGAAGCAGACCGGCTGAAGGCCCAAGAGAAATATAACAACTATAGCAACCTCAGCGCGCCAAGGGCTGAGATCTTTCTGACCCACAGAGATGACAGCAGGTGGCACAGACCACCACCCACCAAGAAGAGAAGCCTAGGCTCAAACATGGCAGAGTTCTGCGCTTTCCATGAGACGCCAGGCCACAATACAGAAGACTGCATAAGCCTGAAAAATGATCTGGAAAGCCTGATCAGACGAGGCTACTTCAAAGAGTACCTCGCCTGGAATCAGGGGATCAAGGAGAAGGAGCAATAGAGCGAAGGGCAGACACTGCAGGACAAGCGAGCAGAGATCAAGGAAGGGAAAAAGAAGACGGTATACGTCATATTTGGCAGCTCTAGCTCGATAGGGGGAGAGAGGGCTCACCTAAGGCAACTCACCCACCCCAACCTCTACTCCATCAACCAGGCAGAGCTGAGCCCAGATCTACCAAACATGACCTTCACAGCAGAAGACTGCAAAGGCATCAGCTTCCCGCACTCTGACCCTCTTGTGGTCACTCTGGAGATTAGCAGGATAGATGTACGAAGAATACTGGTAGATGGCGGGAGCGCCGTGAATATCCTTTATAAGGATACCTTCGATAAAATGGAGCTAGATCGTTCAATGCTGAAGCAAGGAGGAACTCCAATCGTCGGATTCACGGGGAATTCCATCATCCCAGAGGGGAAGATACATCTGACAGTGACCACAGAGGGGCAGAACGGAGTGAAGAGAGCAGTAGTACAAGAGTTTCTGGTGGTAGACCTCCCGTCACCATACAACGCTCTGATGGGAAGGAAGTTCATCGAGGCAGTACAGGGAATCCCGTCAACCCATCATCAGACCATGCTTTTCCTAAGCAGTACTGGAGAAGTGGGCAGACTGAAGGGAGACCAGAGAGCAGCTAGGTCATGCAATCTGACCGCCCTAAAGAAGGATAAAAGACCTCCTCCTCCTGACCACTCTGGGTCCAGGAGAAAGAGGAGAAAGGAAAAGAAAGAAGGAAAGAGGAAAGAGGCCGAAGAAGCCAAGAAGGACCAGGCTGAAGAAGCCGGGAAAGAAAGTAATGAAGGAAAGGCCAAAGAGGCCAAGCAAAGAGAGGAAGAGTGTGCTGCTATCAGTGAGGCCGATGCTCGGCCAGAAGCAGAGCAGGAGGCAAATAAGCCTGAACCGGGGGAAGAGACCGAAGAGGTACTCTTGGGACCGGAAGAAGGCAGGGCAGTCAGGATAGGCAAAGACCTGGATCCTGAAACCAGAGTCAACCTAATCAGTCTGCTGAAAGAGAACGCAGATGTGTTCGCTTTCTCGGCAGCTGAGATGCCTGGGGTGGACCCAGCCACCATCAACCACAAGTTAAACACCGCCGCAGGATACAGACCTGTGAAGCAGAAGAGGAGGAACTACTCTGCGGAGAAAAATAAAGCCATCGAGGAAGAAGTTCAGAAGCTGCTTGAGGCAGGGTTCATAGAGCCCTGCAAATATCCAGAATGGTTGGCCAATGTGGTAATGGTTAAGAAGACGAACGGGAGCTGGAGGATGTGCGTTGACTTCACAGACCTCAACAAAGCCTGCCCCAAAGACTGCTATCCCTTGCCAAGAATCGACCAGCTGGTAGACTCTACCAGTGGGCACGCTCTACTCAGCTTCATGGACGCGTTCAGCGGATACCATCAGATCTTCATGGACCCCGCAGACAAGGAGAAGACGGCATTCATCACCCCTATCGGGGTATTCTGCTATGTCATGATGCCCTTCGGGCTGAAGAACGCAGGCGCCACCTATCAAAGGCTGATGGATCAGATCTTTGCCGGTCAAAGGGGAAGGAATTTGGAGGTGTACGTTGATGACGTCATCACCAAGAGTAAAACTGAGATTGACCACATAGCAGACCTAAAGGAGACCTTCGCCAACCTCCGCAAACACAGCATGAAGCTGAATCCCAAGAAATGCGTGTTTGGAGTACGGTCAGGGAAATTCCTGGGCTATCTGGTCAGCGAAAGGGGGATCGACGCGAATCCCGACAAAGTAAAAGCAGCTATGGATCTGCCAGAGCCTAAAAGCATCAGAGACATCCAGAGGCTGACAGGCAGAATGACAGCCCTGTCCAGATTCATAGCTCAGTGTGCAGAGAAAGCTCTCCCATTCTTCAAAATATTGAAGGGGAACAAAGAGTTCAGGTGGGAAGCAGAGCAGAAGGAGGCATTCCAGAAGTTGAAGTCACACCTCTCTGGCCTGCCAACACTGGCCAGACCCAAGACAGGGGAAGCTCTCTCCCTATACATTGCCGTTACAACTGCAACTGTGAGTGCAGTCCTGCTGAAGGAAGAGAACAAGAAGCAGCAGCCGGTATATTTTGTAAGCCACACCCTCACAGGTGCAGAAACACGCTACCCATTGATAGAGAGGGCAGCCTACGCAGTAGTGCTGGCCACCAGAAAGCTGAGGCCATATTTTGACGCACATCCCGTCACTGTGCTGACAAATATGCCTCTGGAAAAGGCAATGGAGAAGGTAGACAAATCAGGGAGAATCATGAACTGGGCCCTGGAGCTGACAGGGTTCGGTATCAAATTCGCCCCGCGAACCGCCATAAAAGCACAAGCTCTAGCTGACTTCCTAGCAGAGTGTGCCTATCAGGAATCAGTAGGAGAGCCCAGAGCCTGGGAAGTCTTTACAGACGGGTCTGCAACCATCAACGGCTCTGGGGCAGGCGTGGTCATCAGAACCCCAGAGGGGAAAATCATTGAATATGCCCTGAAGTTCATGTTTTCGGCAACCAATAATGAATCAGAGTACGAAGCGGCCATCGCTGGATTGCAGCTCTGCCAGACCCTGGAAGCCAAGCACGTCCACCTCAAAATTGACTCTCAGTTGGTAACCAACCAAGTCAAGGGGGAGTATGAGGCCAAGGAGCCGACGATGCAGAGCTACCTAGCCAGAATGAGGTCTCTGATTTCAAATTTTGAAACTTTTAGAATTGAACAAGTGCCTAGAGCACAGAACGCACAAGCAGATGCCCTGTCCAAATTGGGAAGCAGCAGTCTGCAAGAGCTGAATAGGTCTGTTCTGGTGGAAGTCAGACCCACCAGTGCGATCTGCGAGGATGCAGAGCGAGTTTTGGAACTGGAAGATATGCCAAAGTGGATCAAGGAGATCGCTGAGTATAAACAGACTGGCAAATTACCAGAAGGAAAAATGAAAGCAAGAAAACTCAAGCTGACAGCATGCAGATACTGCCTGATCGGGGACGAGCTATACAGGAAGTCTTTCTCTCTGCCCCTACTCAAATGCGTAGGGCAGAGAGATGCAGACTACATATTGAGGGAGATTCATGAGGGACTCTGCGTACACCATATCGGACCAAGAGCTCTGGCCCATAAAGCTCTCAGAGCCGGTTATTATTGGCCCACAATGAAAGCTGACTCTGAAGCTTTGGTGAAAAAATGCGACAGCTGCCAGAGGTTTGCACCGAACATCAAGCTACCCGCAAACGACCTCATGCCAATCTACAACCCTATCCCATTCGCCCAATGGGGGCTAGACATCCTGGGACCCTTCACAACGGCCCAATATCAGAAGAGATGGTTAATTGTGGGGGTAGATTACTTCACTAAGTGGATAGAGGCAGAAGCCCTATCCACCATCACAGAAGCAGCCGTCAGAAAATTTTTGTGGCAGAACATCATCACCAGATACGGAATTCCGAAGGCTTTCGTCTTCGACCACGGGAGACAGTTTGACAACATACCCCTATCAGGGTGGTTGGAGCAGTTTGGGATCACATATGCCCTATCTTCAGTCTGCAACCCTCAGTGCAACGGTCAGGCCGAAGCCGCTAACAAGCAGATCCTGATAGGCCTACAGAAGAAGCTGGAGGAGCAAAAAAGCAAGTGGCTAGAGGAGCTGCCTAACACTCTGTGGTCGATAAGAACCACAATCAAAGAATCGACTGGGCAGACCCCTTTCCACCTGGTATATGGTTCTGAAGCTGTCATGCCTGTTGAGATCGGGTCCGAGAGTCTGAGGATCAGCCTATTTAAGTCAGGTCTGAATGACGAAGCCCTGAGGACAAATCTAGATCTGCTGGATGAATACAGAAACGAAGCTAGATTCAGAATGGAAGCCTACAAAGCCAGAGTCAGCAGATACTATAACCGAAAAGTGAGGGCCAGGCCTCTGGAGGTAGGGGATCTGGTACTCAGAAATGCAGCAGCTGTGCAAAAAGACAAAATACACGGAAAGCTGTCGGCTAAGTGGGAGGGACCCTACCAGGTTAGTGAAGAGCTACACCCCGGAACCTACAGACTGAAAAGAATGGATGGAAGTGAACTAAAAAGCAACTGGAACGCCCGAGTATTGAAAAAATACTTCGTATAACCCAGATTGTATCAAAACGCCCATGAATGAAAGGCCTTTGAGCCACCCTTTGTCCACCACTCTCCATTTCGCATTAAACCCCCGTCCCCTTATCAATTCTTTATGAAAAACAAAACGACAAAATCAGATAGACCCTTAGCAGACTGAGAAAAAATACCACAGTCTGGCAAAAGAAAACAGGGTCTGAGTCAGACTGAAGGCTGAAGAGGCTCTTCAGACACAAAAGTAAACTATATAATGAAGAAAGGGAGTCGGCCAAAAGGTTAACTCTGTCCAAGAGCCCCTGAGGCCCGCAGAGTGATCGGATGCCGACTCGACTTACCGATGTCATAGACCTCTACCTCTAAACCTGCGGGGCCGAAGGCCCAAAAAGCAGCAAGGATAAGTCATAGACACCTAAGGCTAATGGGGACGCGAGAGTTCCTAAGAACCAAAGCGTACCCCGACACGAAAAAGATGGCAGAAGGAGCTAAAGGGCGAACCCCAAAACTCCCAGAATCATCATGACTTAGGGCGTCAAAATACCTCCTCTGCTCTGCTGTTGTTGAATCTTTGTCATACATAAGGCAGAGCAGAAGAGTAAAGGGCCCCTAAAGTCCCAGCTCTGAGCAAATCTCACCGGCCACCAAGCCAAGTAAACAAAAACGCCTGAATGCATTTGCTTGATGGCACGGCAGACTCATCATCAGAGCAGAACGCAGGTACTTAGCAGAAATAACAAAACTTGGTATGCATCAAATAGAAAGCACAAAAGTCAACAGAGGAACGCAACTCGCATTGCAGGAAAAATAATTGCTGACTAATTGAATCTTACATAAGAAGATCTGGCTATAAGCCAAATCAGAGTGCTACATAGTACTACAACAACGGCGGCTACCTAATCAAAAGAAGGGAGCAAATACAGATGAAAAGGAAATGTTTGACTATTTAGTTACAAATATTACAAGATAAGTCAATTAGGATATCATCGGAGGGCAAAAACGGAGGACTGCAATCAGTTCAGCACAGGCTCCCAGCTCACCTACCTCAGCAGCTCAGACAGGAGTCACAAGAAGACTGAGGCGAAGCATGAGATAGCCGCCCGAGTTCCTATTGCTTAGGAACGGAGCTGCCATCCTTTGCAGAGCTCCCATCAACTTGCTGCTCTGAAGATTCTCCCTCTGAAGGCAGAGAGTAGAGCAACTCCAGATCTCTAAGCTCCTGAGTCACCGGAGGTCGCATATGCACTTGACTGGCATAGGCGTCCTCAAAGGCATCCCAGTTAAAAGAGGGCTGCAAATGCCAGAGAACCCTGCGGACCGCAACTTTGCAGTCCTCCCAGTACTTGTTCCCAAACGCCTCCTCCATCTGAGCAGCCCGGGCAGCCTCCTCCGCCAGCAGCTGGGCCTCTTTCTGCTTTAGGGCTACCTCAGCCTCCTTAGCCTGCTGAGCCTCCCTCTCAGAAAGCAACTTGGAGAACTCTGCCCCTAGCTCCTCCTCCTTCTGTCTTAGAGCTGCCTCATCCTCCTTGGCTTGCAGAGCCAATTTAGCAGAGCAGCCTTCATGATCAGCCCGTATAGCAGAGAGCTGACCCCTGAGCTGCTCCTGCTCCTTCAACGCTGCCTGCAGCCGGGCCTCGGAGGTCTTCAGCTTAGTCTCCACCGTCGAAGCACGAGACAACGCCTCACTAAGCTGAGAAGAGAGGCGGGAATGCTCAGCCACGATAGCCTCTGCTTGCGCCGCCTGACCCTCCATGCGTTGGTTGACGGTCCGCAAGGTGTCGCGCTCCACAATCAGAGCATCCCTCTCCTCCTCAGTTTCACGGCAGGTGGACACAATCAGAGAGTTCTGGGATTTCAGCTTGGCATACTCTGCTCTCTGCTGCGCTACCTGAGCCTTAAGCTGCTGCAGTTCAGGGAGATCTGCCTCATGTCTACCCAGCCCCACAGCATGGCAGAACTCTCCAATGAAGGCGCCGGCCCGTGCAGCCTGTAATCAAGGAAAAAGCATATCAGAAAGAAATCTTAATGTCATAAGCAGATGACTATAAGAAGAACAGACAACTCGCCAGGGGGACATCTTGAACAGCATAGTCCGGTGAGAAGCGACTTGCCAGAAGCTTCAACCACTCACTGGGATCAGGGAAGGCCACGGACATCTGCTCCCGCCCCTGAGCCTCGTGCTGGTCGTCCGCCGATTCCCTCTGCAGAGAACCTGAGCCAAAAGAAAGTCCAGTCAGTTCCACAGAAGGGAAAAGGCCGGAGCTAAGACCAGGTAAAGGATACACACCTTTGGTGGCGACGTCGTCCTCAACAACAACGATCCGAGGGGAGTCAGCAGGGAGACGAGTCTTCTTCTGAGGAGGAGCTCCTTCCTCACTCTGCCTCTCTGCTGACCTCTTCTGGGAATGAGAAGAGACCTCAGGCTCAGCCGTAGTCTGATGAGCACCCTCTGCAAGGGGCTTAAGCTGGCCCGCAGTGGGAGCAGAGGTCTGAAGAGCCGCAGCAGACTGCACCTTCCTAGCCCTCAATTGCTGCTGAAGAAAATAAAAGGTAAAAAATGCCGTCAACAAAGTAAGGCACAGAACGAATTGACTCTACAAGAGGGAAGAGAGGAAAAGGAAACACTAACCACACGCGCCAGATCCTCAGGAGTAGGGGCAAGGACCTGCTTAAAGCCTCTGGGAGGAGGAGGAGCAGCCTTCCTGCTAGGAGGAGTAGCCTTCTGGGCAGGGGGAGACAAGACAGTCTCCACCACTGGGACGGAAGCCAAGCTCTGCTGCTCCACCCTCTCATGCTGGAGAGGCTCCACCGTCTCCTGGTTAGTCTGAACGACGGTTTTCCCAGCAGAACCTATCATATTAAAATAAAAACAGGGAAATCAAGAAGGTGCAGGTAAAAAGAAACCGATAACAAAGAGCAGTTTGGGTCTGAAGAAGACAGCTACCTGACTGGCCCTCACTCTGATCCTCAGCAGACTGAGTCGTGACAGTCTTAGCAGCCTCCGCCCCCGTCCTGTCAAACTCTGTCATGGCTCGATGGGACTCCTGACCAGCTTCATCAGGCTGAGCAGAACCACCCACTGGAGTAGGTTCTTTCTCCGTCCTGTCAAACTCTGTCGCCGCTTGGTCAGGCCCTCCCATGGGCACATCCTCCACCACAGGCGGTTCTGAAAGTAAAAAAAAAAAAAATTCCTGGTCAGAATGCACACAAGCAGAAAGAATACATTGGGGTTCATCATAAGTAATACCTGGTTGCGCAGGAGGAAGCTGTTGCAGGGGCTCAACAATCAGAACAGTCCCTTGCAGAGTGCTGGCCCCCTCTGCAGATCCACCAACATCATCATCGCCCGGCAGATGCACAGCACGCCGGGAACGATGGGTCTGCAGAGGAACAGCCGCCGCCTCCTCCTCGTCATCAGATTGAATCTCTGTGACAGTGGCAGAGGGGCCCCCTTGCGGCCGGGACGCCCCAGTAAACCTATCCACAAGTTCCGGGCGCTTGGTCCGGAGGGAAGGATGGTCCAAGGGGGTAGCGTTAATCTCCCTGATGAAGTCAGGGACGGTGTAGGTCCCTGGGTCAGGTACCAGACGGTACCTGCGACATACTGAAGACTGACTCAAACCCAGCTCCCAAGGAATGGCAGACCCCAGAGTCTCTGCAACATTAGAATACTCATTAGCTACAGCAAGTCAGAATGCAGAAGGAAAATAATGGAAAGGGGCAGAACACGCCCGCCAGCTCAAAACCCACCCTTAATCACTTGGCGAACAAACTGTCTGCACGGAGCTGCAGCACAGTACAAACAATGAATCACAGCAGAATGGAAAATGAGAAGCAGAGTTAAGAGTTGGCAGAGCGCTTACCCGTAGTATAATCAGGGGACAGATGGCCTATCCTCAGGAAGGCATTTTGACACATCACATAGTGATGCGGTAACCAGTACTTGGGAAGAAACTGCTTCCCGGCAGTAACCTTGGATCTGGACTTGAAGTAGTAGTAAGCTACCCTCTCGTCCCAGTTCAGCACATTCGGGTCCAACTGCCTCTGGAAGTTAGGCTCCACAGGGCGCAGAGGGGCCCTAAATTGATAAGGGTGCCCTTCCTCCGTCGGTACCCTAACAAAGACAAAACTATCCCGCCAATCTTTCAGACTGAGATCGACGGGATAGACCGTCAGATGATTGGCCCGCACCGAGCCGGTGAAAAAGCTATACTCCCCCTGCCTCTTAAAGTAAAACAGGCATTGAAAGAGTTTCATGGTGAGGGGGAAGCCCAGAGCTTCACAAACCCAAATAAACCCCAGAATCTTCTTCAGAGACTGGGGATTGACTTGGCAGAGAGCCATACGATACCGGCAGAGAACCCACTCCAAGAACCAGTGGATGGGGAATCTAAGCCCGAACTCCAGCTGCTTCATATAAACAGCAGTGTACCCCTCTGGTACATCTGCCAGGCTCTGACCCTCTTGGGGAAGCACTACCCAAGACCCGCGAAGCGGCTTGATCTCCGCAGCAATCTCCAGGTAGTATGCAGCATGCGCCCGTTTGAACGCTTCTGCAGATCTCTTCGCCAAATAAGGCTTACCCTTGCTGTCGTAAAGGGCAAGACTCCGCATCTCATGGTCGCTGTACTTCCATTTGACTGCGGGCAGAGTGGGCTTAAACTTGTAGTTGGGAGGAAATCTGTTGGTTTCAGGACCCAACACCTCCTTACAAAGACCGTCCCAGGGGTCAAAGATCTCCCATTCCTCCGGAACCACCTCGTCCTTACACCGAGGCAGATCCAACTTTAAAAACGGGGACTGAGTGTCCACCGGATAAGGCTCATCCGGCTCGGACGAAGAGGTAGATACCACATCCTTCCCACGGGAAGCAGCAGAGTGAGAAGTAGACATCCTACACAACACAAGAAGCAGACGACAGCACATCAGACTTGCAGTCACCACACAAGACAGTCTGGCACCTCAGACCTACAGACTGAGCTACCAGACTGGGGGGCAAGGATGTGTATGAGGATGTGTATGGTATGTAAAGATCAGAAATAGCCAAGAAATAGGATATTTTCTTGCAAATAACGCAGTACAAACAATGAAGACACATCGCAGGCTTACAACCCAGCAAGTAAAGAGGATAACAGGGTAAACAAAGCAAACCCTAAAAATCTTAAATGTCAACAGTAGAGCAGAACTCAGCTGAAGAAGCAGAGCAGAGCCTACCAACCAGAGCAGAGTCCTGCTGAAGAAGCAGGACAGAGCCTATCATTCAGAGCGGCAGAACGGAAACGAAACAACACCAAACAGATCTATGAAACAAAGAAGTAAACAATCGCATCTGAAGACCAAAGGAAAGAAACCCTAACCCCAAAAACACAGGCAAATAAGTGCGTACAGAAGGAAAAAGGGGGAGAAATCCATAAACACAGAAAAGATCACATCAAAACCATCCAAGAGGGAAAAAACCAAAAGTAGATCTGGGAAAAGGAGTTTACCTAGATGGAGAGCAGAAGACGCCAAGGAAGAGAAGACGAAAGCCACGATTCCACCAAGTACCCACCACCACATTCACTGTTGTTGTCTTGGACAGAAACATAGGGTATTTTTGGAGTATTTGTTTGGAAGGATTAATATTTGAGTTTAGAGTAATAAAAGCTAGCTCTCCTAATATCTCACAAAATATAACATTATTAGCATATAAGATAATACAATCAAACTTTTATATTCTCATATCTAATTGATAACTACCACAAAGAAGCTAGTAGCTCTTTCTAATACTCAAGGGGAGCTTGTGATGGTTGCAACAAAATGGGCAAGCAAAGCCTCTATTTATACTAGCAATGGTTCTATTCAATTGAAGACTTTTTTCTCTCAAGCAAATACTTAATGGTACTACTATTTTTATGAAGAAGTAAGTTGGTGTACGATGGAGTGAGAATGAATGAACCTTATTAATATTTGAGTTTAGAGTAATAAAAGCTAGATCTCCTAATATCTCACAAAATATAACATTATTAGCATATAAGATAATACACTCAAACTTTTATATTCTTATATGCAATTGAGAAACTACTACAAAGAAGCTAGTAGCTCTTTCTAATACTTAAGGAGAGCTTACGGTGGGTGCAACAAAATTGGCAAGGAAAGCCTCTATTTATACTGGCAATGGTTCTATTCAATTGAAGACTTTTTCTCTCAAGCAAATACTTAATGGTGCCACTATTTTTATGAAGAAGTGTACGATGGAGTGAGAATGAATGAACCTTATTAATATTTGAGTTTAGAGTAATAAAAGCTAGCTCTCCTAATATCTCACAAAATATAACATTATTAGGATATAAGATAATACACTCAAACTTTTATATTCTCATATCTAATTGAGAAACTACCACAAAGAAGCTAGTAGCTCTTTTTAATACTCAAGGAGAGCTTACGGTGGGTGCACGCAAGCAGCAACAGAATGAACATAGTAATATAGAGGTGCTTTTTTTTAGATATAAAGAAGAGACCATTAATCTAGAACAGGTGATTTATTGAAATGTATGAAAAGCATTATTAATAAAAGAAGGCTAAGAAACCACTTATTTGCAATAGGTGGTCTTTTATGTAACCAAAGAAACCACTTACCCCAAATGAGGGGTCTCTTCAATTTTTTTGGAGAAACCATTTAATTTCATAAGAGGGTCTCTTTACTTTGCATAACAGTCAACATTAAGAGGTTGATTATTTTGCTAACCATTTCCTTTCTTTTTGGCTGAACGAAATACCTCTTTGTACAATTATACACACAAGCTAATGCTTTATCTACATTGAACCAATATCCATCAAATTCCCCTCAAAAAATTATCTAAATGAACTAGGAGCCTAGTTACAGACTTAAAATCAAGAGGATTGCACATTTTTCAACAAAGGGAAAGAAAAGTGTAAGCTGTAAGGGAATATGGTGGTTCATCTTTACCCATCATCCAAAATTGAGATACCACTAGTTCACCACAACTCCCAAGCAACTTCACCAGGGCCCAACTCCAATCCATAAATAGAAAACTTAAACCAAGAGCATTTCTTTAAGTTTTCTATTTATGGATTGGGGAATAATATGTACTACTCCTTTATAAAAGTAAAAGAAAGAGGCATGTTCTTCCCTCTTTTGTGTTACATCACAATTCACATCATATGTACTCTTGTTTGGTTTACATCAAAATTATGAGAATCTCTGAGCTCTTCCTCCCATTAAACCCAAATAGATAACCCAAAATATTCACGGGTTTCTATTTCATACATCTTCCAACATTTTCCCAAATAGATAATCCACAAAAAATATTTTCGACTCCGACTTGCAAAATTTTCACTCTTATGCCGTTGATTATGAGCATAGCACAAAGTACCCAAAACACGAATAGACATATATGGTTTCCCAGATAGAAGTTCACATGGTGTTTCCGGTTGAGCGACTACGCAACAATAAGCGCGCACCGCCCCAAGGAGAAATCGGCAAATTAGCTACAAAACAAAGAGCTTTAGCAACAATAATAAAAAGGGCGTTCTTTTGTTCGCCCCAACCATTTTGTTGTGGAGTACCAAAACAAGATGACTCAAAAAGAATGCCATGTTCAAAAAAATATTTTGCATTAAACTAAGTTCCATTATTAGTGCAAACAACTTTCAATAATTGTTTTCCAAATTGAAGATTATCCATAGAATACAGTTCATGAACATGGTTTCACATCAGTTTTAGTGCAAATAAGATATGCCCAAACAACACGTGAATATTCATCGACAAGAGCTCAAAATACGTTGCTCCACAAGAAGCACTACCATGATTCGATTTATTGCGGTTTTTGGTGAACCGCAATAATAACTATACTTTATGAGATCACTCGTACAAACAACCTTAAACAATTGCGGTTCTTAGAACAACCATAATACATTGAGGGCCAAATAAAGCTATTTTTGTAGTAGTGAAGGAGTCTGATAAGGCCGCCATGAGTCACAATAAACAAAATCCAAATTACCACTTGCTTTATTATTACTAATGGGAAATTGATCTCTAAATTGTTTAGCTCGAGGGCATATATATATCACATGCCTTATTATGTTTTTTGGTACTAGAACGACTCACATGAGGTAAAGATAACACCACTTTCCCTGACACATGTCCTATTCGCTATGCCACAAGTCCACAAAATTATCACAATCAACATTCATAATTAGCATACTTTGTCATGAGGTCATGTATAGCTGATAAGCTGATAAGTGCTAAGTTATACATATTTCTACCCTCTAATTGAGTTATATGGGTTAAATATTATAGTTTTACGATATTCCGGTTTAATCACTCTTATTATTTTTAGTGTTTAATAGATTAATTTGTGTCTCTATCAATTATTTTTGATAACCTATTTTAATAGAGTTCGCTGAGATGCACTAATCGTCTATTGCTAGTTGCGTAGGGATGGTGCAATTTGAGCATTATTCTCTTATAAGGAGTCGAACGAGATGATTCAAGTGACTGCGAAAAATCTAAGATCGAGTCCTACAATTTTCATGAAGAAAGAAAGAACTAATTCAGTTGTCTAAGGGGTCTATGACATTGGAAAGTAGCAACCCATACATAAATTGTTTTGTAAAGTAATCCGTTTACGTGCTGGACCTACATTTAGAAGCTGAATTGTTGTAAAGTAGCACAAAGCAGCGAAAAGAGAAGTGAAGAAAGGTCAGCGAGATTTTCCTAGAAAAGAAAACAACAATTAAAAAAAAGAAGGGCCAAGCCCAATTGGAAGGAGGGTTTGATCTAAAATCAAAAAACATACTCCGTTCCCAAAAAAATTACATGCCGAGTAAAATGTACTGGGATTGTAGAGAGCAGTAGTAGAAAACTAGAAATAACAGAGAGCAGAGGTACGAAAGAAAAAAGAAAATTCTCAATAGTATATCTAGTGGTGGAGTTAGAATTTTAATTTGAGGGGGCTGAAAATAAATAAGATAGTTTTTATGTTTCGCAAGAAATGAAGAAGTTGAGAGTTAAAAATAAAGGAGGAAAAATGTTTGCCTTAGGGATTGAACTTTAGTATAGGGTTATCACTTCTTACCGATTTCCCAAAAAAAACAACTAAGTTATAAATTTGAAAGTATATTTAGTCCAAAAATAATTTTAACTTAAACCAAAGGGTAGGCCGTGGCCCCCGCCAGCCCCCCTTGTCTTCGCCCCTGAGTATACCTACACTTTTTAAGTTTTTCAGTGGTTTATCTATGTTTTTAAAATTCTCAATAGTATACCCGAGGTTCTTTCATGCTCCTAATCGTGACTTTTTAGGGAATCTTTCGTTAAAAAATGAAATATTTCTTTACTTACTAAATAAAAATAGTTTGCCTCGATTTGTGTTTCAAAAGATTGCGATTGTCGTGCCCGAAAATAATTCGTCAAGATTTTGAGAGTCATTCTAGCTTTTAAGGGGTCAAATTTGAAGTTGGAATTTGTATAAAACGTTCAAATGAGCCTCAATTTGTGTTCAGAAACATCTCGATTTTTGTTTATAAACATCTAAATTTGCGTGCAACGACAACTAACAATTTTCTTTTTTGTAAGAAAGGTCATGGCTGACAAGATGGAAGAACCTCGGCTATACAACTGAGAATTTTTAAAATTTAGGAATACCACTGGGAAAGTGAAAAAGTACAGGAATACCAATGGTAATTTCCTAAGAAAAAAACCGGCAGAAGAGAGGAGACCCCGAGGAAACAGATGAAAGCTAAGGAGGATACCGGAAATTCATCTCCAATGAGTTTTCTTTACTCCCTTTTGTCCTTTTTATTTGTTACTATTTTTGAGGATAAATTGTTAACTAGTACATTTTATAAAGGTAAATTTGTGAACTATTACCTTTTAAGTTTTTTTGGGTGAAATAATACCTTAAGTTGTACATAACTCTTAAAACAGTACCTTAGTCCAAAATTTCGGCCACTTTAGTCAATATTTCGGTTGTTGACCATTGTTTTCTCTCATTTAATCGTGTATTGCAAACATATAGAAGGGAGTTGAACTTTCACTCTGAAAAAACGAGGAAAAACAATGGTCAACAGCCGGAATATGGATTAAATTGGCCTGAACTTTCGACTAAGGTACTATTTTTTAGAGTTTTGTACAACTTAAGCTATTATTTCACAAAATAAAACTAAAAAGGTACTACTTCACAAATTCACCTATTTAAAAGGTACTAGTTAACAATTTACCCCTATATTTTAATTTAGATTAGTTTTAGACTAGTAGGAACATGTAATACACTATTGATAAACGGGTTTATGGGACCATGATTTTGTTTGTGTTATAAACGGTTAGTTTCTTTTGGGTATTTATACAAGGTTTATTATCTGACTCTTGATTCATGTTTATTGATTTACTTTGATCACCTAGTTTATTTCATGTTTTTATTGTTAGATTGATAGTAGTTTTAAGTAGGTTGCACCTTTATGGTCTAATTATAATTGCTACAATTTTGTGTAACAACCGAATAAAATTAGTTGCATCTTACTGACTAATTTGGTTTCAGTTGATTGGCGTTTCTAATGCTATCAAGATTGATAATTTGATACATGCTTTCATGGTTGGATTAATATAGCTTGATTACAATTAAATTTTCATGCTTTCACGGGATTTAGCAGAGTAAAAAAGATAAAACTAGTAATCTACTTCCTTCTAAGCAAGAAAGATAATGGAACTTAAACCTATATAAGAATAGTAGAAAATAACTAAAGTACTAGAAAGAATGAAATAAGGAAAATATAATTAAAGAAAGGTTGGATTCTAACACATACCTATTTTTGTGCCGAGTTTTAAGAAAAATGGGGCAAAGTTATGCGATAGAGGAAGTAATACTAGTACATTTTGGTGAATTTACTAGTTATTACATCCGTTCCATTATCATTGCAACATTGAGAACTTTTACACTTTTTACAAAGCCTCCTTTGACCTTCTATTATGATTTATATATAAGGATAAAAAAAAGTCATATGAGGTCTCGTTAGATTCGTCTCGATATATACTTAATTACTATTTATTTTCGTAATTTTTTCTTATACACAGTTAAAGCTAAACACGTTTAAAATTGTGTATTGGAAGACGAGAAAATTCTCAATGTTGCAATTAAAATATAAGGGATAATGTATTATTACTCTCGAATATTGCAATAATTATCATTGTCAGTATATAGGTATAGTATTTGAGCATGTGTTTTCGAAAAGTGTGCTGCACTGATGGGACTTAAACTGTTAAACACATGATCTAGATGAAGTTTGTTTTTCTAATATGAAATTCTTCATTACCACTCTATTTTTTTTAAATATTTCAAAAAGGATATTGAACAAGAAGATTGGAAGCTACAAGTCATTTCACTATAATTTGAAGTTATCTTGACTTAATGATTAAATTTGAAATATATGCATTGAGTTATCATTGTAAGATAAAATGATAAACTTTAAAGTAGATATAACACATGAGGTAATTCCCAACTTAAATAACATACAGAAAGTCAGAGGTGTTACTAATTCACCATTCTTATAAAGGCAAAAGATATATGAATATGAAAACTGCAGAATAAGGTTACCTGATCTATGGTAGTTACTGATCCTTGATCCATATTAGGAGAAGTTGAGGGTTGAAGCTTCGCATGCATTGGAGAAGCAATGAACGTGCCATGTTTGCGGCTCCATTCACGCTATTCCGCTACCTTGTCCAAGCTTGTCCGTGGCACTTTTAAAGTTCTGCCCTGCTGCGTCCTCACTTCCTTGGCTTCGACCTGGCAATGTGCTATAGGGCTCGAAGGGCAACAAGTTTGGCTCAGTTTTTCGTAGCCGTAATCGTCTTGTATTGGATAAGCTAGCATTCATATGTTTCCTGGGTTATTAAACATACTTATCACAACCAAAAAAGCAAATGAGAGGTGAAGAAAGTCAATTAGAGAGTACTTTAGGAAGAGTCTTGTGAGGTTAATCAAAGAGAGTATTTGAGTAATTCTTGTGCCTAAGATAGTCGTCTCGAATACATTGTAAAAGAGTATTCCTTTGCAGAAGCTTGTACCTATCGCGTTGATAGTGAACCTCAAAAAAAATTTGTGTTTTGTTTTTATTGTTTGCATTATATATTTGTACACGTTTCTGTTATAACAAGAATGAAAACGAATAAGCGGCTCACCTGCAAACTTTGACATGTCCTTGAAAAGGCAACAGTTAAATTTTTTGGTGGTGAAGCATTGTTCTAAATAAGTTATAACATTGAATTAGTCAATTTCGTACAAAATGTTTTGGTGGTTGTAGTTGTAGCACTGAACTATCCATTTTCATTGTCGCTTTTACCGGGAAACACACATTAAAAAAAAAGAAAAAATTACAATGTTCTTGGTTAGTAGAGATCATTTATCAATGATGATAGCAATGGTGATTGGTGACAACCATCATAAGTGTGGTGCCCCCATTTCCATAATTTTCTGTATGCTTCTGAAACTGACATGTATGTGACCTTTTTTAGGAATAACCAAACAGCAAAAGTGATATGTAGATAATGCTTTGTGCATCAATTTTGTTAGCAGAGATAGACATAGCTAATATGCCATCTTCATATCTCCTCCAATCTCCATCGTCCTTTCCCTATTCTGTAGAGATAAGAATATGTGATCTTTATCTTTGTGCATCAAAGAAGAGGGAGCATTTTTAAAGCTAGCTAAAACACTTAGTTATAGTGAGACTGTGAGAGTGGAGGTAAGCGTGCGAGTGACAGTGACAGTGGTCCAAATCTACATATATACAGGGAGAAAGGGACTTTAGTTAGTGACCTTGGAAGATAAAAAAAAAGATTATTAAAATAAGAGTTAATGATGCATTATTTGAAACATTGAATAAGGTAAACTTTTTGGGTGTTTGAGATATTGTACTGAAAAGGAAAAAAAGGAGTAGATGAAATATACATTGTTATATGGTGAATTTTATTTTTCTTGTGGTTAGGTATTGATAAATTCATTTCATAGTGTCTTGATTTTTTCGATAAGTTTTCTTGTAAATTTTTGTTTAGCCATAAGAAGCTGGGTTGCATTAGCATACTTGGTACAATCACAAGTGACAAGACAAGTGACAAGACAAGTGACAAGGGTACTTTGTTTTGCCATGGACCTCGTACTCTTGGGTATGTCGTATGTGAGGCACTTTTTTAATATTATTTGCTGCAAGAAGCTAATGTACGCACACAATAATAATAGAGATAAGAAATAAGGGTGAATGAATAAGAGACATCAAAATAACAGGCATCTGCTTTACTGATAAAAAAAAAGATGAAAAGTGAAAAAGTATGAAAGGACGTGTCCTCTCCCTCTCTAGTCTCTATAGTGTCCTCTCTTCTCTAGCAAGTTGGCTCATTTACTCTTGTTTCTGGAATTTTTTAGGTTATTGGTTAAGTATTCCGCCCTCTTTTACTCTTGTTTGTTAGATGTCTGAGTGTGATGTCGTTGCAACTAATTTTTTGTGTTTAGCTTCTTGATTTTTCAATTTCTATTTAATATTTTCTTAACTATGGAGTATCCTATTTTCCTCATTTGTTAGTTCTTGATCGTGTCTTGAAGAAATGAAGCTTTACAATATGAAACTTGTTTTGTGTTTTTGTTTATCCCCAATAGTTGTCCAAAAGCATGGTATTCATTTGTTCACTTGAACAGCAACATTATTGTCAGTTCTTTTTTTTTTTTGGTTTTTCCCCAACTTACTTTTAGCTCTTTTTCCCCAATTTCATTGTCCTCTCTCTCATAAATTATGAAATTATTAATAGCAATTAGAACTTTCTAAGAAAAGCCTGCAAACAAGTTGTATTTCTGTCTTCGTCTTTTGTGTAACAAAAAAAAATTAAATAGATCTTCCCTTTTCGAAACACTAAGATTCAAAGTTCTACAATTTAGTTTGTAAACGTCAAGGTAGATATTCATAGACTATTGTTTAAAACAAATGTTTTAAATGATCAATTGCGTTCTCCATATAAAGGGAAATAGTAACTTACTAACATAAGAATTAATATAACGCAAGATATAAATACACGTGCGAATCAATAATTTATTTTATTATATTCTCAATGAAAATAGACATGTAAATCCCACTACTATACTCACTAAACTCCGTTAAAAGGTCCAGCTTGAATGTTTTCTTTATTGTGAGACATTGATTAGTCTTTGGACATCAATTTATTAATTAAACAATTAATGTGTTAACCATCGCAGATTCTTTTTACTGACTAGTGCATTGAAATGTACTGAATTGGGAACCCCAGACTAAAATCGTTTGTCTCACTCACACCCCAGAAGAGGCTCATATTGAGACAATTCATCCCACAATTACTTAAGCGCTCAATATACTTCACCACAAAAGCAAATAAGGTTAAGAGAGTCAATCAAAGATCGAGTATTTTAGGTAGAGTCTTGTGAGATTATTCAAAGAGAGTATTTGAGTGAATCTTGTGCCTAATTGTAACAATAAAATTGTCTCGAATACCTCAAAGTGACTTTTTCGGCTTTTTAAGGGTAAAGACGACGTTTTTCAAAAAATGGATACCACTGTACAGCCTTTATAGTAATTGTAGTATTCATTTTTCATTGTCGTTTTTACAGGTAAACCAGATTAATTTTTTTTTGCAATGGTCTTGGTTAGTAGAGATCATTTCAATGTTGATAGCAATGGTGATTGGTGACAACCATCATATAAGTGCGGTGTCCCCCAATTGGCCATCTTTTTCTTTATAATTCCTTTACTCACATGTAGGTGACTTTTTTCAAGGAATAACCAAACAACAAAAGTGATAAGTAGATAGTGCTTTGTACAACATCAATTTAGTTAGAATAGATAGGCATAGCTAATAGACCATCTTTACATCTCCTCCTATCTCCATCAACCTTTCTTTAATTTGTGGAGATAAAAATAAGTGATATTTATCTTTGTGCATCAAATAATAGAGAGCATCTTTAGCAGATGGAGATATCCATACTTGGTACACTAACAAGTGACAAGTAACAAGTGACAAGTGACAAGTGATAAGTGATAAGGGTATTTTGTTTTGCCATGGACATCGTCTTCTTGGGTATGCAAGGACTCTTTTAACTTTAGTTGTCAGCACTTTATGTCAATTTTTTTATGTTATGGGGTTTGTTGGATATTTGTCTTAATTGCAATGATTGTTGATGTTGTCAATTTATATTTTATTTGGTACAAGAAGATGATGACACGTACATAATAATTGAGATATAAGAAATAAAGATACATGAATGAAAAACACCAAAAGAATAGGAATTTGCTTTCAATGATAAAAAAAAGAAAGATGAAAACTAAAAAAGTATGAAAGGATGTGTCCTCTCCATCTCTAGTCTCTATGGTATCCTCTCCTCTCCCCCTGTAGTGACTCGACTAGTTAAAGTGAACGTCAATAGCAAATTGGCTACTCTTTGTGGAATATTTGAGGTTAATGGTTAAGTTATTCCGCTGTCTTTTACCCTTTTTATTAGATGTCTGCTTGAGATGTTTCAGCTCATTTTTTTGTGTTTAGCTTCTTGATTTTCAATTTCTATTTAATATTTAATTAACTATTATGTTGTTTTCCTCATCTGTTAGTTCTTGATCGTGTCTTGAAGAAATGAAACTTTACTAAATGTAACTTGTTTTGTGTTTGTGTTTATCCACAGTTGCTGTCTAAAAGCATGATATTCATCATTGTTCATTTGAACAATAGCAACATTGTCAATTTTTCTTTATCATTCTAGTACAAGTAGAATATAAATGTTACACATAAGTTTTACGCCTCCCAATACACTACTTTAAGTTATTATCTCTTGTTTCATTTAAGTAAAAATTATGAAAACTTGAGGTTAATTAAGCATATATTGAGACAAATCTAAAAAGCTCACACGTGATTGTATTTCTCCTTATGTAAAAGAAGGTCAAAGGGGAATATTTGAACAATGTAAAAAGTAAAAGTTTGCAATAGCTATAAAACGAACGTAGTATACCGTTATTATCTTCATCTCCTCTCTTCATTAAAGGCCTCTTGGTCATTCAATCCCTTTCTCAGTTCCTCCACCCTATATTACCCCCTCCCCATGTTTAATAATGATTGAAAAGGATGACAAGTAGTCCCACTGGCAAATCCCATCCCCCATTTAGAAGCCCCATTCAAATAAGTGGGCTTTAAACTCTTGTTTCCTCCTTTTAGTCCCTATAAATAAACAACGGATATTGAGTAACGTTAGAGCAAAGGTTGTGGAATGGGTACATGGAGTATCAATTTATTACTCCATCCGTTTCTCAATAATTGTTACGCTTTCCTTTTTAATACGTTTTACAAAAATTGTTACACTTTACTTTTACCATTTTGGAATATATGGCCCCACCAATTTTTTATTCTTATACTCTAATAAAGTTAATTTTTTATTTTTTATTCTCTCTCCTAAAGTTACTTTTTCCCATCATTGTCATACTTTTATACTCATTTCCTTGGTTCTTGTGTTTTTGCAAGTGTAACGATTTTTAGGAAACGGAGGGAGTATTAAGGAGTCAAGCAAGGATGTAGTTACGTTATATGATAAATAGGTATCTTTAAGTGAGTGTTTTATGTACTTGTGGATTGATATTATACAGGAATTGAGATATTAACCAAGACCTAATTCATAGGTGGCTTAAATGGAGAACAGCAATGTGGTATCCTCAAATGAGTGTTGTAAGTACCTCTGAAGTTGAAGGGTGAACTTATATGACTGTTGCGTAAATGTAATGTTCAAGGATGTAGTTACATTAGATTTAAGTACTTGTGGATCTCTTGGACGAATGTCGTATGAGTTGAAATGTTTGGTATTTACAAGGACCATATTAAGAAGATTGTTGCAACAAGTTCCACACTTCTAAGTTCTAACAATATCCTAAGTTACATAATTCAGAATGAAGTTATAAGGAAAAGGTTAGAGTTCCTCTTGAGAATTGTTATTAAGAAGATTGTTGTTGTCCTTAACTTCATCTTTTATCATGAAAATCCCAAAAGTTTTCATTTAAAATCCGTTTTCCAATTGGAGTGAAATAATTCATGTGTTTTGCATATTTGTGCGCTTCTAAAAGATTGAAGAGTGCATGAAAGGTCAAAATTAATAGTGCATAAAATTCATTGCTTCCGAGTCTATGAAATTGGATGGTCTGACTTTTGCTTATTTATTCCTATAATTTATATATGGATGTCACTTTTCCAAGAGATATGATATCCTAAGTAGCATTTAAAATAAAGTAAGAATAGGATATATGGTTTGATATCATCGTCACTTTTTAGACAGCCTACAAGGAAGCAGAATTTTATATCTTGCTTTTTACGTTATTAGGCTAGCAAAGTTCTTCCAAAATTTTGAAAAATTTAATTTAATGTGAAATTTAAACCAAAAGTTTTGGATACACAATCCTAAATTGATTTTGGATCAGATACTTAATTTATTGATTTGTAATATTAGCTACCAACACAATTTCTAATCCTATAATTTTAGATATCAAAAACAAACCTTAACAATTTCATACATGAAAAAAACGACAAGGAAATTCACGAACAAAAAAAACAAATATAGAAGGAACATGTGTGGCATCATTATTATGATGACTTCCTTTCTTTTGCCTTATTTTCTATGCGGAATACTGTGGTGCCCTCAAAGACAAAATACCCATCTCAGAATGGACCTTTGTATCATATTAAGGGAATATCTAGTCTCTGTGGTGATATATTTACCATTAAATCTGAGAAACTTGATAAAGACTATTCTTCTCACAGGAGTAACATGGACTTTAGTAATATGCACGGGAATATAAAGTCAAAAGAAGAACATTATGATGATCTTAACTCAGATGATATTAAGGGTAAAAGGCCGAAAGAAGAATACGAAGATGGCTTGAACATTTTTGATGGCTATACACGTAAAACATCAAGAAATTTGACTACAAGTGACACCCCTCTACCACGTAGAAAACTCCCAGGTGACAAGTATGGGATGCCCAATTGCCCATGTAAAACTCTACTGGGAGAAGCATCAATAAAATGGTTTATGGACCTCCTTATTTCTTATATGAAAATGGGGTGAATTTATTAGTGGATGGTTGGCAAAAGGTGTCTCAATTTTTGTATGCACTCTAACAGAATTTGTTAATACTCAACAAAATTTCAGCGTTAAGCAGAACATACGAAAGAGTCTATACATTCCTACAGACAATCGGTTTTACATCGATCCACCATCTCCGATGACGATCTTAGAAGCAATACCACACAAGAAGAAGTGGATAGAGTAGACCAAGCATCTGTTGGGTTCTTAACTTGTTATGTAGAAGGTCAAAAATTGGGCTTCTACTTCATGGAGATCTAATTAAGAAAGCTTTTCTTGAAACCACACGTCTTTTACCGATACATTATTCAAATT
Organism: Patellifolia procumbens; assembly: GCA_947645195.1. Taxonomy (NCBI): domain Eukaryota; kingdom Viridiplantae; phylum Streptophyta; class Magnoliopsida; order Caryophyllales; family Amaranthaceae; genus Patellifolia; species Patellifolia procumbens. The sequence goes on along the minus strand of CANSGD010001328.1, from coordinate 30,408,761 downwards.
CTCAATATCCTTAATACATTATTCATTTGGATAAGTATTTTTTTTTTGCACATGATCAACTGCCTTCTTGAAACTATCAAAAAAGCCAACTTAAAATATGATTATCCAAATGAACAACGAGGCTAGTTACAGTCTTAAAACTGAAGACTCCGATTCCGCTCCGTGACAAAATTACTTGCAGCCAAGAGGATTGCACATTTTTTAAGAAAGTGAAAGAAAAGTGTAAGATGTAAGGGAATATGGTGGTTCATCTTTACCCATCATCCAAAATTGAGATACCACTAGTTCACCACAACTCCCAAGCAACTACACCAGGGCCCAACTCCAATCCATAAATAGAAAACTTAAACCAAGAGAATTTCTTTAAGTTTTTTATTTATGGATTGGGGAATAATATATACTACTCCTTTATAAAAGTAAAAGAAAGAGGTGTATGTTTCCCTCTTTTGTGTTACATCACAATTCACATCATCTGCACTCTTGTTTGGTTTACTTACATCAAAATTACGAGAATCTCTGAGCTCTTCCTTCCATTAAACCCACTGAAAAAAAGACGGCTGGGATGTGCTATCCTCCTTCTTTATTTTCTTTATATCCTATCTCGCTCTTTATTCTCTTGAGTGTCATCCTTCTTTATCTCTTTACTCCGAGAATCTCCGCCTCCATCTCTTATGTGTTACATCACAATTCACGTACTATGTTGTTTGTTTTGTTTACATCACAATTTCAAGAATCTTTGAGCTCTTCTTTGTCGTTCTTCTGTTCTCTTCGTCCCACTAAACCCACTGACCCCTTTTCTTGTGTCAACTCTGTCCTTTTTCTTTGTTAATGATGGTTGTAATGGAGCTTATGGTTGGAAGATATGTAACTAACCCAACAAGAACAAGAATATAGTTCAGCGACCCAACACAAGGGGTTCATCTAGTTTTACTCTTCTTGGGTTATTGTCTCTTTGTGTTGTTGACTTGGAGAGAAAAAACAATGAGGTCTGTTTTCTTTTCTTTACTAATGAATTATTTCGTTTTATATATTTCATTTTATGTTTATTCATTAATTTTTTATTATATATGTTGATCTATGTCTTCTATCGTACTTTTTATGTGTTGTTGTCGTATGTTGAGTAGTTGTATTTATCCTATATGCTTATTCTACGAATCATGTCATTTATATATATTAAATTGACACTGACAGATTGTGAAGCATTGTATAAATTTTTAATGTTCTTAGATGATGGGCTTTCTTTCGACTTTGGACACGGGTTGAGTACTAAGATTTGTACTAGCACCTTTGTAGCCTTACAACATAAAATCACTCCAATCTTTCAACTTTGAACTCAATACCATTATTCATCCCATCACAAGGCTTATCAAGTTTGGCACATGACATTTCGTTGTAATTAACAAATACATAAGCTCTAATTTAGTCCTAGAATAAAGAGGAAAGGTGCTTTGTCAATTTCTTATCTTATTCAAATTAAAAAATTGACGTGTGTTAAATAGAGCTGAGCTAAATACTTTCCACACATCACATAACTTACTCGCAGTGGCGGATCCAAGATTTTAAGTGAGAGGAAGCATAGTTTTGGCGATAATAGAGAGTATATTAAAGGGCATAAACTATTATATATAAAAGTTATAAAGATTCAACTACAAATTTAGAGTACTTTCGAAAAAGAGATATACTTCTAATTTATTCATGTTGAATCGAAAAGAAAATAATTTGAAGATGCGAAAGTCAGTTTTAATTTTGAAGAGATCGTAGATTTATTTATGAAAAAAAAGCTTAAAGTTCAAAAAGTTGTACATGGACTTAGGGGTCGTTTTCTTCAACTAAAAATAGCTGAATTGAATTTAACTGAACTAAACTGAATTTAAGTGAATTGAATGACTAGTAAAATGTGAGAGTAAAGTATTGTGCAGAGCTGAACTAGCACACTTTCAGTTTATATACTTGGGTATTGGTCTTGAAAGTCTATTAATCCTTTCACTGCTATCGAAAAGTTTAACTTCCGTTTATGCAAAGCTCCAAGTTAATATGATGCAAGGGAACAAAATTGCCTTACATCTAACTTGAAACCTTATGAAATGATGACCCATTTCTCCAAGACTACTAAACTTTTTAGTGGAAGTCATAGGACTAATTGGAAATAAAGCCGCTAGATATACTCAAACACTGACCATTATTCTTTTTAGTCAATACATTATCTCTAAGGTTCAAACTGAGGCTATTGTATCACATTACAATTGCTAAGGTTTCGTTTAGTCAGAAATGTAGCGAGTTGAAAGGAAATGAACTATCACTACCCTACGGTCCCCACCTAAAGCGACACACTAACACCTTTGTAGGCTTACCACATACAATCACTCCAATTATTCAACTTTGAACTCATACCATTATTCATCACATCATGAGGCATATCAAGTTTAGCACATGACATTTTGTTATAATTTAATCTTTTTAGAAGAAAAAGAAAAGATTATTTGTCAATTTGTTTTTATTATTCAAATTAAAAAATGTCATGTGCTACACAAAGCTTAACTAGAAACTTTCCTCAAATCACGTAATTGAATCACTATGTTGGATCTAGGATTACGGGGTAGCGTTGTTTTGGCGATAGTAATAGCGAGTATATCAAAGGCCATAAACTATTATATACAAAAGTTATAAAGATTCAACTACAACTTTAGAGTACTTTGGTAAAGGAGATATACTTCTCTTTTGTTCCTGTGGAATTGGGAAAACAAATTCAATATGGACATAGTCTATTTCAATACTAAAGAGAACGTAATATTATTTGCGACAAAAAGCTTGGAGTTGAAAAGTTGCACATAGATTTAGGGCTTGTTATCATCGGTTGAAAACAAAACAGCTTAATTGAATTGCATTGACCTAAACTAAATTGAATTAACTTAAATTGGATTGAAGTGAACTAAACAAATATTGAAATGTTAGGGTAAAGCTTGGGAAAACAGGCGTTATGCTGCCTGTTTGTGCAATATTCGGAAAATATAAATACATTTAATTAGATGATAATTTAGGTAATAGTTGATTTGTTGTCAAATATATATAATTATGACTTATTAAATTCACCAATGTAATAGAAAATTTTAATTTAAATGGAAAATTGTATAAAACGTCAAACAAGTAAGTTAGACACTAATTATTTAAGCCAAATTACAAAATTAGAATGAAACTAACATGGACAATTGTATTACTAGTTCTTTAAGTAAGATTACAAATCTATAAAGATACTAGTTATTGGACAAAATATGCAATATTAGAACAAAAACAGAAATAGTAGTATAATGGGAAATTAAAGCCATGCACTTGACTACTTCATCCTCTTTCCTCTTCTCCTGATACAATTAAATAATGCACTTGACCGATTATTCTCCCTTCTTAAACAAATCATCTCCTCAGATCTAGCGGGAAAATGCAGCTAGCAGGTTTGTTTATCCCTTCTTCATCCTACCGTTTCCTAATTACTTTAAAGATTTTACACTGCTTCCATTTTACAATCTGCAATAACCAGGGCCATTCCTGACTATTACATGGCCCGGGGCGAAATGAAAATTTTGGGCCCCTAATGCACAAGGTTTTATACCATATGTAGACAATAAAATTTATTAAATTATAATCTACAAAAATAATCACAAATACCTACTACAAAAATAACAAACAAACTTTGTTTTTTATGCAAACCTTTATTTTTCATTCTCTTTCAAATAAAATGTTGCTTAATTGCGATTTCAAACTCAAATTTTATATAAATCTTATGTGTTGGTACCTAAAGCACATGCTAAAAGCTTTACTGCTACACAAACATTAGCACAAGCAGGCAACTAGGGGTCTAAATTAGCAAAGAAATTATAACAAAACAAACATCTTGAACATCTTGATTGCATGACATACAAAAAATAATACTAGTTTTAGGATTGTCACTAAAAATACCAATTTATAGTTTTAGGATTGTCACTATTAATACCAATTTGCTACATATTTGAGCGTATACATAGATGGCTATCAACCATAGAGCAATATAGAAACTTTAATTCTAATATGAAATTAAATAAATTCAGGAGTTTAAAAATTAAACTGAAGAAATTTTTTAGGATATTTTATCACACAATACATAAAATTAAATCAGGAAGTAGATTATATATTTGTTTTTATGAATCAGCAATTACACTTGAAAGTTGGAATAGAAATTTGATATAAATTCAAATTATCAAGCAATGAGTGTAATTAAAAGTTACATTACAAACAAATAAAATTCGAAAGTGAAAATTAAATTAGCACAATCAACGAAATTGAAAAAAAGGAGAAGAAGAGTATGGAATCAAGATCATTGCCTAAAAAAATTAAGAATTGGTTATTTGGCTTCAATATACTCCAAACACGCAAGTTCACAATTAAAATCAAGCCTCTACATAATAAAAGCAAGATTAAAAAAAAATTTGATTGATTCTTTCCCTTGTAAATTCAAGATAGTAACCTGAAAGTTGCACAGTAACATATATTGTAGTCTGTAGAGTATAATCTATATATATACTTCCTCTGTTTCTGTTTAAGTGCTACATTTCTTTTTTCACACTTGTCGAGACACATTTTGTATGGTTTTTATCTTTAATTATGCATTTGTAAAAATTATGACAACAAGATATTAAAAATGTATACATCGAGACGAATCAAACAAGATCCAACAAGACTATATTTTTTCTTATGCATAAATTGTAAAAGCCAGTCAAACTATAATGGATGAATAGTAGCAAAGTCAATATGTAGCACTTAAAAAGAAACGGAGGAAGTATTAAAAAGCGTAGCCAAGCATTGAAATCTGCCACGTGTCACTATCCCTCTTTGATGACATTCTATCCACTTCTTTCTCATATGAAAAAACATTGTCTACATGAAGATTTGAACTCACGACCTTGAGTATGCAAGAAAAGAGCTCCAACCACTACACCAACGTACTATTGTTGCTTCTTCTTTCAAAATCAATGATGATATATAAGTGAAAACTAAGAGTTATAAGTTGTAACTTTCAAAATTCATATTTTAAATGAGATGATTTTTATCTTTTTTTAATGATAAGTTTTTTTATGCTAAATGGCATTAATTATTTTCAACTAAAAGTAAGGAGCATCGGGTCTAAAAGACATTGACAACAATTGTAGGCTGCTACATGACACTCTCCCCTCTTCAATTGCATATTGCCCATATCATGGGCATATAATAAAAACCGCAAATATTGTCAACATGAAGTTTCGAACTCATGACCTCAACACGTGAAAGAAAGAGTTTTAACCACTACTCCACCACACTCTTGGTAATTCACTTTTCACAAATAAAGATGTTATTATTATTTTGTAATTTTGGGAAAGGATAGATGAATTAGGTATGTATTTAGAAGGCCCTTAAATTACGATATTTATTGGAGATCTTGGAAGAGTAAATTAGAAAGAATGAATACTAGTCTAATACTTTACTTCGTAAATTGTAAATGCATTAACTAAGCCATTATTGTTCATTCTTTCCCTTCTTTCTAATTAAGGCTAACAGAATTCAGATTTGTGGGCCCTAGGCGAGCGCCCCGCCTGCCCCGGCCCTGGCAATAACGAGCTAGCACGCACCAAAGCACAAAAATACAAAGGAGTAATATTATTACACTAGCACCAAAGCACTAGTTGTCCACTTTCTAACACGTACAACACTTAAAGATAAAAAGAGAGTGCTTTTTTATTTTTGGAAAAAGAGGGATAGCAAATGCTACCCTTTGCATCTATGTAGCTTCGCCATTGCTTACTAGTTGTTTTCATACTACTTTCCCTATCCCAATGTATTTGCTCCATAGGCGCATTTTTTGCATCACATCCCATCTGTTCTCTTGTTTACATCACAAATTCACATCCCATCTGTTCTTTAAGCTCTTCCTCCCACTAAACCCAATACCCCACCATGTGCTTCTTTGTCATATCCTCAAATGAGTGTTGTAAGTATCTTTGGATTGATATTATAGAGGAACTGAGATATTAATTCATAGGTGGCTCAAATGGACAGCACCAATGAGGATACTATCTATTTGTGTCACCATCACATACCTCTGATGACTGATGTTAAAGGGTAAGATTATATGCCCGTCGCGTAAATCTAGTGTTGAAGGGCAAACTTTATATGACAGCTCCTGGACAAATGGTGTGAGATCACTGTGTATCCTTCCATGAGATTAAGTGGGAGAGAGGTGCAAGAGGCTTGACACGGTGAAAGGCTTATTTAGATTACTGTTATCTATTCGATCTTGATCAATATTTTTTTGTTTTCTTCTTGATTAGTAATCTGATTCCTCATGAGTCTTAAGAGGCTCTTCCGTTGATTAGTGGCATTATTAGTAGAGAGAAGGGGCATTGTAATATGTTTGATCTGTGGACCAAAGTATCATTTATTTTTGGACCTTTAGAACTGGCGAGTACTTACTAGGTGGAGTTACCAAGGGCAGTTAGTCAGTTCTCTTGCCTCATTTTGTTTCCCATGAATGATTATTTATAGGTTTTGGTTTGTTGCTCCATGAATAATAATTGACTTTCTCGAGCTTTCAGGAAGTAACTTCAATTTTGTATTTTAAAGATGAAACCTTAATTGCCACTATAGGAGCAGTAGGCAAGTACATCAAACATGGTGATTGATAACATTAATGCTCTAGCCTCTAGCTCTTTTGTTCATGATTGATGTGTTGGAGAATCATGTGATTTAGAAGGTAACGACACTTATGTCTTATGCCCTTCTTGTTAAGTAACTGTTGCATTATGTCCAGGACATCGAAAATGAATTTTGTATTAATATGTGTACAGGGCCGGTTTTGAGGGTAGGCCTCGAGTGCGACCGCCTAGGGTCCAATTCTTCGAGGGGCCCAAATTAGAAACTATGTCATATAGGGAAAAAATTTGCTTATGCGCGAGGATACTCTTGAGAATACCGAAGAAGAAAAAAAGAAAGAGGATATTTAGGGACCTTTATTACTTTCTTTTCCCTAAACTTTCACTTCGTAATTCTAATATTTTGCCAATCTCATGAATTTTTACGTATATTCCCAATAATCCTACCTTTAATTCAAATGGAAAATATTATTTTAACCAAAAGGTTCAACAATTAATAGCAAATTTTTGTCCAATATTCCCATTGAATAGCGATAAAGAATTATCATCTATAATTTGTACGGTACCACATTCCAAGTCATATAATGAGTTTCAATCATCTAAAACAATTTTACTAAAAAAATATTCTCATCAAGGAGCTTTGAAAATCAATTGAAAAACTATTATCTATACTAAGTAAGTCTTAGGATAGACCATTAAGACCAAAAGGTTTTAATCTAAACAAAAAGGTTTTAGCTCATAATCTTATAATCGTTGAGGTTTTTACTTAAAAGTATAAGAGTTGCAATTTTAAAACTTTGAACCTTCGAGTTCAAACCTTACCATTTTAACTTAAACATCATACTTTCTAACCATGTACTCATAGATAGACTGTCAAACATAAGTCTCTGTAAAATTTGATATTTGATTTCTTCTTGATTTTATTTTTAAATGTCGTTGTTTCGTAAAATATCTTTACACATTCTATTAATTTTTTTTTTCCAATTTTTATATTTTTGAACAATTTTTTTCCTTTCCAAATTCTTATTTTTCATATGGGTGTTTGGTTATTTTTCATGGATATATATAGTTTTCTCTTTTTGGTGATAAATGAAGACCTTACCACGGGACAGACTTTTAGATTATCGGCAATGATGATGGGGTTCAATACTTATGCAATCCTTTTAAGAAAAAGAAGTTAATGAAAAAATGAACTAAAGCGTACTAATACTACTATATTTCTAAAACAAATGTTATATTTGTTTTTGCATAGTTTCGAGACACAACTTCAAAAATTAATATCTAAAATTAGATATATGAAGAAAAAAATTATATTTTTGGGGCCTAATTTTGATTTTGGGCCTAGGGCACCAAAAATGTCAGGAACGGCACTGTATGTGTACCATTTATCTCCATGTACTAATGTGCAATAATTGGAACACCTTCCAGTTTTTAGAGAATGGTTCAGCACATTATACACATGTCCTTATTGCAGGTGTTTTTACTTTGTATATGGTAGCCTTTGTATAAATTCTACTTTGCTTATCTACTTTGTATATGGTAGCCTGATAAAAAAAAATTAAGTTTATTAACCTGGGTTTTTGTTAACTAGGGGTTGTAGGTATAGGCCATTCTCTGTGTTTCAGTTCACGAAATCTGTACAAGACTTGTGTTGTTTCTTTTCATACCTCAATCTAGTTCAATTCCTTGTCGATCTTAAAATATCATATTTTTCAATTTTGTAGGTGGATCTGGAGGTTGTAGAAGAAGAGAGTTTTTAAAGAACCATATGGTTAGTTGACAAATTATGCATCAATGAAAAAGCTTTGGACAACTGGAATTGCAACGGCAATCTCCAAAAACATGTAAGCCCTACCTTGTTATTGTCGCGACTATCTTCCTTTTTAAGAAAAATAATAAGAGCTTTTGCATAAGTTAATAAGTTCAAACTTATAAGCTATTAGTAATAACACAAGGAATGCTCTAATTTAACTCACATTAAAGTAGCATATGTATTTGGTACGATTTATATTGTTGTTTGGACTATTATGTTTTATAGTACTTAGGCAAAGTTCCTATAACTTATCCACGACAAATGATTGACGAGTCGAGGTGCACATATGTCTATGAGCATAAACAAGTGAATGAGGAATAATGAAGTTGGTATTAATTCGAAGTTGTAACTGATTAATCTCTAACGTCTAACCCTTTAAAAGAGAGAAGTGGTGACTGTGCTTAAGAACAGTGTTCTGACTTCTGAGTGACATATGACATATCCCTGCATAAAGCAAAGAACGCTGAAGTTTTCCTCTGTTTATCTCCACCACTCATCTCAATTCTCAGCATTCCTATCACAGAACATTGAAGTTTACTCTCTTTTGCATCTATTCACTCTCTTATTTCATCTCATCCACAAAACTTATTTTACGTCTCTCTGCCTTCTCCACCATCAGCTCCGAATGCGTGTAATTGAGAGAAATCCATCGCCAAATTTGTGCTTCTATCTAGAAAAAGACATAGCCATGGAGCAGAAGTCAAGATGTGCATCTCCAAATTCTTCACTCTCCGAGCAAGACAAGCAGTCCCCAACCTCAGTTTTGTCTCCTAGCATCTGCAGATTCAGGATACACCCTACCCAAACTGAAAAATGAAAAACCCTATAGAGCATTATGATTTGAACTTTATAAGAAAAAGAAAAGCAGTAAGCAAGAAAGTGAGCAATTCAACGATGAACTCAAGGCATAACAAGGCACGATTTCATGGTTGATTTGGTTATTTAGGTTGTTGAAGGTGTATGCTTATTTAGGTTGTTGTTTTATTTTAGCGTTTCTTTATTTGCTGCCTTGATTTGAACATTGACGCCAGAAACGAAGAGAGCATTCAAATGTGAAATTTTGAAGTTTGTTTATATAATCAATAACTCTCGCACCACATTGTTGGCATCAGCACAATTGTGGCACCTGCTTTCTAAGATTTTTTATGATTTTTTTATATTTCAGTTTGGGATGGGTTGATCCTTGTTCTTTTTTTCTTTTAAAACATTGCCCATTGATACTGTATGTGAGTATGTCTGTGTGATAATTTTAGGCCATTTCCCCTCATCTAAAGCAACATTCTCTCCTTTAGGCTTTTATCCCTCATCTAAAGCAAAAATCTCTCTTTTATTTACTATATAAGCTAATACATGCGTGATAGGATCAACTGCACCCTTATTATTCTGTAATTGGGTGTTGTAACCGTTGTAATCGGGAGTTGAAAACAGGAAGAATTTCGATTTGTATGCTTTCATTATACACTTGGGAGTTAAAATTTGCGCCTTGATTAGCACTCATTGTACGATATAAAATGTGATGCACTCTATTGTGGTTCTAACTTCTATTTTCCCACTGCTCTGAAACTCTGAACCATTGTTTCAGTCCCTCTAAAACCTTCATTTCTTCAGTCGTCGCATTTCAAACTCAAAATGAGATTTTTCGCAAACAATTTCAATGATCACATACCCATTTTTCGTTCAAACACCATGATAATAACCCACAGTTATTGTGTTTTATTGATAATTTGAAGGATGAGCTGACTCTTTTGATAATTTGAAGGTAGAAAACAGCGATTTGTTAGCTTGTTTGTCCATATTTAAGATAAATATTAACTGTTAATGACTCTCCCTTTATCCCAGGGGTTGGTATAGTGTTGAACTGCATCTTCCGTTCTTACATCTGCAAGGACAAGCTAATGACTTGAAAATCCATTAGGAAAACAACTTGTTCGCCTATTCTGTCTTCTTAATTTTTGTTGTTGTTGGAACTTTCGGTTTCTTTTATACATTTTACTTGGCAGTTTCTTTCTGTTGCAATGGTCATATAACTTCCATTTGCTGTTGCAGTCAAATCAACCATATACATTCGTTGTTATTACTCTCGATCACCGATTTGTAAAGGGCAAACTCTGTACCCACATATGTGATGCAGATATTAGTGTCTCATTATCTGGTCAATTTCTTACTGTAGGCCTTCTTTTGACTGCAATACGGTCCCTATGTTTCTACTTTTTCAGTTTGGGAGTGCCTATGTGGTTGAAAGCACACTCTCCTTAAGTGAGGACCTCTTGAATCACAAGTACAGAGATAAGTTAGAATCTTCTTACAAGGTAAATGGCATCTGAAAGTAGCTCTCGGAACATCTTTGCTATCCTTATCAGTTCTTTGGCTCTCAATTTCATTATATATCATTGTTGGTTTCCCATGATGCAGGGTCTCATTCATGATGTATTTACAACATATTACGTGCATCATCAAGTGCCAAGGTTACTAGGCCTGGAAAATTCCGCAGCTGCCAAGATGGCTATGAAAAAATCACTGAAAGCTGAAGATGGAATTATGTACCCACTGGAAAATGGCTTTTTCTTTTTGCCGGAGCCTCCGACCCTTATTCTTCACGAGGAGGTATACTCTTCAATATTGTAAATCACGGGAGTTCTGTTTCAATATCCTCCCATCCTTAGATTATTGAATATGATTATAAATGGCTATCTATCATCCTAACAAACATTGATTTGCTCTTGTATCTAGATTGATTTTGTGGAGCTCCAAAGGCATGTTGTTGCAGAATCCGATATGCATTATTTTGACCTCCTTGTAAAACTCAAGATAGATCAGGAACATCTCTTCAAAATATTCAGAGGAGTGAATTAACCAAGTTGCATGATTTCATCAGGTTTTGATAAACCCGTTTCATTTGGTTACTTGCAGTGGTAAGGGCTTGAAAACTGTGAATGGAGAAGATCATGCTAATCAACCTTCCATTGCACCTCGTAGTAGCGACAATGAAAATGTTGATCCTCATATGAATAGAATCAAGGATGCACAAGAAGAGGTATCATATCATTACGGTCCCTTTCAGCATTATGAATGGATTGGGCCAGTCGGAGTCAATTATCTTGCTCGAAACCCTTTTTGTATTTACTTGTATCATACCATTCTTGTCTCTTTCAGCATTTTGGATGGATTGGACCAGTCGAAGTCAATTATCTTGTTCAAAATTTTTTTTTCTTTCCTTTTTTACACACCAATTTCCTCACCCCCCGCCCCGCGCGCCCGCTAAGGGATTGTGATACACTCATAGCTTTCAATTCTTAACTAAGCTTTGTGGGCAGAAGTTTGAACATATAGCTGTGTATTGTGGGACAGGCTGAAGATTTTGTTATAGACAAGGATGATGGAGGTTCACCAACTGGTGACTCTAGAGAAGATCACTCCGATGGCAGTATTAGTGGCAATGAAAAGGAGGTAAGTTCCTGTCATGATATATGTGTCCTTTCATGGGAAATGTTTGTTTTAGCTGAGTTAGCCTTTTGATATGTATGAATCTATACAGAAGCCCGCTAAGAAAGAAAATAAATACCCACAATCATCAAAAGCTTCTTCAAGCAAAAAGAAATTAAAAGGAGGAGATGAAACCGGATCAAAGAAGAAAAAATAAACTGAATTAGCCTTTTGATATGTCTATGAGCATAAACAAGTGAATGAGGAATATGAAGATGGTATTAATTCGAAGCTGTAACTGATTAATATTATAAAATGTAATTATTGCATTCTAGAAAAAAAAACTCGCTCTTTCGTTAGAAGAATTATATTTCTCAGTGCTAAGTCTTGTTAAGGTATCTAAACTTTGAGATTTTTATGAACTGCGAGAAGGATGACTAGATATTAAGGGCCTGTTTAGATTTACTTGAACTGAACTGATTGGAGCTGAACTGATTGGAGCCGAACCGAACCGAACTGAAATGAATTGAATTGAATTGAATTTAATTTAATAAATACATAAATAATATTTAAACAATAATAAATAATAATATGAATATTAAATAATAATTATAATGATAAGTAATAATAATAAATATATTAATGAATAATAATAATTGTATTTCGGATATTTTTAAATGATAATTATAAATAAATAATATTAATAATCATAAATTATTAATAATAATAATTAATGATTATAATGATAATTAATAACAATTATTTTATAGTCTTTGTATTAATATATTAATATCTGATGATGATTATATAAAACAATAATATCTAAGAATTAAATTAATATTACTATTTTAATAATTAGATTTAATTATATATTAATATTTAGTAATAAAATGATAATTGGGTCGGGCCGTGCAAAATTACATCATAAACCGTTTTGACGTGATTTGATTGGATTATGGGCTGAAAATGCGGGTTTATTTGTGCTTTTAACATCATAATGATAAATAAATAAATAAATAAATAATAATAATAATAATACTTAATAATAATGATAATTACATCATAATATACAGATAATAATAAAAATAATTAATAATAATGATATAAAAATAAGTAATAATAATAATAATAATAATAATAATAATAATAATAAGAGCAATTAGTAAAATAAATTAGATCAACATAATAATATTTAACAAAATATTTATAAATGAATGGAGCTGAACTGGGGCTAGGGCTAAGGCTGGGGCTGGAATTGAACTGAACTGATTGGAGCTGAACTGATTGGAGCAGAACTGAACTGATATTAAGCTGAAATGAACAGGCCCTAAGCGTAATGTCATATTCATTTCTATTCAAGCGGTGTACATGACATATGATGTACTCATTATATTTGACAAACCCTATGATGTATCTTGTATCCATACATCTCAATCCTTGAAACTCATTTCATAGTGATGTGATAGAGGGAACAAATCACAGCAGTGGATAAAGTATATGACTGAAGTAATGTCTTAAATGGATCAATTCGTTCATTTTTTTTGCCAACCAATGATTCGAATATTTTTGTTTCACCTAATATGAGTCTATATTATCTAGTTACCATGTGTATTAATCTACTATATTTACATGTGTGTATATTAGAATATTTATTTTTGGGAAAAAAACTTTTTAAAAGTTTTTACTGCATATATCTTACGTGCTCTGCATAGCCCCGTATAGAAAATTGGTGACCTCAAATTTGTATTACTACAATGTCCATATATGACATCATTTTATGACATGTATCTTAAGTGTTATGCATGGTTCATCTAAAGAATTGGTTACCGTAGTAGATGAGGCGCAATCACAAAGAATATTCTCATCTTAACAATCTGCTTATACAACATTTTTTTGCTAAATAAAACTTACGTTGTTTGCATTGCCCATCTAAGGAACTGATGACCCTAGATGGGGTGCGATCACAAAGCAAAATATCATTATAACAGTGTTAAGACACTACACTATTTTATTGCATGTACCTTACGTGCTCTGTGTGGGCTGTCTAGGGAATTGATGACCCTAGATAGGGCGCAATCACAAAGAGGATTGTCATTATAACAATGTGCACACTACTTATATCTTGTGTGTTTTCATAAGAAACAGAATTGGTGATCGTGGATGAAGAATAGTGATAAAGCAAATTGTACTGAAATATCACATTATTTTACTGCATGTATCTTACGTGTTATGCATGGGTCGTTTTGGTAATTATTCATCCTAAAATGGGTGCAATCACAAAAAAATTATCATTATAATTGTGTGTGGATGATACAATATTTAAATGTATCGTACGTGCTCTGCGTGGTTCTCCTAGTGAATTGATGATCGTAGATGAGGCGCAATCAAAACGAATTCTCATTATACTAGAGTGTAAATATTATAGGAAAAATGGACAAGAACATGCCAAACTATTGGCCATCTTCTATAAACAGGCCATACTATGGATAATCGATGAACAGTCCCAACTATCACCTCCATATTCCATAAACAGGCCAAGTGACCTGTTAACCTGCTACAACAGGTAAAATTGATTTTTTTTATTTCTCTTTTTCTTTTTAGTTTTAATAACCTTTTAAATTAACTTTAAAAAACAAAAAAAAAAATCCCTCCCCACCCCACCCCAGCCCTGCCAGCCACCCCTCCCCCCCACCCATTCCCCACACCCAACCGGTGTTTTCTTTCCCCACCTCCACTCACTGCCAGCCACCCCCACTACTTCTCACCCCCACCCCACTCCCTGCAGTTTGAAGCAACATTATTGAGCTGCATATTCAACCACCGGTGACGGTGTCATCGACGCCGCAACTGGAGAGTAAATTCTCGCCGCCGTTTCTTTGACGTCGTCATCGCCGGAGAGAGAGATGGAGACGATGAAGGAAGACGAAGAAGCAGAGGAATCGCCATTGTTGAGTAACACCTCAAGTTCAAGTAGGGTGGCTGACAAGGCGGAGGTTCTTCGCCGACGATGCTAAGATCAATGACAAGCCAATCGCCATTGGCAAGCCGGAGGTGCTTCGCCGACGATTGGTGGCGAGCTTGAGATTGAAAGAGTGTCGGTGGGGTGGGTTTGTGCGTGAGTGTTGCGGGTGGGGGAGAGTGGTGGTGAGTGGCAGCGGCGTGGGTGGGCTGCGGGATTGGGTGTTGGCGGGTCTCTGCGTCAGTGCTGCCGGTTGGTTACAGTTCCGGCGAAGGTTGAGGGAGAAACGGGGTGAGTGGTGGTGGCGCGGTGTGGGTGTGGGGAATGGGTGGGGGGAGGGGTGGCTGGCAGGCTGGGGTGGGGAGGGATTTTTTTTTTTTTTTTAAAGTTAATTTAAAAGGTTATTAAAACTAAAAAGAAAAAGAGAAATAAAAAAAATCAGTTTTACCTGTTGTAGCAGGTTAACAGGTCACTTGGCCTGTTTATGGAAGATGGGGGTGATAGTTGGGACTGTTTATGGATTATCCATAATCTGGCCTGTTTATAGAAGATGGTCAATAGTTTGGCCTGTTCTTGTCAATTTTTCCAATATTATATTGTTTCAATGCTTTTATCATATGTACTTTGCCTGCAAACTAGGGAAGTGGTGACCCTAGGGTTTCAATCACAAAGCAATTCGCAATACAAATAGTATGCATACAATACATAATTTTATTTAAGTATCTTACATGCTCTATATGGACGTCTAAGAAAGTAGTGACCCTAGATAGGGTGCAATAAAACAATCTATGAAATACATATCTCACTCTTAATTTTAAGGGAAAATTAATAGGAATAATCTGAACTATTGTCTGTCTTTTATAATTAATCCCACCTTTAGTAATTCCCAGAATAATCTCAAGTTTTTAGCGTATCTTCCCATATTAGTCCTAGATTAAATGATAACCTGATAAAGAGGTAAAAAATAACATGTGGCACAATTCTATTGGTTTAACAAATAAAAGAAATTTTTTAAAACAAAATCCCCCACCCCACCCAGCTCTTCCCTGCAAACACCCTTTCCCCCCCTCCCACCCTAGCTAACCCTTTTCCAGCCCTCAAAACCACCACAACCTGAAATCCACCGCCCAAAAAGTCACCATCTCACCGCCTAATTTGCACCAGCAAAGCCTAAAATCCTCCGCCTAATTCGCCCACCGCCCCACCGCTTGAAGTGCACCGCCACCACCCTAGCAAAAAACCAGCCTCCACCACCACAAAAAATCAAATCGCCACCATCCCCCAGCAAAAAGCAAGCCACCCCATCGAAAATTCAGCCATCACCAGCGTAAAACGAGCCACTAACCGCCGATAACGAGCCACCAACCGCCAATTCGAGCCACCAACGTCCCACATCGAGCCACCAACCGCCGATTCGAGGCATCACCCTCCCGAAATTGACACAAAAGATGTCGAAGGTGGTAGTGGTGGTGGACATGGGGCGAAAATTGGTGGAGGTGCTGCAATTTGGTGTAGGGGAAGGCTGGAGAGGCGGAGGGGGAGTGGTGGTCAGTGGTGAAGAGGAGGGGAAAGGGGGTGAGAGGATTTTTTAGTTTATTTTATTTTTATTTTATTTATATTTATATTTTGGCCAACAGATGTTGACACGTGGCCACTTAGATTATTTTAATAGGTTACAGGTCAAGTGAGACTATTTTGGGAAGAGTGATAAAAAATGGGATTATTTTTAAAATTAACTAAGGTGGGATTAAATAAGGAAGATGACCAATAGTTTGGATTATTCTTGTTAATTTTCCCTAATTTTAATACAAATTTATATTATTTTACGCCTAGCTACTTTTACGTGTGTGTATAATTACGACATAAAAGTTCGGTGAGGACCTGTGGACGGAGCACTCAAAAGCTCCTAATAAGAAAAGAGAGGAAACTCAGGTAAGTAAATTTTTTTTTTTGAATGGAACACTTTCGAAATTATCTTCGTCAATCGTAAAACCAAGGCTTCTTTGCAAAGGAAGACGTCTGGAGTTAGACGGACTGCTTCATAAATAATCCTTGGGTTGATGTTCGTCTGAACCTTTGTCCCCTTCCTGACCGAAGGTGGGTCCGTGAAGGAAAACGTCAGGATAAACGTTTTTCATAGCCAGACAACCTTTTATCCACTTTTGATCTTCGTCCTGTTTCTTTTTTAAAAAAAATTTCTGACCGAAGGTGGTTTCGTGAAGGAAAACGTCTGAGTTTAGACGACTCCCTTCACTGAACCACCTTTGGTTTGTGTTTGTCTTCGTCCTTGACACGTTCTTGGCCGAAGAAGCTTTCTTGAAGGAAAACGTCTTATTACTGACGATTTCCTTCATTGAACGAATTTTGGTGACTATTGGTGCCCTTTCTGGACGAATAGTTGTTCTGGTCGTTTTCCTTCTTGGTTCCATCTTCGTTTTTGTATATATTAATGTGACTTGCTTAATTGTGCAGAAAAATTCGCCAACGGCCAGGGCAACTATTGCCAAGCCGACTTCGTCAAGGAAGCGGCCTGCAGCTTCAGGGGAACCAGCTTCATCCCCCAAAAAATCAAAAGCAAAGTCCTTTGTTCCGGCAAAGAGGGTTGGACAGGCGAGTTCGTCTCCGTAGGATACCTATCCCCTCCGGCGAAAAAGGGAGAAAACCTACTGACCCGGTGTTCATTCCGCCACCGGCCGTCACTCTGGGAGCTGGAGCGTCATCCAGTCCCATTGATGTGGAAAACCAGTTGGACGCGGCTGGTTTGAATTATGAATTGGCAAATCCGGACGCGGTTAACCCTGAAGCTTCGGCCTACTCAGGGGCTTCTTATACTTTGAACTTATCCAAGAAACTTTTTTTTAGAAATTTTTATATTTATTTTAGCTTTGTTAATTTCATTTGTGAATATATATGCCCCATCTTAAGTCATTGACAACAGAGGTGTGTTATGTGAATCCAATTAAACAAACCAAATTCTTCACCATTCATTAGCAAACATCGATCAAAAGACTGAATTTTGTTGTTTTGACCTTGTAACGGCAGGGAAAGTGGCTCAAGTGACAGGGAGAGATTAGGGATAGGAAGAGTTGTAATGGAAGGGGAAAGTGGTTCTGTAGAGGCTCTGATGAAAATGTTTAAAGAGACATTATCATCAATACAAAACTCTAATAAAAGTTCACAAAATCAACAGGACTCGACAGGTTAGTGTTACTTTATTCTTTTATATTTTTTTTCCCTTTGCCGTCCACTTGGCTTGTTATTTTGGTGTGTTGTGGTTTGTTATTGGGGTGGTGTGACTGTAACTAAAAATGATTTTGCCAAAATTTATTAAGTCTATCACAACACCTTTGCCTTGTTTTTGCTTTTAAAGAGGGCACCCTCTTTCTCTTTTTTCGGGTAGTTGGCCCCACTTCCCTTTTCCCTCCCCCTTTGAGGCTGGCCGCTGCAGTTGTGGAACCTACAGCATAGCAGCAGCTATGGAAGCAGGAGCAGCAGCAACCGTGAGGGCCTTCTGTTGAACCTCCTTTACCAACTAGAGTCATTTAACTTCGGGCCTTTGTCGAACCTCCTTTACCAACTGATACCTTTTGAACTCCACGGGTTAAATTGTCCACCTTGTGATCTGAAGTAGTTTTACGTGTGACCTTACTTCTCTCCTATGATTGGTCTATCCGATTTGTATGTTTTGCTTCTGAAAACAAAGGGAAGAAACATTGGAGTTCACTAAAATGAGTAATTGCTTTGCACCACTGAAAAATTTGGGTTATTTTTATGTTATGTATAGCTTTATTGTCATTTCGTTGCCAAATTCTTTGTGTTTCACATCTTTGTAAATGTTTTTTAACAAATATCATTAATCTCTTGTTATTGATTTTATATTTATTGTTTTTGTGACAGATCTTTAATTCATGGAAGTGGAGTCAATCTGGACAACTCTTCGGTGATGCCACAATATATTCAACACAATGAGCTTATAATTTGATATGTTGTTTTATGTATTTTTTATTATAATATTCTTAGTTATATCAAAGCTATAGATTTCTTATTCACATTTTGGTACTTTTGGTTAGATTGAAACATTTTGTAAGATTATCTTTTGGGTTTATCAATGAAAGTTTAATTTACTTTTATATTTGTATAATCATATTTTGACTAATCCAATGTTGTTTGTGTCAAAATTTATAAAAAGTAAATTTGGTATAAAACATAGCGATTTATAATAACGAACAAAGTTCGTCCTTGTTAGGGACATTTTACATTGTTGTTTATAAGGAGCATCTACGACGATTTTTTTGGTCGTTGTCGGAAGCATTTTATATTTGTTTCAAAGAACTTCTACGACGATTTTTTTGGTTGTTATTGTATTTTGTTTCTCGTTATTATTATAACAACGAACTATATGTTGGTCGTGTAAAACCAGACGACGAACAAGCTAATTTTGTTGTTAATGCCAATAACGACGGGTAACGGACGGCCATAACGACGAAACGTATTCGTCGTTAATTACCTTTAACGACGAATTTTTACCCTTTTTAACAACGAATTTGTTCGTCATTAAAGATGTTAATTCTAGTAGTGAATTGGGTATCTAGGTGCCTAATTTGTGGAACTTAATTTACGCAACTGCAAATATATACTCCCTCCGTTCCCTATTGATGTTCCCATATGGAATGGGGGAGAGGATTAACAAAACTGATTCTTTGGTAAAAATACATTTCAATAATGCATATTTTAGAGTTTATTATTCAATAGTTATTTTACCAAAGCATTGCAAAGGTAAAATATCATTAATGCAAAGAAAACACAACTTATTATGAAAAGCATAAGGGTTACATTTTAATTTAAACCAATGAGATTGCAAACTGATTTGACTTTATGTGATTTAAATTTAGAAAGATTGTAAATGGGAACAACTAAAAATGAGAGTTAAGGAAAAAAATAATTCTAGTACTAAAAATTCCTACTATAACACGATATCAACAAGGAGAATCATATTTTTTTTTAAAAAAAATAAAAAAATAAACATGTACCGTTGTAGTTACCTAGGAAATTGAAAAATAATATACTTTGAAAAGAAGTGACTTAGATGAATTATTGTAAAGTAGTAGTATGTTATAAAAAACTGGATTTTTTGGCAAAAACTACCTATTCTAATAGACAATATAGGTTTAACCACCTTTTGTAATTTTTTTAAAAAATAACTATCTTTTATGTTTAAAACCTATAGGAATCACTACCAAAACCACTTTCCGGCCAAATTTTTTTTGACCGTTTTGCCCTTCCCTAGTTTTCAGTCAATTGTTTGAAATAAAACCTAATTTCTTTCGATTTTTCCCTCTTTCTTCTTCAGTTACTCTCTGCTTTTACTCTCCCCAACTTACCTCTGTCATCTTCATCTCTTTCTTTACTCTTCTCTGCCATCCTAAGCATCATAAAACTCTCCCATGGGAGTATTATAAGCTTTAGCAGACCTCTCACCACCACAATCCTCGCTATCGCCGGTCCCAGAAAAGCTCATCGTCTCCTGTGGATCATAAATATACTCTCACCACCATTCTCTCTCACCACACCATCACCATTACCTCGATTCTCTTCCACCACCACCTCCACCACCAAACCTCCATTAACAACCAATTCCTCCTCTCTCCGCTCAATCGAAACGTTCTCCTCCGAAACGCTCCTAACATGAACTCCATCAGAAACATCACCGACCGCCGCCGCAGCAACATTATGGTCGGAAAAGCTCTTGTTAAGGCGTGGGCCCCGCCGTTTGTGGTTGATAATAAACGGAGATGAAGGAGGATACGATGAGGTCGGTGAGTCAGGGAGAGGCGTTGGTTCTGGTGTTGTGTATAGCGACGGATGTATCTGCGGTCGTATTGTCGCCGGTGATGACGTGGAATTCTGGCGACGGAGCTTAGGATGCGATGGCGGAATATTTTGATTACGTGATGTTGATGATGATTTCAGATCGTCGAACTGAAACGACGTTGAATTGCGTCGTTGGAGGTTTGGAGATGGAGAAACATCTGGAATGTTGTTGTGGTTTTTTGTTGATGACGTCGTTTTGGATGCTCCTGGTTCTAGATAGCGATCGAATTGTATTGCTGAGAAGGTTGGCATATCTGTGGATATAGATAAACACCATTAGAGTATGTAATTTGAGATTCGGAAGGTGAAAAAAGTTGCAGATTTGGATGAATCTGAGTTACCTTCTTGGAGGAGAAGACAAAGAGAGTAACTGAAGAAGAAAGAGGGAAAAATCGAAAGAAATTAGGTTTTATTTCAAACAATTGACTGAAAACAAGGGAATGGCAAAACGGTCAAAAAAAATTTGGCCGGAAAGTGGTTTTGGTAGTGATTCCTACAGGTTTTAAACATAAAATGTAGTTATTTTAAAAACAAAATTACAAAAGGTGGTTAAACCTATATTGTCTATTAGAATAGGTTGTTTTTGCCAAAAAATCCTAAAAAACATAAGAAATAAAAACCCATATATCTATAATGCTAAAGAACTTTGGAAAACAAAACAAAAACATGCAATCATGTAATTCATATACTTCCTCCGTTTTTTTAGTTGACACGTTTTGACTTTTGACACTATTCACATAATCTACTTTGACTATCTTTTGTGATTTATACGTAAGAGAAAATATAGTCATGTGGGGTCTTGTTAGATTCTTCTCATTATATATTTTCAATATATCATATTTTTATAATTTTTACTAATCAATTTTCCAAGATAAAAGTGATTGAAATCACGCGTTGGCAAACGTGATAAAAGAAACAGGTCAACTAATAAAAAATGGAGGAAGTATAAGTTTCACTTGGTAATATACTTCCAAACTTTCTTTTTCGTTTTTGGATGGCATGATGAGTATGTCATTTGGAAGAAAAAATATATTCTGGTTATGGCATAATGTGTAATGTATGACAAAAAATTACCTTAAAATCATCGCTAACAATTGAACAAAAGACATGCCCTGGATGAGGGTAACCATAGTTCGACATCGGACTTGACGAGGAAAGGGCTCCGATTGCAATTTCTGGGTTTATTTGTCGGAACCATGTTGCTAGCTCTATATTTTAAAATAAAAAGTTAAGATATAAGTTTGAATAACTTTTTATTTTATTTATGACTAACAGTAGATCATTATTAAAACATACAAAGTATAATGCTAACTCAAACCGAAATGAAATATGGTTTCACCATTTTCTTAAATTCAAGATTATAAATTTATATAAAAATTTATAAGTTCAAAAGATGGGAATAATTTTCATACCTCCACCATAGCCCATACCCACAACAATAACCGGTGAATTATGAGCGGATAGGTTGGCCTTAAGGCTTTCAATAACCTCGGCAAATCTTGTAACGTTTGGTTGACAGTTCGACGTTTTCTAATGTGATGATTCGCCATGGCCAAATCTATGGACCCCAACAGTCCTGAATCTCCAGTGAATCGATGCTAAATGAAATAGAAAAAGGATCATTAGAAAGCATTTGAAAATTATTATAATTTATTGTTTGGTTGCGCTAAATTCTTACGCATTCTGAATTTCTAGGATGTACGATGATGCTATGTTGTTTGTTCAACAAAAAAATGTAAAATGGAAAAATTCAGAAATTCCAACATAAAGTGGAAATTAATCACCCAATTCTCCCACAAAAAACCTTTGTTTACCAACCAACAATAATCGTAAGTAATTGTGAATAGTGATAATGGAATCCTACTCAACATATCTAATGATTTCTTAATTTCTTATTAGTAGTATGTCATCCAACCACATAATGAATATATGTAACAGTTTCTATAAAGTTGATTTTCCAAATTATAATCAAACACACTCAAGCTAATTCCTCCTAAATAGATAAGGAAAAAATTCATATAAATTGTAAATTGTCTTGGGAACAGTTCCCATTGCAACCAAACGAACACTAATATTAACATACTAAGATAGCCAGTTAACTTACCATGCAGTAAATTGTGACAATTATTCAAATATAAAATTCTATTACCTCGATATAAATCAACATGGCCTTAAACCGAACTGCACCGAGGGATAAAATACCATATGTCTTGGGATCAACCATTACGTCTCCGGGGCTCCCAAAAAACACAAAAATGGGAGCCCTAGATTTAGCTCCAGCCCACTGAGCGTCATTAACAAACAATTTTTGTAGGAATGTAACTTTACTAAAGTCTTCATCAAAATGATCTAAATTTTGTGTGAAGTTTAGAACTTTTAGATTTCCTTCAAAATACAACCAATTTTAACATCAATCAAAGAAATTTATATAGACCATCTTTTGAAAACGGGAAAAAAGTAATAATAGATAAAATCGAAATAATTTACGTTTAAAATAAACTTTACCCATGACGTATGAGATGAGAAGTGTTAGTATGAGTAGCAGAAAGCGAACAACGTCAAAGGTAGTAGCCATCTTCGAAAGTAGTTGTCACTTGGATTATTTTGCTACAAAATAAGATATGAGGTGGTTAGTTTAAGAAGTAACAAATCAAAACATATTGTACAACAAATGGTAATGAACCAAGTACAATTAACTTAATTAAGTTGAATGTTTCATCCTCATAAGATTTTAACATAACCAGCAAAATTCTAGTAGTATAGAATTATCAAAAAAGATGATAAATTATAAACAAATCGTCATCTTCTTTATCTTAATTTCATAAAATCCAACAGAGACACCCTTATAAAGTTATAATCAAAGTTAATAAACGATCCCTTTGCAGAAGAAGGTTTTGGTACCTTAGCACCATTAATGAGTTATTTGGAGAATGCTCTCTTTTACTTAACTAGTTGTTGGTAAATTATGTGCCGGAATTTACACTATTTAGCTGTAAATTATTATATGCATAAATCAATGCGAATGCTAAGCGCATAACATCCACATGGTAGATGGGCTAATATAATTGCTTATACACATACATAGGATAATTAAAAAGCAATGCTAGCTTTACAAAAGTCATTCAAAGGTGTTTGGCAGGAACATAAAAAAAGTGAACCACCTTCATATTCATTTTAAAATCCCTTAGAGAAGTAGATATTAGCAATGGTAGTGCCGAACTAAGAATTTGGAGATAATGCCGATATTAGAATTTGGAGACAATTGCTTCTCAAGGTCACTTATTAAGGCGGATATATTATGAAGGTCTCCTTTAGTGAAGGACTCGGGGGCTTGTTCATTTTGATAAATTTCTGTGTCAATTGATTGCTTGAGATCATAATACCGAGCTAGAATGAGTTGGTTGACTCTGATAGAATATTTTCCTTAATCAAAAATGATTACAAACTAATAATATATACTAGAGTATTACTAAGAGGTTACAAGGGATAATCACAAAAGATATTTACCTCCTAAAGATACGACTAACTCTAACTAATTATATTTACATGACTAACAAGATATATAATGAAAATATACAAGATTATTTTCATATATCTAATACACCCCCTCAGTCGAAGCGGGAGGAGGACGAACGCTGAGACTGTCCCGAAAGTCTTCAAAGAGTACCAATGGAAGACCTTTGGTGAAAATATCAGCAATCTGATGTCGTGAGGGCACATGTAGAACACGAACATCACCACGAGCCACCTTCTCACGAACAAAGTGAATGTCCATCTCAATATGTTTGGTTCGCTGATGTTGAACCGGATTTCCAGATAAATATATGGCACTCACATTATCACAATATACCAACGTAGCTTTCTTAATAGGGCAATGTAGTTCAAACAATAAGTTACGTAACCAGCAAGACTCAGATACTACGTTAGCAACTCCCCTGTATTCAGATTCAGCACTGGATCGAGACATAGTTGCCTGTCGTTTTGAGGACCAGGAGAGTAAGTTATCACCAAGGAACACAAAGTAACCGGACGTAGAATGCCTAGTATCGGGGCACCCACCCCAATCAGCATCAGTGTAAGAGATGAGGGTGGATGTAGAAGAGGGATACAGATGCAGACCATGATGAAGGGTACCCTTAACGTACCGAATAATACGTTTAAGAGCACTCATGTGTTCCTCCATAGGCTGATGCATGAATAAACATATCTGTTGAACGGCATAGGAGATGTCTGGTCTAGTGAATGTGAGGTACTGAAGAGCACCTGCAAGACTCCGATAATGAGTGGGATCCACGCATGGGGCATCTGATTTGGCACTAAGCTTGGACTTAGTGTCAACAGGAGTAGCAGAGGGTTTACATGCAGACATGCCTGCACGTTCAATAATTTCTTCGGCATATTTGCGCTGAGATAAGAAAAGACCTCCTGCATAACGAGTTACAGCAATGCCTAAAAAATAACTCAAGGGCCCCAAATCTTTCATGCCAAACTCAGAGCCAAGACGAGCCATGATAGATGTGCGGAGAGCGGTAGAGGAAGCAGTCAAGATAATATCATCAACATAAAGCATAAGATAAGCAGTATCAGCACCCTTACGATAAATAAACAAAGAATGATCAGAGGTACTGTTATGAAAACCAATCTGCTCAACATAATCAGCAAATCTGCGATACCAGGCCCGAGGAGCCTGTTTAAGCCCATAGAGAGACTTCTTCAATAAACACACATGATTCGGGAAACGAGAATCCCTATACCCCAACTGCTGATGCATATAAACAGTTTCTTGCAATTCCCCATGAAGAAATGCATTTTTAACGTCAAGTTGACGAAGGGACCACCCTTTGGACAATGCCAGACTAAGAACAGTGCGAATCGTAGCTGGCTTGACCACTGGGCTAAAAGTCTCACCAAAATCAATGCCCACCTGCTGTGTTTTGCCATCACCTACAAGACGAGCTTTATACCTTTCAAAAGAACCATCAGCTTTAAATTTATGAGCAAAAATCCACATAGACCGAATTATATTAGCATCAGAAGGACGAGGTACCAATTCCCAAGTCTTATTTTTAATAAGAGCCTGATATTCATCATCCATGGCCAGTTTCCAGTTTGGGTCACGGAGTGCCGTTACCGGATTCCGAGGAACGGGTGAGTGATCAAGGTGGGTGAGAAGAGATACAATCTTTTTGTGCTTAAAAATCCCATTTTGACTACGAGTAGTGGCACTAGGGGAAGGAGGAGGCCGAGAAATGGATTTGCGAATGCGTAAGGCTGGTCTTGGAGGCCTGGAGTGAACAGTAAGGGACCGCGGACTGGGCTCTGTAGGAGGAGCTAGCCCAACTGAGGAAGGAGACCCAGCACACACCCGCGGCCCAATGGAAGATGGGAGAGGATGGCCAGGATGCTGTGGAGAGCGAGAAGGAGGCAGACTGGGCTGGGGGTCCGTAGATAGGGGCCCAATAGCGGGTGATGAAGGGGAATGGGGCCTGGCATGCTGGGCTGGTCCATGTTGTAGCATTGGAAGGTCTAAAGGTGAGAAAGAGGACAGAAAATCATACGTAGTGGGCTGGGGCGAGTGAAGTGAAGCAAAGGGGAATTTTTGTTCATAAAAAAACACATGTCGACTAAGAATGATTTTCCGGGAAGAAGGGTCGTAGCATTTATATCCACGATGGTTTTCAGGATAACCCAAAAATACACAAGGAGTAGAGCGAGCTTGGAGTTTATGAATTTGTGTGGATGGAAAAAGAGGAAAACATAAACAACCAAAAACGCGGAGATGAGAGTAGGAGGGGGCCTTGTGATAAAGAATATGTAAGGGAGTATGATAGGCAATTGTTTTGCTTGGAAGGATGTTTAGAAGGTAGGTGGCCATTTGGAGGGCGTGATGCCAAAAGAGAGAAGGAAGAGAGGCATGGGAAAGGAGTGTGCGAATGATGTTATTTATGGTTCGAATTTTTCATTCGGCTTTTCCATTTTGTGAGGAAGTATAGGGGCATGATAGGCGAAAATCCATCCCATTAGTTTTGCAAAAAACCCCAAAAAGGAGTATTATCAAATTCCCGCCCATTGTCACATTGAATAGTCTTAATATCGCGTTCAAATTGAGTACGAATATAAGATTGAAAAACTAGGAACGTGGAATAGACTTGGGATTTTTTCGCAATTGGAAAAGTCCACACAAAATTCGAAAAATCATCCACAATAACAAGATAATATCTATGGCCCATAGAGCTCAACACAGGAGACGTCCATAAATCACAATGAACTATATCAAATGGCATCAAAGTACGCGAAAGAGAAGTGTCAAATGGCAATTTTATTTGTTTTCCAAGAGGACAAGAAGAACAAGTGCCTGAAGAATTCAGCTTATTACAAGCAATGACATTATTTCGCCTAAGAATATCAAAAATAGGAATGCCTGGATGGCCTAAACGATCATGCCAGATAGATGGTGCTATAGCAGCATAACTAGAATGAGACTGGGCTTGGCTGTTTGTGGAAGAAGTGAGTGGATAAAGGGCGCCCTGACTCTCACATCTCATGATTGGTCTCCCCGTCCGAAAATCCTTCACAGAAAACCCAAAAGGATCAAATTCAACAGACACGGAATTATCAGTAGTAAATTTTCGAACGGAAACCAAATTCTTAATAAGCTTAGGGGCATGCAACACATTTTTAAGGGCAAGAGGGGGGTGAGAAGAAGGTAAAACGGCATCTCCATAACCACAAATAGGAATACTATGACCATTTCCGACAATAATACCATTAGATTTGCTCAAATTAAAATAAGAAGTAAGGTTACCTTGGGAAGAGGTCATGTGGGAAGTGGCACCAGTGTCCATGTACCAATTTGGGTCCGGTGGAGTTAAGCCCAAAGTGTGCATAGCCTGTTCTATGTCAGTTAGTGCGGGTGCTTCTGCATTGTAAGCCTGAGGTCGCGGCCCAAGTACACCTGGCGAGTTCTGGCGGCCTGCATATGTGGACTGCTGGGGAGGATAAGGAGGCCTGGCCCAGCCCGCTGTCGGATATGGGCAAGGGGGAAAAGCCCATGGCCAAACAGCCCAAGGAGGGGCCTGGGCGTTGCCACTGCCAGGCCACTGCCCAGCGTAGGATGCTGCTGGCGAGTTGGCTGACGGCTGCTGGTGGCCTTATGGCTGCCGACCACCGCCTGAAGAATTATGCAGGCCACCCTTGTTGCCGGAATATCCGCCGGAGTTCCCCCCTCGGTTGCCGGAATTTCTGTTTTTATGGTGATTGTTGTGGTTCGATTTTTGATTCGCCTTTTTATTTGAACCACGATTTTGGGGGGGGGTTGTCCGATGACGTACCATCCGAATAATGAGCAGCGTGCGCCGTTGTGGAATTACCAATAGCCGCTTTCTTCGCCAAACCGGCTTCTTCAAGCACGAGCATAGACCGCGCTTGATAGTAAGGCGGTAAAGGATCACTTTGGCGAAGAAGCGTACCAACACCACTATAGGCTTCCGTGAGGCCCGCAACCATCTGCAAAACAAGCCGATTATTACTAATCGGAGCACCAACATTCTTCAATTGATCTGCCAACATCTTAAGACGTTGGCAATATGCCGAAGCATTGGGAAAATCCTCCATAGACGTGTTGGAGAATTATTGCTCTAGCGTAACGGCACGAGACGACTTATTGTCTTGAAAGATGTCTCGAAGTCGTTCCCGAGCCTCTTGAGCCGTAGAGTCGGGCTCTAAGATGGTGTTGAGAAGATCATCAGTGATAGTGCCGTAAATTCACTTGAGAACCGTGGCATCTATAGTAGACCATTCGTCCTTTTCCTCATCCGTTTTAGGGACTCTAGCCTTTGCCGACGGAATAATATGATCGATAACTCGATTCGATCGTGCATGGATTTTAAATAACTCTGCCCACGTAGAGTATTGAACATTCTCCATGTCAAGAGTAATAGGAATGATGTGTTTGATATTGGTGGAAGAAAGAGAAGAAGAGAGAGATGAGAAAGAAGAGGATGAAGCTTTGTCCTTGCTGCCGGTCATGGTCGCCGGCCAGGAAGAACAGGAAGATAGTGGGCGGATGAGGGAAGACAACGGCTAGGGCACAGCGGAAGACAAAAAATTAAAAAACCCTAGCAATCTGATACCATGATAGAATATTTTCCTTAATAAAAAATGATTACAAACTAACAATATATACTAGAGTATTACTAAGAGGTTACAAGGGATAATCACAAAAGATATTTACCTCCTAAAGATACGACTAACTCTAACTAATTATATTTACATGACTAACAAGATATATAATGAAAATATACAAGATTATTTTCATATATCTAATAGACTCAAAGGACGGAGATAATTATGTCCCTTTTCCCCGATGACGAGGTTGGTGGCGATTAGAAGGCGTTCCAAAATAAAAGACTTGAAATGGTCAGCAAGGAAACCTAGTTCTAAAGACATTTAATTCTAAGCTAGGAATGTGAAACTAAGAAACTTCTGGTGGCTTTTCTTAGATTTATTGAAAGATGACTTGGTGGTGGGAGCTTTGGATGGAGCTCCACGTAGTAGCAGATCCAGAAAAATTATTTAGTGTGGTTGAAACGTAATTATTAAATTTTATTGCGATCAAATGCTTAATTTTTCAGGATAATTTTCAAAAATCGCAATTTTTAAAGGGCAATTTCACAAATTCTACCGACCCAAGTGAGGTCAAAGTGACCCCACTTATCACAAGGTGGATCCGCCACTCTGCTCCACTACCATCTCAAGTGTTTTTTATGCCTCTCTTCTTGCTTTTGATTCTCCATTTCCCTTTTCTTTCTGATTCTCCATTCTTCTTAGAGAAATATGAAACCAGCATATGCCTAAACGATAATATAAAACATCATAAACAACAATAACTGGGAGTAATCTTTACATTTTCTACTGCAAAACTGATTGATCACTATCAGTTCAAAGCAAAAAGGATTCAAAAGGCAGGACTTGCTCATACCTTCTTAGAATCAACTTGAAACAAATACAACTCCTGAAGTCCTGATCAGTGTCTGGTGAAAAATCTTTGCAAAGTTGTCTGCACTTGTGAATTGAATACCACGCCTTTACCATTTATTTCATCTTATAATCAAAACTACTAACTAATCCGATCAATTCAATCAACTGAGCCATAATCAAAACCCTAAAAGAAGGATTCCCTAGTAGGTAGACAATCTAATAAACGGATGGAAATCCATAGATAGAGTAAAAGGAAGAACCTGAAGAAAAGTATTGAGATGAAAACAAGCAGTGGATTTGTCAAGGTTGCGGGACAAACACGGCAGCACTAAGCACAGCTTTGTTTAAAAATGGAGCGAGCTAAGGATCTTGCTATGAACTCAAATGTAATGACGACCAGGAAGCATTATTATTAGGAATGTCAGTGAAGTTCAAGACAGTAAATGATTTCATATCCATGGGACCATGCCCACGTTTCTGTAGTATGCGAGCATAGTCACGGGATCATGTGAATAGTGGTCTATAACATCAAAATAGAAAGCATGGTGGAAATGACAATTAGGGAAAGGTCTTCACGTGGGCTTTTCAATGCAAAATGAAGTAAGAGTTAAAATGCATTTAAACTTTAGTTTTAGGAAAATTTGCACATAACCACCTTAAGTTTCCCATTTTTTGTTAACTCCCACCTTTATGTTTTTTTTTATATAAATTACCACCTTAAGTTTACCAAACCTTTATAAACTCCCACCACTTAACGGATTTTGCCAAACTCCGTTAGTGGTTGGGCCCACTGTGATTTTTTTATTCATTTTCCCTCCAATACATTCATTTATCTCTTCATCTGTTTTTCTTCTTCTTCTTTTCTACTCTCCCTCATGAAGTTCTCTTTTTCTTTTTCATTGAATCCCTTCTACCTCTCTTGTTTTTTCCCTCCAAACTCCTCATTTCCCCCTTCCTATATATATTTATTTCTCTCCAAACTCATCTTCCCCCACATTATTTTCATTTCTGTGCCACCATTTTAGGAGCATCAAAGCTTATAAAGCTTCGATTTTTTCTGAAAATTCAGGTAATTCTCATTGAAGAGTTTTTTGCTACTCTGTTTGGTTATAGAGCCATAATTCAGAAGAGCAACCATGGATGAGTTTGGCAGCAACCATTTGTTCCTGGAAATTCTGACTAGTTTATTTCGTGTTGGTTCTTACAGAGAATGTGCAAAGATGCTGGTCAATCTGATTGAAGTAGCCAAACTGATTTTCGGCTTGATATTCTGATGGCAGTTGGTTCATTATTTATAGAGCCAATGAGTCTTTTGCTACTCTTTTTTCAGATTTTTTCTTTATATCTCATGGTAAAGGATTGAGCATTAATGGTGGAGGATATGATATCTCTGTTTTCAGATTTTATTGGGGAAGATGATTGAAGCCAAACTCACTTTTTTGGGGGAAGATTGAGCATTAATTGTGGAGGATTTGATATCTCTGTTTTCAGATTTTTTTTGTCTGGTTAAATCTGAGCATTTCTTGAATTCTTTTGCTGGGATTATAGGGGTTAGGATGATTAAGGGGGCTGAATTCTTTGACTCCATTGATAGAGGTCTACACAGGGGAAATAGGGGAGGAAAGAAGATGAGTTGGGTTGAGTCAAAGTAGATGAGGATTGTCAAAGTGAGTTGTTTGGAGGGGAAAACAAAAGAAATAAAGGGTGTGGGCCCCACCACTAACGGAGTTTGGCAAAATCCGTTAAGTGGTGGGAGTTTATAAACATTTGGTAAACTTAAAGTGGTAATTTATAAAAAAAAACATAAAGGTGGGAGTTTACAAAAAATGGGAAACTTAAGGTGGTTTGTGCAAATTTTCCTTAGATTTATGAATAATGCATTCAAGACATAGGTCTTCACGTGAACTCTTAATTACTTTAAAAAATACCCACATCATCCATTGTCATTCTCCTCAAGGAACTTCCATGAAAAGGACTTTAGTCTCTTTTTGTTTGGCTCTACCTCTACCACTCTATACCTTATTTTGATTTTACTTAATTTTAATAGGAACTTATACATTGTGTATGGTCAGTGAAACAAACAAATGTACTTAGAAACTTGAGCAACAATGTTAATTAATACCTAATGTGATGAGCATAAGAGTCAAAACTTGGTTTAATAGGATTATACATAGTGGTAGTATGGATGGAAAACAATGTTTTGTGAAAAATGGACACCGTTGTACGTCTCGAAGTCCTTTTAAAAACAATGTGTTCCGTCTGAAAAAGCCGTATCGAAGTATATGTCTGTAAACTCGGCTTGTTGGCAAGTACTCATTTCATAGGGATTCTCGAAATTCGTGTTCAAAAAGGATGTACGAAGGTGTTCGTTTTCCGAAAAACCGACAAGTTCCGTCCAAAAAAGTTGCCTCGAAGTATGTGCCCAAAATCTCAGATTGTTGGTACTCGTTCGTAGAACTCTCAAAATTCGTGCCGATAAAGGGCGTACGGAGGTGTCCATTTTCCAAAAAGGCGTGCCATGTCCAAAAAAGTCGTCTTGAAGTTCGTGCCTGAAAACCCGGCTTGTAGGTACTCGTTTTGTAGGGATTCTTAAAATTCGTGCCATAAAGGGCGTACGACAATGTCCATTTTTCGAAAAAACGTCATCTTTAGAATTAAAAACGTGATCAAATGTTCTTTCAAAATTTGTGTTCATTACTCTTATGTAGCATACTTGTCGACACTATATATTAACCTTTGGGCACTCTCATTACTCGTACCACGACGGCCAAGGCGGCGTGGGACCTTCTCTCTCACACCTATGCTCGCCCCCTCGTGGTCGCATCAACCAACTCAAAGCCAAAACTCAAATGCATCACCAAATCTTCCCTCTCCAATGATATTACATGAACTCCATTCGCCGCACCGTCGATGAACTTGCCCTTCTTGGCGCCATAATTAAACCTCAGGACGTTAACGATCAAGTTTTCACGGGTCTTGATGATTGACTTGGTGCATGCTCGGGACTTTCCCAGCTCCTTTGATGAACTCCATAAGAAACTCCTTCAAAAAGAACTCACCTTCACTCAAAATGACTCTCTTCCTTCTCTCTCTCTTCCTCTCACTTCCAACCCCAGATACTCACGTTCTTCACCCTCTTCGCACCCTCATGCCCACAATAATCACTCATCACACTCTTCCCACTCGTCCTGCACTCTGCGTCGCCCATTCCTTGACAAGTGCCAATGGTTCAACATACAAGGACATACTCTCAAATTTTGTCCCATTTTCAAGGATATTCATCCCACGGTGCGTATTCCGCAACGACCATCTCGTCAACCGCAATCGCATGTTGTGGTCCATCACTCATCATCCTCTCCTTCCGCTGCCTGTACTCCGTGGCCCCTTGACAGTGGTGCCTCCCACCATGTCACCACTGACCTTGACAGACTCTCGCTCCACCATCCCTGCGACGACATCGATGAGATAATCCGTGGTGACGACTCCGGTCTTGCTATTACTCATGCAAGACAACCGAACAGGCCACACTCTTCATCTCACGGGACCAACTAAAAATGGTGTCCAAACTGCTACCGCTTACCGCATCCACGTCTACACATGGTACTCAACAAGATTGGACTCGCTCCGCCGCCATCCATCTTGCAGGGGCAAGATAAGGATTGGCCAAAGTCAATAGTTATCCTTGTGTTTATCTTATGAATTTATTTAATATGTGTTAATATCTTTTAACTTATCCTTTATTTAGGTTAATTTTATCTTGTGGGACAATAATTAGTTAGCTTTATTATTTTTTATAATTAGCTTTATTATCTTTTATACTCTGCCTTGTATATTTAAACACTTCATATTAATGAATACAATACACATTATTCTTCTTAAACTCCTTCTCTACACTTTTATTGTACTTTTTGTATGTAGCTGCCGCAACATGTTGTGTAGTTGTATTTATGTTCGTTATACGCTTATTCTATGTTACCTGTCATTTATGTGTATTAAATTGACTTTGAGTGATTTTGAACCATTGCATAATTTTTAAAGCTCTTAGATGACGGGCTTTATTTGGACTATGGACACAGGTTGAGTTGTAAGACTTGTACTATATATTTTTGTAGCCTTACCACATACAATCACTCTACTCATTCAACTTTATTTAAACTCAATACTATTATTTATGCCGTCACGAGGCTTATCACGCTTAGCAAATACTCCCTCCGTCTTTTTTAATATGTACATTTCTCCATTTTGGGGTGTTTTTTTTAATTGGTATATTTCTACCTTTTGCCATAAATAGAAGGTTGACCCACCTAATTATTACACTTCTCTCCTACTTTTTCTTTCCTTCTCTCTACCTTTTGCACTTTTTCCTTACTTTTACTAACCTTCTCTCTTACTTTTGCACTTTTTCCTTGGTTCTAGTGCAAAGCCTTAGGTGCATATTAAAAAAAACGGAGGGAGTAATATTTTTTAATAATAAACAAATACATGAGAGATAGTTTAGTCTTTTTCGAAGAAAAAGAAAAGGTGCTTTCTCAATTTCTTTTTTTTACTCTAATTAAAATAAATGACATGGGCTACACAGAGCTAAGCTAAAAACTTTCCTGACCACACATAACTTGTTCGCATTGGCGGATCCAGGATTTTAAGTCAGAGGTAGGATAATTTTAGCAATAATAGTGAGTATATTAAAGGCCATAAACTATATTATATACAAAAGGTTATAAAAATTTAACTACAACTTTAGAGTACTTTAACAAAAGAGATATACTTCTAATTTATTCACTTAGGATAGAAAAGAAAATAATTTCAAGATGCGGATAATCTGTTTTAATTTTGAAGAGAGCGCAAATTTATTTTTGACAAAAAGCTAAAAGTTGAGAAAGTTGTACATGGACTTAGGGCTTGTTTTTCCGGCAGTAAACAACTGAATATAATTTAATCGAACTAAGCTGAATTGAATAAATAGTGAAATGTGAGACTATAGTATTGCGCATAGCTGAACTAGCACACTTTCAGTTCATAGACTCGAGTACTGGTCTTGAAAGTCTATTAAGCTTTTCACCGCTATAGCGAAGTCTGACTTCCATTAATGCAAACCTCCAAGGTAATACTATGATATAAGGGAAGCACAGAGGTTGCCTTACATCTAACTTTAAACCTTATAGAATTATGATCAATTTTTCCAAGACTGCTAAACTTTTTGAATGGAAGTCATAGGACTATAGGAGGGGATGAGATTTTGTAAAGGAGTAGGAAGTAAAGTTGCTACATACTCAAAGACTGAGCATTATTCTCATAATTCAATACTATATTTTTGAAAGATTAAAAGTAGGGCTACTGTATCACATTACAATTTTTATGGGTTCGTTTAGTCAGAAACGTGGCAAGTGTAATGTGAAAAGGACTTCCTCCATCAAGAATGAGGGAGGCTAAACATGGTAAAAAGTTATAACCCCATGGTCCCCACCTAACTTCATATGAGGGTTGTCACACACTAACACCTTTGTATCCTTACCACATACAATCACTCCGCTTAATCAACTTCGAACTCAATACCATTATTCATCCTATTACGAGGCTTATCAAGTTTAGCACATGACATTTTGTTATAATCCACGAATACATAAGAGATCAGTTAGTCTTTTTAGCAGAAAAAGAATTTTTTTTGTAATTTGTTTTTATTCAAATTAAAAAATGAAATGTGCAACATAAAGCTAAACCAGAAACTTTTCTCACATTACATAACTTAATTGTTGTGGCGGATCTAGGATTTTAAGCAAGGGGCCGGGTCGCTTAATTTTAGCGACAGTAGCGAGTATATTAAAGGTCATAAACTATTATATACAAAAGTTATGAAGATTCAACTATAACTTCAGAGTACTCTAGTAAGGACTTATACTTCTACTTTATTCATGTTGAATTGAAAAAATAATTTCAATATGAGGATAGTCTGTTTCAATGCTAAAGAGAACATAGATTCATTTTCGACAAAAGGCTTACAGTTGAAAAGTTGCACATAGACTTAGGATCTTTTTTATTTTATCGGTTGAAAACAACTGAATTGAATTTAATAAAACTAAAATATAGTGAAGTAAATTGAACAAATATTCAAATGTTAGAGTAGATAAGCTGAGGAAAACAGGTCTTATGCTATCTATTTATGTAATATCCGAAAATATAAATACATTAATTAATTAGATGATAATTCAGGTAATAACTGATTTTTTGTCAAATATATATAATTTTGACTTATTCTTGTGACCAATGGAATAGAATGGTTTAATTTAAATGGAAAATTGTATAAAAGGTCTAACAAGTAAGTCAGACACTAATAGTCATTTAAGCCAACTTATAAAACTAGAATGACACTAACCATGGACAATTGGGTTACTCGTTATTTAAGCTAAATTGTAAATCTATAAAGATACTAGATATTGGACAAAATATGCAATATTAGAACAAAAAGGGAAATAGTAGTATAACGGGAAACTAAAATACTTCCTCCGTTTCTCTTTAATTGCAACAAAGGAGTATTATTTGTGAGACATAAAAAATTACTTTGTTGCAATTAAAAAGAAACGGAGGAAGTACATGAAACTCGATTTCTTCCTCTTCCCTCCCTCCTTCACACAGGATGCACCTTCATGGTTAGGGATGGCAATGGGTTTTGAACCCGTCCCAGACCCACAAACACATTTATAAGGGTCTTGGTCTAACTTTTTTAGATTCAATGGGTCTGGGTCCGGTCTGGATCTAGAGGTTATCAGGCGGGTCAGAGTCTAGCTCCGGTCCAAATATATCAGATCCAGACACGGTCCATACCCTACCCACAGACCCATTTATATAAAAAAAATAAAAAAAGTTGTAAATTACGGCTTTATGAGTAGTTGTAACTACATTTTGAGACATGTAATGATGTAAGTTGAAACATTTTACAGATTTTATAAGCTTTATTTTGTTAATTGTTTCTAAATAAGCCTTAACCATGGTCACACGAGCCGAAATAGGCGAAATCAATTTATTAGATTAAAAAATGCTATTAAACTTGAAATTCAAAAGGACCTACTAAGGACCCTAGACCCATCTGACCAAAAGGAATTGGGTCTTGGTATGAAAATTTCCTACCCAATGGGTATAGTTAATTCGGGTCTGAATCTGGAAGATATTAATGGGTCTGGGTCTGGGTCTGGTCACACCCGACCCAGACCATACCCATTGTCATTCCTATTCTTGGCTTCACCAGTTTCTTTTGCTTTTTAAATATTGATTAAGACCCCGTCCCAAACTTATATAAATCATCTCCTCTAGCTCGAAAATGCAACAACTTTGTTTCTCCCTTCTTCCTCCTACCATTTGCTAACTATCTTAAGGGTGTGTTTGGTTCAAATAGTAGAATGGAAAGGGAATGGAATGGAATGGAGGAGTGTAATGGAAATGGAAGGGGTTACCTTTGATGTTTGTTTGGTTGGGCATGGGAATGGAATCATTCCATCTTTGACTCCCTTACTTAATGTTTGGTTCTCTGCTGAGAAAATGAATCATTTTTTGAATATAATATTTTACAACATTCACTTGTTGATGAAAATCTAACAAATTATGTTAAGTTTTGTAAATTCCATAAAATTTATATTAAATTTTGAAAAAATTCAAAAAAAAAAAGGAAAACTCATAAAAATTATAATTAAATTCTGGAAAAAATGCTAGAAAATATTTTAAAAAATTCTAGAAAATTATGGAAAAATCTAAAAATTTCTAGAAATGTATATCAAATTCTGAATGATATTATTCTTCTAATATTAAATTCTGAAGAAAAAAATAATAATTGTAAAACATCTTACCATTCATTAAGCAACACAAGGTAAATTAACTAATATTCAACACATGGCAAATTAACTAATATCCAACACATGGCAATGGATTTTTGTTCCTAGTACTACTATCGTTCCTCAAATAAACTACTTCTTGAGAAGATCCATAACATATTGTTTCTTCATATTTGGTGGGGCTTGAAAAAAGATCTGAAGTTTGTGCTCCTCTCCAATCAACATAGTAGTCATCGCTTCAAGTGTCTCAGAAGGAGAAATCCCTTGTAACCACATCACCTCATCCAAGACTTTGTTACTCTTGTCATCCATGTTGTTCACGTTCTTCCGCTTTTGACCAAGCACGGGCCATTGTAGCTAAGTTGGAATTCACGTCAGCAGAGATTTTCCCAAAATTGTTCAAAAAGATTAAAAGAGCACTAGGGAGATGCTCAATTTTATCCATTTTCTCTCCTTTGGCCTCTTTTCTTTTTCCTAAACCCTAAAACCTAGACCCTAAACCCCCAACCCTAAACCCTAAACCCTAGACCCTAGACCCTAAACCCTAAACCCTAAACCCAAAATTGTGTTTCCCAAAATAGTTTGAACATGAAAGTATCAGATCCATCGTATTTGCTGTCGTTGATCGAGGTTGAGGAGAAGTTGAGGGTTGAATGTATGCCATGGACTACGGAGAATCAATTAGAATGGCATGTTTCTGGCTCCCTTTGGGCTACTTTGTGGAGCTTGCCGCAGTAGGGACTGCCATCCACATCCGAGACCCTGTTCAGGCTTTTCTAGAAGTCTGTCGAAATTTTAGCTTGCAAAGTCGGCACATCTTAATTTTTTTTTGCTAGATAAGGAAAGATATATTCACACCAAAGAGCCAATTTACAACCTAAAAGACATGAGCCATAGAGAAAGAAACCAACTAGGTTGAACCCTTACACTCACAGGCTAGATTGAAATAAAAGCAAGTCTATACAAGCTTAAAAAAGACAAGAAACTACTCTAAACCATTTAGCCACTCCTTATCAGTTTCACTTAACCTCCTTGGAAGACAATGAAGTATTCTACCTTTCACCATCAATTTTATCTTCTGAACAATAATGGCTGGTTGCCACACCATTTCTTGCCCACCACACAAAGTACAGCAGGCCTGTAATCCCAGCAGCAATAACACCCCTTTGGAATTTATTCCTTTTGCTTCTTCTGAGGAAAAGAACAAATCTACCAAACATAACTTGACTAGAATTAAATCCCAGCCATTATAGAATAAGAGCTAAACAAGCCTTGGCATATTTACAATGAAAAAATAAGTGATCTTGAGATTCTTGCCCATCTAAGCACAGCTGACAATCCCATTCCTGAACCACACCAAACTAATGCAGTCTATCCTTGGTCCACAATCTGCCATTCATAACCAACCAAGCAATCATGCAGTGTTTAGGAATATTTAACCTATTCCATATGAATCTGTCCCAAAAAACCTGTTCCTTCTCCCCTCTCATCTTGATATAAAGCTTCTTGATTGAGAAAGAGCTCATGGTACCCAATTCAACATGAGAGAAAAAAGCCTAAATATAATCTTTGGCTTTACAAACTTGCTTCCAATACCAGCTGCTGGAACTAGGTGGAGTGTAATTCCACCAATCTACATCTTTAATATAGACTCCACTAACCCACTTAATCCAAAGAGAGTCCTGTAAACTAGTGATAGCCCAAACATATTTGGCCATAGGTGCTCTATTCCAATCAACAACATGTCTAATTCTTAAACCACCTGCACATTTAGACTTACAAACATCCTCCCAAGCCACATTTCCAGCCCTAGAAGAGAAGTATTTCCCTGTCCAAAGGCTCTGCACACTTTTTCTATATTATGAAGAACTGATCTAGGAATAATAAAAATTTGTGCCCAATATACATGAATGCTCATCAGAACAGAGTTGATAAGCTGCAATCTACCAGCATAAGACAAATGCCTACTACTCCAGACTTTAACCCTTGCACACATTTTCTCAACCAAAACACCATAATCAGCAGCAGAAATCCTTCTAGCACAAAAGGGGACTCCTAAATGCTTGAAAGGAAGGGAGCTATGTCTAAATCCAGATACATCTTTAATCCTTGCAATAACCTCCTCACTCAAACCAGTAGTATAGAATTCAGACTTCTGATTATTGATATTCAAACCAGAAGAAGTAGAGAACAACTTACAAGCTTGCATCAAGTAAACAGAGGGAAAATCTCCAACACAACAAAGGATTACATCATCAGCAAAAACAAAATGAGATAACTTGATAGACCTACATCTGGGGTGGACTTTGAAATTTGGTCTATCATTAAGAGTTTTCATGATTCTAGACATATACTCCATGCAATTAACAAGGAGAAGAGGAGACATAGGATCACCTTGTCTCAGACCTCTTCTTGATGTAAATAAACCTTGGAGAGCACATCAGAGAAAAACAAGGAGTCTTAACACATGTCATAATCAGAGCTTAAGTGGTTGGGAAAATCAAGAGAACTCAACATCTCAGACAAATCCCAGTCAATAGTATCATAAGCTTTCTGCAAATCTAGCTTAAGGATACAACTGGCACCAACATTTTTCCTCCCATAATGTTTTACCAAATCTTGGCAAACCATAATGTTGTGTACAATATACCTCTCTTTCACAAAAGCACCTTGATTCTTAGCCACAATGCCAGGCAAAACAATTTTTAACCTATTATAAAGGACTTTTGTAATACATTTATACAACACATTACATCATGCAATAGGTCTAAACTCCTTTACACTACTTGGACAGGCAGTTTTAGGAATAAGAGTGAGAATAGTAGCATTTACCTCTCTAAGTAAATGGCCAGAAGAATTATTGATGAATCTAACAAGACTCTTCTTAAAGAACAATCTCATAGACTCTTAATCTCTCCTTTTATTTTTTGGTAGTGATATGTATGTTTAACGTTGGCACATCCGTGGCATCATCCGTGGGGCGCTGCAGTGTGCTAAAGGGCTTTAAAGGGAAGCAAGTTCAGATCAATTTTTTCGTAGCCTTAATCTTCTTGTATTTGATAAGCTATTATACATATGTTTTTGGGGTTATTAAACATACTTATCACAACCAAAAAAAAAAGGAGAGATTAAGAGTCTATGAGATTGTTCTTTAAGAAGAGTCTTGTTAGATTCATCAATAAGATTATTTGTGTGAGTCTTGTGCCCAATTATAATATGTAACTGTATCAAGTTCTTAGTAAAGAGTATTCTTTCGCCGGAGTGTGAAGCTATCGCATTGAAGTGAACCTCGTTAAATTCTTTGTTTATTATTTTTCTTTATTACACAATTCATTTGCTTACATGCGATCTGTTATAACAAGAACGAAAACTATTAAGCGGCTCACATGCAAACTCTGTGCTGTTAGGTGAAAAGGAGAAAAAATTTGATAATCGACTTTGAGCCTTTTCTTTCATACTTTATCAATAAAACTAACAAAAGCATGTATATAATGGCGACGAAATGGGAAATCATACATATATAGTGGCAGTGAGTAACTAGGTTTATGGTCATGCATCAAATTTACATATTACTCAAAATTAAGTGTAGTTATTAACTTTAGAATCCCACATTATAAACCCCAAACAATAAACGGTATATAAAAACTCAAAAATAGCGACAGAGAATATTAAAAATGTCTGACTTGTTACAAAATAAAGGGAGAGATATCAGAGAATACAATTGGTTCTCTTATTCAACCACTAAAGGGGTATATATATACATAGGAATTAGGGTTTCCTTGGATCATAGAATATCATAGCAGATATCGGGGATGGATAATGGTCCTCCATATAATTATTTATAACACTCCCCATTGGATGTCCATTATTTAATTATGCCTCATTAAAACGTTACTAGGAAAAACCATGTGGAATAAAAACCTAGTGAAGTAAAAATGAGTACATAATTATACGTTTCAGATGCTGCCTCATTAAAACCCTTTCCTTGGAAAACCCAGCGGGACAAAACCAGGGATAAGAGAAAAAGAGTACAACGCGTATTTACTCACCCTAATGAATACATCACTTCAGATCTCTGAGACGACGCATCCCAATGTAGTGCGTTAACTTCTCAAATAAAGATGTAGATAGCGCCTTGGTAAACAAATCTGCCAAATTCTGACTTGAACTAATCTGCTCAACTTTAATATCTCAATTCTTCTGAAGGTCATGAGTGAAGAAGACTTTTGGTGCAATATGCTTTGTCCGATCGCCTTTGATGTACCCTTCTTTTAGTTGTGTAATGCATGCAATGTTATCTTCATACAAGACTGTTGCAGCTTCATCTCCAGATAACAAACCACAGTTCTTACGTATCTGGTGGATCATAGATCTTGACCATACACATTCACGACTATCTTCATGGATTACCAATATTTCTGAATGATTAGAAGAGGTAGCCGCAATAGTTTGTTTCATGGAGCGCCAAGAGATGGTTGTACCACCATAGGTAAACACATATCCAATTTGAGACTTACCATTATGAGGATCAGACATAAAACTTGCATTTGCAAAACCAATTAAATCTTTTCTAGGATTGATAAGCGAAAAACACACCCATATCCTTTGTGCCTTGGAGATAACGAAATACTTGTTTAACTCAATTCCAATGTCTTCGAGTTGAGCATGAGCTAAATCTTGCAAACAAATTTACAAAAAATGAAATATCAGGTCGGGTATGGCTAGCAAGATACATCAATGCCCCAATTGCACTTAAGTATGATACTTCAGGACCAAGTAAATATTCATTATCTTCCCGGGGATGAAAAGCATCTTTATTCACCTCAAGTGCTCTTACAACCATTCGAGTAGTTATTAAATGTGACTTATCCATATAAAAACGTTTTAGTACCTTTTCTATATATGTGGACTGATGCACAAGGATTCCTTCTTTTAGGTGCTCAATTTGTAATCCCAAACAAAACTTCGTTTTTCCAAGGTCTTTCATCTCAAATTCTTTCTTCAAATAATCAACATCAACTTGAATCTCTGCAGGAGTTCCAATGATATTTAAATCATCAACATATATTGCAATAATGACATAACTAGATCTATACTTTTTAATGAAAATACATGGGCAAATAGGATCATTCTTATAGCCTTCTTTCAACAGATACTCGCTTAGGCGATTATACCATATGCGTCCATATTGTTTCAATCCATATAGGGATCTATTCAATTTAATTGAGTAATGTTCTCGAGAACTCGAATTAGCTGCTTCCGACAGTTTAAATCCCTCTAGGAGTTTCATATAAATGTTAGTATCAAGTGGGCCACACAAATAAGCCGTAGCTACATCCATAAGGCGTAAATCAAGCCTTTCTCTTACTGCCAGAGTTATCAAAAATCTAAATGTAGTTGCATCCACCACAGGAGAGTATGTGTCCTCATAATCAATACCAGGTCTTTGTGAGAATCCTTGTGCTACCAAACGTGCTTTATATCTTAGAATTTCTCCCATTTCATTTCTTTTACGCACAAAAACCCATTTGTATCAAACTGGCTTCACACCTGCCGGTGTACGGACTGCCGGTCCAAATACTTTTCTTTTTGCTAGCGATTTCAGTTCAGCATCAATCGCGTATTTCCTATTTTACCAATCATCTCTTTGTCTACATTCCTCTAGAGATTTTGGTTCATGATCCTCTTTATCATTCATAACATATAGTGCTACATTGCATGCAAATACATCATCGACGTCG
This sequence comes from Patellifolia procumbens, assembly GCA_947645195.1. Classification (NCBI taxonomy): domain Eukaryota; kingdom Viridiplantae; phylum Streptophyta; class Magnoliopsida; order Caryophyllales; family Amaranthaceae; genus Patellifolia; species Patellifolia procumbens. Next base: position 30,365,502 of record CANSGD010001328.1, on the reverse strand, counting down.
ATTTGATTTCGATTCCATTTAATTCCAGAACTGACGTAATCTATAGAGATTTCTTCATTTTCAGGTACATGAATTTCTTCTGAAATATTATTTTCATTCATGTCTAAAGTCTCTTCATCAGGAGATCTTCCTAAAATAATTTGTTCCTCGATTTTGCCATCATCATTCTTTACTCCTTTTTTCGTTCGAGGATTCTTATATTTGGAACCGATTGGTCTACCACGCTTCATGCGTACATAAGACTCATTAGCAACTAGATTTGGTCCTTTCGGGACACTATTTTGAATTGGAGCATTCACAGCTGGTATATGTGACTTAATCACTCTCACTACAACAAAGTTAACCATAAGTAACACCCAAAAAGTGTTACATATAGTGTAAAATATGTTACATATGCTAATAGGTAATACTTTGGTGGGTGTTACATCTGCTTATGTTACCTATGCTAATAGGTAACACTTTTTCAATTCTATGGTAACACTTGTAAAAGTGTTACTTAATATCGACTTATGTAACACTTTGATTCCTATTGTAACACTTTAAAAATGTTACCTTAAATATCTTATGTAACACTTTTTGTAACATTGGTAACATTTTGATTGTCGTGTAATGACCTATAGTGACACTTTAATTAACCTATAGTATCACTTTTTGTAGTTAAATGTATCATGTTGTCAATTATTAGGTAAAACTTTTCCTAGATAGAAACCTAATAATAATAAATTATAGCAAGTAATAATGATAGCCACAACAACAATGATCATAATAATAATAATAATATTTGAAATTATTATTATTATCATTATAAAACAACTACAACAACAAAAACATTGACAATAATGTATTCGAGAAACTGCTACAATATTGATAGATAGGTTATATAACTATTTTAATGATAAGTTATATACCTACACTTATTAGTTAATATCAATCTAAATTTAAAGTCTGCGCTAATAACGAGGAACAATACATTCGGTATAAACCATAACTATCTAATATTCCAAAATATTCCAAAACTAAGTCTAATAATTTGATGGCTTTTCCCAACAAAATATGTATAAAGGTGTTGAAGCCATAACGAACTATATCAATTCATCATCTTCAGCCTCTTGATCCTCTTCATTGTCCTATAAAAAATATTAAATATAAATTTCTTAGCAAATATCAATATATTAATAAGCCTAAAAAATAAGATTGTGGAAGAAAAGCATAATAGAAGAATGCTTACATGATTTTGCTCTTGATCACCTATGCCTTTATAATTTTGTAGATCGTCTCCTAACTCGAGATCACATGGCACGTCTCCTAGTGACCGAGCTAAATCTGCAAAGATCTCAGGTTCTAGTTGTTGCTTAAATGCCTTCATTACTTCTTTAACTGTATCTTTGACAATTTGGTCTTTATAAGGCTGCAAAAACTCATCTGGAATGATAACACCACACATAGAAGATCTCTTAACCTTTCCTTTTGCAAAACATTTCCTTGATTTTTCACATTTATTCATTACTTCATAATATGCACGATCTCCATCCGTTTGACTTTTGCATCTTTTGGATCTCCTCCATCTTGTCCTATAAGGATAGCATCATAAATAGCTATATATCTAAGACAAATAAGCATGTTCTAATGAATAAATAGACAAGAAATACTTATAATATTACTTTTAATAGGTTCGTAAGATGTCTTGTAGATTTTGTCCGGTTTTCTTTTACGAGTTTCTTTATACATTAGTGCTTGTGATGGTAGTTTCTTTTCTATGAAAATGCATCACAACAAAAATTAGAGTTACAGAAATTTACAAATTATTGAAAATAATGACAAATAAGATTAAGTGGTAATTCTTACCAGTTCATGTTGCTTCCTAGCAAGACTCACAGGACCCATAGTGTGCCTATCTTTTTGTTTTGACCTGCTTTCTTTTCTCTTCTCACTTTCCTCCTACGGGCCCACCATAAATAATAACCCAATTTAAAACTTATACACTCATGTATTATCGAGAGGACCCCTTTTTATATATTGAAGTTAGCTAGAATAAGTACTTGCTTCTTATGAATATAGCGGGAAAAAATAAAGCTGATACCTGTGTTATTTCACAATTCCAAATATCTACCAAATCCTTGAAATGCGAATATGGCATAGTTTTAGGGGCATATGTTTTCCTGTCATCATCATTGTCATATGCTGTATAATGCTTTTTCTTTATGCTGCATTTATATCTACGCCAAAGTTTTCCAATCGATTCCAACACGTGTCGTTCCCTTCTTCAGAAATAATGTATTTTTTCTACAACATTAATTACATGAGACAATTAGATGAAAGAAAAAAACAATTGATACAATCCATATCAACGGCACATGCCTTCACAAAACTCCAAATGTTTCCCTTGTCTTCAACACCATGCCAATTAGGCTTGTTCAACGGTGCAAGAGTAGAATTACGAGCTATAGTACCCAAGAATCTTGAAAATCTATCTAAGGTCTTCTTATTGGGACCAATAGGCTCGCCCATTTCATTAAGAATAATAAGCTTACGTTCCTTCAGTGTCCATCCATGGACATCTTTGCACATAGTTGGACCTCTAGTTCGCTTTTCTATCAAAGGTGCAACTCGATATAGACAAACAAAATAGTAATTAATAACCAAATACTATAAACAAGTACTATAAAATTCGAAACCATGAAATGCACCAGAGAGCAAAGGTTAGAGTGATAAAGGTTTATGATCCTGAGTGCAGATGCAAACTCCCTGGTTGAAACATATAAAATGGGTTGTGAACTATTTTGATCTAATGGTCCTCGCCCTTCAAACATTAATAAATAGATTTAGAACATGTAAAATGGGCCATGATATAAGCCATTATTGATATCATATTAGGAAGCACTCTTCTTTCCAAATTCTACTATCCACAGATACAAGTTGATCTTTCTGTGACCAAATCTCAATTTGCGGAAAGCATGGAAAACGCACAGAATCCGAGTTCCAACTTGGTCATTACTGTAAAACAAACGACAACAAGTGTCCAACACCAAAACAGTTGGTCATTACCTGGTTGTTCGGTTTCTTGCTCTTGGTTAATAACTGGTCCGCTTTGCATTGCTACTAGCTCATCTTCGTGAATATGCATCGTATCACCAGGTTCTACATGTTCATCGATAGCTTGTTCTGAATCATATTCATCAAAGCTCGCATAGTTCTTAAATTCTTCCTCCAAAGCATAATGCTCTACTCGATTTTCCCTAACAGCGACACTTTTTTTCTCTCTCAATTCCTTCTCTCTTTGTCTCGCTTTGAGTATCCTATAAGCACTAAGTGTGCCAGGAGCACACACCACCTTCCTCTGTATTGTCTTTGCATGGGTAGCAACAACTACCTCTTTTTGATGTTGACTTTGACGGTGCATCTTCACTAGTTCTGCCATTGGTACTTGAGAGATATGTGGTGTGTGTTTAGTCTTTGTAGGACTTCTCATTTTTTGTGCTGAAACCTATAAAGTATTACAGCAAAAATAAAATTAAAATGTATACTTGCTAAGTAAATAAATGTAATTCGTGGAGGAAATGACCACCTTCTTAGAGTGCGACCTCAACTTTATACATTGTGGTGGTTCCTCATATCTTTCCTCTTCACCGGAGTGGTTATCTTCACTTTCTTCAGTAGGTACATACTGGTCAGCTTGGGAATCATTCTTAGTTCGCTTTCTTTAATTTGGGCGCTTCATTAATTGCGAAAGCTCATAAGCCATTGAACTAACCCCTAGTTCCTTCATTTTCAATTTGATTTCATTAATCCTTGTTTGTCTACATTTCTCATAATCAGTCATCTTGATATCGAATTCTGAAAAGAAGAAAATAAAATTAGTATTAACAAGAGGTAAAAGCAACATTAACATAGGCAAAGATTGCACACTAAGAAAAGGCTAATCTAATTAAAGGCAAAGGATGAGCAGACATGTCTTCCTTTGGTTTATTTGTCCTATTGCAAGCATTGTTTATTCAAGGCAGTTGCTTCCAGTCCGATGGATCTTCGGGGTCATTTCTCTTCCCAGTTTGATGTCGTTGTGATCCACCTTATTCCAGTGAGTGCTAGGCATAGCAGTAGTTGTTTGCATATGTTGCTTTTCTTCTACTTCCTTGATTTTTTAGATATCCATTCTAGATCACATTCATTGATACTAGGTTGTTCCTGCAATCCAGCTTATGATAATGCAAAATGTTGAGTGATTCAAAGTGTTCCAGCAAGGCTACTCTTGGTAAATGGTGTACATGTTAATTGCATTTCATCACTCATTACCTGATCAATGGTGATGTAGTGTAGTGTAGTTTGTTGGTTGACTTACTTGATAAGATATCTTCGAGATAATTTAGATCTAAATTATTCATGTACTGGAAAGAAAGCATACATTGGTTAGCTGAGAGTCTGGGATTCGATGATTTGGAGTACATACCACATAGAACAATATGACAACAAATTCCAAGAAACCTGGAATCACAGGAAGCTTGTCGACAACCTGTTGATAAAACAGAAATAGAACAGTCAGAACAGCGAAACCACACCAGTTGTTGCAATTAACAATGAAAACATACACAAGTCAATCTATTGGATTATGCATGCCACACAATGAAGGAAAACAATGCTCATGATGAATCACATGTCTCTAAGAATGCAAGGAACTCAAAAGAGTATTCTTCACAGGCACATAATGGTTTATCCTCTAAAAACAACAGCAAATCAGTTCAAGTTCAAACCAAACGAAGAACTCATACTAATACTGCCGTGAGTAGGATATGGGGCAGTCTATGTGTGTAGATTCTGAGCCTAAAACGACAAAATCATAACAAAAGGAGTAGTGAGACTGTAATTGCATATTTTAACACTTCCTCCGTTTCACTAAAGATGTTACACTTTCCATTTTAGGAAGTTTTTAATTAGATGTTACACTTTCCTTTTTTGCAAAAAGTTTCTCTCTATCTCTTTCCAATCACATAGTCCCCACTTACTTTTTCTCTCTACTTCTCTCATACCCAAAAATTGCCTAGGAGTCCGTGAAAAAAAAAGTTTAACATCTTTAGTGAAACGGAGGTAGTATATAAAATAATTTATTTCAATATTTTTTCTTCAATCCAAGAAATGTGTCAAAAAGCCTCAAGAAACTCATGGAAGATTCTCTGTGGCCACGAGACATTAGTGCAGTAATGTACGTCTACATGGACAGCCTGATAAATAGCTCAAGTCCCACACTTCCATGATCCAGTTTCTTCTCGAGAAACTGCCTTCAAGGCTTCAACTGATTAGTGGTATTTTTTTGATAGATATAGGCATGTGCTGCACCAATTAGGAGGAGAGTCTAATTTACCACCATATCTCTTTTCTAGTGCACGTCATTTTAGTTCTCAATACAGTAGATTAGATGGAATGTCACACTAACCACACTCCACCTCCATGTGATTATGAGCTAATCAGTGAATAGAGTATCTTTACAACCAAGCATATATCTTCCAGCCTCTCTTCACATGTAATCATATAAGTTCCATCGATACAACTTACCCTATAGAAACCTCTCCGTGGTTAGCCAAGTTGCCCCTACATGAATCGTGATTAAGTGTTTTCTCCCAATTTGGCTCACAGCACCAAGTAAATTTATACAGACAAACAAACAAGATTAAGAAGTTCATGAAAGATAAGCAATAGGGAGCAGCCAAGAAATTCTTTGCAATAACCTCGAGTCCAACAACATCGCCTTCATCATCCCTTCCATTATGAATGTCTAGACATAGTTCAGAGCTACATTACATGGAGCAAGACCCAATCACAGCCCTATCGAAGAGTCAATATCACATGATTTTCTTGTGATTATGACATCCATATACACAATGGCACCAAATATCAATCACAACAGGGCCAAATATGATCATTAAGGAATCACCACCATTCAAATGCATCCAAAGGAAGGTTTTCATTAAGGAATCAGAAACATTATCATCCATATGCAGAATAATACACAGTACAGCAACCTTGACATATGGAGCCAGAAAGTGAAGTAAATGCAGGCCTTTAGGAAAAGGCACAAGAACAACTCAGAAACAGGTTTCATCAAGTTACTTTGACCATAACAAAATAAATGCAAATTAATCGAATGGCAAAAGTAATATAAATTTTAGTCAACAATTTTATTTTGGAATAAAACCGCTACACAAGTTAAATCAATGGCTCCATCCAATCCCAATCTGTGTCATCTACATCGGAGCTATTTTCATGGCTATCGACACTTGTTTCATTGCTCATCTCGTTTTGCCGCACCTTAATTCTGTCACATACACCTTCCCTACACTAGCTTATGTCATCTTCATTAACGGTGGCAAGATTGAGATCGTCGGCTGGTTCAACAACAACATCACGAAATGTATCTTCACAAGTCTCCTCAGCATAGAAAAAGTCTCTTGGCAGCTTTCGATCCACAAAATGCCAGTTCTTTTCAATACCATCTTCCACATAAAAAACTTGATGCACTTGTGATGCCAAGAGAAAAGGATCAGTAACTGAGCACAATTTTTTGAAGTTTACACGAGTGAGGCCATAGTCGTCGATTTCTGTATGAAACCAATCACATTCGAACAAAACGACACTGAATGACCTCCAATAGTCTAGCTCAATTATCTCTTTTATAATCCCATAATAGGTGACATTACCAAGAACAGGATTGCGATCCTTGCTACTTGCAAAAGCTTGATGTTAAAGTTGTGTATGAGACTCCGCTATTTTGGGTTTTGTGCTTTCTATCATGTTCTCTGGTATAGAACTTGTAGCCTTTACAGAAATATCCATTGTACCTCCTTGCAACACTAGAAGGACCAAATGACAGCCACTTCATATGATCATCGACATTATCCCATTCAATTTTTGCTCTGAACCAATCCATGAATTCATGACTATGTTGTTGTGCCTCTCTCCACCTTCTTTTCCTCTTGTCTCTAGTCATCTTTATTACAACCTCTTCGTGCTCACTTCATTCGTAATCATAATAGATAAAAGTAACAAAAATTAGTTAACAAAATTGCTAAGTATAAAAAAGATGTATAAAAAAATTACTCACTTGATGTATTTCTCAACTTGCTTATCATCACAATTAAATAACACATACCGATGTGCTAGGGTCATTGTGTTTAAATCAAGAGTGTATGCCATCCCTTTCTTCTTCCCCTTCTTGTTCCTCCCAAGAGGATAACTAATCTTGGGGAGGAAATGTGATTCATTATCAACATCATCATCTTTTTCATGAGACTGTTTGACTCCCTTAGAACGCATCTTTGCACGATCATACAAATATCTAGAACAAAACAAAAAGCACCCTTCGGCCATATAACCTTCAGCAATGGAAGCCTCCGGACGACTTCGATTTTTAACATAAGATTTGAGCTTCCCTAGGTATCTCTCTATAGAGTACATCCACCAATCACAGACTGGTCCACCAAGCTTTATTTCATCAACCAAATGAATCGGCAAGTGGACCATAATGTCAAAAAATGATGGTGGAAATATTCTTTCAAGTTCACAAAGAGTCTCTGTAATCTCATATTTAAGGCGTTCTAAATCCTTTGGATTGATAATTCTATTGCATATGCCTTTAAAAAAGGCACTCAATCTAATTAAAGGCAAAGCCACATGCTTTGGTAGTGTGTTTCTAGCTGCGATCGGAAGAAGATGTTGCATTATAATATGAGCATCATGGCTCTTATACCCTGATATTTCCCCTCCTTTACTTGCACACACCTTGCAATATTTGATGCACACCCTTGTGGTAGCTTGGCCTTTTTTAGAACACTGCAAAATATGTTTTTCTCCTCCTTTGTCAATGAAAATGATGCTTTTGGCAGCAACGCATACTGCTCATCACTTGAGTTCAAAGGATGTAATTCTCGCCTTATTCCCATTTCTTTCATATCTAACCGAGCCTTATGATGATCTTTGGATTTTTCGGGTACATCTAACAAAGTAGCAAGTATACTATCACATATATTCTTTTCGATAAGCATAACATCTAAATGATGGCGACACTTATTATCTTTCCAATACGGCAAAGTATGAAAGATGGAGGACTATCTCCATGGACAATCCCCCAAGTTCTTCCTTGGTTGCAGCTTCCCAAACCTATTCTCCCAATCTCGGAGCCGCCCTCTCTTCCTTTGTACCATCAAAAGACTTCATATCACGCCGCCAAGGATGATTAGCTTTTAGAAATCGACGATGTCCCATGTAGACTGTTTTGCTATTGTTTCTCAAGTATTGGCTTGGGGGCAAGCAAACTTCCCTTTGGTGCTCCAACCAGACAACATAGCATATCCTGGAAAATCACTTGTTGTAGATTGCAAAGCTGCATGCATTTTGAATGTTTGCTTCTTAGATGCATCATAGGTGTCCAACCATATTTCCCATAGATCTTTTAGCTCTTCTACCAATGGTTGAAAGTAGACATCAATATCATTCCATGGAGAAGTGGGCCCCGCAATAAGTAAAGACAGCATAAGGTACTCTGACTTCATGCACAACCATGGAGGTATGTTGTAATTAATAAGAACAACAGGCCATGTACTGTTCTGAGTGCTCATAGTTCGAAAAGGATTAATCCATCACTTGCAAGCCCTAAACGAACATTACGTGCTTCGCTAGAATTACAAGTGTGTTTTCTATCAAACTCCTCCCAAGCATGAGCGTCAGCGGGATGTCTTAACAACTCGTCTTTGTCCCTTTTTTCATCATGCCACCTAATTAACTCAGCTATTTCATGGCACATGTACACCCTTTGAAGCCTAGGTTTCAAGGGAAAATGCCAAAGAACTTTGGCAGGGACTTGACAAGGTCTCTTAGATGATGGATTTTCACTATCTTGTTGGTTTTCAACCTCTTTCCACCTTGGAGCATGACACACATGGCATGATGTAGCAGCTTCATGTTCTTTCCATTAAAGCATACAATCATTGCGACACGCATCGATTTTGTCATAGTGAAGACCTAAATATTTCACCATTTTCTTTGTCTCGTAGAAAGACTTAGACAAGTTGGCTTCTGGAAGCAATTCCCGAATCAGCTCCAAAATATTAGAAAAACCAGTATTTGATATCCCATGAAGACACTTCAAAAGATACAAACGAATAATGAATGATAGTTTCGAAAATGTTTTGCACCCAGGGAACAACGCTTGTTTCGCATCTTCAACCAACTTGTAAAACTTCTTTGCCTCTAAAGTGGCATCGTCTCCTAAACCTTCACGACCTTGTTCTGCAACATCCTTGTAGATATCATTTTGGAGACCGTTCATGTCATCTTGGATATCGGGCATATTGCCACCATCATCACTATCCTGATCTGTGTTCGGCATTGAGGACATACCCTTCTCGTGATAATGTAATTCTTCGGGCTCAACCCCATTTGCAATCAGATGATCGAACACTTTCTCTCTCCGATGCCAAAAGCGATGATAACAAGCCTTGCACGGACAACTTATCTGATCTCCGATTGCTAGGGTAGCAAATGCTTTAGCTAAATAATCCTCGACTCCTTTCTCATACTCATTACTAGATCGTAAGAAATCGGTCCAACTACTCATATTGTTACCTTAACGCATAGAAAAAACAAATGGTTTTAGGCCTTAAACACCAACACTGAATTTGTCATGATACCACAAGATTCAATCAAAAAATTCACACTATTATCTTATCCAGCAATATACAAATTTCACAACTTATCCTTTTCGTTTATATCAGTTATATCAAGCTATATCTTATCAATCAATATACTAGTTTTGTTTATCAATAATAAACATACTGCTAGTTTGATTCGTTATAATAGATTATAGAAAGAAATGGTCATTCTGTGACCCCTATGAAGTTAAGACCCTTGAAGAAAAGATTGAAGTAACCCACAAAGAATTTACAGTTACATTATAATAATGCTTTGAATATAAAGGTTAGAGACCTTAGACTAGACGGGTACCTTCTCAATCTCATCATAGGTAGGGACACTAATCAGTCTTTAAGGAGGCTGCTCACAACCAGTGGCGGATGTAGGATTTCATCCTTGGTGGGTCACCATTCATTACCCATCATATGTGATATATTCATTTTAACTTTTCTCAAAAGTACTTCATAACAAATTTTTATTCCAAAAGTCATAAAATTCATTTTACAACCAAATAGTACTAAAATAATGTTTTAATCATATCATCTACCATTCGGATTATATATGTTTAAGTATTAAGCATGGTTTCGACGATTATAGTACAATGTCACAATTAAACATTCTAAATTTTAGCTCAAACCCCAACCGATTTTAACTTAGACATTCGGTAATATAGTTCCTAATCTTTAAGTTTATAATTCACATACCACGGTAACATTAGAATTTAGCCTGTTTTCTCACAAATCGGTGAGATGATAATGAACATATGCTAGTTTAATAAATATCAAATCCCTAATTTCAACGGTTCAACACATACATAGCCAAGTTTTAGCCGATAACAAGCCTAATTCAACTTAAATGTAATCCTAATTGGCTTCAATTCAATTATAAGCCTAATTCAACTAAACCAAACAACATTCAACAACACTATAACAATTATGCAACTAGCGGGGCAGCCTAAATCAAGTAATATTAAACAATTATGACAATTATACAACTAATTGGGCGGTAAGTAACAAGTAATAATTTTACAATTATAACAATTATTATCAAGCAATATTCAACTAAATCAATCAAAATCAATCTGATATCTCAATTAATCAACAAACTTAAACTAAAAATGAATTGAACAATACTAACAACAAATCAACAATTATAACAATTACCAATCATAAAATATGAAAATCAACCTATTTCAACAAACACTAATCACCATTCACCACCAGCACAACAATACACTAAAATTGGGAAGGTAAAAGTAAAACATTTACCCAAAAACGATGACAAATGGAAAATTTTGAAATTGAATCTGTAATTGAAATGGAAATTTGAGAGAAGAACAAAGAAATGATTGTTGGGGGAGGTGGAAAGTAACTAGGAGATATGGAAGTCAAGTGGCGGTGGGGTAAACAATAGAAGCAACGAATTGCAAATACTAGAACAAATTCCCAATACCAACGAATTGATTGCCAATATAATGGGTTAAAGAAGAATTCAAATCAAATGTAATTTGCAACGAAAATTCTACAGTAAACGTCGTGTACCACTATGTACCACTATCCGGTAAATGACGTGTACCGCTATGTATTAAATCTTTTTTATATATATAAAAATTATTACCACAATAACTACCTACTTATCTACATTAAACAAGAAAAAACTTATTGATCCTATCGACAAATATGCTAAACTCTAAGTCCTATTCCATAGAAATCAAGTTTTCTTAACTTTGGATATTGACGTAGGAACTGGAACTTAGACAAATTCATAACTTTTCTATCTTATATATTAATGTTTATATTTATTCTTTTTAATTTTATTAATAACCTAATGCTTTCATGATTAAAAATCATTAACAGGAATAACTTTATATAATTATTTTTATAGAACCATTAACAGCCTGAAAATAATTGAATCAATTTCAATCCACCATTTTTGTTTAATTCAAAGAACATCAAACCATTACTATTCACAAGCAGCCATAGAATCTCCAATTTCCTTTGAAAGCCACAAACCCATTACTCGTCAAAATCCGCAATTAATTTTAAACAGGTGGATATTCCCAACATCATCAAGCTCTTGTTCAATTAATCTCCACGAAACCGCTTTCACACTAAAAACCTTAATTTCACTGTATTATGTTTTTTGAGATCGATGAATCTTCACAATTCTAACAAGCTTATAGTCATCGGTAACAATCTGTACAATTCCTCTTTGAAAATAAGGAGCCGCAAACAAATAATCGCAGACAAGCCCAGAAAAAATGTAGCAAGCAGTAATAGCAGTTTGATCGAAGGCCTGGCGAAAAAACCCAACAAATTCGCAGAAATAGAACAATGATTGATTGAGCAATGGGGCAACGAACGCATCAACATAAACTCCAAGCAATTCGAAAATCAACATACCTTAAGAAGCCGTTGAAGATGCACAATTTTAACACCAGAATCAATGGCGGAATTCGACTGATTACTCAAGCTTGAAGAAGAGAGGCGAGGATGAAGATGAAGTCAGGCTCAGCGCAATAGAACAGTGAATTGTGAAACCTAGGTATTGCTAATCTGAGGGAGAGTAAAGTGTTTTTGTGCGAAATTTTTTGGGGATTAGCGCTTAACGTTTTTTAAAACGAAAATCCAACTTCAAAGTTTACTTAATTGTATTGTCTACAATTTATTAACCAAATAAATTCACAAAACTATATAAAAAAGGTAACACTTAAAAAAAAGGTAACACTTTAGGGTGTTACTTTAAAATAGTTAGTGTAGAGTTAATTTATAATGTTACCTAAAATGTTACTTATTTCTAAAATGTTACTATAAAATGTTACTTATATCAAAAATTTTACCTATTAATTAAGTGTTAAAAATATAAGCAAGAAAATTGTCATTTAAAAAGTGTTACCAACATATGTTACCTAAAGTCAACTTTCTAGTAGTGTCTTTTTGGGTCAGTAAACGCGTCTGACAATTCATCGGCTAAACTTTGTAAATGAATAATCTTTTGGACTTCCAGTTCACATTGCTTAGTCCGAGGATCAAGATGAGCCAATGATAACTCTTTCCAATTAATTTCCTTTTCCAGCAGTTTTATTTCTTCCCCTATTGTTGGAAAAACTGACTCGTCAAAATGACAATCTGCAAAATGAGCCATAAATAGATCCCCAGTGGATGATTCTAAATATTTAAATATTGATGGGGATTCAAATCCAACATAAATACCCAACCTTCTTTGGGGGCCCATCTTACTTTGTTGTGGTGGAGCGATTGGAACATATACTGCACATCCTAAAGTTCTAAGATGGGAAATATTTGGTTCCTGCCCGTGAACCATTTGTGATGGGGAGATTTTATGATAACTTGTTGGCCTAATGCGAATTAGTGATGCTGCATGTAAAATTGCATGTCCCCGAGCAATAATTGGGAGTTTCGACTTCATTAGTAATGGTCTTATTATTAATTGGACACGTTTAATCAAAGATTTCGCCATAACATTTTGGGTGTGAACATGAGCTACAGGATGTTCAACATTTATCCCAATAGACATGCAATAGTCATTAAAAGATTGAGAAGTGAATTCGCCAGTGTTGTCAGGACGAATAGTCTTGATTGGAAAATCTGGAAAATTTGCTCGCAGCCGAATCAATTGAGCAAGTAATCTCGTAAACGCCAGGTTGCGAGAGGATAACAAGGATACTTGGGACCATCTAGTCGATGCATCAATTAGAACCATAAAGTATCTAAATGCCCCACACGAGGATGTATAGGTCCGCATATATCTCCTTGAATTCTTTCCAGAATTTAATTGATTCATAATTTATCTTGGCTGGTGATGGCCGAATTATTAATTTGCCAAGTGAGCATGCAGCGCATGAAAAGTTATTATGAAGAATCTGATGGCTCTTCAATGAATGTCCACATGAACTTTTAATTATTTTTCGCATCATAGTTGAACCGGGATGGCCTAGCCAGTCATGACAAACAATAAAGTTATCCATAAACTTCTGGTTTACTACAATATATGTTTCAATTGCATTAATTTTTGTGTAGTACAAACCAGTGGAGAGTGCAGGCAACTTCTCCAAAACTTGTTTAGTATCTTGAGTTATATTGTTGATGTTAGCCATGAAACATATTATGAACAACATAAAGAAAATTAGTTGGAAATAAAGACTAGTAGATTGTAATTGGAATAAACTTATCTTGGTTGAATTGTCGTGGCGTGATAAAATCACTGCCCTAAAGTTGAAATTGCCCCGTACAGTACACACAGACTCTTGGCAAGCGACCCCAGGGATACACGACCTCCACCTCAACAGTGCACCACGAAGAGGTAGACTGAGAACCACAAAGAACGTTACCGGAAAACCAATAAGCCGAATATGTTTTGTGTTTATGAGAATATGAGAGAGGCTGAGCCACTGAGAAAATTTCTATCCTCAAGAAAGAAATAGGCAGCAGAATATTTAGAGGAAAATCGAAAGTGAAAATGGCAAGCAAATATCTTGCCACAAATCACGCCCATAACATTAACCACATTCAAGGCAAGAATAAATATTGTTAATAAATTAACGGTTACCTTTTTGATACAACAACAACAACTAAGCCTTATTCCCAAAGTGATTTGGGGTCGGCTAACATGAATCGTCAACTGAAACCGTTGCCAAAGGAGATGACGTCGACAAAAGTGATAAAAAGTTTTTAAAAGGGTTTAAGTTTTAAGAATTTTTAAATAAGTTTTTGAAAACATGGTTTACACCAAAAAGTTTTATAAGAGGTTTTCAACAAAAGGTTTTAAAACCAACACAATTGAGAAAGACAAATAAATGCAGTAATCACACCCCTTCCTCCACATAGATATTGCCCCTCCACCCACTTCTATCCAACACCATGCTCTCCTCAATCCCAAGTCGCCTCATATCATTTTCAATCACCTTCATCCAAGTCATCTTAGGTCTTCCCCTACCCCTTACAATTTGGTTACTCCTCCACTCTTCCATTCTTCTCACTGGTGCATCACCTGATCTCCTTCTCACATGACCAAACCATCTTAACCGATTCTCCCTCATCTTTTCTTCAATGGATGCAACTCCAACTTTTTCCCGAATCACTTCGTTTCTTAATTAGTCCTTCCTTGTGTGGTCACACATCCACCGCAACATAGGCATCTCCGCCACTTTCATCTTATGAACGTGGCATTGTTTCACCGCCCAACATTCGGTGCCATATAACAAAGCAGGCCGAATTGCCGTACGGTAGAACTTCCATTTAATCTTTGGGGAATGTCGGAATCACAAAGGAACCCGGTGACGCTTTTCCAGTTTAACCAACCCGCGTTAATTCTA
Source organism: Patellifolia procumbens (assembly GCA_947645195.1). Classification (NCBI taxonomy): domain Eukaryota; kingdom Viridiplantae; phylum Streptophyta; class Magnoliopsida; order Caryophyllales; family Amaranthaceae; genus Patellifolia; species Patellifolia procumbens. The sequence continues at coordinate 30,350,492 of CANSGD010001328.1, read as the reverse complement.
TGAGCCACGTCTCCATCCAGTTCTCCATCCTTTTGGAGAATGGATCCAAGGTAACGGAAGATGTTCGATCCTTGTACCACTTTTCTATCCAAAGTGACCACCCCTGCCTCGCTGCTTGTAACCCCACTGAACTTGTACTCCATATACTCCGTCTTACTTCTGCTCAATCTAAAATCACGGGCTTCTAATGTATGCCTCCATAATTCCAACTTACTCTCAACACCTTCCTTTGTCTCATCAATCAACACAATTTCATCCGCAAACATCATACACCACGGTATATCATCTTCAATTGACCTCGTTAGTTCGCCCATGACTAGAGAAAAGAGAAAGGGGCTAAGTGCAGAACCTTGATGCACTCTGATCGTAATAGGGAACTCTTCTGTCCTCCCCACCGTAGTCCGCACACTCGTAGTTGCCCCCTCATACATATCTTTGATGATATCTTTTTTTTTTTGTGAAACATCTTTCTTTGCCAACGCCCACCAAAGTATTTCTCTTGGTACTCTATCATATGCCTTCTCCAAATCAATGAAAACCATATGTAGATCCTTCTTTCTATCACGGTAATGTTCTATTGTCTGTCTCATGAGGTGGATGGCCTCTATAGTCGATCTTCCTGGCATAAATCCAAATTGGTTCTCCGATATCTTCACATGTTTCCTAAGTCTTCGCTCAATCACTCGTTCCCAGAGTTTCATCGTATGACTCATTAGTTTGATTCCTCGGTAGTTGGTACAATCTTGTACATCGCCTTTGTTCTAATACAAAGGAATCAAAGTACTCTTCCTCCACTCTAAGGGCATTTTGTTGTGTCTCCAAATCATGTTGAAGAATGTTGTCAGCCATTCGATCCCTCTCCCCCCTAAACACCTCAAAACTTTGATAGGTATGCCATCTGTCCCAGTAGCTTTCTTCAATCCCATCTTTTTTAATGCTGCAACGACTTCTCCCTTTTGAATCCTCCTCATAAACTCTCGATTTAACATACTTGGCGGGATGTGTACATCCCCGATGTCTTGTGCTTTATCACCATTGAACAATGTATCAAAGTACGACCTCCATCTATCCTTTATCTCTTCATCCTCCACAAGCACTCTTTGGTCCACACCCTTCGCGCATTTTACCTTTCTTATGTCTCTTGTCTTCCTGTCCCTCATACGCGCAATTCTATAAATGTCTTTTTCCCCTTCTTTCGTATCCAATCTTGTATAAAGCTCTTTAACGGTTACCTTTTTTATCATGCTCATTATTTCCTATGTGGGATTTTAGAATTTTACTTCTTTTGAAGCAATACACTCGGAGTTTCTCATATACTCCAGCACTAGCAACGTCCACCGGACAAAGGGAAAGTACTTTTATTTTGGAGAGAACCAGAGTACAAATGAGTTAGGCAACTCCAAGTAAATGAATACCTCCTGAATTGATACGGCTATAGGTTTAACCTAAGGGTTTATATAAGCACCCTTAGAGTTAACCTACAGTACATTATGGGCCTAAAACCCAAAACATAATATAAGGTTTAACTAAACCTTACATGCTTAATTATTCGGACCAACAAATAATTCGAGGCATATTTAAAATGCTCAACTAATTAGGAAGTGAATGGTGATAGAAGGGGCGGGGGTGCGGAAAAAAGTTATCCATCGTTGCACAGACTAAAAACTTATCTTCACCATATTCTCATACACCTTACATAGAATATAACTCCACTTCTCTTTCAGATTCTCTTTACCTTTTCCTTTTGGGTTTTGCTTAAGACTGTGAGTAAGGGACAACAACTCAATTTATTACTCATTCTTGTACACTACTCTTCTTATAAACCTTACCCTCTCCCATCCTCAACACTCAAAACATCCACAAATTATAATAGCTTACTGCTTATGTATAAAATGTGAAAATAGGGTGAAAGCTTGAGATTGTTATTCCTTGGAAACAATATATGTATTACAGCAAGTGGTGCCTACTGACCATAACTCACGCCTCAAGATTAGGAGAAGATCAAGCCAAGCCAACTAATAACAAGCTATACAGATTATAAGCCCTTGTTTATACGTATTTTATCCCTCTAATAATAATATTGGGAAATTATATATACATGGTGACCTCTTAATATGTAAAATTCTACATAGTGGAAACAAAAAAATCAATTATCTAAAATGACCTTGTAGTATTGTTTATAACATTTAGTGCCATTATCAATTAATATTAAGGCTAACCTATAATCAATTAACTGGTTTTTTAATTACAAATTGTCAATTGCTAACTATATACTCCGTTGTTAGCTCTACCTAATCCCTTGCAGGCTTGCACACACTAAATAATTCCTCATTTTCCAATTCCTTTTATACTGTACTCTGCATCTCCGTCACCCTGGAAGTAAGGTACCTTATTCATGTATCTTCATATTCTTGCATAGTATATATATGGCACTGGAAATGCTCCTATAGAACACTTGATTCCAAATTACCCAAAGGTGGAGGACGACATTTGTTCAGTTAATTAATCAGCAATTAAATGTGCATCCTTCTAGTTCAAAGCAACAAAGGAAAGGAAATTGAAATTCCAATGACTTCCAATGAGCCCGAATCTATAATCATCAACCTAAGTATTGAGGGCCCAAGAGAGGGGAAGAAACTGATGATAGAGTGCCATCGCCGATAAACGGAGCTTGGGCAAATCTTACCACTTATCGTGAGGAGCAACTCTGGTACCCCATCATCAGTTTAGGGTGGAGCAGGGGAAGAAACCGGAGGAGGATTTGCTGGAGGTGGGGGCGCAACAAGTAATGAGATTGTTGGGGAGCTTGGGCTATTTTCCGGCGAGGGAGATGCGCAGTGTGAAGGATGAAGACAAAGGATTTACTTGGGAGTGATTATGGGGTTGGGTAGTGTTGAGTATGTGGCTAGATTAGTAATTAGAGACTTAACTTTAAAAAAGAGCTAACTAAAGATGGTTTAGTCTTGATTAAGTTGATATAGGCACTATATGATATATGCAATATTACAAGGTGATATCAGATAATGAAAGTTTTTTGTTTCCATTATATAGAATTTTTCAAACTAAAAGGTCACAATATAGAATTTCCCTATAATATTTATGGGGTCGTCGAATGAGCTGTATGGACTAAATGTTATACTTTTTGTATTATTTTGGGTCCAATTGCGTGTTCAATATTTTCGAGCTTAAAAGATTAGATTATGTCTATTTTTATTTATTAAGTATTGACCGATTGAAATAGAGTTTGAAAATGCACCAAAAACGTGTGTTATTATCTGTGCAGGACTGGTATAGTATTTTGGGCATAACGCATTCATAAGAAGTTGAAACGAGACTATTCAAGTGGACACGAAAATCTGAGATCGAGACCTACAACTTCTTAGAAGAAAGCAAGAGCTAATTTAGTCGCTTACTGGGTCAAAATTATGTTACACACCTGCAGCCCATATATCTTAGTTGCATTTATAATTTGAAATATAAATGGGGAAGGCCCACTTGTACTAACCAGCAAGCAGCAACTTGAGACAAGAACCCACGCAGCAAATGATAAGGGTATAAGCCCAAATTTCATCAAAAAAAGAAGAAAAAAAGAGTTGAGAACAGCAGTAAAAGAGCAATAGAAGAAGAACAGAGAAGAATGTTTCAATGGCGGTGCAACTACATGAGTCAACCCCTCTTTCTCATCTAATAACCTTCTTCCTCCTCAAAATGCAACTAATGGCATCATCTAAGCCACCAACAACGCTTGCATTAACCGCAATTCAAGCTCAATACGGAAGATAAACAAAGAATGTTGGCTGAAATAGATTTCTTGGTGGTGAATTCTTTTCTATAATTGGCTAAATCAATCAAAATGGGCGCCAATTCCACATTATTTTACTGTGTGTATCTTATGTGTCATGTATGGTCGTCTTGGGAAGTAGTGACCTTACAATGGGAGCCATCACAAAAAATATCATTATAATTGTGTGTGGATAATACAATATTTAACTACACGTATCTTACGTGTTCTACATGGTTTGTCTAATGAATTTGTGATCGTAGATGAGGTGAAATCAGAAAACAAATTTTTAGTATAATAGAGGGTAGATATGACATTTTTTTAATGCTTGTATCATATTTGCTCTGCGTGGGATTAAGGAGGTGGTGACCCTAGGGCTTCAATCACAAAGCACACATTATATTATTGTATATGTCTTGCATGCTCTACATGGACGCCTAGGAAATTAGTGACCCTAGATAGGGGGCAATTCCAAAGAAGATTCTCAATAGCAATCTATAAAATACATATCTCACCCTTAATTTTAATATACACAAATAAAATTAATATTATCTTCGTGCCCAGCTACTTAAGTGTATGTATAAATAGGACATCAAAATAAGGATGAAAATCAGTGCTAACACTATTAATACTAGCCTAGTTTTCATTTGGTTTATATCTTTTTATTTTTTTTATAGTTGACATTAAATTGAAACTAATATTACCATTGAATGTGTTTTATGTATGTGAGGTGAGATCAGAAGGCTTCCTTGAAGATTTGTTAACAACACCCTTGAATCTTGTACACGTCAATTTACAAACAAAGAACAAAACTTCATGGGTATGTTCCTTATGTTCATGCTCCAATAATCATATTAGTCTACATTTGTGTAATACTTTCATTTTATCTGACCATATAAATACATAGTTATTTGTCTTAAGTTTTTCATGTTATTTAAGAAATTTGTGAGATTATATGGTAATATAAATAACACATTTATGCTCATATAAAAGAAGGTGTAAGATAAAAAAAACAATCTTCTAATGACTATATTGATATATATATGTATCTAAAAACTGTGATTCTAAATAACGATACATGTGAGTAGATCTTATAGACATGAAATTATAATTGCATTACCACACTCCATACTAAAACATTATTTTACTGCATATGTCTTACGTGATCTGCATGGGTCGTCTAGGAAAGTATTGAAACTAAGTTTGTATTACTACAATATGCGAAATTATTCTACGACATGTATCTTAAGTTCTATGCATGAGTCTTCTAAAAAAATGATTAGCTTAGCTAAGACACAATCACAGAAAAAAAAATTTCCACTTTCACGGTGTGCAAATACATAATTTTACAACATATATTTCCTGCTTGCTTTGCGTAGGCCATCTAGGTAATTGATGACCCTAGATGGGGGCCAACACAAAGCAAATATCATTATAATAGTGTGCTGAGACAACATTATTTTATTACATATGTCTTACGTGTTATGCGTGGGATGTTTAGGGAATTGATGACCCTTACAATTATTATCATGCACCCGGGTGCACCGTGAGCATGGTGCACCCGGTGGCATTATTGTAATTAATGCGAAAATCTGGGCAACAGTATAAGTATTAAAAGCGTGCCCCTATACCATTTAGATAGCTTAGCTCAGTTGGTGTTGAGGTTTATTTGCTTGCCAGTTGGTCATGGGTTCGACTCCCTCCCATACCAACCATTTATAATTTTTTTTAACGTTTGTCTTTTCCTCCTCTTTTGGATTCATTTAATTTTTTTTTTGTTTTTCATGTTTCTTCCATAGTCTTAGTTCTTATTTTAGATTTTTTTATTTTATCCTTTTCAATTATTTTGCATATTGTTGTAATATAATTATTTTTTTGAGGGATGTTGTACTATAATTGTTATTTTTAAATTTCTAAAAAAATTATTTTACGGGTAGAATATATAATTATTATAACACGCCTTTTTTCTTTTTGATATTTTCCATATTCTGTTACAATATATTTTCAAAAAAAATTTAAATAAAAATCTTACTATATTCTTCTTTTCTTCTCCACTCACTAACCTTTTCCATTTCTTACAATATATTTCACTCATGTGACCAAATGAGCAATCGTTTTTGTGCAACAAGATCAGTAAACATTCTGATCACAATTGAGCGATTTTATTTTACTCAATTGATCAAATGAGCAATCATTTTTGTGCAGCAAGATCAGTATACATTTTGATCACAATTGAACGATTTTTATTTTACTCATTTGATCAAATGAGCAGTTTATTTTGTCTTAAAGAGAAATCAATCTGCTCATTTATTTTGACAAATGAGCATGTTTGTTTAGATAAGTAAATATTCTGATCTCAATTGAGTTAAAATAAATCTGCTCATTCACAAAATGAGCAGTTTTATTTTACTCATTTGATCAAATGAGCAGTTTTATTTTACTCAGTTGATCAAATGAGCAATTTTATTTTACTCATTTGATCAGATGAGCAATTTTATTTTACTCATTTGATCAAAGGAGCATTCTTTTTTACGCAGGAAGATCAGTAAATATTTTGATCTTGAGTGAGGTAATAAATTTTCTCATTCACAAAATGAGCTGTTACTATGATTTAATTTTTTCTGATTATATTCTTCTTTTCTTTTCCACTCTCTAACTTTTTCCAATTCTTTTTTGAATGTGGACAAATAAAAACTAAACAAACAATAAGATACCCATTGAAAAATTAATGAAATAAGCAATATAGCTTTGAAATGAGTAAATATGTTACTTAGTGCAAAAAAGTCCTTAAATGAGCAAAAAACTCTTAGAATATTGCTCATTTAATGAAATTATTAAAAATACCACTGAATATTTATGGAGCAAAAAATAATTTAAATGAGTAAAACATCCTTATAATGAGCAAAGATTGTCTTATTTTACGGTGTAGAATATATAATTATTTTAAATTCACTATAATATTTAAGCTTCTAATATATCACTAGAATGAACAATACATAGTTCGAATGAGCGATGTATCTTAAATGAGCAAATTAAATGTCTATTTCTAATGTCTAAAAATAAAAAATAAATACTGAGAAAAAGAAGAAAATAAACAATATTATTTTCTAATTTGTAGTAGCTTAACACTGGTACGTGGAAAATAAATAAATGAGTAATTTATCTTTTAAATGAGCAATTATATAATTCTGTATTGATTAGTAAACATGTATATACTGTGTCACATTGACGAATATATTACTAAAATGAGCATTATATATTTCAATTGAGAAATATATCTTAAAATGAGAAAATATATTTTCTAATGTGTTAAAATAAATACCAAATAGAGTAATCAGTTATAATACAAGTAAATGAGCAATATTGTTTTCGAATGAGCAAATAGATTATACTTGAACTTGAAAAATAACTAAATGAGCATCGTAACTTTCAAATGAGCAATAATATATTTCTTTTAAAAAAATAGGAATAAAAGAAGATTAATAAAAAATGAGTTGAAGGAGGGAAAAAAAAACAACAAAGAGTGGTAGAGGTTGGATTCGAACCCGCGACCCTCTAACGCGGAGAGAGGATAGAGGCACAACCACTGAGGTAGCTTTCACTTAATGATGTAAAATGGAAGGAAATAGTATTAGAGTTGTTTTATTGAAGTTTGCGAAAATCACCAAAATGCCACCGGATGCACCGTGCGCACGGTGCACCCGGGTGTACGGTGCATGGTCTCGATGACCCTAGATGGCACTATTGAAATAACATTGGTTTGCTGCTATCTACTTGAGGCATTTTAAACAAATAGCAGCAAAAACAAAAGTTGTTTTTCTTTTTGGAAAATATAAATATGATTTGAGCCGTTTTTTAAGTTGACGCCTCAGGCCCTCAAATATGCCTTGCCCAGCCAAAAAGAAGACCCGCGGTAATTTCAATCACTTTCCACTTCGTCGACTCCTTCAGCAACGATGGCGATGAGCTTACTACTTCCGAGCGTCCCTTATTATCTAAAACGTATCAATGAACTTGATCACCTTCATCGTCACAAAATTCTTGATCTTAGCCGTCTTGAAGCTCACCGTAATGAACTCAATTCTCAAGGTTTACCCTTTTACCCTAACCCTAACTTTATCACCGTTTTTATTCTTTTTTTTTCGATTCATTTTACTTTCAGTCGATCTATATGTTTCAATTTCGTTGTTGATTGCTGGTTATGGAATTCGTCTTTGGTCTCACGCTGCCATCATTTGCTTGGATTCCTTTTTCGTTGTATCTTCGTTTTACTTTTTTAATTTTTGTTATTGATGGGTCTAGATGATTTCTTTCTCAATTATTATGGAAAATTGTTGGAAGCAATTAGAATGTGTTGTATAGTTAGTTTGATGATTTCTGTCATAACATCTCTGTATTGTAATTGGAGTTTCAATTAATGCATCTTACTTAAATTTGAAAATGGTGTCTGACACTAGGAAGAAGAAGGCTGCTCAGAAAAAGGCAGCTGCAGCAGCGAAGAAGGAGGAGAAGCTCCTCCCTCATCGAAAGCGGCGGGACCAGCAGCTCAAAGTGTTGATAAGCTCTCTGATGGAGTTTCCGATATCCAGATTTTTGATCGCAACTGTACTGTTGTTCATTGCTCTCATCCATGTCCGGAGATGTTAGAGTAATTTTTTGATCCTTATTTTGTTGTTGTGTAAAGCGGGTTTCATAGTTTATTATGTGGAATTTTATTTATCATTGATATAGTTGGAAGAATTGGGGTAAAAAAGGAAAATTGGGGGACAGGGAGGGACTTTACTGGTTTTAGATTTGTGATTTACTACTGTGGGTGTTGTTGTGGGAAGTCATCGCTGAGCGTCAAATCCCCGACGATGCGTGCAAAAACGATTAAAAATTCCATTAGTGAAACAATTAATTTCCGCATTAGTAAAGTAGTTAAGATGTTTTTTTATTTTTTTTGGTGTACATCTTCCCTTATATGGTAGAGATTTGTAATGTTCCAAAATAAAGTTGATGTATTTTTCTTGTATTCTATTTGAAGTATTTGATCCTCTGTTTGTCCGTTTGTGAACTATCTAATACTAATTTAGCAGTCGATGTTCGTACTATAGAGATTCTGTAACTTATCCCTGTTTTCTTTGCATCGTGGACTGGTTACATTTAGTATGGCGTTTGGTGAGCTTTTGGATCATCACTGATGTTGAGCTGTGAGTTGACGAAGATCATGATACCTCCGTTGATTTTTTTCCACTTTAGGCTTTGATATTGAATCTGCCGTCAGATCATCCATCGACACTATTTCCGGCACTTTAGGCGTGTAAGTTCTTCTATTCTACTACTGTGTCAATATTGCCAATAGGTCTATGGTGGACGCGCACCTACCATGAGGAAGGTGCGCCCACCTAAAACACAGCCATCAAAAAACAAAACGCAGACAAACTCCCTTACTTCTGGCACGGAATGAACAATAGTTCAGTTTCAATAAACATTCGTTTATTTCCAATGAACCAGAAAAACCGAAAACTTTCCCCATTCTCTCTCCTCTGACAGATTTTTTCCCTCTCCTTCATTATCTCTTTCTTTCATTTTCAATTCAAAATTTGAATTCATTTGCCAAAAACTTTCCCTCTCATCCATTTCTCTCTCCTCCATTTTCTCTCTAAAATTTCTCCATCTTCTTCTCAAACACTCATTCATTTCACCATTTTCATTCAAATTTCAAGCCAATTTCAAGTCAAATTCAAGCCAACTTCAAACATTCAACTTACATTTGTAAAAATACCACACATATTCATCATTTCCACTCAAAAATTCGAATTTCAACCCCAAAAATTATTTCAAACTTCAACCTCAACCCTTGAAAACTCTAAACTCATACAACAACAAAGCAAATTCGAATGGTAAGAATATTTATGTAGATGATAATGTAGTTTTTGAGTTTTTTTTGTTTTTGTTGATTCTTATTTTGTTGGTTCCTTAGTGACTACGTATGTTCACTTATGTTGGGCTGATATTCATTGGATATATGCTTATGTTCACCCTGAAATGTGTTAGTGTTCTTATGTATATTCAAATGTTATTTTGAAATTGGGTTCATCTGTTTTGTTTTATTGTTCACCTGAAATGGGTTCTTTATGTATGTTGAAGTGTCCAACTAACATTAACTCTTTTGACATAGGGTACATTTGGTATGTTCTATTGTTCATTATGGAATAATATAATGTTAATTTGAAATGGATTTTGTTTGAAAGAGGGGGATTTTGTTTTGATGTTCATTTGAATATATTTTGTTCATTTTTTCATTCTTTTTATTCAATTTTACATGATTCATATTACTTAATTGTTCATTGATTTATCTCAATTATTCATTAAATTTACTCAATTGTTCATTTAATTCAATTGTTCATTTGATCATTTTATTTAATATAATTGTTCATTCCTATTGTTCACTAGGACTTGCCTATTGTTTATTTTTACCTGTTATTCATTTCTAACTATTTCTTTTCTACTGTTTAATATTTTTCATCATTTGCTCAATTATTTAATCTATTGTTCATCTACCTATATTGTTCATTCATTTGTTCAATTGTTAATTTTTTAATTGAATTGTACACTCATGTTATTTAATTGTTCATTTAATCATATCATATCATATTATTCAATCATTCATCTAATCATATCATATTATTCAATTGTTCATTAAATTCACTCAATTGTTTATTTGATCATTTCATTTAATTCAATTATTCATTCCTATTGTTCACTAGGACTTTTTTGTTAATTGTTCATTAGTTCTTACCTGTTATTCATGGTTAACTAGTTTTTTTCTACTGCTTAATATTTTTATTATTTGTCCAATTGCTTACTCTACTGTTCATCTACCTATATTGTTCATTCATTTTGTTCAGTTATTCATTCTTTATAACAATTTCATTCATTTATTTAATATTTAACTAGTACTTCACTGTTGTTCATTACTGTTTTCTCGTTGTTTATTGTTCACTAGTCAATTTTCATTGTTCATTCATTTTATTTAAATGTACATTTTTTATTATCTAATATTCATTCTTTGTCATCTAATGTTTATTGTCAACTTCATGAATGTGCAGAATTGATAAACCAAATGCACTACCTGCTACAACCAAACCCCACAAACAAACCAAAGCCGCTACTGAGGACAAAGCCCCGGCCACAGAGATCAAATAAAATCATACAACCTATTGTGAAGAGTAAACCCATAACTCGAAAATCAAACTTCTACTGTGAATTCACGTATCGTTGGACGTGCAGATGGAGGAAGTGCGGTCCAACATGAGGATAGGAGGTGATCAAGGCAAATCCCATAATATTAGGGAGACTTAGGGCTTCTTGGTGGCCGTTTCTTTATTTAGTCAGACAGTATAAATATGTAAAAACGTCATTTGTATATTTTTTACAACATTTTATGTAAACATTGTACTCACTTTTTGGAATCAATAAGAATATTTACTTTTATTTATTTTCGTATTGTTTTTAAATCATTTCTCACCGTTCTTTATTCATTTTATCCTAATTGACGTAATTGAATCGTCAGGTCAAAAAGTAATAACAATTATAGATAAATGAACAATGATTATTATATGTCAAAGCAATGAATATTAATCTAGATATATACTTATAGATGAATGAACATCAAATCGGAAATTGTGAATAGTTATATTCATCTAATGTACATTTAAACAAACACAATGAACTTTGGTACCAACTATATGAACAATTGAACAATCATCATGAACATTGATAATAAGCACTTAAACATTATCAATACCAAAGTTAATTGATAACAAGACATGAACATTAGAGCAGGCATAATGAATATGTGTGCTAATAAAATGAACATTAGATAGCAATTGACAACACAGAATAAATGGTCGCAATACATGAACATTACATGAACATTACATGAAACACAATGAAGTTGTGTACCAAGTAGATGAACCATAAAGCAAACATAATGAACATTGAGTATAAGTACTTGAAAGTTATCAATACTAAACTTAATTGATGACTAATCATGAACATGAGAGCAGCCACAATGAAAATGTGTACTGATAAGATGAACAACGCATCATACATAATGAACCTTGATAATAAGTAATTGAACATTAACAATATATAATTTTATTGATAATAATTGACAGTACAAAATTTCATTGATAACAATCCATATCAAACAAAATGAACTTTTGTACCAAGTAGATGAACTTTTGAATAAACATAATAAACATTGATAATAAGTACTAAAACATTATCAATACAAAAGTTCATTGATAATAATACATGAACATTAGATTAGACACAATGAACGTGTGTACTAATAAGATGAACAATAGATCACACATAATGAATTTTATCAATAACTACTTAAACATTAACAACAGATAATTTCATTGATTATTATACATCTCATTGCCCATTTTCATAAATTAAGTAAAGAATAGTCACCTATTCATTTAATTTATCCATGTGTTCTTCATAGCATGATTGATGTTCATTCGTCGTTTGTTTACAACTATTGCGAAATTTAATTTCATTTGTTTCTCATTGATGTTCATTCTCAGCAAAACTATTCTCAGCAAAACTAAATGTTGTTTGTCATTTTCCCATGTATATTTGTTGGCAACTGATGTTCATTCCGTGTCAAATATAAGCAAGATGTTGATTTGTGGTTTGTTTAATGTATTTTATCTTTTCTAATGTACATTTGTTTACGCCTGATGTTCATTTAGGTGAGCGCACCTTCCTCATGGTAGGTGCGCGTCCACCATGGAATTTGCGCAATATTGCTTCTAAATTTACTTCATCATCTAAGTAATTTCAATTAAGGTTTTAAATAAGTAGTATTCAATTTTCTAGAAACTTAGGGATTTGATCATGTGTGCGCTTTAATTTCCTGTGGCAGAATTTAGGTGTTGTAAGTTTCTGATGATGATTGGATGGATGTCAAACTCGTAGAATCTTGCGGATGGAGGTTTTTAATTGCCACTGCTGCACTCCTGCTCATCTGTCGTCGAGGCCAAGAGGCACCCAACTAATCTTGCTTCAAATCGCCAGACTTCCACAGTGGTAAGCCTATCAATTCGTTAGTTTTCAGTGTTTGTAAAATTTCAAATACCTTTGATTGTGTTTGTACATTGTTGCTGCAAGTCAACCCTGATAAAGGCTATGCCTGTTTAGTTTGCATCAA